>CM026066.1:20440790-21160790 GCA_014839685.1 Anableps anableps
GTTACGTCTAAATCTCCTTGGCATAATCCAATCCCACAGGCCGCGTAAAATCCAGTTTCTTCGACGGTGATAGTTGATTCCCCGTAGCGCCCCGACAATGCTCAAAGCCCGCCTCTGCCTTTCTGCAGGCCAATAGGAAAACAACATGACACAATACTCAATAATCATTGGTGAATACGTCTGTCTACGTAAACAAGATTACATACCGGTGCAGACGAGAAACTGGAGCTCACCTGTTTGCGCCAAAATGTAAAACTATCAGCATAGATATAAATCTTAAAATGAGGAACAACCCAACTGAATTTGTTGAAGAGGTCTTAATCCTTAGGTCTCGTCTACTTTCTATACTGCAAAAATAAGAAACCAAATTTGCTGTGTTAGTTTTATACCATGGTTCTTAAACTGTGGCACCGAGGCAGCATTTATATGTACTTAAAGTTATGTAGAGCGAAAAGGGGCTGCACTGTTCGTAGCACTGTTGGTAGCAAGAAGGTCCTGGGTTCGAATCCCGGTCTGGGGTTTTTCTGCAAGGAGTTTGCATGTTCTTCCTGTGCGTGCATGGGTTCTCTCTGGATACTCCAGCTTCCACAGTCCAAAAACATGACTGTTAGATTAATTGGTCTCTCAAAATTGTCCTTAGGTGTAAGTGTGTGTGTGTGCATGGTTGTTTGTCCTGTCTGTTTCTTAGTTGCCCTACGATGGACTAGCAACCTGTCCATGTTGTACCTAGCTTCTTGCACCATGACTGCTGGAGATAGGCACCAGCTACCTCGTGACCCTTCAATGATAAGCACGCTACATGATGGATGGATTGATCTAACAGGCCCAAACAGTGAAAAAAGGTGCATAATACAAGGGGCTCAAGGTCAATTTAACCACAGCTCCTAGGCAGTTTGGAAAAGTGTGGGATTTGATTTTAGTGTTTTCCAGGTCTGGATAACCATGGAAAAAAGAAAATGTGCACATGGAAAGATATTTCCAGATTTTATTCTCTACACCATTATCTATTTTTTAAATATTTTTTTCTTTTTAATATACTTACTGTGTTCCTTGCACCCTTCCTTCCTTTTCTCTTTGCATCTTTGTGATTTATCTCCCTTCTTTCTAACTTTGCTTCCTCCTGTCCTTCTTTCCTTCCAGGTGTCCTACTTAACTTCTTGCCAGTGTCCTTCCTTACCTTCCTACCATTCTGTCCATGTGTTGTTTCTCCTTTCCTAGTGTGTCCTCATTCTATCTTTCCTTCTTCTTGTATTCTACCCCCTCCTTCCACCTGTCTTCTTTCCTTCCTTCCAATTTTCCTAATAAAGTCACTTGAATTTCAACCTTCTAACCTACTTCCCTTCCTTTTAGAATAGAATAGGATACAATAGAAATCGCATTTATTGTCCCACAGAGGGGAAATTCAGGTGTAACAGCAGCATCAGATTCACACAAAATGTTCTAAAAGTGTTAAAAGTATATTTAAAAACAAGATTAACAATAATAGCAATAATAGTAATAATAATATACGGTCCAAGATTATAACATAAAAATACTGTGTAGTTATTAGAATAGACATATCGTACTCATGATCCAAGAGATGCACAACTGAGTAGGGTGACTTTTTTCAAATATACATAACATGCATGTGTATTGAACATTTAAAAAAAACACAAGACTATTTATAATATATCATTGCAGAAAACAGATGTGCAATAACAGCAGAAATATTTTTTTAAAAATGAGTAAGAACAGAGTAGATTGTTGTGCAAATGCCAGCAGGGGTGTAAACACATTGATTTTGTTGGGAGCAGCGATGGTTATAGAGTCTAACAGCTGCTGGGAGGAAGGATTTACAATAACACTCCTTTGTGCACCTGGATGCAGCAGTCTGTCATTGAAGGAGCTCTCCTGTTCAGCAATAGTGCCATGCATGGTGTGGAAGACATTTTCCATCAGTGATGCTATTTTAGTTAGAGTCCTTCTGTCTCCCATCACCTGTATTGGGTTGAGGGGGCATCCTAGCACAGAGCTGGCCCAAACTACTTAAACTATTTCTTTGCTTCACCCTCCCTGTTTTACTTACTTCTGTTCTTCCCTGTGTCTTTCAAGTTTCTGTTTTTACTCAGATTCCATGTTCAAATTTTGCCCACTATAGAACCTTCTGCTATAAATTGTTAAATTATGTATTTTATATTTTAAAATGAACATAAAACACTGAAAACTCTGAAAAGTTGAGCCTGAAAAAGTCTGCACTTTTTACATGTACAATGTAAAAAAATAAAATAAAATTAAAAAAAATTAAAAAATGGATTAACACTTTCACACCATTTACATTTGCTCTTCTGATCCCTGGTAGGACCAGTTGACTCATGACAGATGAGATATTATGTGGATATTATACTAGCTAATCAAGCCAAAATAAATCTAAGTGACCTCCTGCTAGACATTATCTAGATATTATCTACTAGATTCATAATCACATTTATGAGTAAAATTATTTTAAAAAGGTTGTCAAAGTGAAGAAAACATCCCCCTAGTGGGCATGAGTTGATGCATGGCATGCACATCATCTCTTTTACAAGATGACTTCATTTTGTACCCTAATGGCGGTGAAGGGGCAAAATGACCAGACCTATTCAACATGGGAAGTGTGTTGGAGAATAATTTCAGAACCCCCCAGTGAAAACTGAAGAAAAAAAACTGTGAACCAAGAACTAGTTTTGGTGGCTCTCTATAATATATTCAAGTTTCCTCTTAAGTCATGACCTAAATCTGGGAATAACATCAAACCCAATTTCACCATGTGCTAGCTGCAGTTTGGAATATCATTAGGGTTTGACAAAATTGGTACTAGTCGACCAGGGTAACTATTTGTAACAATGCAAGTTAACTGTGTATTTCTCTGCATTTTATGCAATCAAACACTAAGTGAATGTTCACAAATAGAAGTTGCACACATTTGTGTTAGAAAAGATTTAATGAGATACAACCCCACAAACACAGATGTGTCAGTACTCAGCCTTGTAAAGGTTGACAGATGAAATGTAATTCAACTCATTCTTGTCAAATTTACCTGGAATGCTTCAATGACTATTAATATATTAGTTCATCTCATTCACATTAAAATTCAGATACTGAATTTTCTTACCAAAGCAACTGGTCTTAATATTCAAAGACTGAAGAATTGTCTTTGAATATTAATTTAATGAAGAATCTTCATGAATCTTCATGAAATTAAAATATAGAAAGAAATATACACATTGTACAATTCTTCAGTCATCTAGGGAACTCTTATTCACAACGGAGGAAACATAAACAGCACATGTATCCACTATCTGAGAAGGTCTTAGCAACACCACAGTCACATTGCGACTGGAGCTTTTTACTAAAATGTTATGTACAATCACATATTTTGGACAACTGCGTGAGTCAAGCTTGAAAACTGTTAAAGCTTTAATATGAATACTTTATTTAGGACATTAGAGCAACAGTTGTTAAAAGGTGAGCAGCAATGAAAAGTATTTGGTGCAATGCAAACTACACTATGTAAACAGGTATGCTGGAATATTTTGGTCTGTTTCATCCACCATCTAATTTCTTCACTGTGTAGGACGGCAACACTTCTTCAGCTTTCAATCAAAGGCTCCTGTAAAAAACAGTAAAGAAGTTAAGTTAAACAGTTTGTACTCGCTTCTATAACATTCGACATGCGACCAAAACAGACAACAGATCTTAAAGACAAAGTGACCAAAACTTATGATCATTAAAAAAAAAAAAAAAAAAAAAAAAAAAAAAAAGCAAATTACACTTTGAAAGTCTTGTCCTTTAACATAATCACGGTGTGGGACTGAATTTTTCAGGCTTGCAGCTACACAGAGAATCAAACAAACACCAAGCAGGCACACGCCGACTTCAACAAGATGTTTCACCGCCACACTTTGCTCTTCCTAAAAAAAAATACAAATTGATAGATAAAAGGGAGAAAAATAAAATCAAATGTTATCAAGGCAGAAGTTAGGATGTTTTTCAAGAGAGACACTCCATACCAGAGTTAACATGACGGTCAGGGCTGGGTCTTCCTTAAAGTGCAGGCTGTAGCAGGTTTGAGATGATGCTGGCAGCTGATTGGTCACTTCTACAGGGATGGTTGAAATATTTGTCTCAGGTGCAGAGCACTCTGGAGGGAGACTTTTTTTTAAATATAATATGAGTGTATGTTAACAAAAATTGAACAAAAACTGGTCATTAAGAAACACCTTATTGACACAGCTGGTGAAGGTGTGTAAGAAGATTTGAAATAATTTCATCTTTTCCTGCAGCAAAAGAACTTCATAGTTAACTTAAAAAAACAAGCTTTTTTATACATTTAGTTAGAGGGACAAATGAATTCAATGTTGAGTAGTAACTTTTTCAACAAAATCATTAATGTCACATTTATTGGCACCTGTGCTGTTGTGGCCATAGTTGAAGGTTGACTGTGTTTTGTTTTTGACAATTTTCCTGCTGAAAGATTTAATGAGAAGCTGTATTTTAGGCTTCCTGGTCGAAGTCATAAAATTTTTATAAAAAACATCCTGGTATTTTAAAGGGTTCATGAAGCCACATATTCCAAGACTGGATGAGAGGAGCTTTCCCACATTCGGCTTTCGTTTTACACTAGACCTGCGTAGAGTATTTGTTGCACAAAAGCTCAATTTTTGTTTAACTTTACAATTAAAATCCAACTAGCCGTTAGAAAACAGCATGTTTACATTTGTGATGATAGGACAGAAAATACTTTTTGCCTGGCATCCCTCCAAACCAACCATGTTGCATGTAAATTGTTATAGAGACTTGTTGACCCCAAGATGCCACTTTTGTGTTCCATCCTAAGGGCTCTTCGACCCAGCTTTGACTCTAGTTAGGCTGCGATTGCTGCACATGAAAGTAGTCTGATCTAAAGTCAAATGTTTTAAACTTTTCGATTACTGTTTTGACTGCAGACATGGCCAAAATTAATTGAGTAGCTAAATTCTCGGAGACATTGCCTAACTTGTAGAGATTAAGACATATCTGCTTTACTAGAGTGGCATGTCCTCTTGTCTTTTCCATTTTGAGGAGCATCCAAGAGAAATGTGCATCAATATACTGCCTCATATTTATACCCCTGGACGGTCAAGTATGAATTTACAAAATGCTTCAGATACTCTTATTTTATATTTTAAAAACTGTTAGGAGAGCCAAAGTTTAACACCAGAGTTTTTGTTAAAACAGTTCTTAACATGATTTTTTTTCTCACTGAATAAATGTACTGGAGTTAAATGTTTGATTTTTCTAGAATTTTCAGTGTGAACTGATGTTATATAGTACCAGGAGTGCCAAAAAACATGGAAGGGACTAGTACAAAAATATAGATAGCAAATAAACTTATCAATAAACTTACAGAGTCTTTGGCAGGACGTATTTTGGAGCACTTATAGTGAGGCATGTGTGTTTACTGTCTTCAGGTAAGATCCTCAATGTCAAATGAACAAGTTCTTTGTCTAGAAAATTTAATAAATAGTTAATGACATTGAAGGGACAGTAAGCTCTCCCTTCAAACTAATGAGATTTTAAAAAAACACTACCTCCAAGATTAAGCTGACTGGCTGTTAATGTTGTTAATAAACCAATGTCTTTCAGCATGGCACTTGGTGAGGAGGAAGTCACAGTCACAGGGACATGGAGATGCAAAACAGTGGCAGAGGAGCTCCTTGTTGTATTTTCTGATGTTTTCGGATCCTTTTCCTGCATTGTCTGCAGTGGAGGAATTGTGGAGGTGTGGACTGGAGAACTTGCATTTTCCTTCACACACAAGTAAAACTCTGAGAAGGACGAAAGCAGAGTGTTCCAGTCCTGCAACAACAATAATGAAAATTAATGTCAAGAGTAAAACACCGTCCAACCTTGGAATAACTGCAAAAATAATAATGAAAGGACAATTCAACCTTTTCAATTCAATGACTCTAGTATAATGATAATGGCAAACAACATAGACAGCATCACATCTGGAGCAACTTGGATAAAATCTAAATGAACAGAACATCATGAAACAACACTTCAAAAAAAGCCCTTACTCTTTGTGATACTTCTTTGGGTGAATAACTTTTTACACAATATTTTCAATCTTGTACTGTATTGATGGATGGATGGATGGATGGATGGGTACTGTATTTGTAGGTTAGATTATTTCTTGACATCATAAAGTGTTTTAACACATCACCCAGTGTTCAGCATAAATGAAGTTAAATTAGGCCTTACCTGTTCTATGTCAGGGTTAGGTAGCATGTGAGAGTAGCTGTAAGAGCTGAGAATGATGAATGAGAATGCAAGAGTTAAGAGGCACAGGAAGAAAGTTGTCTCTGGAGGGTTATGGAAGACATATTCTCTGAGGTTAGAACCTCGCTGCCAGCAACTCATCCTTAGGCTTCCATGTACAGCTGGGATGTGGGAAACTGCAAACAGAAAAGTATAAAGTCATTACTGGCAAATCAGCTTTAACAATAGTTTCCCAACCACTGTATCTTTTGTAGACCTCTCAGGTGCTTTATTGTGACCTGTTTTCTCAAGATAGTGGTGAAAATATTTCTCCAGCCTAAACTATTATGCTTTAATTAGGGTTATCACTGCTTAGTGCTTACCTTCCTTTATGTGTCTTATGTCATATATTACACCGTCAGCTCACTGATGTAAATTACCATAACAAAAACAACCATTAAGTACATCCAGTGGTGGTTCTTCCAGGAAAGGTGCCCTCGGCAAGCCCCTCCTTCTGCCACCCCCCAACCAAAGTAAAGTTTTACAAGCAGTTATCAGATTTTTTTTCCCCCAGCAGAAAGCAGAAGTCTCAGTCCTAAGTAGCAAGCAAGGGAAACTTATTCCACTGCACATGCATAAAAGTAGAAGCAAACTTGTTCAGTGCACAACTGACAGACAAGATATATTTTATTTTCTAGCTCTTGGACTCCCCGTCTCTTTCTATTGCCACCCTGGGCAACTTCCTATATAGCCCAGATCAAAAACTGCCACTGAACACATCATAATTAAATTAGCACACAAAAGCAGCATTAATTCAAGTTGGGCTCAAAACCAAAACATAAAAGAATCGACAGGAATTAAAGTTCAGGGTTTGTAGTGTCAGTATGTGAAGGACATGGAACAGGAGTATTACATGCCTGCCATCAGTCTCTTTAAGTTTCAGAGTAAACAGCTCTCAAGATACTAAAGTGGGTTTTGTTCATAGCACATCAGATATTCATAAAAACATAACTACATGTTTACAATACAAGACACACATCATGTCAAGCTGTAGGAAACATGACAAATGGATTTATCTTTGTCGAAGAAATTCAAGATTTTTAAAAAACATGTCCAGTATGATGACAAGTTAGACAGAAATACTGAACTTCTGCTCTCATCCTATTTCTGTAGAGAAAATATATTCAATAAAACAGCATTTTTAATATTCTGTCTCTAATGTGAAGACGTGTACTTGCCAAAACACTGGACAACTTCACGCAGTGCTGTCAGTGTTACAACGTTGTTAGCTAAGTAGCTACCCATGACATTGTCATACCTTGAGACAACGGTTTTAGATTATTCCCGATATCCTGAAATCTGTTTGAAAAGCACCTCAACGGAAAGTAGATTTAAAGTCTCCAGTAAGTTTAAATACAAGCACAGCGGAAATAGCAGCGCAAGCATAATCACGACAGCTTTCCAGTTTACGATCCTACATTACCATGACGACTGCGATTACATAAATCACATGACACAGCCAGTCTGAGTTAGTTTACAACACAGCAAATAAACCATATAATTGTTTTATTAACAATGTTATTTATGAAATGCCGATAATATAACTGGGAAAAATCGCCGACAGAGCGCAGAGCCTTTGATGTGAACTTAAAAACTTACAGGTACATCACAAAAAGTTATTACGAAATAGAGTAGGATAATTCAAATCAGACAATGAAGCAGAGTGATATATGTTTCAAGTGTTAATCTATGTTAATTTCGATGCTTAGGGATTACAGATAGTAATAATTTTAAATTTAGTTTCTCCCAGTTTTTGTACAATCAAATGATTTAGGGCGCCATGTCTGTTGGTTCAGTGTTTTATGAGGTCCTAAGGCAGCGCAGCCATATGCCAGAATATTTTCGAGCACTTCATGCTTCAAACATGCTGACAGACTTTATGGAGATGCTGATTTAATTTTCCAACGGAAACTTTGTAACTTTGCACCTGCCAGTACTACCAAAGGTACCAATACCTACTTTAATGACCATAGTATCGCTATGCTTTATTGTTCAACACTGATCTAAACCCCATAGAGAATCTGTGGAGAGCTGTCAAGAGGAAAATGAAAGATGCCAGACAACAATGACCCTCAGTAGTGCCACACTGATGCAGCAATTCATGCAAACAGACCCCTGATCAAGTACTGAGTGCATATACTGTAGTACATGAACATGTCTTTCAGTAGGCTGGTATTTCTGTATGTTTTTTTGTTTAAACTGGTCTTATATAGTAGTTCTAGTTTTGTACAGACATAAGTCTTGTTTTTTTTTTGTTTTTTTTATTAGCTGTAAGCTATAACCCTGGGATGGGACATGCCCTGTACAGCTGACCAGTCCATCATATGGCAAGAAAAATAGCTAACCACACATGTACTCAACCCTTGGGGAAATTAATTAAAACCAATTAACCTGGAGTACATGTTTTTGGACAGAGAAGAAGCTGGAGAACACACATAGCACGGAGAACATGCAAATTTAATGCATAAAGACCCTGGGATGGGATTTGAACCCAGGACCTTCTTCTAACGAGGGAATAATGCAAAAAGAACAGAAATATACTTCTACAGAGTCTTTAAATGCAGAGGTTTTGTAGGAGTTTCACCTTTTGATGAGATTCTATTTTACTGAGATGCAGCTGTTTATTGACCAAACCTTGTATATATTAACACACATTTCACAAAGTAAGATCAAGGTGTTTATTAAAAAAAAAAAAAAAAAAAAAATGCAAACATAAAAATTCAAACATTCATCATAAAAATAACTAATCATAATTAAAATACTGTGATATCAAGATTGATATTCAGCAATTCTTTCAACATAAGTACCAATCTGGCTGGTATATAAACATCTCATAAAAAGAAAAAAAGAAAAATCAAATGTCAACACTGTTACACAACAGCAAACATGTTTAGTTCCAGCTCATTATTTCCCTTTGTCACAAACTTGCAATCAGTACTTATTAAACAATTAAGGTCTCCAGGTGACTTTTATAGGCTTGAAAGTCCACACATCAGGGTGTCCCATGTGGACCAAGTCTTCATAAGGAGAAGTGCTCCACTGGAAAGGTGGCACCTGGTCCCAGGTCGGCCCACTGACTGCCAGCATGCCATACTCTCTGAACATTTCGTAGGAAGTCAGCTACATGGGAACACACACAAAAATTAGCCAAAGACAGACAATAATGTCGGCGACTCATTTCCATTTCAATCAAAAACAAAATAGTTTGATACGTAAACACATGGAGAAAAAAAAGAAAAGAAATAGAATCAGAGACCTTCATGTCTGTTCCTCCATGTGGTCTCTGCTTTAGGGCACCAAATGGATATGTTCCATTAGATGGGTTCAGGTCTGAACGAGCTGAGATAGCGTTCTCCCCATTCTGAGGTGGAGCACATCCATCACACTTTGACAATGGATCTTCTTTAAAGTTGTTATACCTGAAGGGATGCATACAAGTAGTTAAACTCAAATCATTAGCAAATAAAAGTATGAAACTAGTGGTTTGCAAACTTCACCTCATAAGGCGCACCATGGAGTCCAAATCTATGACATCAGTCTGGTTTCTCCTGAATATTTGAGCTCGAGGATTCTGATCCAGAGAGAACCATGGGCCGAACTGCTCCACCAGCTTATTGCAGCCACTGGCGTTAAATATCTCCACAAAGTACCTATAGATGAGAATGTTTGGCACAAATCAGAACAAAACAACACAAGTAATCATATATAGATGTTTCTGAATGTTTCCTAACTGGATGCTTACGGTATGTTGTAACTAGCCCAGTAACCGTTCCTCAGGAGCTCTTGGGTCTTATCTCTGTAAACAATAAGTCCCCTGCAGAATTGTAAGATAAACAGTGCTTGTTTTAAATGGATCAATTGGAAGTAATTCAAAAACAATCAGATTTATGGGGGGGAGAAAAACAACTTACGGAATCTGCTCCAACACAACAAAGAGGCCCTCTTTAATGTCAGTCTGTCCTGGAGTGAAGTGGTTATAATCCACAATCATCCACTGGTTGTTGTACCTATGAACACAGAACACAGTCTGGAATGCATGCAGACCTGTGATCAGACAGACCTTAAAGATTTTAATTTATTTTGTGCAGGCCTGTATTATTGATCCTCAACTAACTGTTTCAGCGTTTCACAGATAACACTCATGATCAGCTGGAAAAAACAACTGACCTCTCAATACTCAAGTGACTTTACATCATAATCGGCTGTTTTCAGCCTTTATTTCACATGTCAGGGTACTGATTTATTTCATATGCTTTATAGAAAGTATTCTGTTTTATTATTCAAATATAATTTCAACTTTGCAAAATCGATATATAAGCAAGGATTACAAGAGACCTTTGGGCTATCATAAAGTGGCAAAAGTGCTGCAATGTGATAAATAAGTCACAAAATAAAAGACTGAAAAAGTAAGAAATTAATCAAAAATGATTTAAACGTCAGTAATTATTAAATACGTAATAATTGGTTAAATGTAAAATTCCTTAATCAAAATGTTATTTTGAAAGTCATATTTTTATATAAAATCAACTTGGCATTTATTTAATTTATTGTCACACTGCAGCATGAAACAACTGTCACACTCTCCCTTTATACTTCACACAGCTAGTATCTGATTGGTTAATCTTCACACTCAGTCCATTTCAGACCAATGACAATGACCAGAGCAGTGTTACTGTAGCTCTGCCCCATAGGCTTTCAGGGCAAGGATGAAAGAAATTAAGAAAGAAATTATAGACCAATTAAATTATTAACTAAATAGTGGAATATTTTTGTGTACCGTTAATATATAAAGTCTATTTTTTTTATAGTGACAAATTTAATTAATAATACATTTAGATAAATATTCAACTTTTTATTTATTTATAGAATTGTGACACTTTTGGACCTCCATACTTTATGGAATCACAGAGTAGTGCCAACTCATTTCTCTCTACAGTGTTATACTTCTTCAGTTAGAAGTAAAATTCAGACAAAAACTGATTGCACATTTTTATAATATAAGAAACAAAAACTAAGTCTTACTATTTAGAAATTAATGTTAGTGTATTTTTCTTTTCCATTTGTAAAACTCACGTTCCACTGTTGTACAGGCTGAATATCTCTGCCCAGTCCTTGCCTGTAGTAGCCAACCGATTAGCAACGATGTTCCGCAGCCATTCCATTACTGTTCCCGTCGGCTGAACAAGCTTCCAGAGAGCAGGGTTGCTGTTGCCAATGGTGGTTTCCAGTGTAACCTGCAGGCACAAGATGCATTTAAAAGACAGAATATGAAGAAAAACAGTCACACTGGGAAATTTAAATCAGAACTAGAATTTTATGATCACTAAAGCAAATTCTCACCAAGCCGCTGCTTAGGATGTAAAAGTCATCTCCAGAAAAGATGGATCCAGGATATGATGAGAAGGCCTGAGTTCCCCCAGGAAGAGCATAATTGTCTTAAAAAAAAACAAAAACAAAAAAACCCCCAAAAACAAACAAACAAAAAATTGACAACAGAAATGCTATATTCTTTCAAAGAACATGCTTTTTAACTTTGCTGGCAGCATGAACTGCCGGGAATCTGGGGAAATACGTATCTTTGCATTATGCATTTAAATTAGCAGATAGACTCAACTCGTGTTGAAAATATCATAATCATGTTAAACTCATGTATGTTACAGTACATCATGAAACAATATAAATTTCATATAAATTATTTTGGCTCTTCAAATAGACCCCAACATCTGATTGGTTAACATGCACAGTAAATACAATTATCATGACCAGAGCAGTGCTAGACTTTGAAATTAATAAAGGTTTTCATATATTTAGCTTTAAAGGTTAATTTATTACCGATTAATATAACTGATTTTTTTTTTTTTTTTTTTTTTTTTTTTCACACTGAATTGTGTCACTTTTAGACCTCCAAATAAGGGAGCCTTGCCATGATCAACACAAAGAATCAGTACATTTAATAGCTATTAATCACAGCTTAATATATTGATTTAATCCACATAGAATAAAAACTTGTTTTTGCATCCTGTCACTTACGTTTTCTAACTATTAAATTCATTGGAAGCCATTGAAAGTTCACACCTATATATTTATATACGAGTTTCATTCTGAGGTTTAAGCAATAACCACCACAATGAAAAAGCTTTTAGCGCTACCTAAAGGAGAAGAGTTGAAGGCGAAGATGTACTTCTTCATAATGCGCAGCATGGCCTGGTACGTGTTCCAGGTGTCATGTGACACCAGCAGATCTTTGTTGTTCGGCAGCAGCTTAATGAGCGCAGAGCAGGAACCAGAACCAAGGGGTCGAGTTTGGCTGGATTTGTTCAGTGCTGACTCCAAATCTTCAAGATCTCCACCCATTTGGAAAAGTCTGATTGTGAGGAGCAACAGTGGAGCATGTGAGATGACCGCAACATAAAAAGTGGATCATCTTGGCTCAGGTTTGAGCAGTAAAAACTAAAGCTAAGACCTTACATGAAGCCAAATGGATTGAGGGAGAAGCGCTCAGTAGGAAAGTACAGCTGTTCGTTGTAACCGTCTTCAAGACCTTTAAGCTGCAGCAGTGCCAGTCGCACCTGAAAAACCGAGACAAATGCTAAAACAACTCTAAAGAAGTGCAACAACAGGAATGGTACAAATATTGATTAATTACCTGGTACCAGTAGGGTGAAGTCGGCTGCTTCTCCACTTGCTCCTGAACCCACTGGAGGTTGGCTGAAATAAAGGCCTTAAGGCGCTCACAGTAACCAGATTCCGACAGGAAGGGCCCGCAGTAACCCATCAGAGTGTTCATCCAGTGTTTATAAATGAGCTGAAACAATAATATACAAAATCTTTAGGGTAAAGAAAAACCTAACAAAAATATTTGACCTTTTGTGTGAAAGAGGGCCAAGCTTACCCCAGAAGTAACTGCAGCCTCGACTGCACCAGCAGCATAAGCTTGGATGCTGTCATTGTACCGACTGCTGGTCGTGATCTCCAGAAAGGACCAACTGACATGAGAGCACATCAGAATGAATTAAATATAATTTAAAGAGCTAATCTTAAAGATCTTCTTGTTTGGTTTTGTTTTTTTAAATTGAAATGTATCCAGTACAAATCCTTTTGTCAGTCTGAAACAACCCCTCACTGCCTGCCTCTGGGGGTATTTTTTATTTTAAACTCACTCACAGTGGGCCGACTTCGGGCTGAACTTACCCTGTTGTTTTGATGTCATCTGTGAAGTTAGCCCAGGCAATAAAATCTTCGTGATAGCCTTCGACTACAGACAGCTGCCCGCTTTGTTTGTCTATAATGGCCGTTTGGATTTCAGCTCCAACGGTCACACAAAATCCGATTAAAACCACAAAGAAACATAAAATTTTGGGGGGAGTTTTAGGGACAAACATCTTGTTTTGCCTGGTCGCCATGTCTCAGTGAACAAGTCACATGATACCCAGTAATATTTATCACGTGGCTATACCAGAACGTTTCCGTTTCAAAGTAAAAGTTCTTTAATCATGAGAATTTCGGCTCTTTTTGGGATCCGGATCTTTCGGCTCTGCTATGAAAACGACCCGGTGTTTTGTCGGCAACCAACCCGCTCTCCATTTACTATTACTACAAATAAAATAGTGGAAAGATAGACAGAATGCTCGATATACATAAAGAAAGAACGACAGAAATACAGATAAAATGACAGCACAATAGAAAGACAATGAAGGCTAATATGATGGAATGACGAAATGAAAGTGGCAAAACCTGAGGAAAGCAACAGAATAAAACAAAAATAAATGATCAGTGTGAATGAATGACAAACCGAAAGGGCAATAAATCATGACATAAAACGATTAAACTGGGGTGATGCGGCTCATTGGAGTAGAGTGGTCTTCCCCTCTTCTCTCTGCCCAAATACCTGTAAACAAAGGCCACTAGTGCCAGAAATTCTTTCAAATAAAAAACAAAAAATGCTGAAATGAAAGAACAAAATATTATAACAGAACAATAAAATACACGATAAAACAACAGAAACTGATTTGGTAGAACAGATGAATAGAAAAATAAACAAGATGATAAAACATGCAATAAAGCGATGGAACAAGTGAATAAACAATAGGAAAAAAAATAGAGTAACACTAAAACTACATAATAATAAAAAGAATGATGAAAGGCTAGAATAAATGATAAAAAAGGGGATATGATAAAACAATGATACAGCAAGATCAAATTATAGAACTGATGATAAAATAATGGATAGAAAAGAATGGAATAAATGATAAAACAAGAATGATAGCAATGGATTGAATGATCAAACAGCAGAATGCGAAAAGAAAAGAACAAGTCATATACGAGACAAATGATAGATTGAATAACAATAGAACAAATGGTAAAACAATAGACAGAATGACAAAAAAAAATACACCAAACAACAAAAACAACACATCAAACAATGAAATGATAGAATGAACACTAAAACTATAGAAAAAATTATAAAATGAATGTTAAAGGTATAGAATAAACAGTAAAATGATAGAACAGACCACAAAAATAACTGATGAGAAAATAAAGTAAGGAAGCAGGCTAAAATGAAACGGTAGAACAACAAAGCAAGCATCTATCCATCCATCATCTTCCGCTTGTCCTGGGTCGGGTCACAGAGGAAGCAGCCCAAGCAGAGACCCAAACTTCCCTCTCCCCAGCCACTTAGGCCAGCTCCAGGGGAATGAGGGCCCAAAACATTCCCAGGCCAACAAGCAATAAAAAGAGAAAAAGCAAGCAATGACCTTATTTCCATTGTACTGGTAAACTAAAAACATGGGTTCCAATCATTCCAACAAATGATCCAGCTCGACTGCAACTGATCACCGACCTCTGTTGGTAAGTAATAAACAACACAAGACTTAATCAATATCTTGAGATTTATGTAAAATTATTTTATACAAAAACGTAATACAGTCACAGTAATCATCTTTGTAAAATCACTGCAAGATCATCCTATATTAGTTCATCTCTAGTCAGGACTGCTTATTTTTCACAGTCCAAATCTCCCCTGTTTAGGATTAGGTCCACCTCAGTTTTCAACACCCCCGTCTGTTTCCATCGACTCCAGAATTCCTTCCATGACTTCTGTCTTTCGTCTCTTCTTTGGTAGATCACCATGAAAATGTTTGGCCGTTTTCTGTCTCAGTGTCTCCACTGTGTCCTCGGCATCAGCCCACTCCAGCACAAGACGCCTCCCGTACAGATGGGTGCTGTGGCAGAGTGCAGCAAAGGCTTTCTGCAAGGAAAAGAAAAGACAATTTACAAACATGCTTCCTATCAACGAAATTCATTATTTCAGTTCTTGAATTTCTCATCTGAAAATGCATATTTTAGAAAAAACAAACAAACAAACAAACAAAAAAAAACCTTAGCATCCTGTTTGGTGAGGAAATCAACAAAGGCAAAGCCTCGATGGTTCCCTGAGCCAGCTGCTTTCTTTGGAAGACGGACAGTCTTCAGCTCCCCAAATGTACTAAAAATACGAGAGAAATAATCTCTGTTAACACTTACAAACAAGACAAGCACAGTAAACGAACAAGTTGGTAGGGGTTGTTTGAGTAGTACCAAAACAGCTCTCGAATTTCCCTGACGGTAGCTTGGAAGGGCACATTGCGCACTAAGATCTTGGAGCCCGTCTGCTTCTTCTCAGCTTGCTTCTTTTTGTGTGACATTTCAGCAGTCCTGCACACAGATATAACAGGACTGAATAAATAGCGACTTCGGGAATTTATTATTATGCAAATTTCAGCTGCTTTAACCAATCTATACTGTTTATGCATGCATTTCCTATTAGAAGGTGCAACTTACCTCGTGGCTTTTTCAGAAATCTTCACCTCTAACTGATGATCATCCACCATACAGTGCTGAGAGCGTGTTGGAGAACACGAGAGAGAGAAAGCACACACATTAGTCTAACTTCAGGCGGTGGAATTGGTAAGTGAAGATAGTTCACTGAGAATGGGGCATGAGTACCTGCAGTTGCCTCAGAGCCTTCTGCGCTGCCTCTGCTGTCTGATATTGGATAAAACCGTAACCCATGGACAACAGTTTACCTGCAAGTTCAAACTAGAGGTTACTTATTGATATGACTGAGGATCAAAGCAATAAAGTTCAAAGTAGAAAAATTATCATTTGAAATGACAAATTGCAAACATGAATACTTGAAAATTAAATGATGTGTTAAAAGGAATGTGTATTCAAATTAATTTAAATATTGCTGCCATTTCAAATAATTTAAACCAAAAACAAATAATAAATTAAGTAAGTCATCAAAAATCACCAATTTAGAAGTGCCTCCAAAAACAATTTTTCTATGTCAAGGAAAATATTATGGTTTTATCATTTCCAGCCTGTTTTTCTGAAAGGTTTCCCCTCTTGTGTCTGTAAAAAAGATGTATAAACATAAAGAATAATAAAACCAGGAAACTCCTGAACAAATTCTTATGGTGCCCATCACTGGCCAGACCCATAATAAGTGTTTTGTTGTCAAGTTAGGCCTAAAATGCATCTGCTTTGGTCTTTGAAGCCCATCAGTTGTCTCTAAACAAAGTTTCTAATACTTACACCTGTGATCATTTTCCAAATGATCACATCAGCAAACATACCAACATTAGCATATTTGCTATCAATAGCAAACATTACATAATATACAAAATTTTGGCAATGCACGATATATCAGCATCTACACCAGCATTGACCAATGTTAGTCATTTTATGACATATCAGTTTCGGTTCAATAAGTAAAATAAGGCCGATATTAAGAACCGATGCTTTTTTCAATCTCTGTACATGTTTCAGGGGGAGGGGAGTGGACTGGCCATGTGGTATTTGTTCGGTCATGTGACGTGATAGTGATGCAGTGCAGGAATGTGTTTAACTGAAGCAGAGAAGCAATGTAGGTGGTATGGTTGCTGATATAGTGCTGAAATTATATGAAAATATATATAATATCAGTAAATATCGGTTATTGGACATAACAGCTGTATTAATATCGGATATCAGCCCAAATTTTCATATTGGTGCATCCCTACTACATTTAGGTATGATGCTTACATTAGCTAATAAAAAAGCATTAGCTACAAGCTAGTTTTAGCCTGTTAGCAAACAATAAATAACACAATCTGCAATAGTTCCAGCAACCTGTTTGCAAGCATGAGCTAAAATGCAAACTTCAGCATGCTGCCTATCAACAGCCAACATTATTTACTAAGCTAAGTTGGGTAAAATGCTACCATTTGTTAATAAGCCAGCATTATTTAGTATTTTAGCAAAAAGTACCTAACATGATGTGCTATGCTAACTGCAGCTTATCAGCTATCATTAGCTAAAATGCTAAGGCAAGGCTTTCAAACACATGAACACTGTACCAATTGTCATGCACTGTATTGGCAGGATCATGCTGTGGGGCTACTATCAGTAATACTCATCCATGGCACAAAGTGGAAGGAATAATGGAAACCCAAGCCAAGATGAGTTTGTATAAACTTCTGAACAGAACTTGATGCGCTTTAATGCAACCTAACTAATTATAATATAAATTTAAAATAATTTGTGTTTGTAACAGTGGACTTTAATATGTTTCATCCTTCAAGAGACTTTTGAGAGCCCTGTTATCTTTATCAATCAATTAGTGGGATGGATACCCCACAGGCAGGATCACTGTTAGGGCTGAATCATAAACAACACTGTGTCAAAACATCACGTTATAATGGGAAATACCTGATTTATCTTTCTTCTTGGAAATACTGCAAGACTTGACCTTTCCACACTTGGAGAAGATCTGCAGTCAATAAAGAAAACAGCATGCAACATCGTAGATACTGGTTTGTTTCTGCTTAATTTGTCAATATGACTAAATATAGCAGAGGTGTGAGAGATGACTTACCTCCTGTAGCTTTTCTTCTGTTGTGCTGAAATTTAGATTCTTAATAAAAAGTGTAGAACCTGGCACAGTTTCTTCTTCCTCCTCTTCTTCTTCTTGCTCATGCTCCTCTTTCTTGCTCTTTTCCTTCACTGCCTCCTTTTTATCTAATATTAGTTTTTTTTGTAATATTTGGTTAGGTAGACACAATATGTATTATATAAAAAAAATAATGTTAAGAAAACAATGAAACATAAAAGTTGTCCAGTGTGTAGGTGGTTTTACCCGTTTCTGGTTTGGCAGCTGTAAACACCCCAACAGGGGCCCACTCCAAATACAGTGGCACATGATGGAACTAGGGTTTAAGAAAAACCCCCAACACATTTTAATGTATTTTATGCAATTGACTAGCACAAAGTAGCATATAATAGTAAATATATTCCATGTATTTCCTCAATTTCATATCATATATAATGCACTTTGAATTGCTTTGTTGCTGAAATGTGCTATATGCGGTAGATATGTGGAACAAGGTACTTGAACTTTTCAGCCAACACAGATACTCTATATGTGGCAGAAAATGAACTCTGAAATTCACCATGAACACACCATCTTCACAGTGATAAGTCACGGCAGCACTATGATGTGAGGATTTTTTTCTTCAGCAAAGAAAGGGAATCTGCTAAGATCTGATAGGAAAATGGACAGAGCTAAAGACAGGGCAATTGTAGAGGAAAACTTGTTGGGGGCTGCAAAAGACTTGAGACTGGGGCAGAGGTTCATCATCAAGCAGAACAACGACCTGAAACATACTGTTAAAGCAGGGCTACAACGGCATGGTTTGAGTATAGTCGTGTTAGAATGACCGGCAAGCTTAAACACAATCGTAACTATGTGCCAGGTGTTAAAATCCATGTTTACATATGCTATCCATCCAAAGTAACTCAAGCTGAGCTACTTTGCAAAGAAGATTTGGGGAAACATTCAGATTCCAGATGTGCAAAGTGGATGGAGATATACCCCAAAAGAGTTGCAGCTGCAATCTCAGTGAAAGTTGGTTCTATTCACTCAAGGTGGCTGAATAAAAAATGTTTGCCACATTTTTCAGACATGTATTTTTTTTTTAAATCGAAAATCCTTTGTCATCTTCTTTCCACTTCACAATAATGCACCACTTTCTGTGGGTCTATCATCTAAGATAAATAAATGCTTGAGGTTGTAATGTGTCAAAATGTAACAAAATATAAGCCACATTGATACACTGGCAAGGCGCTGAAAGGCACTTTCAGTGAAAGGTCTCTCACACCTTGCTGTAAGCCAGCCTTGTGAAGGCTCGCTTGGCTTCGGTTGGTTCCAGAAACTCGATGATGGCAGTGAGTCCTGAAGGCGGCAGCAGCACTCGACCCAAAGAGCCGTGAGGTGAGAAGAGTTCTTCAAGCTCTGTTGTTGTTACTCCAGCAGGGAGGTTTTTTACCAGGATCACTGTTGTACTCCTTGCTGCTGCTGCCTGTACAAACATAACTAGATGTTAACAGACATGTAAGGCTTAAGTATGCAGAATCTCAGATTTTGTTCTCCCAATTACTTGACTAAAGGAGTCTAGACAAACACTGTTCTCCAGCAGGAACTGTCGAGTCTCCTGGACAATCTGAGTTTCTCCTAGAGCCATCCTCACTGCAACGCTTCCCTTCGACTCCTTTGGAAGATAACACAGAAGATTAGCTTAGTTAATTAGTTAGTTTCATTCATACTAAATAACAATTAAAATAATTCAGGATGAAAACCCCAGATGTAGGGTCACTCACATGGTCTAGGACTTGGCTTTTTGTGGTGTTATATTTTTCAGCAATGGCATCGGCTACTGCGCTTGTACCCAAAAATAGGGAATTCCAGTTGTGTGAGCTGGAAAGACAAAAAAAAAAAAAAAAAAAGTGTGCAATTTAAAAACAGCAACAGCACCAAAAATGGAAAAGGTATTTCATCTTGTTATACATACCTAGAACTTGAAGCTTTATTTTTAGCATCTTTCTGTCGTTTATATGATGAAGAGCCAGGACCACCAGATTCTGAAGACTCAGACTTTTCCTTCTTCACAGTGGATGGAAGAACATGAAGCATCCTACCCTAAAATCACCAGGAAAAAAACAACACATCCTGTCAGCCTGAGAAGTTACTTTTATGATGAACCTAGAGAGCATTGTGAAATATTTTTAAAGAGCAAATTTCACCACAATTTAGAGCCAGAAAACCCTGAAATCTAAAAATTACAAGACATAAATAAATTGCAGTTGGCATTACTACACATTTCCAATGCTGAAAAGCTATTTTAAAACACACTTCTCCAAATAAAAAATGATTCGAGCCACACCTTTACCACATATGGATGACCATATGCAAACATAAATAGCTCTCTGTAGTTCTAAACAAAAGAAAAAGATCTTTCTAGTGATATAAAGATCTTCTATCAAGGAAAGTTGGGTGAGCTTCATGAAAGTAAATAGGTAAAGATGGTTGATTTCTCCTCACATACAAAAAACAGTCTCTTAACAACCCACAGCTAAGGCGTGAAAACAACAGTTTATGCTATGACAGATAGTTCCAGCGGAGTCAGGAGCTTGACAATGGAGGTGATTCAGGATGTTGTTTGTGAGACTAAAGTGCCCCAGTTAACGAAATGTGATATTTTACTGTAGTTTTTAATTTTCACGTGTCTGCTGATATCCAGAATCTCATTACTTTCCTATTACACGTTGATCTACAAAGTAGCTGAAGCAGAGACTTTTCTTTTTCTCTCCATGCTAGGAGAGAATGAATGAGACTTTATATCAGTACTTTGACGTTCCTTGCAATCCCCACATTTAGTATTAGCTTGAGGTTAATAGTAGTTCAGTTAAGACCCTTTAAGGAAGGGTTAATATCCCTTTAAGACCCAGTTAAGGAACGAAGCGGATATTACAACGTCTAGCTGAATTCTCATTTAATGTGAATGCCTTCTGCTCACTGCATAATTTCTAAGACAAATCTTCACCTTAGAATCTCACATTCAAGTTGATGACTTTAACATTACTATTTTCCTCTTTTGGCGATACTGTTTTATGGATTGCTAGCCGAGTTCAGTGTTCAGTCCATAATATCATCATGCTTTTTCAACTTTCAGCTGTGCTCTCTGCTACCTTGTGTTCCTGTTCTTTGTTTCATGCTTCTCTTAAAAACATAGTTCTCAGTTTTAGACATGGAAGTGAATGTAGCTATCATCTGTCTGTACACAACTGAAAAAAAAAAAAAAAAAAAAAAAAAAGGTTATAGAAGTCCTGAATATTTTTTAAAAAGTAAGAAATAAATACCTGAAATATATGCCCGTCCAATTTTGCGAGTGCTACCACAGCATTTTCTGGTATCATGTAGGTAACAAAAGCAAATCCTTTAGGTTTCTTAGTCAGGTTGTCAACAGGGAAGAGCATCTCTGATAAAGGACCTACAAAGTGCGAAGAATCATTAATCATCTGACCAAGACAAAAATACTTTAGTCGGCAAAACTAAATAATTGAATGTGTACCACATGTTCTTTAACTCACCATATTTAGCAAAAAGCTCTTTGATCTCTTCTTCAGTGCAGGTGTAAGGAAGGTTTCTGATAAAGAGTCGACCAGACTCTGAAACATCCTCCTCCTCTTCATCCTCTTTCAGCTTCCTGGTAAAGTTTCTGTCAATTTCTTTGTGGTTTTTGTTCCTTTTACTTTTCGCTCCTGAAGAATCAACTCGGAAGACTTCGATGTAACGACCCCCTGGAAAACAAGCAGGGTCGCTGTTAAACCAAGACTACAGTCAGACAAACTGATGCAGAATCATATGAGAAAATTTGAACTCTATATAACAGGCTGTGTTTAGACTATTTGGACATCCAGATATTTAAAATAAATGGTAACAATTGCAAGAAACTCACATAATATAAATTAACAACAAAAACTGAAGAAAACAACTTAAAATTTTCTGAAAACTAAATGAAAATGTAATTTTTTGGAGTTATCATGCATTTCTAATATTGTATAAAATAACCTTAAGTGGTTAAATGAAAAATTAGCAGAATGTGCTCATTTAAAAAAATATATATATATCTATATATATCAGATTAATCAATAGAATAAGCGATTACTAAAACAACCGTAAGCTGCAGCCCTAAAAGACAACAACAAAAAAAACAATATATTGTGCTGGGGTACATAGTGATGAGACAGGGGCTTTATCTTTGTATTTCAGGATCCACAAACAAAGCTTGTAATGAGTCAAATGATGTGCTGATGGACCTCGGTTTTTCTTGAAAAAAAAAAAAAGCTCTGGTACATCACCTTTTTTTTTTTTTTTTTTTTTTTTTTTTGAGGGGGGGCGGTTTGTCTTTGATAAAACTCTCTGAGGCACCTAGCACCTTCTGTTCCTATACTGGCTGTGATTAATACAATTTTACCAGTTCTAAATGACTTCATATTCTTCAATAAGTTATTGATTTCTTACCTATGTAGTCTTTATTCTTCTTTAGAGCCTTCTCCACCTCCTCCTCAGAGTGCAAGTCCACATAAACATAACCTAAAGCAGACACATGTAACTTGTTTGACATAGTGACCTATACATTGTTTAAGCAGAAACCATATGTACGTGAGTGTTGCAAATATTTGATATTCATAATGAAATACTTTTAGTAAAACACCTGTTCTGTTTCCACTTTCGTTGCTCCAGATCCTGATTGCTGCAGGCTTCAGGGGAGTCATGAACTCTCTGATTTGTTGCTAACAGAATTTCACATGAAAAAAGTGGGTTAATAAATACGATGCGTTTTTAAAGCAGAACATCGTCAGTGATGAGGCTTAACTCACCTCTTTTATATTAAACGGGACTCCTCTTAGCTTCACTGTGAACTCTGTAGCCGGTTCCGTCTGGACAAACAGATGCAGGTTTTAATATAAAAAGTACAACCAAATGATTATATTTAAGGTGCAGTTTTACCAGAATATACCTCTTGTTTGATACTCTGTTTCTTATTCCCAGAGAAAGGTTTAGATTTTGAGATGTTTTCTCGTTCACCGCTCTCATAGGCACTGTCTCCATGCTGAACGGGACCATAATCCTCCTCTTCATCAACTTCATTCTCTTCATCACCGTCCTCCATAGTTTGTGCCACCTTGGAGAGCAGGTAGTCCATATCTGACAGGCCAGTCTTTAGGGCTTCTTTAGAGGCAACTAAAAACACCAATATGTTCAAATGCAGTACTTTTAACATAACTTAAGGAATAAAAGTGCAATTGGATTATTTATACTATATTTCAGCAGGATAAAAAGAAACAACCAACCCTTATCATCATCATCATCATCATCCTCATCCTCCTCCTTCTCATCCTCTGACTCGTCTGAATCAAAGTTGAGGTAATCATCAGAGGCTGGCTTCTTCTTGTTCTGTTTTCGTATGCCCCCAGGGTCAGCCGGATCCTGAGCCATGTCATTTGCCCAGGTCTGGGCCTGACTGCGGTTCTGATGCACTGACAGAAACTCAATAAACCCATCTTCCTCCTCCAGCTGACTCGGAACAGAACAAGAAAATGAACATAAAAAAAAAAAACGATTGTTCCAAGAAAAACAGTAACAAAGAAGAGGCATCAAGACAAGTCATAAACACTCAAATTATTTCAGTGACTGCTAACATACTACTAACAATTTTTCAATTATTTCTGAAATCTATACCCTAAAGAAATCTAAAATCTAGATGTAACAAAAGTGGTCTAAAAAAAATGGCATTTCATTTGTATTTTTAGCCAATCTCTATATTTATCAACTACAGTTTAACAGCTGATAAACCCAGCTGGTTTTTACTCACAGTTCCCAGTGCACTGCTGGTTTCCTTTTTCCCCGTCTTTTTCTGAATTTTCACACAAACAAAACAAAAAAACATACAGTACAGTTTACTCTCAAGTTCACTCAAGGGAGTGGTTATAATAATCAAAATCTGCAGAAATAAACACTTGATAATAATGAATTCATGTAAAATGTTTCACTTTCTGAACTGAATTACTGAACTATTTCTTAACTTTTCATTTACATGCTGATTTATTGAGACACACCAATAGTTGTTGACTTAACAAATGAATCTATATGTGTAATAGTCATTAGAAATAAAGCCAAATGTGGCCCGTCAGAGCTCCAGTAAGAAAAGCAGAAATCTGTATTATCCAGTGAAATACTGATCATTACATCTCTAATGTACATGACAACAGACAGGTTTGATTGGGGTGTATCTCCAGATTCCAGCCCAAAATGCTCATGATTTCCCCTCATACCTTCTTTCTGTCTGTGGGAGCAGCAGCAGAGGGTTTGTCCTGCTCTGATCTCTGAGAGTGTTTACTCCAGGCTTTTTCTTTAGTGGGATCTCCAAACGCTTTACACATCTCCACCTAAAAGCATACAAACACCGTGAGTGCATGAATTATTAAATAACAAAACAATCTGCGTTTTAGGTTATATGGTTGATGAAAATCCCACCGTCACTCTGGATGTGTCCACAAAGCTCTTGTTGAAATGTTTCAGCGCTCTGCTCGCATCCTCCTCGGATTTGAAGCCTACAAAGCCAAACTTTCTGAACTTTCCCTCTTTGGTGAACTTCAGAGAGCAGTCTGTCACGGTACCAAAAGCAGCAAACATCGACCTGAACCTCTCCTCCTTCATCTGAACGCAAGAAAATATCATCAGATGAACTGTAGCTGATGTTTTTTTTTTTTTGTTTTGTTTTGTTTTTTTTTTTACCTATATTTACCTGTTCTTACTTACCCCATTAGGGAGGTTCTTAACGATGAGTCTTGACATAGTTGTTGTTACTATAAATCCACTAAAATAGCAGCAATAAAGGGTTTTACATAAATGTCAACAAACCAGCGTGGACGGAACATCTACATCGCCATATTGACATGAGGAGGAAAGGATTCGTCTTCCTTTTTCTCTCTCACTGTGGCTTGTCGGTGACTACCGCCACCTTTTGGTCATAAGGGTGCATTGCAGTCTCTATGATTCCTTTCGCTCCCAGAGAACAAATTCAAATCCATTTTTGCTCTTCTGTGTGTGCTCCCCTTATCCAGCAACTCTTCGTCTCTTATTTGTGGAGTCTTCCGCAATCAATATTTAATTTTAAAATACATAAAAACACATTTTAAATCATCCATCCAGTCATTGTCATTTCCAGCAGTCACTGGGTGAGAGGCAGGGCAGACCCTGGACAGGGGTACTGTGTTGCCAGTCCATTACAGAGACACACAGGACAAACAAACATGCATGCATACATTGATACCTAAGGAAAAAAAAAACACTTAACCTTGCTGTCATGTTTTTAGACTGCGGGAGTAAGCCAGAATACCTGAAGAGAACCCACACATGCATATGGAGAACATGCAAACTCCTTGCATTGCTGCAAGGCAAATGCACCATTATACAGCTCCCTTTTTAAAACAGCTCAGGGAAAATATTGATCTAACAATTTTGGGATAAACTGACTGACTTTTTATTTTCAGTCAGTCTACTGGATTTTGTATCACTCTTCCAGTTTTTGTTCCATATATTTTAAGTATTTGACGAGTTAAATCTAGGCTGAATACATTCTTCACTGTACTGTGCAGCCTCTGCATGGAGATCTCCTCT
The DNA here is from genome assembly GCA_014839685.1 of Anableps anableps. NCBI lineage: Eukaryota > Metazoa > Chordata > Actinopteri > Cyprinodontiformes > Anablepidae > Anableps > Anableps anableps. The sequence goes on from CM026066.1 coordinate 20,466,655, forward strand.
ACAGAATTCTCCAACAGGAGGGGAACAAACTCGGTCTGCAGTTAAACACCAAGATTACTCATTTTGTAATATTTTAGTGATGTTTGGTAGCTGTTTTGGGATTGACAAATTTTAGTGTATGGTGTTTTTGTTGCTGAATTTATTTGTGTTTTGTCTTGGCAACAAATCAACCTTTCCTGTGAGGATAATGTTAAAGTGAAAGTTAAGACTTCACAATATTTGTGTGTCATATTTGGCATGGTGTCTATTTTCTTTATGCTTGTATTTAGATTATTTGGAAAATTGTAGTCTGCCATGGATGGATGCTGGGTGATATTAAGAAAATTAATTTACTGGATCTTGTTTAAATGTTTTCATGTTTTAATTGGGATTTCCAATCATCTCCTTCCAATCTGTCTACATTCTCACTATGTTTAACAATGTTATTCAAACATTCACATTTCCCCACATTATTTTAGTCATCATGTATTTAATATTTCAAGCTGAACTTATGCTTATCCTGAATATTACAGAAAACATGACTAAACATTATAATTTGACAATTACTTAGCTCTGTCTAATGTTACTTATAATGTAAAAAGATCAACATTCAGGTAGTTTATATCCTTACACAGTTTCATTCCCTCAACTGGTGCCCGTGTTGCTTTGGTTTATATCCTTTAAATAATAGTGCCTTATACAAGTATTCATGCCTCTTGAACTATTCTACTTTGTGCCACATTACAACCAAGACAACAAGAAACCTGAATGTGTTTTTCTGAGCTTTTATGTAATGTATCAAAACAAAGTGGTACTTGATTATGACATGGAAGGAAAATGATGCATAATTTCAAAACACTCAGCAAAAAAACAAAAAGAAAAGTCTGAAAACCTGTGCCATACAATAACTTTCAGTCCCTATTGTTCTGATATAACTTAATAAAAACTCAGTTCTATTAATTACCAAGACGCCTGTAGGAACTCAACGGGAGCTGTGGAGATAAACAGCTCAGGTAGGAGAATCTGTTGACAGATATTCAAAAGTTTCTGGTTAGACTCCCAAGGTGCATGGAGAGGGGCAAAGATCTGGTGAGGTAAAGATTCCAGCAATTCTAATAATACTAGGAAACAACTTTATTCACAAGCCAACAAATTTCAGCTTGTGGCCTTCATCGAGATTCACTCTGACTGAGTTGTTACCTTATACTCGTTTCATTTCTCTTGGCAGGACAACTATTAGCTTTGGGCCCTGCAAATCTGGCTGCTATGGAAGAGGATAGTAGAAAGACATTGAAAGACACTGAAAGCAAACCATAGGAAATTAAATGTAAATCCTTGTAAGAGACAAAGAAAACATGTGGAATAAGGTGTCGTCAGATAACACTAAAACTGAATTCTTTGGCCCAGATTCAAAACACTTTCTGGCAGAGAATATCACCCTGAACACATCATCATCATGGTAAAACATGTTGATGGCAGCAACATCCTACAGAGATGCTTTTCGTGAGCAAGGACATTGAAGCTGGACAGAGTTAATGTGAAGATTGATGGAACTAAATGTTGGAAGAATACCTGTTAAGAGATGGTAAAATGCTTGAGACAGGAGCAGATATTCACCAATAAAAAACATTGAGGTTTGTAGTTGTAACACAGCAGGATGTGATCAACTTTAAGGGGTATGAACACTTTTGCAAAACACTGTGTATAAAACTGCTAATATTTAACGTAAATATATTCCTATAACTGTTATACAAGATCTGTTACTTTATCTCTGAGTATTATTTGAAATGTACCAATTTAAAGGCCCAGTTTGGTGCTTAAACCCATAGGATAAATGGTCATTAATAATTAGCAGTTTTGGTCCTGAAAAAAAATAATAAAATAGCGTATTAGGCCTACCACACACCTGTGGTATACACAGCTTGTGTTTTTAGTTTCTAATATTAAATATGAAAAGTTACTTTAAAAACTTTTTGTACTTTACCTTTGTAAACTGAACTACCTAGTATATCCTTTCTGAGAACTTGTTGCTCAATGCCAGTAGCACACCCATTAACTTTATTTTTCTTGCAAAGTAAAGCTCATCATTTCAGTCAGGAGGTAATCAGAGCTCAGAGTCAGAGATAGGTCACCAATCTGAGATATTTGTACAACTATGTCAGGAGGTTTTTCTTAAGGTTAGTGATGTCAGAGAAATTTGTAAATTAAGAAAATAAATGTCTGGTCAAGTTATTATAATTAGAAAGTCAGCTGCCTGCTCTTCTTTGTTGTCTTAAAGCATATTATACAAACTTTCACTTCTCCAAATTGAACTCCTGGCAAACTTAGAAGCTCAAGTTAATGTTGAGCATTACAGTTAAATCAGAATCAGCTGTGTTCACAAAGTTTGCACACACAAACAAGGAATTTGACTTTGGTTCCTCTTTGTTCTCAATAAAAAACAATAAAATTAGGTTCCAAACAATATGTTTAGCATTCTTAAGAGATTTTATCTGACAATATGAAACTTAACACCTCCTAAAATACCTTCCAAAAGCCTTAAATCTTATGTTTTCTGACCTTAATTATACCTCCTAATACTCCTCTATCTTTACCCCTAAAGCAGGCATGAGCAACACTTCAGTGAATGCTTTGTTCAACAGATCACATGCTTCCAAGGGATTACAAAAATGATGAAACACCAAGCAACCTCAGTGGTATGCAGACCTTTCATTGGTTTATTTAATGGGATTATCTTTTTTGTAAAACTGCAGCACAGCACCCTTTGAGAAAGTTATACAAACCACCTTTTGGTACAACAAAATCAACACAAATCAGTACAGTTTAAGTTTTCAGGAGCCCCCCCCCAAAAAAAAAACCCAAAACAAACAAAAAAAAAAAACAATAATGACATCTTGAAAAGCAGCACAGACAGATTGCATTGTTTATCACTGGTGTGCTCTGTGCAGATGATAAATCTTTATTATTCATCTGTTTTTAGCAGATAAGCTATCTTTGCTCTGATGCTGAACCAAAGGCCCATCATAAAGAAGTGGATATAAGTAAAACCTCTGCTTCATCAGAGTTGATTTCTTTACTCCTTCTGGACTGGAACTCTTTTTGGATTTCCACAAAGCTTTTGTTTTTGGTTTCAGGAAGAACGACAATGATATATATCCCCACCGAGAGGCAGACGACAAAGAACACCAGGAAGCAATAGTGCTGCAGCCCGATCTGGGTAGAGGCAAATAAAAGTCAATGTAAACCATTCAATCTTTAATACCTACATTTTCACTTTAAACAGATGTCAAAACATTAAGTTTTTGTTATATATATATATATATATATATATATATATATATATATATATATATATATATATATATATATATATATATATATATATATATAGATATATTTATGTATATCTATATATAGATATATATATATAAAAAACGAAAATCTTCGGGTAACACTATTATTAGACATTATAAGTAAACGCTAGATATTTTGAAGTATTTTTACAATTAAAATCTTAATGAAGCTAAAATATGTTACTGAAAGATTGAAGCATCAACTCAGGCATCTTTGTTAGCCTGTACACAAGCTGGGTTTGAGTTTTAAAAGCTATGTTAAAGACTTATGGCATAAACCCATCAGTGACTCATGAGTCTTTGAGGTAGGAAGGCCGCCTTGGCATCACACTAATCTTTTACACCCCCCACAGATTCTCGATTAGATTTAAGAGGGGACTCTGGGAGAGCCATGCCAAAACTTTATTACTTCTACTACAATGGAAACATCCATCCATTCATTGTCTGAACCCGCTTATCTTTGCATGGTCGCGGGAGGGGTCTGGTGCCTATCTCCAGCAGTCACAATAAAAACATATTGGTAAAATTCAAATGTTACTTTAAACCTAAAACTGATAAAGTTTAGAATAATTTTGGCCTTAAATATAAGTTAAACATGGCTGCCATCTTTGTTTTGATAATTATTTTTCTAAGCTTTGTGACTTTTTTCTGAAAGTGTTAAAAATTCTTCTCTAACTGCTTTTATTCTATCAGACTCACCTCATTTTCTATCATTTCTCACTTAATGAGATTATTGTTCATTATTAAATTTGCAATATAACCAAGTTAGGTTTTCCTGTCTCATTTAGTGCTTTACACCACATCATTCCCCCAAGCACTTGATATGTTTTGGTTTCATTTTCTAAGAGAACAGAGAGAAGGATATTAAAATAGTGAAGTTGATATTAACCAGTATGGAGTGAAATGAAAATAATTCTCCTTTGCAGGGTGGGACCCTGGTTTACACACCAGACTCACACCCAATTAACTGAAAGTCATAAGAAATCACTGCTCAGTCATACATGGGTGATCTGGAGGGGGAACTGGGGTCTGGGTCAGGCTAACAGGCTAGCAGTTTAAGGTTAAAAGCAAGCTAACTATCAATTAAAAAGAAACATATTTAAACTATGAAAGTTCATGTTTGTTACCAAGGTCTCGAGTTATTTTTCCATATTCTGTTCTTCACACTCTTCAAAATTAGTTGGGGCAAACAGCTTCTCATCAGAATCAGAGAATATTATGCAAATACTGAGTTTTTAAAGTCAACGAATAAAACATTTTTGAGTGATTATTGTCTAAATCAACTCTTTTAAATTTATTTAAAATGTGGACAATTATGTATTTCTTTCCAACTGACTGCACATGCAACAAATATTGTCAAAACATTTATAAAGCCAAGCTAGATGTTATTTTTAACACCTACCACAATAAAAGGGAAGAGCAAGCCAATAAAGAAGAAGCTGAGCCAGTTCACCGATCCTGCAATCATGAATGCTGCAGGCCGAGTGGTTTGTTTGAACATCTCTGTGGTTAAAATGTTTGTTACACCACCTTCAGAGGAAGAAACAACCAAGTTAAAACTGTTGCTTTACTGATGGAGACACTGAAATAGGACACATTTGATACTTTATCAACTCACCAGGCCCCAAGCCAAAACTTAAGACAAAAGCAAAAACACAGGCCACACTTAGGTATGGAAAGACTGGACTGAAATCCTGTAGGAAGAGAGATAGTCACTGAAAAGACCACAAACTTGACGCTGCAATTTAAAGCTGCAAGTCAGACTTTTCTGTGAAACCAACCAGTAACAGCTTTGATATAGTTTGTCACCTCAGTCTACTTTTTTGCTTTTTTTGTTTGTTTTCCATGCTACACTCCTAAAAGCTAGCTTCCACATGTCTCTGGTGACATCACAAAAGGCATTAGGTAACTGACCAGAATTTAGTCATGTTTAATTATTTAAATTTTTGTTTTTTCGCCTTTATCCATATTTTCTCAGGAAAATTCTTCCTGCAAAGGTGTTTACTAGTATTCTGTTCAGCCAGGACTAAATGCTTGCGATTTAAGGTAGAAAAAGAAAGATAGCTCCTATCCTTAGGATGAATTACCTGCAGAGCAAGTGTCATAGTAAATAAAATGCAGCAGATGCTCATCAGTAGGTATCCTCCTGAGATGAGCACTTTCCTTCCAAGAGATTCAACCAGCATACCCTAGGAGACACGTAGCATGTTACAAGACCAAAAACTATCATCTCCTAGCTTTAATTGGGATGTTTTCCTTGAAATCCAACATTCTTTATGAACAGTATATCATATAATCTTTTAAGCATTGTCCCAGTTTATTTTTTGTTTGTTTTCTGTCTCCTGCAGCACCCTTGATTTGTTTTTCTGTGGCAGTCTACTGCAGAAATATCCTTAAATATGCCATTAAAAGCTCATACTCACACATGTTAATGCAGTGAGGCATTCACAGGCACCTGTACCAACGGTAGCATAAGGTATATTATCATCGGTGATTCCAGCTTGTCGGAACAAGTAATCGGCGTAGAAATACATCTGTGGTTGATATAGACAAGGGCAACTTTTTAAAGCTTTCTTTTCGCAAAGTCATTGAGGGGACACTGTGCAGGAAGCTTGTACATACAGCGTTGACACCATTCAGCTGTTGTGCTATGTTGAGTACAATGATGGTGATGACTTGCCAGCGTATACTACGATCTGCAAAAAGCTCCCAGGGTTTCTTGGCCTTGAAACCAACCAAATTGTCTTTCTCTCTCTGGATATCCTCCAGCACAATGTCGGAGCCTGCTGAGCCATGCAGCTGATTTAGGGCTGCAGACAGAAAAAGAGGTCCTCTGTTCACGTTTTTGCTCACATGGTTAAACTACGACAAGCTTCTTTTTTTTTTTTTAAGAAACCAAAGGTCAAACCACAGTTTCTTTACATCATTATGAAATTATCAGAAGGAGCTCACATGGTTTATCTGACAGCCCTGTGGCAGTTTTTGATAAGTATTTAGCCTTTCTAGGCTGTACCATCACATGCACTATGTCTTCTTGGCAGGCAGCACATGAAACCTTTTTAATTTGGAATTAGAAGAAAAGAAACAGCAATTGCATTGAAGTATTTTACCTTTTTTACATTTTTCCTCATCTCCTTTATCAATAAGCAGGTAGCGTGGACTTTCAGGGAACCAAGGCAGCAGCTGCAGTTGCAGTAATGTTGGGATACATGTGGTGGAGAGCAAGAGAGGCCAGTACTGTTCTTTACCAAGAACTTCTCTGCATCAATACCCAAATATAATTGTATCAGTTTTCTTTTCTCAGCAATATATCAATTTGCAGAAGCAAATTGAAATGATTAAAACAAATATCTGACTTACTTGAGGCCCATGACTTGTCCAGACAAGATGCCACCAGTGAGAAAAATGGAGGAGCCCGTTCCCATGGCACCACGTAAAGATGTTGGAGCTATTTCCCCCAAAAACATTGGCTCAACACATAGAGCGATGCCTGGAAAAATAAGAAGGCACATTTTACAGTCTTACACATTGACAGGCATCAATAAACTACAGTTTCTTTGAAAAGTTCATCTATTTCAATTATTGATTTTCAAAGTACATTAATTACACAGAGTAATAAATATTAAGTGTTTATGAAGGTTATTCTTGATAAATATAGCTCACAGCTAATGAAAAGCAAACATTCAGTTTCTTAGTAAATTTCAGGATAGGACCAATAAAAACTATATTTTTTCATACAGAAAAATAGGCATATTAAAAAGTATGTTTATGTACTGTATAGTATATCCACTCAATACATGGTTGAAGCTCCTTTTGCATGAACACATCAGTACAACATAGTTTGGAGGCAATTAGCCTGTGGTTCTGTTGAGGTGTTAAGAAAGACCAAGTTGCTTTTATCCCGGCCTTCAGGTCATCTTCAGGTCATTTGTATTTTCCATATTTTGTCAACCATACACTTCAATTTATTCTATTGGGATTCTATTGGATAGACTGGTATGAAGTAGAGCATACATCAAAAGTGACAGAAGAAGGATAGATGTGTTTCATTTTTTTAGGTAAACACCTGGAACAAGATATTCTGTTCTTATAATGTAACGTTTTGGCCTATATGTAAATTCTATGTGTGAAATCCCTGAATACCATCCACAAGTGTGAAAAACAAGGTGTCTTCAGTCAGAGGCTTCTTCAGATTTGTTGTAGGATGGACCGCTACAGGAGATCTTTCCTGCCTACAGACATCACCATCTATAACAATTCTTTAATTAGATGAGTTACAACAACACTTAATTTCCCTTTGGAATCAATAAAGTACATTTGAATTGAATTGAACTGAAATTAATTTGACAGTCATGAGACACTCATAGAGCAAAAGTCTTCAGTTAGAGGCCTCTTCAGTTTTGGTGCAAGACTGACTGCTACCGGCGATCCTTCCTGCCCACTAACTCTCTATTCACAAGTCTTTGAAGATACTTGGATGGCATGAGTTATGACGACATTATCCCTTTCGGATAAATAAAGTATTTTTGAATTTGAATTGGTGGCACATGGCAGAGGTAGTATTGTGCTGAGGGAATGTGTTTCTTTATCAGAGACAGAAAAGGTCAGAGTTGATGGAAAGATGGATGAAATACAGGACAATCCTGGAAGAAAACCTGTTACAAGCTGTAAAAGACTTGAGACTGTGGCAGAGGTTCACCTCCGAGCAGGAAAATGACCCTAAACATATAATCAGAGATAGTATCGTATGCTTGAGATCAAAGAATATTCATGTGGTAGAATGGCCTAGTTAGTTTTCAGACCTAAGGCCAACTGGAAATCCTTGAGAAGACTTTGAAATTGAAATTGATGTCTATACATGTTCAATTGGCCTGAGCTTCAGCTATTATGGACAGACAAATGGGCAAAAGGGGGTTCTACAAAGTATTGATTCAGGGTGAACACAAATGCACAACACACTTTTCAGATTTTTATCAGAAATATCTAAAACAATTAGAAAATCTTGTTTCCTTTTCCTTTCATTTCACATTTAAGCTGGTCTTTTACATAAAATCTCAATAAAGTACAGTAAAGTTTGTGCTGTTAAAATGATAAAATGTGAAAAAGTATAGCTATGATTACCTTTTTTGTTATTTCTTGGAGCAAACTAAACTGTTGACAAATTATTCTTCTTATTTTATAGGGACATCATTTGTTATTTCAGAAAAAGCCATGCTGTCATTAAAAGCTGAACCTCATGTTCTGATTTTGCCCCAGATTTCAGGAGTGGGAACTTTAGATCTGTTCTTAAAACCCTGTATTTACCTGCATTTATTCCAATGAGGAGACGTCCAATGATGAGCATCTCAAATGAGCCTGCAGAGGAGCTCAGACCCATCAGCAGAGAAGCAACCAATGAAAAAACATTATTGGTGAGCAGCGTTCCTCTCCTGAAGGAAACCACAACACAGGAAAATTTTATTTTTTTATACAAAAAAAAGGAAATGCTTAACATATTAAGACTTTTTTTTCAAAGTTATTATACCTTCCCAGCTTCACAGACAAAGTCCCACCAATTGATACTCCTATAAATCCCCCTATAGTAAATATAGACACAATGGTGGACCAGAGGAGTGTGAGCCCATCTTTTGATATCTCCCTTTGGTAACGCTGCTTCCAGGTCTGGTTTATGAAGTCTTGGACATACTGGAAAAGAGAAAAGAAGTAGTAGGATAGTATTAGCAGTTTAAAAGTGTTGGAAACAAGGCAGAGTGTCACATATTTCACAATTTTCCAACAGTTATACATCATAAAATTTTAAGGGTTCAGATTAAAGAAATAAGATTTAATTACATAAATATAATCAGCAATATTTTCATTTGTTTCTTAATGAAATCATTGAAAACTATGTTTTGATTTACTCAGGTTATCTTTGTCCGATGCCAAATTTTGTTTGATGATCTGAAACATTTTACTGTGAAAAAGAAAGTCTAAACAGAAGAAATCTGTAAGGGTGTACAATAATATCCATAGCCCATGTTAAGAAAAAAATTATTTTCATGAAATCACTGTTGTCACCATTGTTGGCACCCCTGCTGTCAATAACACCGCACTGGTCTTTTCCTCGAACATTAGTTAAGATTGCAGTGAGAGTTTTTTGACAACACCTCTTTCGACAAGAATACTGATGAACATCTGTTGCATTTAGTTTGTCTTTTTCTAAGCTGTTTTCTTCTCACCTCAGCACATAAGTTTTCTGAATAATTTAGGTCACAGTCAGGTATGGCCATGGAAAGAAGGTTGATTTTGTGTCAGGTGAACAATTTCTGTGTTGATTGGCATTACTTTTTGAATTACTGTTCTGTTGAAAGATCTAATAGGGACATATTTTTTATTTTCTGGAATAGAAGCCACCTGATTTTAATTTAAAATGTCCAGGTGTTTCAAAAAGTTTCAGATGCCATGCACTCAGACAGAGTTTGCAGGCCTTTGTAAAAGAAGAGGGCCCACAGCAACACAGATTCTCCACCATAAATATCAGTGGGCAGGAGGTGCTTTCACCTATATAGATCTTTTGTTTTAAGATCTATATTGTTGTGAGAAACTAAGTGTTTCTCACAACAAACTAAGTGTTTGTTGTGAGAAACCTCCATTGCTGTCTCATCATATAAAAAGCACAAGTCGAATCTTGAGCCTTCATCAGATGAGAACACAAGTGAAAGTCCCAGTAGGGGACTCTGTTTGTTCATGTTTATGATGGTTGGACAGAAATAGCTTTTTTGGTGGCATAAATCCTAAAAAAAAAAAAAAAAAAAAAAAAAAACAAGTTAGAATGTTGATAGCATCCTGAAGTCTGCCTAACAAATGTTATGCAGTCTACAGTTTCTCAACAATGAGCTTTGGAGATTCTTCTACGTCTCTCACAATCCTGCTCATGTTTGTGAGAGGGGGCAGAATAAATCTGGGTTCTCCCTTATCCTTGTGCCAGAAGTTGAAACAAATGGACCTCTCTTTTACCTCATATTTATAATTCAGGGAAACAGAAAGTTGTGGATTACTAATAAAAAGTTACTAGAATCTCTGATCAACTTAAAATCTTAAACATAAAAAAAAAAAAAAAAAAAAAGATTCTTTAGATTTGATTGAAAAAAGATTGTTAGAGGTAGCAATTTTTTTTAAAGTTTTCCATTGTTTTCCGGTTTTTCCCTCCAACGACTTTTAGTGGATAATCATAAAAATATTGAAAATAAAAAAACAATATTAATAATACTCCACTGACTTCGTTAAATCCATCCCTCTGGCACATAAATGTGGCACCAGTCTGGTCCAGTCTGTATTGGTTTAGTCATACCACCATGTTACGGTTATCCAGTGACTAACACCAATAAAACCAATAAAAGAATGACTACAGGGCTTGTTGGAGAGACTTTTACAAGTCACCTCTCTTTCAAAGAATCAAGCATGCGCAGATGTACGAGCCACCAATAAGAAGCGCTAAATTTAACAATTAACAACTAATTACCTAGAAACTAATTATCACAATTCTCTCTCCTGCAATTAAAAGCCGTAAATTATCAAATCTATAGGATAACAACTCCTCAACCCCCAACAATGGGTCTGCCTGAAGCACAGTATCAATGAGAAGCATCAGTGATTACCTTAGTGGGCGCATTGATGACAGAAATGTTATATCCGCACTGAAATGTGCCACCTATGCATGTCGCAAACATAGCCAGCAGGAGAAATTTGTTTGGGAACTGGAAACAGAACAACTGCAGACGGACAAAAACAAGCCCATAATTTGGATTAAAAAGCTTCTAAGAATTAAGAAAATTAGACTTACCGCATCCAGATCGTCCAGCCTTTATACCCTAAAGTCATAAATCGTCATGATCGGCTTACCTGTAACCCTTTTGGTTGTTTGCTTCCTTTCGTGAGCAAAGGCTCATATTCGGTCAAATAATCTTTTGGCATTTCGTTGATTTCCTAAAAGTTTGCTCTCGTAATATTCTCGATGTGAGCGCTGGCTCTCTGCACTGACTTGAGACGGAAGCAGAAGTTCAGGCTGCTGCTGATGATACAACTGACCTGATGTAATCGACTCCCGCATGGGGCCACAGAATCACCCGCATTGTTCTGACTATATTGAAATAATTATGGTGAGGGAATTATAATCCAGCCATTCACCCCCCCATTTAAAAAAGACAGAAATGCCCACCTCGGATCCGTGGTTCCCAATATTGGGCTCGTCACACCAATCTAGGGTTGTGAAACATCAAGCTTGGAGTCTTGAGTTGATCTTTAGAAATCTAATTAAAATTTGAGCATTCTAACAATAACATATTTTACAAGTAATTTAAAAAATTGTTAGAAGTGGATAAGAGCTACTGTAGCAGGACATTACTGTTTTAGACTGTAGTTGTTGTAGAATTGCTTGTCTCTGCTACAGTAAAAGACACAGTGAACATCACATATTTGAACTGATGGTACATTTTACAATATTTGTTTTGTGGAACACACAAAACTTTGAGGTGGAGAGGTATTTTGTAAATTTTAGGGTCATGGGCCATTTGAAAAATTAGAAACTTATTAAAACCTGACAATACCAGACAATGACAATAAATACAATTGCCCTGTGTGCTAAATAATGAATTAACTATGATTAACCACATTTTGCTTTTGGTTCAGTTTCAGTAGCCACACCAAGTTCTAATTTCACAAAGTAGACTAAACGTTCTTAAAAAGCAACACATCATTCCCTGATCTAAAGAAATTCAATTACAGATGAGAAACAAAGTCATTGACATCTAGAGGTCTGGAAAAAGGATTACAGGGAAATTTCTTTCTCTTCAAGACTCCAGTGAATTACAGGGAGAGCCATTGTTTATTATTCTTTGTGAAAATAATACAGAACACTGATAATCTGTGAATTCTGCTGTTTATCAGAAAACCCTGAAGGACAATGCCATCAGTCTATCACTTTGAGCTCAAGCGCAACATGATCCAAAGCAAGTCCACCTCTTAAAAGCTTATACAAAAAAGCAAATAAAGCAGTCTTGTCAAAGTTTGTACTTCAGTCCTTTTGAGATACTATGAGATCGCATTAAACAGCCACAAATGCTCAAAAGCTCTCCAATGAAGCTGAACTTAACAATTCTGCAAAGAGGAGTGGACCAGAATTCCTCCATAATGAAAAGACTCATTGCCTGTTGCTTAATGGTAGTTGTTGCTGTCAGTGGTGGAACAACCATATATTAGGTTCAGGGAGCAATTTATTTGTCACACAGGGTTAGACTAGCTTGTATAGGATTTTTCTTTTAAAAAGCGAACTATCATTTGACCTATGTAGACTCTCACATATTTCAGTCTTTTCCTACAGTGTTTAAGACCAACAATTACATCACAAAGATTTAAAGGGTTAAATAAACGAAATAAGACTTGATTACACAATTATGATCATTTGAAATCTTGAGTTTTCAAATGAATGAAATAATAATTTGAAAACTGCATTTTGCATTTACTAAGGATACCTTTGTCTGATATTAAAATGTATTTATTGTTCTAAAACATCTGAGTGTGACAAAAAACAAAAACAGGGGAAATCTATAAGGGGCAAATACTTTTTCACAGCACTCCGTCTTTAAAGGTTTGTCAAGAGCTCAGTTAGAATAATAAAGTGTAATTGCTTGCTCCAGTCTTTTGTATACTTTAAGCAACATTATATTAAGAAATTTCTGCTGTGTAGATTGTAGGCTGAAACTATTAGGAAGTACTTCTAGTAGCTCTGAACTCTTAGATTTCACACAGTACATCAGTGTATTTAGCAGCATGTATAGGGTAAAATTTAATTAAGTCTGAGGCTAGTCACTTCTTTAACCCTTACCACATAAGAACAAGTTATTTACTTGGAAAAACCAAGAACACAAAACATGCTATAACATCCCCTGCCCAAAGTTTCACATTTTAGAAGAGAAGACGATATGGTTTTGATTTAATAGCCTGCAGTATGAATCATTTTATCAAACAAGTGAACACACAGATTAAAACTACACCATTCTTCAAACTTCTTGGTTCTTTCTAAAAGAAAAACGAGCCACGAAGGAATTTTTCATGCATCATTATTTTTAAAGTCTTTATCATCAATTAGCAACTTTGAAGACATCAATCTAATTTTTGTATCAATTCAGTTAGATCAATTTTTATCTTCTTCAGGAAAAACTGTTCAATATAACCAATGCAAAATTTTATTTTTTGAGACTAAATAGAATGTAAATTCTCTGCTTAAGCCCTCCCTCTCTTTATTAGTTTTAAACCCCCCAAAAACCTCTAATTCTTTCAAAATCCAAAGAAAACAGTGATGAGGTTCTTTCAAATATGGCACATAGATAAGAAACAGTGTGGCAGAAACATAAGAAACCAGAGAAAACTGATGCACAAAGATTCAGCTTGACTCTGCTTTGTTCATTTAATTATATCACAATAATTCGTAACACAACATCGATTGATGTTTTTAAAATGTAAAGCACTTTGAACTGCCTCGCTGCTGAAATGTGCTATACAAATAAACTTGACTTGACTTGACAACATCAGCTTTGGTTTTCTTGTTAGTCGAAGTCAGTAGGTGAGTGCAGGTATTTCTAGCCAAAATGACATAACCTTTACTTATTTTCCAGTAAGGCAACAACATATTATGAGATGCAAAAGAATATAAGAAAAATCTCTACTGCACCCCAGTACCTCAGTATTTTAGAAAACAGCCAGAACTATTGGATATTTCCGAAAATCAGTCAAACAAAACAGATTGGTTTCTTAGGTTTCTCTTAAAACTTTCTCCACAACATCACATTTAACGTTCATGCTTCAAATGTCGCTTCCATTACACAACTTACTTTGATCTTCAGTTATTAATGTCCAGGTTTAATTACTCAAATATAAGTTTCCTTGCTGATACTCACCATTATGCTTTCCTTTGTGTTGATCCACCAAGTAGGTATTTTGGGAGTGGTCAACTTAACACTTCCCTAATTCTGGTAGAATAGTTTCACTGGGTCAAATCAAGTGAATGAGGGGTAGATCTATTCTTGTTTTTTGTTTTCTCTGCAGATCCAAACAGCTGCAGCAAGAGTTCTGATGAAATTTAAAAAGAGTGGTCATGTTTCTTCAATTTTAGCTTGTCTTCATTGGGTTTCATCAAAATCCAGAACAGAATTTCAAATATCTACTTTCTTTTTGTACCAATGTAATACTAATGTACTAATGGTTCTAGAGACTCTTAGAGTAGAATGAGAGGTAGATTTTTCAGTTTTCAGGCTCCTCTGCTGTCATAATATGAATTATGTTGCTTTGTGTTTTTATATTTGTGTTTTGTGCTTTAAATCTTTCATGTCTTGATTGAGATTACATTTAGAGTTTTCGTCTTTAGTTACTGCTTCACTTTTTAGAGTGTGGTTCCTGTCTTATTTTGGTAGTCTGGTTACTTTTGTGTGCTGTGTTCACTACACTTCCTGCTTTCTTGTCATACCTTTGAGTTTGAGTTTCATTATCACTGTTTGTTTTGTATTTTTGATTATTCTGGTGTGGGATTATCTTCTATTTCTGACAATGTTTCTAAGACTATCAGTTTTTTAGTCATACTTGTTTTCAGTATTTTGTTATTTTTATGTTTCTGTTCATTATTAGGTTTTGGTATTTTAATTATTTCCTTTTTTGTTGTGTTTATTGTGTTTTCTCCTGTTTCGTTAGTATCCCTGTGAATTCATTTTCTGACAGTAGTAATTTTCCTTTAGCTCCCCATAAATCATGCTTCCTCACAGTGGTTCCACATTCTGCTATTTAACTCACTTGTTCCTCATCCTAGGTTTCACTCCTCTTCTTAATCCTCTGAGTCTTGTTGATGGATTAATTAAATCCACTTCATCATGATTCTGCTTAACTACTGTCTGAATTCGGGTCCTACAGTTTTCAGTAGTGATTGCAAAATGAATCTTTCTCAGACATTGGAAGGTTTTATCAAAAAGGTTCATTACTGTAAGTTTTTGATGTGAGGCAGACACTATGCCTACTTCTAACACTGGGCTTAAAAAAATTCCCTTCTTGATAAAGCTTAATAACCGAGTGTCTTTAGTTAATTCTGAGCTACCTCTGAAGCTATGCAGATTTCTTTCAATTGAAGGTAGTCCTGGCTTGGTGCTTCCATCTTCTTAATCATACTGGATGGCATGGCATATAACTTTGTGTAAATTGGACCCATTTGTATTTTAGAATGTTATTGTAAAATGGTGCAAGATAAAGTATATGTAATTAAATGTTGTTTTGTGGCAATACTTTATATTAGGATTACATATTTTCTGTTTTCTAACTTCTGTCCAAGTATTCTACATGTTTGAAATGTGCTCAGTGTGTCATAAAGTTTTTCACAGGTCTGGTAATAAGTCATTGGACCAGGCAACCATTTAAAACATACAGGATACCAGCTCTTGAGGATTGGACAACATGTGTGCTCCCCACTCCTAGTAAGCAACAGCATGTTTACGGGCATTAAAGGCACATAAAGACACTATATAAAATAATATATAAAATAATAGATGACAGAGAAGAAAAACAGGAAACAATTTTAATGATTCAAGTTTACTATTTTTTAGAACCCAAGTTTGCATTCATTGTTATTCTTCCTTTTTGGGGGAGTGAGACTGGTTTAAGGGGGGGATGTTTTTATTTAACAAAAAAATGTGTAAAACTGGCTCCAGGAATGTATGTGTATTGCACAGCTAACAGACAAATACCTTTTCAGATTTTGAACATGGGCACCGTCCTGAAGGTTTGGTAAATGCTGCCATTTACAGGTAAATGCAAGGAGCCAAAAAAGAAAATCTAGACTGGTTCATTGTGATGCTCTGTTGGATGGCTACCGTGCTCTCAAAGCTGGTACTGCTGATAAAAGTCTGCATGCCTGAGACTAATATCTGTCCAAAAAGCTATCTTGAAAAACAACCCCCCCCAACCCTCGGTATGACTGTGTTTCCATCCAATATTTCACCTAAAAGAAATTGCACACCTTTGTGAAGTCCAAACCATATTTCAGAGAGCGATATGCTATGATTTTTAAGAACAAATATAGTTGGCCAGTAGGTGGCAGTGTATGAAGTGACACTTGACCAAATTTCTGTACAAAAAGGCATTTCTGATCTGTGACTCCTGATAGGACAGTAAAAAGACAGGACAGTAAAAAAAAAAAGATGAAGTTATCGCCAGGTTTAGCCATGACAGTTAATTTCCTTATTTCTAATTTCATAGTTTATTCTTGAGTCTTGATTTTGGTATACACTGTACTTTATTTTTCCATGACAGTTAATTTCCTTATTTCTAATTTCATAGTTTATTCCTGAGTCTTGATTTTGGTATACACTGTACTTTATTTTTCCCCTACATTTCTCCAGTTACATTCTTCTTATGTTTGTATTTTGGTTTTCTCCTGCAAGCTCCTGTGTTTGTCTGCTTACTGTTTTCTTTTGTACTCACGCTCACCTGTAAGTATTACATATGCCACTCACCTGCGCTGCCTTTTCGTTCTCATGTGTTGCACCTGTTCAGTCACTCATTTAAGTTCCTGATTTTCCACTGTTCAGTGCTGGATTCTCTGTACTGTTTCCATGCTCAGTTTCAAGTCTGTTTCATCTCCATGAACTGTTTTACCTCCATGTGTTGCTCCAGGTTTGTTCCAAGCCTGCTCCAAGACTGAGACTTCATGTATGCCCCATGTCCTTTGGTGTTTGGTTAATGTTTTATACGTTCGTGTTCATCTTCATTAAAATCTTCAGTATGCCATACCTGAGTGCCTGTCTGCTTCGGCACCACATGTCATGACACAATTGTGCTTTTTGTCAAAGTTTGTTTTTATGTTGGGACAAAGAATTAGTCAAAAAAAGCACCCACCTCTGAAAAACCTAAATGGATACTGAATCTGCTGACTTTCCAGCTATAGTTTTTTTTAGTTGTTATGACCCTCTATTTCTAAAAGCTATTAAAAGTTTTTGACAAAAAGATTGTTATTATTTGCATGCACAGTTTTCTATGCTTGTATATCTATGTTTCTAATGCATTTGTGGTGCTTGAATGACTTATGGTTCCACTGTAAGTTACAAAAAGTTTGGATTTATAGAAGCAAAAGAAAGCAAAAAGATTCTCCTATGAGTTTTGACATCACTATTTATACTGAAAAGCTCTTCTTTCTGGATTCTTTTAATTTCATTGTGAACTGTCACTGAGACTGCACTCCAAAGTCATACTCACTGAAGAAACAAACTTTTTAAAAATTCTTTTAAAACTAAAGCATATTTTTGGTAAAGAGCCCAAATTTGAACCTTGCTGGATATTTATAAAGCATACTCTTAATTGTATTAACTCTTCTAAACACCCCAAATCTCTGTAATTCTTCTCACTGATGCACTTTACATTTCTGTAAAAAAAAAAACCCCACATCCATAAAATTTTTGTTCTCCAGACTACATGCAGATCCGAGGGATTAGAAAAGACCAGCCAGCTGAAGCTGCATGCATGGAGGCTTTACTTTTACTGTTCACACCGAATATTTTTCATTAACTGAAATTTATTTAAAATTTCAATTAAAACACGCTTTATAGAGGTAGTACAAGTCATCATGCAAAATACAGGGAAATGTAACAAGGTCATCTTAATTTCAGGTTGTAGATCTTTACACGCAGTGCGCTATGTTTTTGATTATATCTCATGTATGAGAGTGTATGCTTATCATTTAGTAATGTGTAACTGGTGAATTACAGAGCAGGCTTGTCTCAGGAACATTTTAGATGGATGTTGATAAGAGTATAGTCCCCGCACCATCTGAACTGGAGAACTTATTCTTGTTGGACTGGAACTCATTCTGGATTTCTACAAAGGTTTTGTTCTTTGTTTCAGGAACAACAAAGAAAATGTAGGTGGCCACTAAGGAGCAGACCCCCAAGAAGACCAGGAAACAGTACTGCTGCAGCCCAATCTGTGAATGTACAAAAAAAATGTATCAGACAACAGTAAAACATTTTAAATTGAAGACATATTCCTGTTAACCTGAAGCACTGACCACAATGAAGGGAAAGACCAAGCTGATGAAGAAGAAGCTGAGCCAGTTCACTGATCCTGCGATCATGAATGCAGCAGGCCGAGCGTTTTGTGTGAACAGCTCTGTGGTTAGGATGTTAGTCACACCACCTTTAAACAGACAGAAACCACAAAGAAAATCAGTGATACAGCTGTGAAATCTAATGAGGTTCCTGCTTTATTTACTTACCTGGTCCCAAGCCAAAACTCAAAATGAAAGCAAAAACACACGCCATGCTCAAGTATGGAAAAATTGGACTCATATCCTGAAGGGAGAGCAAATATTAACTCAGACATAAACGTCTGGGTAAGATCTCTTATCATGAGGTAAATTACCTGGAAAGTGAGCGTCAGTGTGAAAAAAACACAGCAGATACTCATCAGTATGTATCCCCCCATGATGAGGACTTTCCTTCCCAGACATTCAATAAGCATACCCTGTGAGACACACAGCATGTCACAAGATCAGGAAAACACATGTGGAGAGGTTTAACAAGAAAATGTAGCTGGATTTGTTCCAAACAATCCTGATATGTGATATAATATGTGATATTCTTTGACAGGAAATTTGTTGTTTATAAAACTAATTTAAAAAATATAGTAAAGTTGTAACTAAACCTTATTAAATTGTTTGCAAATCATTTAAATCTTATTTCAAATCGTAAAAAAACACAGATGTGCCAGTCTAGAACAGTAACATTGTACACACAGACCAGGTTTACAGGATTATCTTTGTACAGGTTACTTCACCTAGCCTTGCACAGCCAGAGCTTTAGTTCAAGCTAACTCTTATCCACACATTTGGCTGCTTAGTATCTTAAAATGAGAGGGGTCAACTGGCATTCTGTTTTGTGTTTTAGATTTGTGTTATTTTTTATTGTCCTTGAAGTGTTTCACGAATTGTTAATTCTGTTTTTAGTTGTAGTCTTTGGTTGTTGGTCCAGTTTCTTCATGCACTCTGTTCTGTCTTACTTCCTGCTCTGCTTTGTAAGGTATGATCTTGGCTCAGCAGGAACAACAGTTGTCTTGTAATTCTAAAGTTGTGGGTTCAATTCTAGCTTCCATCCACATTTCAATGTTTCCTTAGGCAAGACATTTTATCTTGTGTTGGGTTATCCTCTGTTCTGTGTTTGCACAATTTTGTGGTTCTATGGGTACATTTTTATTCAGCTAGTCCCTCTCATTAGGTTCTTTAAGCTGTCTCAGTCCTCAGGTTTCTCTCTCAGTTGTTTCTAATCAGTTAATCAACAGTTTTTTAATAACCCTTTCTTCTATATATTTGTCTCTGGTTCATTCATGCATTGAAAGATCCTATTGTTATCACCTCTATGTCTCTGAGTCAGGTTTTTGTCTTTATCAAGGTTTGCCACCAGTATTTGGATTATATTTCTGCTGTGGACTCTGTTAGAGTTGTAAGTTTTCCTTATTAAAATGTCTATTTTTGGATCTACTCTTCCTCTTACTGGCCTGCATGCATTTGAGTCCTCCATTCAAAAAAGTACTGACATCTACAACTTTATTAAACTGTTATAACCCTGTCTGTTTATCTGAATGCTCAACAGCACGACATGAGAGCTTTTCTTGGATGAGACTGCAAAACATGTTTAACATGTTTTTTTTAGGTGGTTGATCTTATTTTGTTCATGTAGAAAAGCCCAAAAATCTTTAAAATTCGTAATTAATGCTAAATTTAAATAGATTGTGAATGTTTCCAACTTTGAATGATTACAGGATGATAATTAAATGTATAAACTTCAGGCATGATATTGTTATTATGTCTAAAATTAGGCAATTTTTGATAATATTTGTAGAGCTTAGATTCTCTTTGATGTCCAAAGGAACCATTTCTCAAGCTCATGGCTAATTGATGAATCAACTCCCGCCAGAAGGAACAGCACCGCCGTCTCCCATCCTCGAAGCAACAACAAGGCTGATTGGGCAGCTAATGGTGCAAAGACCTACCTGTCATTCAAGCTGAGAGATGGAAGCCAGAACCACATACCCAAAAGACCTTGGTTGGCTCAAAGGGAGTTGAAAAAACAATGAGTCAGATATCAAGTAAGGCACTCTAATTTTTCTTTTAATGCGGCTTTCTGGCACTGGCAAAGTGATTACAGTGGTGGTCCTGGTTTCGATATCATCTCTCTTTTTCAGGAGCCAATAAACTATTGGTTCATTTAAATCAGTGTTAATTGTAACTATTTTGATTGCCCATAAAAAGGTAGAAGCAGAAATAATGTTTTTATTTTGTATGGTTATGTGGATATTTATAATATAATATAATATAATTAAATTATCCCATCAAGTTTTAACATTTTTTAATTTTTTTTTATTTTTTATAATTTTAAATACCAAAAAATACACAAATTTCCTAGATCGTCCTTTAATGTAATTCACAAAACTCCTTTGGAAGCAATATTAGTCACTTCTGTCATTTATCTGGATTAGTTATGAGACTAATTTTTGAACATTATCATAAGTTAATGAAACTTTTTGCGGTACTTAATATGCAGAACATGGTTTGTCTTGTTGAAATAATCAAGCCTTCCATTCGATAAAGTCATTGTGCTGGGAGAGAAAGCTGCTATAAAACTATGAATCATTTAGCATTGTTGTTGTTTTTGATATTCCCATGGTTCGAAAATGTTGGATTTTACAGTTCTTTGCAAAATCATTCATACTGGAAATTTTTCATGTCAAAACCTCAAACTTAAATGTATTTCATTGCAATTTTATGTGAAAGACAAACACAATGTTGCAAATAAACTGAACTCAAAAGAAATAATCTTTGATTTTCAAAAACTTTGGATAGATATAAATCTGAAAAATGTCTTGTGCTTTATTCTAATATCCCTTAATCAAATCTAGTGTGATCCCTCCAAAAGTCGAATGTAATAGTCAATTTGTGTGCAATTTAATCTCTGAAATAATACAAAAGGACACACAACTTGATTACAAATATGAGTAGAAATGGATACTTACACATGTTAAAGCTGTGATGCACTCACAGGCACCAGTGCCAACAGTTGCATATGGTATCTTATCCATAGGAATACCAGATTGTCGGAACACATAATCAGCATAAAAGTAAATCTAAAAACAGATGGAAATTATTTTAACTTTTCATTTTTCTTTTATTTTCTTTCTTTTTTTTTTTTTTTTTTTTTTTTTTTTTTTTTTACAGAAAAAGCTTTAGGGGTCACAATGAGGTAAGTCATACATACAGCATTAATGCCATTCAGCTGCTGAGCAATGTTAAGCAGGATGATGGTGAGAAGCTGCCAGCGTAAACTGCGATCATTGAAGAGCTCCCAAGGCTTCTTGGCCTGGAAACCCACCAAATTATTCTTCTCTTTCTCAATATCCTCCAAAGCACCACCAGAGTCAGCTAAGCCATGCAGCTGCCTCAAGGCTGGACACAGGAAAACACATGACACCGTGAGTTAAATCCTCTGTGGACACCATTCTTCTCCTCTGATCAGGCGGCAGGGGCGTGACTTTTAAAGTCCAGTCAAAAAGTTTTCAGTAATAAACCGCTTTCCTTTCACATCATTGCACTGTGGTCCAAATGAGGTCACATGAACCGACTGTGTTAATGAAACACTGGTTTCTGCTTCTAGGAGTATAGATAAGATGCGAGTAAGAAGGCTGCATTTATACTGTACTTTTCTGAGTTCTTCAGATTTAGCATGTGGAAGACAGGAAGCCTTTGTATATATATATTTTTTACTTCTGTGCCCTGGTTCCAGCTGTTCCAATAAGGGTTTAGAGTAACTTTTTAGGCTTTTTAGCTCACCAAACAATGAATCAATAAATAAAAGTTAGTGATTTAAACCATGAACCTGTAGAATATATTTGGAAATATTTTACCTTTTTTACATCTCTCCTCATCTCCTTTATCAATAAGCAGGTAGCGTGGGCTCTCTGGGAACCAGGGCAAAATAAGCAGCTGCAGGACAGCAGGGATACATGTGGTAGAGAGCAGGATGGGCCAGTACTCTTCTTTGCCCAGGATTTCTCTGCAGTTACACACAGATGCCATATTAGCATGTTTTATGACAACACAACAATCTGTACATTCCTTGAAAGTGAATATTATAATGCCTGTGTGTGATTTTAGTGTTGGAGATTTACTTGAGGCCCATGATTTGTCCTGTTAAGATTCCACCAGTGATGAAGACTGAAGTTCCCATTCCCATGGCTCCACGTAATGCAGTTGGAGCTATTTCCCCCAAGTAAAGAGGTTGAACACACAGGGCAATACCTGCAAACAACAATCCAAGATTCATGTCTAAGTTGGTGTTTGTTTTAAAGTCTGCCCCCAGCAATCTTAACCAGAAGAAGACTTTAGAAGTTGCTCTATTAAACATATGCAACTAGTTTTTTAGGGAGGTTTGGTTATCAAACAAAATTATAACATGACTTTTGAGTCATTTGGTCCTTCAAGAAATTAAAAGATAAAAACAGTGGTTTATGAAAGTATTTACACCCCCTAAAATTTGTAAAAGTTTTTTCCTGTTGAACCAACTTTATTTTAACTTATTCGTATTCTATGTGAATTCTGAAGTGGAAAGAAAAGGATGTAGGGTTTTTGAAATGTTTTACAAATAAAAATCCAAAAATAAAAATGACACATATTTGTGTTTAGCGCCCTTTACTTTATTCAGTTAGTAGTCGACCTCAGTATAAATTCAGCTGTTATGTGAAGACCTCAGAGGTTTGTTAGAGAACATTAGACAACAAACAGGATCATTAGGACCAAGGAAAATGAAACACAGAAAGGTCAGGGATAGGGTTGTGGAGAAATTGAAAGCAGAGTTAGCTTACAAAACAATAGCAAAAGCTCACAGAGCATGATTCAATTCTTCATTTGAAAATATGACACAACTGCAAGCCCACCTAAACTGTCAGGCAAGGAGAGCATTAATCAGAGAAGTAGAAAAAAGGGCCATGGTTACTCTGGAGGAACTGCAGATACCCACAGAGCAGGCAGAAGAATGCATGGACAAGACAGCTCGATAGTTGTGCACTCTATCTAAATCTGGTAAATGTGGAAGAGTGGCAAGAAGAAAGGCATTCTTGTCAGAAAGTCTAAGAAGTACTCATTTGCAGTTTTGCACAAGCAAGGAGGGAAGATGAAAGAAGTTGCTCTAAGTGGGCGGCAGGGCATTCACTGAATCTAACTGTGCTTGAGGTATTTTGCAAAGAAAAGAGAAAATGGTAAATGACTTGTTCTTGTATAGCACTTCATCAAGTTCAGAGGACCCCAAAGTGCTTTACACGACATTCAGTCATTCACATGCTGATGGTGGCAAGCTCACCTCACCTCACCTCGCCTCACCTCTGCTAGACTGCCCTGGGGCAGTCTAGCAGAGGTGAGGCTGCCATGCACCAGCACCACCAGGCCTCTGACCATCACCAGCTGACAAGTAAGGTGAAGTGTCTTGCCCAAGGACACAACAGAGACAGACAGAGCGGGGTTCAAACCGACAACTCACCAATTATGGGAAGAACTCCTACCACCATCACCACCATTGCCCACCAAAAATATGAATATGTTGATGTGCAAAGCTGATTGCTTTAGTAACCCAACACACTCAGTTGTTCTAAAAAGTGTTTAGTAAGAGTTTTAAATTTCAATAAAACATCAAATCCCAACACAATACATTTTAGTTTGTGGATGTGCCGGGACAAAAGGTGGAGAAGCTCAAAGGGTGTGAGAAATTTTCACTGTGTTTACCAGCGTTCATTCCACTGAAGAGTCGTCCAATGATGAGCATCTCAAATGAGCCAGCAGTGGAGCTCAGACCCATCAGCAGAGCAGCCGTCAGTGAAAAGGCGTTATTAGCTAGTAGCGTCCCTCTCCTGAAGGAAACCACAACTTACGTCTTTGAGGCAACAAAAGATGAGGCGGTTCTACCAAATGTAATAATATCTCCATACCTCCCCAGCTTCACTGACAAAGTCCCACCTATCGATGCCCCTATGAGCCCTCCCAAAGTGAACATGGACACAATGGTAGACCAGAGCAGCGTGAGTCCATCCTGTGATATGTTGGTTTGGTAGCGCTGCATCCAGGTCTGGTTGATGAAGTTTTGTACATACTTGGGATGGAATGGAAAAAAAATTGAGTTTAACATTTATTATTTTTAAGTATTAAGTGCAGCTATACATTCAATTCAGTTCAAAAATACATTTACATCAGTAAAAGGAAAACTTTGATGGCCTTTTAAAGATTGCTTTCACACATTTAAATTGACCATAAAAAGCAGCATTGTTTTAGTCTGAGCATTTTATGTCTAATTAACAGCATCATAAATGCTGCTGCTGAAAAGGAAGTACTGTTCTAGAAATGATTGTGGTGTCCTTGGTTGACGGAATGAAAGGATGTGCAGGCAAGAAGTTTATCACAGACAAAAGACTTGTCTTTTCTTTCAGACAAATCAATAAAATACTACTTTAAAGCCTGCTTCTTTCAAGAAGTAACATATCGATCCATCCTGGCTCTGCTGTCCTCCTCCAGTATTTCCAATACTGCCTGGTTCTTACCATTGTGGGTGCATTGATGACAGATATATTATATCCATACTGAAACGTTCCTCCAACACAAGCAGCAAACACAGCCAATAGCAGCGATTTGTTTGGAACCTGCAAAAATTCAAACAAAACTTCAGGGAAGCATTTTCAGAAAATCAAGAACATCAAGCTCATACCCCATCAACTCATCCTTCTTTTCTTCAACAAGCCACAAAAATATGGTTTGCATACCTTTAAACGTCTTTTATCTGTAATGCTCTTTATGAGCAGAGGCTCATACTCATCTATATATTCTTTTGGCATTTTTCTCACAACCTCAAGGTTCCTCAAAGCTATTGTCCATACGTGGAGTATCCTTTTCTTCAAGAGCCTGCTCTCAAAAGTAAGATGATGTTTGACTGGTGGACGGGTTTATCCTGAGAAAACACAACTGATCTGTTGTGAGAAAATGAGTATGAAGTGTGGTGAATCTGCTGCATAATGTGGGTACTCTGTTCATCAGAATTTCATGGTACTGTAACTGCATCTAAATACTGAAGAAGTACAGCTCAGTGAGTGAAATATCAATGGAGCATGTATGTAACATGATGAAGCTACATTAAGATATACTAAACCAATCAGTCTCATAATCTAACAAAAATTAATCAGTATTCTAATCTCAAAGCCAATCTGATTGAAGATTTCAGATCTGGCCTGAGGTACATCCACCCTTTGCATCTTCTTCTTCGGACCCCCTGCTTTCAATCATTTGTAATCAATACAGCCTTTTAATAATTTGTTGTGCCTTCATATTCTGAGAATAGTTTAAGTACTATATGTTCTCTTTTAATCTCAACTTTGTAGGATTACCAACGGAATAAATTATGTAAAAACTAAAGTAATTTTTTAAATTAGCACTTTATTTGAAGTGCTGTATTATTAAGATTTTATGCTGTCCTACAGTCCTACTTGTCAGATCACAAGTTAACCCAAAAACTATAATTGCATTTCATGCAGAATTAAAAAATGATCAAGCATTAACATATTAAAGGGTCAGAGCTGGCTCTAGCCCTTTTGTTGCCCCAAGCGAGATCATGGTCTGGTGCCCCCACCGACCCCTCAGTGCAACTTGCGCCTCACCTGAGATACTAATAGATAATATCTGTATTACAGTCATGAAGATTAAATTATCCTGATAAGATGTTCCAGGTTTAATATGTGCTGCAGACAACCTGAATAAACATCTATATTTGCAGTTTATACTCCCTGTGTAAATTAAAATTATCATCAAATATGTTTTGCTGTGATACTTTTTATGTTGATAAGAAAAATGTGTTGGCCAGCTTCTGACAAGATATATTGTTGGTATTCTTAAATGGGCTCATTTTAAAAAGGCAAAAAATGTTACAATGTTGCATTTGAATGAAAAAGAAGATCTATGCGGAAGGTACAACTCACTTCATTGTTTTCTGTGCAATGATGTTTGTTTAAAGGCTTGACCAATTTCTTGACAATGTAAAATTAAACTTTTATAAACTGGACAACTAGGGCAAATTTTTCTCTCTGCAGCTATACAAAATCTAAGTTTTCTTGTTTAGACTGATTGTGTGCTCTTCACATTGAGTAAGATAAATCAGATCCTGTCTAGCAGTTCATAGAGAACTCCCCCCCCCATTAAATAATCTTTATTGTCAGACATCATCAACAAATTTTTCTAAAGAAAAATTGCGGTGTGGTACAACCAACATTAAAAGCAGCTCTGTTCTTCTATCAGTACAGTCATGGTCTAATACTTTAATCTGGTAGCTATTTTTTGAGAATTTTTTAATGGGATACAAAAATGACACTTGTTTCTATTTCATTCAAATTTCTGTTATTTGAATAACAGAAATAAATCAATAAATAATCAGACTTAACAGATTTCAGTTTGTGAAATATATTTAATAAGACAATCTTTTCCAGGCATTTAAAACAGTGAGATAGTTGTAGTGTCTCCACTCTTAATGACTGACTGACATTTATCTAAAAAAAGGAGAAAATGACAAAAGTTAATATAAAGTTGTCAAAAAACTAAGCAAAGACTTTGTTCTTACTTTGATCGACACAAAGTAGAACAATATTCCTGATTGGAGTTAGAAGACACGAGCTGTAGAGATGCTGTGCTGACTCCCCCTATGTGTCAAGCAGAAGAAGATCATCTCTTGTCTCTTGCTTTCCTCACTCTTCATAGCAGATTACTTGACTGTGGACCATGAACTGCACCTTGGTTAGATAATTTATCTTCTTATTTTGGTTTTAGTCATAGTGAAAAATATCCTCAAAATTATTAGATCTTTAAATGAGTTAATAGTGGTTCTTTTTGAAAGAACAAGTTTGGTACCAAAGATCTATCTGTGATTTTAATCTATGTTCGATAAAATGGACAATGAAAATAGCATACATGATTAATGAGGCTTTTCACAGCTTAAACATCTTAGATACTGTTTCATACATTAAAAATACATTTGTTAAAGATTTTTACAACAAGAGAAATTATGCAATATAATATGCATATAATATTTCCTCTGAATTGTGCTTTTACTGCTATTAATTTGAGTGCAAAATACAATAATGACGGACCGCAAATAGCTGCAGTAAATGCACATGGAAACCTTGGTAATCCTCATCCAAATGCTTCCAGCAAATGTTCAGGATAGAAAGTAAAATGATTTGTGCTGAATTTACCATGAATGCAACATCAAAAGAGTGCAAACTCTTAAAAACATAGCTTTAGACCAAATGTATCAGTTTGTGGCTGCAGGGAAGCTACAGTGCAGCATTTTAAGGAACTAAAGGAAAATCAAATATTCAGGAA
This sequence comes from Anableps anableps, assembly GCA_014839685.1. NCBI lineage: Eukaryota > Metazoa > Chordata > Actinopteri > Cyprinodontiformes > Anablepidae > Anableps > Anableps anableps. The sequence goes on from CM026066.1 coordinate 20,494,450, forward strand.
AAAAAATCCAAAACGGTGTTAACATTTATACTCACCTCTTTCTTTGATTTAATGGATCCCTCACTTAAATTCATCTTGGAAGACGCTGTGATATGAAGTTCAAACAAAGCATTGAAAGCGTGTTGAGCACCTCAGTCAAAGCGCCCTCCTTCCTTTATATCTCCCAGTTGTAAGGTGCAGCACATGACTTCAGCTTCGGGGCAGTGGAGGCTGACAAACTCCTTGAAGTACATTCCTTCATGGAGCTGAAGCTGAGCCTGTATGGCAACAGAAGGACTGTTGACCCATATACAGAAATAACAACCAACTTTTGTAGTACACTTTACGATTGTTTAATATTAGTTGACATCTCACCCAAAACATGCAAATACGATGTTATGCTATGATATCTTTTATTGTGTTTTGCAGAAAGGTCTGAGTTTTCTCTGTTCTTTTTCCTATTTATTACACACAGATCCCAAGACAAGGTTGTACCGAAATGTGAAATGATTTGTCCATTGTTGGCCTTTTCTCCTGTCAAATAACAAAGATGTTTCCTAATCACAACTACAGCTTTGAGCATGTGAGTTTAAAACCCTTATCCAACAGATTGAGTCAGTTTTATGTGCTTCAGAACTATTTATTGGCCTCATACAGAGATTCCTCCAAAGACCCTTGAAGTGTTGCACGAGGGCAACTAAAAGGCATAGGAAGCTTGTTTTAAAAGAATTTTAAAAAGTATTTCTTCCATGAACAATAATGTACTGTGCATAAAAGTTCAATAAAGGCAATAAAATCATGTAAATATTATCTTACAAGGGCAGCTAAATGGGGAAAACAGCTTTTTTTTTTTTTTTTTTTTTTTAAAGGATAAAAAGTGTGTCATCAGTGAACAACACTGTTTTGCATAAACAACGCCCTGTCTATATTCTCTCAGTTTTTCCTCCTGTTAAAATCAGTTTAGAAAGAGAACCTAATCTGTTGCAGTCTCATCCTTTGTTTAATTTTTTTCTCATAGGACTGTTTTGAGGTGCACACTAACAGACTTCCTAAAATAAAGGAGGGGAAGGTTTGAAGAAATGCTGTATGTATGTCAGGATAAATTAAAAATAATTTCAAAAGTATTATCTGATATCTGATGATTCATTTCTGTGCTTTATAAGATTACTACATAAGATACTTTGGCATGTACATGGCACTGAAAATAACATTATGTAAGGAGGTTTGCATTATTTGCTGACATATTAGAAGCTGAAGCTGCCTTAATTCACAGAAGGTAATTTGTCTAATCATGCCTATACCAGCCATTTGAAAGGAAGGACCCCACTGCAGGTGACAAAACACCAAGTTGGGTTTTTGAAACAATCTCCTGAAAATGATCTAACTTTAGACCTTGTCAATATTATAACACATTAGGAGATAAATCTAGCTATCATACTGGAATAGGGCTGCAAAATAGTAGGGACACATGCAATATGCAAACATTTTGGTCATTGCAATGAGAATAAATATGACTTGTGATAAATAAGTGAACGGGGTTGATGTCTTCCTTCTTTGGGTTTATAGCAAACATAGATCCTAGATAATGATTAGTCAATTCAGCCGCGAGAGAAAACGGCTTTACCAACTAAATTCATCGTACTTGAATAATAAGATAACAATTACTGCAGTCCAAGTAATTCCATAGATATTACAAACTATTCTTCTTCTTCTTCTTCTTCTTCTTCTTCTTCTTCTTCTTCTTCTTCTTCTTATTATTATTATTATTATTATTATTATTAGCTAACCGTCTATAGACCTGACCATTTCGGGATAACAGTCTGTGCACAGGGGGATGGCAACTGTAGTGCATAATCTGGGATTCGGCTCCAATCTTAGTCTAAAAAAATGTCCGACTATCAACTGTTTTAGAGTCAAGTTCACCCCACAGGGTTGAGCCCGAGTAAAGCTCAGCAGGCTCAGTTGTTGTTGACAGTTACAATATTTGACCACAAGGGGGCGCTTCTTCCTTACAGGGGCACAGTGTGTATGTGTAACCCTGAAACCTTTCCCCCTCTGGAAACTGCAAGGAGATCCACGGTTTGCGTGTGTGCTGATAGTTTGATCATGTCGGGCAGAAAGCCCCGCTCCGTGGCGAACCCCCTGGAGTCTGCGATCACCACACCGAGTGAGAGGATCCTGAGGGAGTGCCACAGTCTGTACGTGGACAGCGAGAACGGTAAATACCCAGCAGCCAGCCGGATTACAGCATCATTAAAGCACAAACTAGTGTGTGGTTGTGAAAGGTTGTGCAGCAGATGGGTTTCAGGCTGACTTGTGGTGTAGTAGAGACTCTGCAGCAGCTGCTGTCAGTGTGAAAAACATGACACCTGAACCAGAGAGGCTCCTCTGCAGCTCCGCAGGGCAGCGCCCCTCTCTGTGCACTCACTGCCAGTGCCACACACAGGGCTGAAGCCTGTTACTAACAGTTTAAACAGAGCGACTGGCCTCACACACAACACTGTTATTTAATAACTAGGTGTGTGTGACTGCAGACTTTGCTCTTAAAACTCCTCAAAGAGCTCTCTTGGTGACGGTCGTTAGGTGAGGACGAGAACATGAACTGAGCAGAAAAGAGACAGAAGCAAGCTGGACATGTTCAACCTGAATAACTCCAGCTCCCCTGAGAGCAGTTCTTCCTTTCTTCAAGCTCATATATTACACGGATCTGCATTTGAAACAAGATGATGCTGCATCAGAAATCATCAGCATCGATGGCTCTTTGAAGGCCAGAGCTTGGGTCATGTCACATCAGTATGTCCAACCTGTGGATGCCTTAGAAAATTTAAATGGATAATTTGTGAAATACCTCTAATTAAACTCGCTTTATGGCCGCACAATATATGGCAAGTATATGGTCATCGCAATAATATCGTATGCAATATTAATATTGCAAGGGAGTATGTTTCTGAAGCTCAGTCTCGATATGCCCGTTGGATTGAGTCTCATTCCAGTAGATGCCCACACCTGACAGAAATAATGGTGCAAATGACGCTGCTGGTCACAGAGTGGGTTGGAAGCACAGACGAGAAACAGAGGAGGGAGGAAAATGTGATTTTTATCGCAACTATTTTTTAAAAATGTATATTGAAACAATATTGTTTTCTGCTCCACACTGCTTTATTTCATTTTTGTGATATGCTTTTCTGTTCTTTCTTTTCAAATGCTCCAAATGTTTTGAAAATGTGAAAAGTCTGGATTGAGGGCAGCGTTTTCTTGTATCTGAACTGCTCTTGCTGCAAAGCAATGATATTGGACACCATATACGCTGTTGTTTCATAGCCTGCTGAAATAAGCAGTGCCATGCTTCAAGGTTACAGCATCTGGACAGAAGTTTACATCACTCCAAGCCTGCGCATGTTGTTTATTACCTAATGTGGAAGTTACTCACATTCTTAACATATTACACTTTCCACCTTTTTCAAAATGTCCTGGTAAGGAACCCCCTCTCCTCTTGGGCCAAAGGAGGATATTGTTTTAATGTTTTTACAAAAATAAATAAAATAAAATAAATAAATAAATAAATAAAATCAATCAATCTTTATTTCTGAGGCACTTTTCAAGCAACACAAGATGTAGCACAAAGGAAAATGTAAACCTAAAAACAACCACCATCCGATCAACCACATACACAAAAACACAGTTATAGAGGCTTCACATAAGCACATACAGAGTTGGAGATAAGATGCTTTATGTAAGCACTATTTTAGCTTTAACTGTATATCAGCATCATAAAAGCTGAAGAGGAAAGGCATACAAGTGAAAAAAAACAATGATAAAATTTAGAGCATTCAAATATATTAAACTGTTCATGCAGGCAAGATAAATAAGAGCAAATGGGAATGAATAAACATTGTGGTAACAATTAAAATTTAAAAGATATAAAACTAAGATTAAAATTGGATTAAACTTTAAAAACTGAATTTAAAATGTTAAATAAGTCAAAGACTTAGTTGAAAGTTTTGTTCAAAAGATGTGTTTTGAGTTTGCTGTTAAAACTTTGAACACTTCCAGCTGCTGTCAGGTCCTCAGGAAGGCTTGTCTCCAGTTGTGGCTTGAAGTTGTTTCTTCCAGGTTTTTGTCCGAACCTCAGGATTTACTAAAAGACCTGATCTGGAAGATGCATGTGTCAAATGTAACTTACACCAATACTTTGGACAAAGACAATTTACAACTTTAAAAGAAAAAAAGGTAAAAAAAAAACCACATTTCTTTTATAAAAGAGAAATTGTTTTGTCAGAGAGTTGAACTGTAGTTATTCTTTAAAAGGCCATAAATTGTTTTTTGTGGTGTGTGTGTGTGTGTGTGTGTGTGTGTGTGTGTGTGTGTGTGTGTGTGTGTAGAGATGGTATTAAAAACCTAAACTCAGTAAAAGTTTTCTGAAGTGTTTCTGATCCTTCTCAATGATTTCCATGTTTTGTCTTCTGCATGAGGGTCTGAAGATGACAGCTGTTCGACATGTGTGCAGCCTTAAACAGAAATTTTCTTTAATCCTTCAGTGTTTTGATGATTCACTGTAGATAATAAAATGATAATGAAATATATAGATTATTATATAGTTTATGACAACATTTATATGTACTGCATTTTGCTGCTGTTGCATATGCATATACTAATTTTTGAGAGTGCATTTAGGTATCTTTGATTAAATATGTTTGCTTATACCCTTAATGTAATTATTTTAGTATTTTATTATATTGTGTGTTTTCAGGTCTGGTGAAAATTGCCAGCAGCCTCGGAGTTCGGCTCCTTCCTCCGAGAAAGAAGATTATTGTGATGATCATGGGGAACCACTCTGCAGGGAAGAGCTCCTTCATCAACTGGTAGAACATCTCTTTTCTTAAAATTCACTGATCCAATATGCAGCCGTCTGGTTTTTAAACTTTGCTTCATGTGTGGAGAGAGTTTGGTGATCTGTGAGCCATGAATATTATCTAAGGACACCTCATAAAATGTGTGTCATTTAAATTTTTTTATATTTTGAGATTTGAGGTTTTTGCCATGTTCATGTGCAAATACTCCTTGAATAATACATAATGGCTTAAAATCACAGCAAGAGAAACAATATATTTACAATTTGAAGTTGTGTATTATTTATTTGATGCATATATTTCTGACTTCCTGTTTAGGGATGGGCGTTGTGAGTAAAAGTTGGTTCCTTGTTATTTGTTAATTACTTGTCCATGAACATGCACAGTTCCAGTCAGTATTATCGGAGACTCTGAATTTTAACGATCAGACCTTTTTCAGATTTACATTAATCTTTTGTGAAGAGAAGATTAAAAAAAGAACATTTAATAGTTAAAAAACACTGCTATAAAATATTAAACTCAATATCTGCAATGAAATTGTTCATTGAAGCTGATGTCGATAATAAGAGCAGCGCTGCTTAATGTGACCAGGTATCAATCATGTTTCTCTCTCTGGTTGGTGTAAGAAGTCTGAAACTGGTTGCTCATATTCAGCAGTGTGGGATTTTTTTGTTTGGTCTCCTGACCTATTTAGCCAGCACACACGGACCTTTTACACAGGGGCTCTAATTAAATTGATTCATCGGCAGAAAATTAATAGGCAGCAAGTCTGTAATTGTGTGTAATGGAAATTCATCAATAAGTGAAAATAAAACACCTTTTTTCAGTGTTGCTTTATGATAAAGTGAGTATTTTTCCGATTTTTAGACCGTTAGTGGAACAAGAAGACTGTTGTAATTTCTGTGATTCACTGTTTATTCGATTAAGTGGATTTTTGCTGCTTTTTTTTATTCTGTGTTTTTGTAAAGGATGTTAGTTCATGGAGATAGTTTTAAAGCACAAATCCGATGTCCTAAAATCATTACCTGAACTTATTAACGCTGTTTTAAACAAGAGGTGCTTGAGAACACTTCACCATCCTTATCAGCTGATCTGTCATCAGCAGTGCTGGAAAACAGGAGTTAAACACAGCTCCTATAGCAGGATTTATTAACACTGCCTGGTGATAACAGAATACCCACAGTGTTAAAGAACTGTGTGTGAAATGGCTTTTATGGGTTCAGTGGAAAATAATCAGCTGTGAGAGCAGCTCTGAGCAGCGTGTCAACGTGCTTAAACTCATTAACAGGTGATTTCAAAATAAACTGCAGGAAGATAAAGAGGCAGCTTTGTTATTCTGATTCCAATCCTACGATTTGTGCTGATGTTTTTGTGTTTCATGTTGGACGAATCAAAAACAAAATAAAATTCAGAGTTTTCAACATGGCGCTTAAATGTTTTGATTGGTTGGTGTTGCCCCAGGAGTCTGCGCGGTTCTTTCCTCTGAGTCAGCGTTCTCTGGGCTTCTGAGCCAGCTGCGTCCCAGACCTGACCATGAATCAGGAATCAAGTCAAACTGAATTTAAATCAGGAATTTGGGAGGCATTTGGCCCCCTTCTCATCAGACAAGAAATAAGAAATCATTGAATTAATAGTTTTTGGGGGTTTTTTTCTACCACCTTGTTTAAACTCAAGGTTACCACATGTGATCTGTCTCAAGGAATAAACATTTCAAAGTTTCATGCATTAATTACTCTTTATAATTCAGAATATTCAATAATTAATTGTGTGTAATAAGCTCTTTTTGGATTGCTATATCAGTAAAATCATTCATATTAAAGAACACTCCAACATGTGATATTTGAGTGATTAGCTTTTGATCATAACCGCATAGCAAGGTTTATAAAGCACTCCTTTTTTGAAGGTCTTAAGACATCTGTGTGATAAGAGTTTGATTGACCAGATCTAAATTCATGGTCCAGCCATTTTAAAAAGCCTTGCTCGAGGCATATAAACGTGGCGACAAAGGTCAGATCTGAGCTGTTCGTATGCACAACACTGTTGAAACCTATGATTATTGCTATTGTACTTTCTGGCCTGATTCTGTCTCTGCAGGTACGTTGAACAGCACATTCAGAAAACTGGTGTGGCCATTGAAACTCAGGGCTTTACCTTTATCACAAGTGGTCGCAAGAGAGAGTCATTGACGGTAAGACCAACATGGAGACATAAAAACAGCACAGAAGCTCCTTGTTTTTAGGATTTATGGGTGTTAATGGAAGGCCTCACCAGAAGAGCAATGTAATGCCTTAATAGCAGACAGTTAAAAAGATCTCTTCTACATCCTATTCTTTAGTACGTTAATTTCTCATTATGTATTCGGCCTCAGTGATGCACTGTGTTGCGCACCCTGAGTCATCTTTGCAGCACTTAAACAGGTTTGGGAGCTGCCTGCCTCTCCCATCCTCTCTCATGCTTTAACTCCTTGTTCATAACCTGCTTTGGTCAGAGTGATGAGGATGAATAAAATATTTACAGTGCAGGACTGCAGAGTGGCCAAAGCCAGGATGTTCAGCTGCAGCACGCAAGCTGGTGTAATTCTATCACATGACTAAAACTAAAACAGACTCTGTTGTAGGGATTTGTCGAGGGTTTTTCTCATGTTGCATTTTTAACTCTTTCACAGGGAAATGCAACATTACATCTCTATCCGCACTTTCGGCCTATCCTTGAGTTCAAAGGTAAGATTTAACTTCCTATGGGAAGTACATTTTTTTGACTGTTTTTGTACATTTTATCTAAAAATATGTTTATTGTTGCTCTAGGAAAAACGGAAGGTTGCCATTTTGTATATGTTGAGTTTAGGTATGGGTTTCATAAACTGTCTCTGGGAATAGAACAGTGTTGTGCATGTTTAACTTTAGGTTTCTCATTAGTTGATGAGGATTTGCATCAGCGTTTTAGCCTGCTGTCTCATTAGCATGGTGAATAGAAGTTAATTAAAATAGTCACTTTTGTAGCTTGTAAGTCATAGAACTACATTTGATTGCACTTTTTGTTGATTGCAGTTGCTTTTCAATCATACCATAATGGAAAAGAAAGGAGTGTTGAAATGACTCTCACTGCAAGAATGGTGGGAAAAGTAACTACCTCTGACATATTCTTAGTCTAAATCTGTGGCAAACATTTAGTTTTTAAATTTAAAATCAAACTGTTGCTGTCTGTCAATTGTTTTCTTATCTCTTAAAATCCTCTCTACCTTCTTTGAACCCTGAGACATTTCTAATACCCTCCATCAGATAAAAATCACAACTCCTTTCTTTACAATTTACTTCATGGGACGCAGATACTCTCATGATCTAATTTAGTGGTCTTGATTAGGATCTCTAAAGGTCTTTCCAGTTATTCTTTGAAATTTGCTGCTTGTTTAAATCCATTTCTGTCTAATCTTCACACCCAAACATGTAACATATTAGAATTATGGTGAAGGATGGGCCATTTTTCTGTACATCTACTATAAGCAAATTTTTCATCTTAAAGTACTTCATGAGTCGTCTTAGCGCAACAATGCCAAAATATCACCCACATTTTTGCTACCTCTAGTAAAGAGGTGTAAAAAGACAAAATAAAATCATATTTTATTTAGTATTGCAGTAGCATAATCTCACATAGATCTTATATTAAAAAAAACATTTTTAATTTGAATACATTTATTCAGTCAGGGGGAAAAATCTCTATAATAATTAATTTTTATTGTTACCCCTGCTGTCAATACATTGTCAGTGACTTTGCCAGCAGAACAGCTCTTACTGTAACATTTCACAAAGATGGACCTTTCAAACAGAGGCATCTTTGACCATTACTCTTTACACAATTGCTGTAGATTGTCTGATGTCCTTGGTTCGTTCCTCCGCTCTCTTCTCTTGAGCTCAGCTCACAGGTTTTCTACATGATTTAGGTCTGAGGACTGAGATGACCATCAAATAAAGTTAATTTGGTGTCTGCTGTGTTAATGTGACCATATGTTTTAGATCATTGTCCTACCAAAACACAGTGGTGACCCATTTTCAGTTTTCTGGCAGAGTTCACCAAATTTTTCTTCAAAATCTCTTGACATTTCAAAGATTTCATTATGCCCTGCAGCCTGCCTTTGGAAGGGAAACAGGCCCACAGCATCACAAATTGTCCACCATACTTAACAGTGGGCATGAGGTGTTTTCCCTCGTCCTCATTCGTTGTTCCACACCAAACCCACCTGGAGTGTTGAAAATCTCAATCTTAGTCTCATCTGACCAAAGCAGACCGTTCCACTTGAATCTAATGGTGGTTTTGAAGACTTGATTACCTCAAGGTGTCCCATTTTGCTGCAGTTCTTTAACTTTTCCTTACCTTCCTTATCATTCTGCTCACTGTGTGTGGTGAAAGATAAATATGGGTCCTCATCCAGCCTGGTGGGCAGTGGCTAAAACAAATGGACCTCTGTGTTATGTTGTATTGATACTCCAGGGAATAAGGGTGGCGTTTTGTTTAAACCCTGACCAGGTAAGGTGTATATAGATATAACAAATACTTCGCTTAAATTTTTTAAAAGAGATTTTTGAGGTTATAAGCAATGCCTTACTTGTATAAGTAATTGTGCCCACTCATGGCTCACTTACTGAAGAAATGTTGGATTTTTTTTCTCCTGAAATTTGCAGTGTGAAACATGCTGCTGCAGAGGTGCTAATAAATGTGGTCAATGATGTACATTATGTCTATTAAACTGTTATTATCTTTGGTCTTTCCAATAGATTGAACTGAAACAGCAATATATTTGGTTGCTCATAACCAAGTGTTAGAAATGTCCAGTTTAAAACAGTTTTTTGTTAAGCTGACACAACACTGGTTCATTCATCACGTTTAAGAGCCTATTTATGCCTGAAAGATTTATATATCAGAGTTAAGTGGCTAGAGGAACAAAAACAAATGCTCCTCTACTGAAAATGAGTGAAAAAACAGGTAAGGTCCAAATAAAAACTGATACACCTTCAGAAAGCTTGAAAACCTGTTTATGAATACCACTTTAATAGATTTTTGTAAAGTCAGGCTTTTTAATTGCAAAATACAAGAAACAAATTATGACTTAAGGCATTTTTTCTCTGTTCTAAATTGCAGTTGTTAAGTTAGAAATCCCACCTGTTTCTCCCCCTTGTCACACGCAGTAGGCGGTGCTTGGATCGGACTTGTGCCAGCTGAAATGATTCTCATTTATATAAAAGTGAGAACGTGTGCATCAGTGGAGTCGCTGGAGAGAGACTGGGTGTGCCTGCTGCCTGAGTGGTGGTGCTGCTGAAGGGGGTGGGGTGCAGTGTGTGTATGTTGACAAGGGAGTATGCAGAACGAGAAGGTTCACTGGGTGCGGACTCATGGTATGGCGTATGAGTCACACGCCCCGTCGACAGCAGTGCAGTGTAGTCAGGAGGGGCGGCTGAGAAATGTCACAGCCATTAGAGACGGTGGAGCCCAGTGCTGGAGCAGCAACAGCTCTGCTCTGCAGGCCGGAGTCGGTCTGCTGCTGCTGCTGCTGCTGCTGGAAAACAAGCTGGATTTATATTATCTGAACTTCCTCGCTGCCTCTGGAAGCACAGCACATCAGGCTTTTATTAAGCTTTCCCAGGGACTGAGGATGACTCATCAGAAGATCATCATATATCCTTATGTTGGAGGAGACGCTGATTACCTTTTAGGATTTACTTGGAGAAACACTTCTAGTATTATTTTAAGCTTGAATGATGAATGTTTAAACCTAAAAATCTGTTTGTCTCTATGCTTTCTACCTGTTGTTTGGACTTTTATGCAACGTTCTTCTCAGGAAACGCTTCATTATTGTTTAGAACAGAGGTTTTGACTCTGCGCATTCAATTTTTTAACATATGCAGTCAGTCTGGTTTTACTAGTTTAATCTGGCAAATGGCTCTTTGCAGCAGTATTGAAGCATTTTCCCATTTTTCTTGTGTTGTGAATCTGCTGCAAAGCTTTCTTACTTCCAGTCAAACTCTGCTTACGATGATGAGAATCAAACCGTTATTTTTCTCTTCTTAAAGCATTATCCTATTTACTTTCAGTAAGCATATTCATGCATTTATATTTTTGGTCATCCAGACAGACATTAGTGCAGATTATCAGTGTTTAATTCAGTTTTATTTCATTTACACACATACATATTAAGAACTCTTTTTCAAATAATTGTCTTTTTGCACAGACCTGTAAGGTTTGTGCTCAAAGTCAGTTGTATTGATATTGCATTGATAATGGAATGCTAATGTGGCACAGCAGCAGCAGTGGTCCTGCTCGCTGCAGCACAAGGGTGTGATTTGTGTCGGGTGTTGACACCTGCCTCTTCGTATAAAACAGCCTCAGTGTCATCCCAGGCCTGCGCTCCGTTTCTGTGGGAATGTGTGCAGAGAGTGAGGGAAGTAAGACAGAGTGGTGGGCTCAACAACATCTATACAGCTCTGCTCAGAAGTTTACCTGCGCTTATTATGGGCACAAATATTTTACGATGATTATCATAACATTATTTTGGGCTTTTAATGATGCATTTAAATTTGTTTTTCAGTTATTTTTAAAAACAAGATCAGAGTAAAAGAGGCCCTTTATGAGGTGGTATTATGTAAAATCGACTTTTTTGAGCTTTATATTGGGTTACAAAAATTATTCCCTCATCAAACATATACCTGGAGTGTTGCTTTGATTCATGGATGGTTGAGGAATCCTTTAATCTCTCACGGCAGCTATTCGGGGCTGCCTAAATGCTTGCTCTCACAAAGCGCTGCCGAGTTACCAAAAGCTCCTCCCAGGAGCTACAGTCTCTAGTCGAGCTTCCACCTCACAGAGTACCCCTTCCTTGTGCCTCCAGACTAGCGGCAGCAGCAATTAGCAAACACCTGGTGAAACTGTGCATCTGCTGAGCTCATCATACCAACTACTTTTGAGTCCAGGAGCATTGTTGTGTTGACATGCTGAAGGCGGAGTGTTGATAGAGCTGGAGCTCTTAAAGACACAAAGGCCAGTTTTAAGGTGTTAAATTGCAAAGTCAAATTTCTTTTAAGTTATGTTTGATATATACAGCCTTTTTTTTTTTTTTAACAACTGAAGGTAACATAGGCCTGGAAAATACATAATACCTCCCCTTTAATATTTACCCCCACTGATATTTAGATAAATGTCCCTTAGAAAGTCACAGGGAAATCACACACTTTTTATTGCCATCAACAAGGTTCTTGAATAATTCTAGCTGCGGTTTGGACCACTCTTCTTTGCAGAATTGGTTGAGCTTATTTAAATATGGTGGCTTCCAGACACAAATCCAACTTCTGTGTCCAACATTCAACCATCTGACCCAAAATGTCACAATCTGGTGGCCAGCGTCACTGGTCAGACGAGGTAACCTCAGTAACAAGAAGTGTGTTGGTAGGAGTCAAGGTGACGTTTCCAGATCTAAGCGCAATATACTCTCAGGTTTGGTGGCAGCATTATGCTGTGAGTGTGTTTTGCTGCCAGTGCTATTGTTGTTTTGCACAAAGTGGGTGGAGCAATGAAGAAGGACAACTTCAAAATTACTCAAGTTTCCCTCAAATTAGAAACTGGATGGTTAAAACTGAACACTGTTGGTCGTTCCAGCTGGACAATGATCCCAAACACTCTTCAAAATTGGTTTTAGAGTGGATAAAGCAGGGTAACATTAAGGTTCTGGAATGGTTTCAACCTTAACCCAAATAAAAGTTTACGGACTGTCCATGTCATGAAATCAAACAATTTAAATTAGTTCTACCAATTGTGATAACAGGAGGGGTCAAATATTCAGCCAGAATCAGTCTGAAAGCTTGTTGGTGATAAAAAAATAGTGTGTGGTCAAGGTGCAACTTCCTGAGGGATCTATAACCAATTATCTGTGGGGTTGTCTGCACGTTTTTGAGGATGTATGTATACTTTTGACCATGTCTGAATTAGAGAAGATTCATGATAAATTCTAATTATCGTACCAAATTTTTGCTTTGTAAAAATCAGTAACGTGGATTAAAGTGGAAATTAAAAAATTAGATATTAAATAGTTCAGATGAATCATTAAAAGCCCCCCAAAAACCTGACATTCATGCCATAAACCCTCTGACTGGCACTGTATGTTTATTAGTGATGCTGTTCTGTCTGTGGGGACGGGACCCGTAGCTGTGATGCGTTATGGTAATTTCGCAGTGCGTTGCCTCACAGTCGTTCTTCACTGGCTAGCTTTACGTCCCACAGCCCACACTAAAGCTGCCAGTTGAAGAGCTGTTGTGTGTAACAGTGACAACAGACCTGTCAACTGAGGGGACAGTGAGACATCAGAGACATAAAGATGATGCATGAGCCAATACAGCTTTTTTTAGTGAGTCTAAGAGACAAAGTTTGTGAAATTGCAAATCTGCAAGGACAAAACGTTGACTTTGTAGTTTACGATCTCAGTATCACCGAGCTCCCTCTGGTCTCCAAGTATTGACCACACTGCGTACATCAGATACAGCAGAATCCTGCAGTGACTCAGCTTTGTTGGTTATCTTCATCCAAAGTCGGCCTTTTTTACAGGTGTGATGGACTACCTGTCTGCTGAGATCTCCACCTCAAAGCAGAAGAAATTCAGCCTGGTGACGTTCGTGGACACTCCCGGTTTGGTGGACGGGGACATGATCTACCCTTTTGATGTCAACAGCGCTATCACCTGGTTGGGTAAGTATTTAAAGATTCATGTTTCCAACATCATCAGATGTGCTCCATTGATGTTGATGCATTAGTATATTTTTGTGCAGGAGAACAGGCAGACCTGATATTCGTCTTCTTTGACCCGATGGGCCAGGCACTGTGCAAACGGACGCTCAACATCGTGGAGAAGTTGAGCGACAAATGTGGAGACAAGCTGTTGTTTTATCTCAGCAAAGCAGATGAAGCTGGGAAGGAGACGGACAGACAGGCAGGTCCACTTTATTTTTTATAGCTATTTTAATTTTTACCCAGAAACGGTACTAGTATATAATAATATATTCGTTTACCCATAGAGAGTGATGATGCAGATTGTTCAGGAGCTGTGCCGCCGTCCAGGCCTCAACAAATGTGGTTTTGAGATGCCGACGATATACATTCCCAACCCACAGAAGGTAAAATTCAGTGTTCCTGTTTAGACTTTCTTATTTTGGTCTCAAGATCAGTTTTAACAAAATAATGCAGTCTTTTCTGGACAAACCTGTCTCTGGGTATGCAGTGGTACAGTGGTTCCATCAAACTGTTTCTATTCCTGTTAACTGCAGAATGGCGAGAAGGTATAATATTTTGTGCAACAAGAACTTAAAAGCTACTAATGCATTTAATGTCCTTTTTTTGTTCAAGTCTATATGTCAGAATAATAAGAGTTAAAGTGTTAAAGATAGCATTAATTTAACTAAAGATGAATATGTTTAACTATTTTAGCGATTCTGTGATTTAACACAACTTGATCATGTTCTACATTTTTGTAAAAAAAGAAAAAAAATTAAATTCTGTGAAGCCCTGGTATTTTTTAATCAAGGTTATTGTACAGTCAGAATCTTGTAGAGCTGATCTTTGTTTAAAGCTCAGTTCTTCAGTAAGGTTTTGGAGGTTTTTCCCAATAGATGTGAACAGCAGTGAATTGAACATTATAAATACCGGTTCTCCTTCACTTTCCTTAATGTTGTTTGATCAGAGTTGATAAGCTTTGGATGCAAAGGGTTTTTTTTTTGTGTCATAGACTTTATCAGCTTTGATTCAAGAATTGTGTCGCACACCTAAACCTATTGCAGTAGCTGCTTGTGATCTACAGTCCCTCAGGTCTGCACCACATGGTTGATTTGTGGCTCCTTTCATTCGCCGTGTTCATTTTTTTGCTGAGCAGCCTCACTTGCAGCTTCATGCACAGGGCTGCCTGTCAAAATACCCTCAAGATTTGTTGCAGAATTTTCTTGACCTTCTGCTTTATTGAGATGCATGAGATGTTTTTACATTTCAATCAAAATCCTTTTTTTTTTTTTTTTTTTTTTTTTTTTTTTTTTTTTTTTTTTTTTTCTCATCTTTGTGTCTTTTAGCCAAGCAGGTGTGTGAACCAGATCGACAGCGTTTGTCAAACGATTGAGAAAACCATCAACCAGGCTGTCCAGAAGACTTTGGATCAGCTGGAAAAAGACTCTGACCTCATTTGTTCGACCATTAGCAACCAACTGGAGCAGGACAGGTTAGACTTACTATTATATTTTCCTTTTTTTTTTTTTTTTTTCAGTAACGGTTATTTTGATTAAACAAATGTGTCTTAAAATGGATGTAAATCAGACTATTTAACTGCATTAAATGTTTTAAATCAGAGTTTACTACTGTTCACACAGGGCCAATGTGGCTTTCAACAGAAGTGTCCGTCTTCACTCAGTTCTTTGTGGGGCTTTGGGCATTTTCCTGCCGTTCCTCTTCATCCTTAGTTTTATTGTAAGCACCTTCTCCAAAGAGCAGCTGCACGACCTAATAGGCGAAGGTCCGACTCAGACCGTTACGGTCTTCACAGTAAGTTCAGGAAATCTTTAATGAGAGCAAGTGATGTGAAAATATTATGATAAAATATTCTGTGTATCTGTCTCTCACAGGGGATAGTGATGTATTTATGGGAGTGGATACCAGAGGACAAACAAGTAGTTTTTGTGATCTCTTTTGGGGCTTTTTGCTACCTCCTGCTTTTCCTGGCAAAATATTTTGCAGGGTAAGTGTGTAAAAGCATCCATTAACACACTTCAGTATGTAAAAGTATGTGTGACTGAAACATTAGATTAAGTTAATTTAAAAATGTGTTTCTAAGTTATTAGTGTCCTGCAGTCTGCATAATCAGATTAATCAATCAGATTTGCGTTATAAAACAAGTTTGTACAGTCAAATGTAACATAATGGGCTTTACCTAGTTAAAAACAAAGGAACAAATATGCAGACAACAGTCACAGAAATGAATGTTAACTATACTGATTATTAGACAATCAGAACAGAAATCGTCAAACTGAGGAAATGCAGAAGTGTTTTTATGAGGAAAGACTAGAGATTGATATAAACTATTTAAAAAAACCATTTAAAACCAAGTTCATTTTAATCATATCAAAATAAATAAGATAAACATAACATTTTAGCTTAATTAATGATTAAAACTAAAGTAATATCTAATGAAAGGAACAATAAAAACAAATCAATAAGATAAAACACTTATAATTTTATAAATGATTGAAAAATATTAAACCAGAAATCAGCAAAAAGCCACAGGCCAACAATATCTGCTGCCCTCGGGTCTTCAGGAAGGTTAACCCAAAGCTGAGTTGCTTCATAAGTGAATGATGCCTCATCATGAGATATAGTTTTTCCTTAATATAGAGCTGCATGTCATCAACATAACAATGAAAACTAATATGTCTTTTGATGCCACCCAATGATAGCATGATAAGAATAAAAAAATGCGGGGCCTAATTGTGGAACACCATAGTTTATATCATAAGATTGGAATTGAGAAGTACCTACATTTACATAGAAAGTAAAAGTCTTCTTTAAGTTTGAATTTTTTCATGAATATTGTACTTTTAAAAATAATTATTTCTGAATTGTCTCCTGGTTTTTAGTTTTTTGAACAATGTTGAATAGAATTTCCTAAAATTGCTAATAATAAATTAAAAATTGAAGCTTTTAAACCTAAACTAGAAAACAGCAACATGATTATAAATTATTGGAATAAGCCTCTTTTCACTTACTTTTGTCCAAAAGATATAAGGGGATAAAATATGTCTCTCAAACTCGGACAGATAGTTTACACTTTCAATTAATGTTCTAATAATTGTTTGTGCTTCATTCTCAGCCGAAGAAACAAGACTCTGACGAAGAAGGAGAAGAGGAAGATGATGGAGTACATGGATTATATCCATGATATTGTCAAAATTAAAAAGGTTAGGCTGACTTCTCATTCAATAATGTCATATTTACAAAATGTTTAGTTAGATAATACAGTTTTATTATTATTAATGATTCTAATATGTTAGCAGTGAAAACATCCCTACCTTTTGTGTTTAAAAAAACCCCTAAAAATAATTTAATCTCTTGTTGCTGTAACATAATGTCACACTATTAAAAACAGTTATTTTTACAAATTTCTTCAAGTCACTATTGTCATACTTATTGACACAACTCCCATAAAATTCATGAAGCACTTTATAGTTTATATCTTTTTTGTGGGAATCACTGATCTCCTGAATGCCTTGGGTATGAAAGTGACAGAAATCTTCTTTAACATTAAGAAAGCTTAATATTAAACAAAGCTTACTGTTAGCTTATTGCAGCAAAAAGAGGTCGCCACCAAACACTCCTGATGGCTCTGGTGTGAAACGATGAATATGTGGAAAAGCAATTTTATACCTACTGTTAAGTACGGTGGTGGAGTTGTGATTCCGTGGGCCTGCTGCTCTTCTAAAAGCCCTGGAAACCCTGTTGGACTGCATGGCATTGAGAATCTTTGAATACCAGAACATTCTGCACAGTCTCTACTATTTAGCAGAAAATGGGTCAGAATCGAGTCGTTCACCCGGATAATGATCCTGAACATTTAGTCAAATGAACACAGAAATGGTTCACTAGACTCTAAATCGGCCTTCTTGACCGTCTCTGTCCTCAGACCTAAATCCAGTATTAAAACTGTGGTGAGCTGAAGATAAGAGAGCAAAGGAAAGGCTTCATGACTGGATGATGTAGAGAGATTGTGCAAAGAGGAAAAACTTTGTTAAATGTTAGAGGAGAAGATTGATTGGTTCATGGTTTTTTAGCTACTCGAAGTTTCTCTGCAGTGAGAAATTTGGGCGTCGTTCTAGATCGTTGTCAGAAGCTGGATGAACAGATAATTTCTGTCTAGTTTTTTCCAGCTACGATTCACTGCTAAGGCTAAGCTTTATTTCTCTGTTAAGGACTTTAGAAGGTCATTCAGGCTTTTATCCCCTCTCGCCAGGACTATTGTGATTCTTTATTAGTCCAGATAAATCATCTCTGCTGCGTTCACAGATAGCCCAGATCGCTGCCGCTCGCCTTATCCTTGGTACAAAGAAGCATGAACGCATAACTCCTTATAAATGGTCTTATCTACATAATCTCTTCAATATCCACACACCTCCAAGAGCACTCTGGCCAAGCAGCTAGTTTCTCTTTCATGTTCTGAGATCAAAGATAAATTGTAGAGGTGATGGAGCATTCGCTGTTGGCGCCACAAGACTGTGGAAAACCTTACATCTTCATGTCAGCACTGTTCAGACCATGCGATCATTTAAATGTGTTAAAACCCATCTCTTCCATTTGACCTTTGACTGATTGAGTATAAGACGCTAGTTTTTAGAAGCCTTAACTCATCTTGCTTTTTTTTTATACTTTATTATAATTTATTACTGTTCTTCTCTGTATGCTATTTTATTGTTACTTCATGAAATTGTGACACACTTTGGTCAACTGTACTTGTTTTTAAATGTAGTATAGAAATAAAATTGTGATTGATCAGATAATAAAAAGAATTACTTTTTGCTTCACAGGCTAAACTGTACGAGTGGTACCTGCAGCAGTGCGCATCAGACCAGGACCTCTGACACCGCTGGTTTACATCTGGATGTTGGTGCTGCCTCGTTTTTTTTTTTTGTTTGTTTTTTTGTTTTGTTTTTTTTCCCAAAAAGCAACTCTTTTGATTTCATCTTGAGATTGGCAGTTGCCGTTTATAGTTGAATCAGCAGAGGTTTATAGACAATCATCCAGAAGGATCAGATCAGTCCCAGGTGGAACCTCTAATGCAGCAGAGCTCACTGCCAACTTCTATCATCTCAGCAGCCGATGTGAAAAAGTGCCTTGTTTTTACTGTGCATAGGACAAACTGTGATTTTAGCTCTTGAACAAAAGTAATTTTCTTATTGGGGGGATTTTCCCATTTCTTTTAGGTTTTCCGATACAAATGCACACAGTGCTCAAAAGAAAAAAAATGTTTACAAAAGCACTTTCAAACATTGACCCACCAGCAAATACCTATATTTTGTAGTGTGTGTTCCTGTGTTGCCTTGGTCCAAAATCCCCTACAGAACCACCCTGACTGACATGTTACCTGAATGTGTTTTCATGCATATAACTATTTAACTGCAATAATCAGTGCTGTGATTACATCTAGGCCTTATAAATAGATGTGAAGAAGCAGCAAACCTGCAAAAATGTCCACCTTCGAGGAAAGTTTTTGTTTTCTATAGCTTCATACATACAGTAGCAAGAGGATAGTGAAGCTGGGAGAGCAGCAGTCATTGCACTGATGGGTAGCTCGTAGTTGAGCTACAGCACTGAACCGATGAGTCTAACTGTTAGCTCCACGTAATGCCTTCACTCCAGTGTTTGTGATTCATGAATATTTATTAGTGACACCAGCTGTGGTGCTTTTACTCGAAGGGGTGCATCTATCCAACCCATCATGTCTCATTAAATGTCAGCATTTTAAACTTATTGATTTATTTCCTGCTGACTTGCTTTCGCTCAAATGCAGCAAGCCAAATTTTAGTTTGGTACATTAATTATTGGGTACAGATTACCAAATCATAAATTCTCTCAAAGAGAGAACTACAAGGGATAAAAAGATTGGTATTTTACTTGTTCTAATTTTTAGGCCAAGATTTCCTTTTTAGATCCTCTGTAAATCGAATCAGTCATTTTACTCAGTCAAGACACCATTAAGATCATTTGCAACTTAAAAGATACTGCTGGATGTTTTGCAGAAAACAGATTGTGCTGAAGTTTTCTGATTTCTGGAACCAAAGTTGGTTTCTTTATTGTCTGTCTAAAGTCATTGATGTCAGTAACTCAGTTCACAAAGTGAAACATGTTATGTGTATTATTACACACAGTCTGACATTCAAGATTAGACAATTAAATCAGACAAAAACATTGTTAATATAGAAATGTGGGCTTAATGAAAACTGTTTAATACCTGTCCAAAAATCGTTATTTTCAAAAGGGGCTATTAATTTGACAAACGAGCCTCATGGGTGATGAAACAACAGTGGATAAGCACTCTTTTGTAAATTAAATATTTTTTCCATTCAGCTTCAGTAAATTATAAATACATTAAAATATTTTTGTCTTGGCATTACCCATAATTACTTATGGTTATTTATCTATGTACTGTGAAATGTTTACAAAAATCAATTAGCTTAGTTTATGTTTTATTTAAGAGGTTATAATAATACAGTTGATTATGATAGAAGGTTTAGATTGGTGCATCCTTACTTGACTCTGATCCAGAATAATTTAAAACCTCCTCTTTGGGCTGTTTGCAATATCATTGTGAACATGTTTTAGTTTGTTTTGTGTGTGTTAGAATCCTCTCAGGTATTCTTTCTTCTTATAAATGACATTATTTTAAAATTATTTCATTTATCAGTAGTCAAACTTTTGATTTAATCAATTCTGTGGCATTTTTAAAATATTTCTTAACTCTTGAACTCAACTGATGGTTTTTTTTCTAAAACAGTTTGTCAATATTAATGTGTTTTTTCTTCAGTAAATCTAAACTAAGCTGTTTTTCTTCTTTCGAAATAAAACATTTTTACAGACTTTTATTTTTCACTCTCTTTTTACTAATCCAGTAAAACCGAGGATGGTCTATTTTGATCACAAGCGCTGCCATTTCATCCCAGCCTACTCCCATTTGGCACCGATGTGCTTAATCAGAGCTATTCATTCCATTTCATTTGATAATTCAGTAAAGATGTTAAAATCTCAAGTATAATTTGAAGTAGTTCTATGCAATCTTCTAAAGGCAAATCTGCTTCAAATCTAAGGGTCATGTTTGCAATTTGACTCAGGAAAAGTAGCTGTAAAGTCAGTAGAGACCTCACAAGACTTGCAGCTACAAATAGGGCTGAATACAAATCCATTAAAGGTTTTAGATTTTTATTTGCAAAACAATATGAAAATCATGCATCAGTTTTGTTCCACTTCACAGTTATGCATTACTGTATGCAAGTTTTTGTTTGTAGGTTGAGAAAAAGTTGTGGAAAAGTTCATTTAAGGCACCATAATTACGTGACACCTCCTGCTGGTTTATTATTATTATTTATTGGAATCATATAACCATATTTCTTAAGTAGACGATGAGCAGATTCTAGAAAATTATTTTAAACTATCCATCCACTATACCTGCTGATCCTCGTAGGGTTGTGAGGGAGCTGGTGTCTTTCTTCAGTGGTCACAGGGCAAGAGGCAGGGTGCACCCTGGACCAGTCCATCACAGAGACACACAGGACAAACAACCATGCATGCACACACGCATACCTAAAGACAGTTTGGAGAGATCAACCATCATGTTTTTGAACTGTGGAAGGAAGCTAGAGAACCCAGAGAGAACACACACACATGCACAGGGAGAACTCCATGCAGAAAGAAAGGATTTGAACCCAAGACCTTCTTGTTCCAAGAACACTACCAACAGTCCTATTTTAAACAATCAAAAAATTAAATAAACTTTGGATTGTCAAAGCAGGTATGAAACAACTACTGGATGGTGGCTTATTATGAACCATCCCAGAAGGCTCCTTTTCATAGCAAAAGAAGTTGGGTTCAAAACTGCCGAACTATAAAATAATGAAGGGACAAAATGACCAACACCCATCAAGGCAGTACACTGGGAAGAAGTGATGTTAAAACAGAAATAAATGTGGTAGCAGTAAATAGTTGCTGTTGGATCACTTTTTATTTCAAAGTTAAGTTATAAAAATGTAATTCCAGCTTCTCTGTTGGAAGAACAAAGTTTTTTTTTTTTAAATTGCCTTGTTGACACAAATGTCAAGGATCAAGTATGAATGGATCCTCATTAGACCAGTATGTTATCAGACATCTGCTTTGCAACTCAGCACATCACAAAGCATCTCTAAAGGAAAGTGAGGGAAAGCTGTGAGATCACAGGAAAGGAATATTAAAGCAACAGTGACTGTAAGGGAGCAGTCAGCCCAGGCCACAAACCTCAGTTCCCTGAGTTAGTAACAAATAAAGTCCCTATGGAGTTTGGAAATGTCAACAATAAACCTTCAGCTAGTTGTCATCTAGATGAGTTATTGCTGTTTGTTTTGAAAACAACATGAATCTATTGTGCAAGCACAAGCTAATAATTAGTTTAATTAGAAATATGATTAAAATTTAATGTATTCACTCTACTAGCAAGGCAACACGTACAAAGAGGTACATCAACTCGTTGCAAATTAAATGCATATGCACATAAATGAGTTTGTTAAAGCTGCACTCAGAGTTTTTCTAAAGAGAGCTTGTTCTGTTGCTGATCTAAGCTTTGTTTATAATGCATCTGTTTTGATTTTTCTCTAGTTTGGGGCTTATCTTTTTATTTTTTACTGCAGTAAGTTTTACCATGCAGATCTAAGGTCTGTATGAAAGCACAGCCAATCTGTTTTCCACTCAGAAGTGTATTCTCTTATGTTGTTACAGTGCATTCAGGATTATAACTATGTACAGTAGTATTTATACAAAACAAATGCCCATGCCCTTCTCTGGTTTCTTATAAACAAAAAGTACAGGTAGATACAACTTGCAGCAGCTCAAAGGCTGAAATATTGCTTTGTTGTGAACAAAAACACCTGCCGACACGGTGATTCAGTATGTTCACGCCTTGTGTGGTTCAGTTTGTCACATTAAAGAGTCTCTCAGGAGCAAAACACATTGTTATGTTGTCTTCAGGAGAGTGAGCCTCAGACTGACAAAGAACTGTGTCCAGTGTGTTTCTGTGGATAAAGTAGGATAGCTGCTCAGGGTCTCAGCACCAAAGTGTCCATGTGAGGGTATTCAATAGACTTTGGCTCTGTCCTTCAGGGAACTTCAGAGGTGAAGTCAGTGAGAGCCTTTGTCAATCAGCCAAGATATGTCTCCAGTCCTGCAACACAGCAACCAATAGTCAGACCCTTGCAGATAATATGCTTTCACATACTGAGTGAGTGGATAAAGTGCAGCTGCATATAAGCGTTGAGAAAATAGGAAAAGCTCATGTATTTCCATACTTGCCAAGCCGTGCTAACATCCTTCAGTTTTTGTTTGCACACAAAATTGAAAGACATAGGAGACATGAGGATCAGTGTAGTTACAAAAAAACAAAAGGACAGATAAAGTTGACTCACAAAGCATCTAACAGCAACATCAATATATCTTTGCAACAACAATACTGAGATGTAACAACACATTATATGATGAAGGAACAATGTTGTTTCATCTGCTTGTAACTATAGAAGATATGATCTTTTTTCTTCTTTTTGAAACAAAGGTTCTGGTGTCAAGATTTTCGGGATACAACAGCATGGATTGACTCAATACAACGAGCATGCAAGCATTATTAATGCAATATTGCCAAGTTTAGTACCTATAAACCATCAGTGGCCTTCAGAGGCCAATTTTGACATGGGCAGTATGGCTCACTACCCAGGGTGCCATTGATAGGGGCACCACGAGAAGCCAAGGAAGAAAAACAGAAGTAGTCTGCCAGTTGCCCCCTTGAACCAGCTTTCTTTTGCTTTTTTGCATGTCCAGTCAACTCTGTATCTGTATCTTGTCATGTTCCTGATAAGTTACAAAATGATTTGTAACAATTTTTGCTGAATGGACTTTGTTTGAGGAGTGAGTATATCTTTGGTTATGTGAGGAAACCCCAAGACACCATTCATGCAAGAACTGCCACTTGAGGCTTGAATTATCAAACTAAAATGCAGTCACTGCCTGTTGAATGAAATTAAATCAGAGTTTTAAATTAAATATACATATAAGGGAAAATTCATGATTGTCAGAATGTGTTAAACTTTATTGTATTTTTCTGTATTTTATACAAAGTACAAAAATTTATTTAAAAAAAAACAACAGTGTTAAAAGACGTGTTTGATTGTATCATAATATTAGAATAAAGCCACCACTGCTTTTATTGCCTTGATCTTTCATGTTTGGCTTATTTTCAGCTTTTTTTGGAATTAAAGTCCAAAGCTCAAACACCACTGTATTTTTTATCAGAATGGTAATAGATGCCATTTTGTTTCCAAGACTTTAAAAATATAACTCCCGACTGTAACCAGAATAAAATCTCAAATAGAAACTTACTCCACGTCTCGCTTTTTAATCGTCTTCCCAGATCCCAAGACCTCTGCTACTCGGGATACGATGGGGTCATAGTTCATGCTGGCGACAGCAACCACTTCCTCGCTCCTATAGATGGGAGAGGAGCCGGAAAAGAGCAAATTAATGGTTGTCAAATAGTCCAAAGACTTGAGTTAGTTTACAGGTTGAAAATGCAACACTTACCTTGTATAAAAAGCAACAAATCGCAGTTCATCTAGATCTCCTTGTATGATGACATCATCAAATCCATCACCATAACCTCAAAAGATGAAAAACAACATGTAAAATTTTAGTCTTTGGTTTTAGTTTTACATCTTGATAGCTATGAAGTTTGTTTCTTTTTCAAGGAGGATGTTCCTACAGGAACTGTGTGTGTTTTGGAAAAAAATAGGAGGGGCTACTGAAAAGTCAATGGCTCAATGCAATCGTCTGTGCTTCCTTAGGTAATTTTTTACCAGCTTAATTTGATTGAACTGTATCAGAATTTGGATTAATTTGGATGTGTTTGTTTTGTAAAGTAGAACAGAACTGTTAATTGGTGCTATATAAGTAAAATGAACAGAAATGAAAAAATATATTAGATTTAATTCACTTTTAATACATCTCCTATTCAGAAAAATATAAATGTGGATTATTTATTGTTTTCTTTCATCTAAATCAAGTAGAAGAAATTATATGAAATAATTACAATATAAAACAAAAATCCCTAAAATAGCTGTCAGTATCACACTAGGGCTAGATATTTATTTAATTCTCTGCTTTAAAAACCTTTCAAATCTCATTAAAAGTTAGAAGGAACATCCACCAAAACTGGTGAGTCCACGGTCCCCCACCTGCATAGCGAATGGTCTTCCCAAACATGGCTGACCAGAAGTAAGGCACAGTTTTAAACTCAGAGAGTCTGCCCATCATGCTGAGAGCTGCCACCCTGCCTGTCAGCGACAGTAAAAGAAATCAAATAAATCATACACATGTCCTTAACAGTTTCCTAAGTCTGAATTGAGCTTTGACCCGCTCACCGTGTACATGAGCCATCTGCCAGTGAGGGATGTTCACCTTCTTGTTGTTGCGAGGTGGAAAAGGAAACACGACCACGTCTCCACCAGCAAACACCCCGTCAATGTTTGTCTGCATCATCTACAGCAAAGGAAATTTTGTTGAAAAATAATGATAAAAAATAGACCTTTTACTCAGGCCGCAGAGGACTGTAGCACACCTTGTTCACAGTGATGAAGCCCTTTGAGTCTAAGTGTATGCCGCTCTGTTTCAAAAACCCTGTTGCAGGAACACTCCCTGCAGAGGTAGAGACATGTCAACAGGTTTAACATGAAGGAGGTTGGCAGAAAAAATGAGAGAAAGTATATTTTCCACTCTGAGATATTACCTGCTCCGATGACGCACACGTCTGCCCGCAGGACTTTCCCACTCTTCAGAACAACTTCCTTCAGCTGTGAAACAGGAAAAAAGGGTTAATGAGTAAACATGCAACAGATCGAAAGAAAAGCACCTTCACAGTAAACAGAAAGGATTTATTTAGGACCTGAGGAGCTAATGTTTCAGTAGTTTTTATCTATCTCACAAGAAATGGACACTGATTTAGAAAAAAAAAGGGTTTCTTTCTGACATATTCTTGGACTGACATCCTGGCTCAAACTTGTGTTTATTTGTGCCCTGAATGTCAGCTTATAGTTTGGATCTTATAGATTCTAAACTCACCCAGCATTAAAATGTCTTCCCTTGTTTTCCTTATGCCAAGTTCTACTTTTTTTTAATGTCCACTTTGTGATATTAGATAAAGCAAGCACTTCATGATGTCATCCTGAAGCACCCCTCCCTGCCCCAAATTACCCCTGGAGATAATCTCAAATGTTTTACAGTTGAAGTAGGATTTACTTTTGTTTTTGGCTGCATTTTTTTTTTTTTTTTTTTTTTTTTTTTTTTTAATATATCCTTTTTCGGTTTTTTAGGATATGTGTAGATAATGGGTCTTTTATTATTAACCTACCCCTTTGATTACTTTCATTGATTTACATTTCAAAAGCATTTTTTCCCTTAAACATTTTTACATTTTGTCACATTACAACAGAATTCCTTTATTAGGAATTTAATTGAATTTGGGTCTGGACTTTGACTGGGCCATTCTAAAAGTTGAGTATGCTTAGATCTAAAGATTCCACTTTAGGTAAGGCAAGTTTATTTGTATAGCACATTTCATCACCATCTGCTTTAAATTAAATAAACTTAAGCTACAAACATGCACTCTCAATGGGGAAATGGTGTTTTTATGTAAAAAGTAAGTGCTGAACTTGTGTTTAATTATTTCATGTTACATGAAGAAATACTAGACTTTAAGGTTTATTCACATCTACAAAAGTGAAGACTAAGCAGTATGTCCTACTATTTCTCTCACTTTATGAATACCTGTCCATGTTGACCAATCATCTCAGACACCTCGTTCAGCATGTAGAATTTCACCCTGTTTGTCTCAAACAGCTGCAAAGATAAAAACACGTCAGAGTTACAGGGAAACCATAACATGAACATTTTACAGCAGCCTCCTTTTTTCCAATGATCAATTGCTCCTCCAATTTCTGCTGCAGTATTGACCAGTAGAAACAAATAATTTGATTTGCATTTTAACCAGCAGCATATTCACAGGGAGAATACTGATGGTGCTATGGATGTGCCTCATTCAGGAAGGCTTAAATACCCAGGAGTGAGCCTATACCTTCATTATGGCTTTCCCTACTTTCTCCCCGAGAGCATTTTTGAAGGGGACAGGCTCGATCCCAATGACAGACACTGAGTGGGCCTTGTCAGTCAGAGCTGCAGCCACCTCCATACCTGCCAGCACAACAAAAGTCAAAGCATTAAGGCAGAAAGTGTTTTCATACGTTTATTTTTGATCTGTTTAAGCAAATCAGTCTGTGCTTATTAGATCAGCAACAACTTTAAAACCAACAACTGAACACTGAGGAGGTCTTTTAGCCAAAACACTTCTAAATGGGTTTTTTGTTGTTTTTTTTTAATCATGGCCTCCCCTGCACCCTCTGAAAATTGCAGGTGTAATCTTGCAACAAGCTGTCTGTATTAGATATTCAAACTCATGTAAGATGAAAAATAATGTATTTGCAGATCCTATCTGTCTAGTCTGAATTTATTTATTTTTATTTATGTAAGTCCCTGGGCAATTTAGAAGCAAAGAGAAAACCTCAAAATTAGAATTGTGAGTTTATTATTTTTGAACCAGTCGGGGTGCATTGAGCACCTGCCTGATCTAGGAGGGAAACGCTTTTTTTCAATGCAAGACCGTATTTAGTCCGCAACACTGTTTAATCAGGTGCTAAACTACCCTCCAGCATGACTGGCAGGACTTACATTTTCCTGGTGCAGCATCGACCAAAGCATCACACTGCCCCCTGGTGTCCAGGTTTTCTATATCTTTCTACCTTTTTATATAAAGCAGTAGTAATGTTTTCAGTATTTAAAGTTTCAATCAGTCTCCAGCATAAATTGACTGCTAATGATCCATCCAATCTCACAGTTTTGTCCCCTGGGTACAATAACTACAGTGCCTAGCAAAACTATATACACCCCTTGAACCTTTTTGTCCACATTTTGTCACAACAAACTACAGAGGTCAGTGTGATTTGTTTATAGAACAGTGCAAGTAGAGCATACTTGTGATGTAGAAAAAAAAAGGATACGGAGTTCTCAGTTTTTTTTAATTATTAAAAACATGAAAAGTGTGTTTGCATTTCTATTCTATGGCAAGGGACATTGAAGAAAAAAAATAAATAAATTTTCTCGTGTGCACGAGACACTATCTGGTGCACACCACATTTGTGCACATGAGATAGTTTATTTTTTTTATGTTTTCCTTCAATGTACGTTTATTCAGCCTCCTGCAGTAAATATTTTGAAGAACCAGTTTGCACTCTACTGTGGGTATGTCTATAACGGTTTTGCCAGCAATGAAATTATTCCCCATTCTAATTTGTAAAATTGGTCAAGCTCAGTCAGATTGCATGGAGTGTTTGTGAACATCATTTTTCAAGTCTTGTCATAAATATATTTGGATTCAAGCCTGGACTTTGACTGGGATATTCTTGTACATTACTAGATTTTGATCTCTGCATACCAAGTTATAAAGAGGAGTTCACAGTCAGTGATAATGATACAAGGTGCCCAAAACAATCTCAAATCTTCATTCCTCTATCACCATGCCTAACAATTGATATGACACGTTTGTATATTTTGACCAAACTCTTTACATCAGTCTCAACTGTCCAAAAGAGATTGTTTGAGTAACATTATACAGATGCAACTTTGCAAACCTATAGGTAAGTCATGCTGCCATATTCTTTGTAGAGAAAAAATATTTCTCCTGGAAGCCGTCTCCTAGCAAGCCAAACATACTTAGTCTTTTTTCTAATTGTACTGTCTAGAACATTTAATATTTATAAAGCCAAGTCAAGATTTGAAACTTTCACAGAATGTTTTTCATTTAACAATAAAAAACATTTCCCAGACTGATGGGTAGACACAATTATTCTTCGTTGTTGCTGATGTATTTCTCTTTTTGTCACTGTGTTAACACACACCTGCACGGTCACACTTGCTGATGATCATTTAATCAAGTGTATTTAACCAACAGGAACAAAGAGTTTTTGTTTTTGTTTTTTTACTTACAGCTTTTTTATTTTGGCTTTTTAACAAATTTAAATAAGTAATGACACCAGTGTAGAGTATCCAAAAAAACTTGAGTTACTTATTACTTTATATATTTTAAATAATTTTACACTTTTTTATCTTACACTTTCATATTTTTGGCCTATTTTTAACTTTGGACATATTGTATATGTCAGGAGCATGAAAAATACACAACAAAACAATGCTGAACTATTTTGAACATTAAATATACATTTACATTTGATATTACTTCAATTGAGCTTGAAAAAGGTTTGTGCTATAAGCCAAAATTGCTCAAAAACAGGAGATAATTTAATCTGTTTTGGAGAAGTGGTTGTAATTAATAACTCAACACTATGGTAAATAAGACACAAATAAAATAATATTTTACAGTAAAACTTTATAATAAAACATTTCCCTGAATCTGAGAACTGTGTTGAGATATAAGCTTTTGTCTCACCAACAAAAGATGTTCCCACAATCACAGCGTTCTTGTTGTTGGCAAGCCTCGCTATGCTGTTAGCATCCTCAGGTGTCCGGAGATGGAAAACATTCCTGATGTCTTTGCCCTTGTAGCTCATCGGTTTTGGTCTTTAGAACAATTAAATTAAATTAGGCATTAAGATTTGCAGGTATTTAGTCGCTAGACAGAATTAATTATTTTTCTTACTTGCTTCCTGAAGCAATAAAGAGTTTCCTGTACTCCATCCTCATTCCATCTTCAAATGTCACAGATCGAGTCTTTACATCTACTGCTACAACCTAAACAATTATTGGAGGCTATTTGCTTTAACAAAGTACAAAAAAAAGTTGTTTCATTTCTTAGATACATCGCCAGATTCTAAAGCTGCTCACCTCTTTTTCCATGAGCAGCTCAATGTCATGGTCCTGTAGGAAGTCCATGGAACGTAACTTAAGCTGCTCTGCTGTGCTTTCTAAAGACTGAAGACAACAAAGTTAGCAAATATAAAACCCTAAAATCCCATTTCTATTTTACCCCACTGAAAATTGTTTGAAGATCCAAGTACAGATTATTTTTTAATTTTGATATAATTTTAAAAAGAACCCCATGTTCTTAACTGAGAAGTTTCTCTTCTTTAATCTATACCAAGCCTTGCAGCATTTTCCTGTATTTAGCTCCATCCACCTTTCCCTCAACTCTGACTAGCTTTCCTATCCCTGATGAGGAGAATGATCCCCACAGCAAAATGCTGCCACCACCAGGTTTCACAGTGCAGATGGTTAATTCAGGCAGATATAAATTTGTACCATACACAGCATTTTGTGCCAATAAGTTTCGGTCCCATTTGACTGGAGCAGTCGAGTAAAGGGAGCTGATAAAATATGCACCCTATTTGCAATGATTGTTACTTCCACTTCAAAGTTAAGCACCACTTTGTGTTAGTCCATCAAATAAATTTCTAATAAATAACATTAAAGATTGTGGTTGCTTTTGTGAGGCTCTTCACAAATGTAGACTCTCAACTTTCTTCAGCTTGGCTGCTGCACAATGAGTAGCTGTTTCCTAAAGAGCCACTAACCAAAGCAGCAACTTTGCAGTCTCTTATGTAAGCTTCTTGACATAATGAGCTCTGTCTCAGTGTATATGGTCAGGGTCTGTGTACAAACCTTACTCAGTTTAGGTCTGTCATACGGAGGATGTCTGTCCATGGTGCACATGACGATGCGATCTGTGAAGCCTTCTTGCCTCAGTGTCTCTGCACAGACCAGACCTGCTGGACCTGCAGACAAATTCACTAATGTCACCCATAAAAGCGATTATCTAAAAAAAAAAAAAAAAAAAAAAAAAAAAAAAAAGACAGGTGTGGAAACTGTTTTGGGGCTGTTTTTTTTATGTTAAAGCCAACATCTTACACCAACCTGAGCCAATGATGAGAACATGACTGAAGCCTGTGTTGGAGTTGATGACGGCCGAACATCGGGACATAGGTTTTGATCTTTTTTGTGACTGAAGAGCCTAAAAATATGTAAAAGATTAATGAGTCCATTAACAGCTTTGTTCAACTTTTCCATGCAGTGCCTTTCAGCAGTACCTGTCAAACTTTTTTTCACATTTTGATGGGTTATAAAACAAAATAAATGTCTTTGAAAACCTCAGAACGCTGCTTAATTTATCATCTGAGTATGGCACAGCTACATACCTACCAAGATATGGGCATCCAACTAATCTGACAGGCAAGGTATGAAGAACACTAGCCTCAGAAGCAGCCACAAGACCTACGGCAACTACAGAGGAGATGCAGTGTTCCACCGCTCAGATGGAAGTATCTGTCAACAGGGTATTAGTGTTGCACTCAGAAAGAAAGAAAGCCAAAAGATGTCCTGTTTGCTTGTCAGAGTTAATAGAAGGATGGAGCTAAAGACAGAGCAATCCTAGAAAAAAAACCCTGTTAGACCGCAACAGACTTCAACAGATATTCAACCACCTTAACCTTACAGCCGGATCTAAAATTAAATACTTTAGATTAAAGCATATTCATGTGTTAGAATGGTCTAGTCAAAGTTCAGCTGACAATCCAACTGTAAAACTGTTGTTTGAATTTTGTTCTCCATCGCATTTGAGTTAAGGCTATTTTGCAGAAAGGACTAAGCAATTATCTGAGTCTGCAGATGTGCAACAATGGCAAAGACATACCCTAAAAGACTTGCAGCTGTGATTGCAGTGATTTTTTGAAGTGATGACTCAGAGGAGCTGAATACAAAGGCATACCACACCACAATTTTAAGATTTTTATTCATATCAAACTTTGAAAAGCACAGATAATTTCTCCCAGTTCACAATTTTGCTCAGTTTGTTGATAATCCAACACAAGAAATTAAAAAAAAAAAAACCCCAAAAAAACCCCATTGAAGTCTGTGGTTGTAATGTGACAAAATGTGAAAAAGTTCTAGGGGTGTGAATACTTTTGCCAGGCTATAGATAATATCTTCCCATTCTTTTTTCTGTTTCTTACCTGCTTGTTTGCACGAATGATCACCTTGTCCTTTTCAACTCTGACCTGGAGCAAACAGACATCAGTGATGAATATACTTTTTGATAAGGCAGAGAATGTGTTATGAGGGACCAGCAGCAGGGAAGGTCACCTGGAAGGTAGGCAGACTGTCCAGACCTGGGAAGTCCTCTATGTCTCCTGTTGCTGTACTGAAACAAGCACCGTGCCAGGGACAGCGCACATGTCCTTTGGACAGCACACCTGCAATGAGAGATAGTTAGTTAAATGTCCCAGTGATAAAATATTAGTTGCAATGATAATCAATACAATTCTGACCTTTGACCAGTGGTGCTCCATAATGCGGACACTTGTGGGCCATGGCAGAAAACTCCCCGTGTTGTTTGATGAGCAAAGCTCTGCCACATCCCAAATCAACCTCTCGCATTCTGTCCCATACGCAAAAATAAAACAGGTTCGTATTCAGCAATAAAGCTAAAGATTAATTCAGGTGTAAATCCAAAACAATCAAAACAATGCATAATTTCAATAGCAAACAGCTACAGTGCCTTGCAAAATTATTTTTTGTTTCACAACATTTCTAGACTACATTTAGTTTTCTAAATTTATAATTGTTAGTATAAAAATGTCTATTTCCAGTGTCTTTGTATATTGATCCTTCATCACTGTTTGCTACTTTTTAACTTCTTTAAGCCCTGCTTCAGGGCTCAAACTCAGACATAGCTAACTTATTAAGAAATGATAACCCTTAAAAACTGTTAAATCTTAAATGATTTGATTTCTTTCACAGATGGTAAATGACTCTTGGTGGTATTAGTTAACACATACATAATATAGAAGCAGTTTCATCCATATGTGTGTAAGGTTAGTACATCAACCAGCTGAAACCAGAACAACCTATTGGATGTTTGCTGTTGATGTTCAACCTGAGCTCCAGTAAACAGCTCTTCAATCAAAGCCACGGTGTTTCTTGGTAGTCTCTAACATCTCTCAAATAATCATCATTACAGCTGTGTTTAGGGTGCACAGTGCCTATCAAAAGTATTCAAATACCTAGAACTTTTTCACATTTTGTCACATTACAACCGCAAGTTTCAATCTATTTTATTTGGATTTTATGTGATAAATCAATGAGTAGCGTAAATGTTGTGAAGTGGATGATAAATGATACATGGGTTGTAACAGCCATGTCAAATAAAATCTGAAAAGTGTGGTGTGCATTTGCATTGGCTCACTTTACTCGGATACCCCGAAATAAAAGAGGAACTAACTGCCTTCACAAGTCACCTGATTAGTAAATAGTTTCCACCTATGTTTCTGTTCTGTGAAGGCCTCAGAGGTTTGTTAGAGAACATTAGTGAACAAACAACATCAACAAAGAAAGACAACAGACAGGTCAGGGAGAAAGTTATGGAAAAATTTTGATCAGGGTTAGGTAATAAAATGATATCAATCCACCACCTGAAAATAGGAAAAAAAACCCCGAAGAGTCCCATGGTAACTATGGATGAGCTGCAGAGATCCATAGCATAGATGGGAGAACCTGTAAGCTGAACACCTATTAGTTGTGCAATCCACAAATCTCACCTCAATGAAAGAGTGGGAAGAGGAAGAAAGCCACTGTTGAAAGAAAGCTTCTGAAAGCCCTGTTTCCACTTTGCCACAGGACATGTTCTGATGAGTCCAACTTGAAACTTTTGGCCTACATGCAATACACTATGTGTGAAGGTAAATAAACAATGCAGATCACCCTGAGTACATCATGCAAGTGGCAGCATCATACTGTGGAGATGCTTTACTTCGAGATACAGGGAGTTCTGTAAGAAAACCTGTTCGAGGCTGTAAAACACTTGATTTTGAGGTGGATGTTCACCTTCCAGCTGGAGAACAAGTCTGACATACAGCCTGAGCCACAATGACATGGTTTAGATCAAAGTGTCCCAGTCAATGTGCAGTCTGACTGATCTTAAGATACCTTACAACAAAGAATGAGCAAAACATCCAGTCTGTAGATGTACAAAGCTGGTAGAGAGGTACCTTAAAAGACTTGTAGCTGCACTTGAAGCAAAAGGTGGTTTTATACAATACGCACTGACAGACACTGAATGACAAGACATGCCACACATTCTTCTGATTTTTATTTGTAAAGACTAAACTGAAAACCATATATGTTTTTCCTTCCACTTAAAAAGTACACACTATTTTGTGTTGGTGTGTCACCTATATTTTAATGAAATACAGTGATATTTGAGGTTGTAACATGACAAAAACTTAAAGATTCCATGGATGCAGGAGTAAAAGAAAGCAGATTGATCTGCTTCCAGTTAAAACTTTAATAAAGTAAATTTATGATCCAATTCCTTTTCCTTACTGTCCATTTTCCAGGTCTTTGACATGACACACAGAGGCCTCCACAAAGTCCCGGGAGTTGTGGTTGAGCGGGAGCAGCATGGAGTCTTCGTCAGAGCCGTGTGCCAGGGCCCCATTCGGTCTGCAGTCAGCAAAGGGGCTTGCTTTGCCATTAGGGGACAGGCCGTCCACTTCTTTTTCTTTTTCCAGGAGAGAAAGTTCCACTTTGACTTCAACTACACAACACAGACATGTCGTTCTTAACACTGACTGAATAAAAGCATGCAGTGCAGTGATTATTAGTATGCCACAGTTAACACCAGTGACCAGCTGATTTCAGATAGAGATGGACCTAAACTGTTGAAAAAAATGCAGTCTTAATGTTGGCTGATTGTTGGTGCTAGCTTTCCCTGAAGGATTGCATTTTTATTCTCATTTTCTTGTTCTCTTTTTTCATTCATTTACACACCAGTACTTTATGGAAGTATTTCTCCTTTAGGCAAGAAGAGTTGTTTACAACTCTGGATCGGACTGACTCAGATATTTCCACAACTGGGACAAATGAAAACAGTAATCAGGAAAGAAATACATTTTCAAGGAAATCCTTGTTCTTGCTTTTTTGAGGTTCCTTTCCAGTTTGTTCTTTTTCTTTATGACATTTAAGAGTCATAAAGAAAAAAACAAAAGAAATCTGTATAGGGACAAATACTTTTTAACAACACTGAAGCTGCTAAATCTAATTTTAAAAAAATCATAAATTCACCTCTTATTGAATCCGTAATGGTAAATAGATTTTTGAAAGTAAATCGATACATTTAAATTAATCAAGAAAAAAACATATCTTTAAGTTTCTATTTTCCTAGAGATAAGAAAGAAATCTTTCTTATGTATAGATTCAGTTTCTTCTGTGTGCACACGATGCGCTGCTGTTGGCACTGTGATTGTGAACATTAAGAAGGTGTTGTGTAACTCCCGCTTCACTGCAGCAGGATTTATCTGTTCGGCTGGAAAAATGTGCTGATCATTTCAGTTCTTACACAGTAATCTGGCTGGAATTTTCTCCTGCTGAGCAAGTCTTAATTAAAATCAATGGAAAATCATAATAGTGAGTGCAATTGCACAAGTGGAGGAAAAGGAGAGGCTTTTATGTGCCTAGATGGAGAATCTCCAGATGCTGCTGTAATGCAATGGATCTTAATGCATAACTTCTAGAATGATGATACGCCTGAATAGATCAAAGTTATGTGGTTATGAACATGTATTAAAAGTGCTTTGAATGAAACTCTCATTTAGTAGTGACTGTATGTATTGTGTACAGCTGTAATACAGACATGGAGGTTTCTGAAGAAAAATGTAGGATGTTTAGGTGCTTATGCTGCTGTGTCACTTCATTGTATTGGTAACCTTTCAGCACATTTTTATGCAAATAACTTGGTACAGAGCCACATCTTTAAAGCCCTCTCTTCCTCACAGTGCTCATGTATGTTTGAGACTTCCCCCCAACCCCCCACAGAGCACTTTATATGAATTCCTCATAGGTTGAGATGATGATTATCGTACAGCAAACAACTTCTATACATTTTAAATGCAAAAATTGGGAGCACAAGTTTCTAGGTTTTCTTTAGTCTATAGAGCGTAAGTGATGCTGAAGGTTCCAGACTGTCCTACCTGACAAGACCAAAGCCTATTAGCATTTTCTTATTAGTGATCATGAGTGGCTGCAGCAGCTAATTTCTCTACAGCAGCATCAGCATCGTCATCAGCATCAGATTAACCAACTCTGAAAACAGTGAAAACTCCCGAGAAACTGACTGACGTTCTAAGAAGGGGAAATGTGGATTTACACAACTTAGGAAACTCTTTAGGAACCTTTTCTAAAATGCTGCAGATTCCAATATGATCGATTCAAGCAACTGTAAATTGGTGCAAGATATATGGATGTGTTATTAATTTCCCAAAATCAGAAGGAAGGCCCAAACCGATGGTAGAAAATGGGTAAGGATGTTCAGAAACTGCTCAGGTGGCACCAAGGCTCTTGCCTACCATGTCGTGGAAGATGCTAGATCAGCACTGTCCACACTGAAGTCCACATCAGCATGGACACACATGGTCAGGCATACTGCTGCACAAATCGAAGCAGATGTAACATTAAAGTAAGAAAACCACCTTCAAATTCCTCAACCTCATCTGAAATCCACCAAGAGCTAAAAGTTGGAAACTTTAGCTTGTTCCAACAGGGAAATGATCCCCATCACACATCAGAAGTGGTTTTGGAATGAAATAAATGGGATAACTTCTGACATTACCCAGACCTTAGCCCTATTAGAAATGTAAAGATTGTGTTTAAAAGCAAAGTCTGTCCCAGGAATCCAACCAGTTTAAATGAGTGTTGTCGGGGGGGAAATATCCAGCCAGAATTATGAAAAGAAGTTTGTTGATAGTTACAAAACTCCTGTGACCGAGGTACAACTTGCTGAAGGAATGTTGGGCATATTTTAGTCTGCATCATTTCATGTCTGCCTGTATGATAACTGATCCTGTGTGGAGAAAATCCATAATAAATGTAGACTTGTGCATCCAATGTGCATCCAATACATGTTTAAAAAAAAAAAAAAAAAAAAAAAAAAAAAAAAAAAAAAAAAAAAAAACATTGCTCTTGTTTGTTATATAGTCAGTCCCCCATGGAAAGCAAGTGGTTAAGATAAATCATTAAAAGCCCAATAATATTTAGAGAGAATACATCAAAGGCCCTTTCAGTTCAAATTTTCTCCTTGCATCACATATTTGGCATTTAAAGTCTCTCTGTTTTTTGGAGATTCTGAGCTACTCTATTATTATTTTGTAACCCTTTTTTAGCAAGATAACTATTATCTGTGAAAGATTTGAATCACTGAATTTGTACATAGGTGTGTAGGCACAAAGAAAATTTGGCTGATGTGAGGTCATTCTCGAGATGTGAAGGGTTTGCTCTGAGTTTTCTATTTTAAATTATTATTGAGTTTGTTTATTTCTGGTTCGGGATCTCCTCGCAGTGGGAGGTGCCTGGAAAACCTCCAAATGGGGGCACCCAGAAGACATCCTGATCTCAACTGACTCCCTTCAATGCAAAGGAGCATCAAATCTATTTCAAGCTCTCCTCAGAAGACAGAGCTCCACACCCTATTTTTAAGGCTGACCTGGCTGGATCTTGTTCTTTCAGTCATGATCTATATCTCATGACCATAGGTGAGGGTCAAGACATAGATGTACAGTTAATTCGTGAGTTTGTCTTTTTTGGTTAAGCTCTGTCACCAAGACAGACAGGAGCAGCATCTGTTCAAGGCTCCAATGCTTCTCTCCCACTCCAGCTAAGACACTTGAGCTCCTTAAGACACTGAGCCCAAAACCCAGACTACCTGCTCTGTCTAATTTGATCATGAAGACTGAAGTCCTGTAAACCTTCATAGTATAGCTAAATGTCTACAATACTTAGTATTTCTGAACAAATACTAATTTAAATCAAATACAAATTAAGAACAGGTTATTTAGCATTAGAATAAGTTGCCTGAACTATTATTTCTCTTCGAAGCAGCTACGCTGTGATGAAGTGAAATTACACGTTACAACACAGTGTTGAGGTGGGAAAATGCATCATGCCATGTTGGTGTTAAAATCTCAAGATTTTAGGAGCCTAATCACACATGGTTCATGGAGAAAACACACCCCTAAAGACACGGTCTTTTTCAGCAGGACAGCAATTGAAATGTTCAGGAATGGTTCAAAGAATACAATAAAATGTCTAGAAAAGTTCACCACCAGACTCCTGAAATACTGATCGATCAGGACTTAACAGCAACAGTGGGTAGCAAACCCAATCCAAAGAAGCTCCACCCCTCAGTCCACAAGGCTAGAACCCTTTGTTGCTGAAGTCTAAACATGGAGGAAGTCAGAATGTTTCTTTGTTCAGATACTGAATAGTAAGAAGCAGGCAGTTTGTGAGGTAAAAAGATTATATACTCAGCTATGCCATGACATTATGGCTGTTTGGTGTATCCTGCATGGCTCATTAGATGATTTTAGGTTATGTTATCTGTTGATCTCACATATTTTTCTAATACAAGCTCCTGTTTTGTGGTTGGTTTGACTTATCACTGGGTATTCTGAGTCCCCTCGACACCCTGATTTAAAAGAACAGTTCCATTTTTTTTAAAAGTAAAGTTTGGTCAAAAGAATAAAGGCAGCTCATGTATAACATTTTAATATTGTATAAGCCCAAATCACACAATGAATAACTGCATTAATTATGCATATTTTGATTTTGAGTTTCCTATGGGATGGGTGGTGGCAACTTCCTGAATGAGGAAAAGGTATGAGGACTATGAAATCTGGCTGGGTTGGCAACAAGAGGGCTCTGCTGGTTTTCTGTATGTTTACCTTACATTGATGTTCACATCTGTTTATTCCCTATAGTGTTAAATTAGTTTGGCCAAACCATAGTATAAATTACCTTTATGTCTTATTTGATCAGCTAACCATTTGCAAAGCCACCTTTTTTGAGTCAAGTTATGTTAAAGCTAACCTCTTTTGTATGCTCACTAAATAAGCTAAATGATTTTTGCACCTATGTTAAACTCCAGCCATTCCTTTTTTGGGCAAAAAAACAGCTTTTACAAACTTCTGTATTATCCTCTATACCTTTACTGCTCAATCCCTCGGGGACATCCTACCTGAAGTAGATGGACTTCATTTACTATTAATCCAGATTAGTTGGTATAGGAGGCTGAAGCTGTGGCTGAGTATGAGAGGGGCCAACACCAAAGTAGCCTTCTCAAAGCAACTTCACTCTCAAAAATGTTAGCAGTTTATAGCAGTTTATGCAAATGTTATGAACTTTTAAACCATTCTCACGTTGCAATGTCCAGTTATTTACATAAAGTCACTAATTATTTACACCAGAAATGTAAGTTCAAGGCAGTGCACCACAAATAACCTTTCTGTGTTAAATATGCAGTGAGAAGAGAACATGTAAATTGTTTCTGGTCAGAGTAATGACATGATAGAAAAGTAAAGTGCTGTAAAATTCAATAAATTAATGTTCAACTATAGCATTTTTGCTTTTTACACTCTTTTGTTTTTAAATGGTTGAAGTCCACTTTTGTTTTGGCCACTCTTGGACTATCTGTTAGCTTCCGACTTCAGGATTAACTAGTCCAGATTTATACTGAATGAAGAAACCAAAAAAGTTATCTGTTGCTAGTAAGATATTAATTGCTTGAACTGTTAGTAGAACCCAACTTCACAAATCCTGAATTAGCCCTTTAAATGAAATTACATTCAAAAAGCACTTTTTTGTTCTCCCTCTTCCATATGATGCACAGGATATGTGATTTTGTGTCCTAATGCAGCAAACAGAGAGATGACATGTTTTGTTCAGGATATATTTAAGTCTTAGAATGTAATCCTCTTTTGCTGAAGATGTTACAGAGAGCTTTTTACTTCCTCCCACACAAAACACTGTACTGCGAACAGAGGAGGCTGAGATCATGTTTACAGCAGGATTTGGAGGCGGCCAGAAAATTATTCAGACAAACTGAACAGTTTCATTTATTTTAGATCTACTTTGTATCTTCTTAATCTTCTGAAAACAAGAAAAATAAATGTTTTTGTAATAATAATATTCCTTTGTTCTGCTACAAAAGTTTGATTGACAAGATGACTTAATTAACTTGTGGTATAAATGCATACATTCAATCGTTAACCACAGTTTCCACTTGACAGTATTGCAGTCTTTTATGCTGTATCTTCCTTTTTTCCCAATTGTAATGCATTTTTCTCTGTTAGGCAATATTTTCCTCAGTATAATGAGAACCATTTCAAATTGTGAAATTGCCCAGCAATGGAGCAGTTTACAAAACTAGAGATACACAGACAAATCAACTGTTGATTGAAATCAGAAAATTTGCAGGTCGATCAGAAAGTCAGAAACTGAAAAAATTATTTTTCCAATCAGTGAATGCATTATAGCACTCCCAGGTCACCTGCAGCAACAATGTTCAGTGCAGACACTGTTAGGGTTCTAAAAACACTCTGTTTGCTATTTTTTAGTGTCAGTAAGGTGTTTAAAAATTAGAGCTGCACAATATATGTAGCTGCAACCATCATCACAATATCAGTGTGTGCATTATTGCAACTTCAAAGGAGTGCTTGTAAAATTTGGTAGGATATAATATTTCATGTGTCATGCATTCACTTTGTACACGTCTGTAATATATTTGGCCAGTTGAATGGACTCTAACTTCCTCTATTCTCAACACAAGGAGTATTTCTTTAGTGGTTGAGATGTTGGAGCTCATTGAGAATGGAGGGGACATTATGTAGTAGCAAAGAAAGAGGTGTCAGGAAAAAATTGGTATACACCAGTTCTGTCAGGAGGAACGGGCCAAAATTACAGAAAACTGCTGTGAGAAAATTGAAGGACAATCAACATTTTTTAACCCAGATTACAAGAGTTTAAAAGGTAATTCAACCAAATTCTGGGTAAACATACGTAAACTTCTGTATCTAAAGAAGGTTAAAAATTTAAACAATAATAAAAAAACCTAAGAAATTGTGTCTCTAGTTTTTCAGATTTTTAGCAAATCTGAGTCTAGGTAATGCTAACTGAATTGAAACAGGATAAAAAAAAAATATTTGTGCATCTTTGAATATCTGGATTCAATTCTATATCACCTTTACTCCATGATTTTGGAAAGCATCATTCTCACCTGGTTTGGGTTTGGAGAAGCATCCTCCCATGGTTGGCCAAGGAAAGATGGACACCAAGAAAAAGGGGAGGATGGAAGGGAGGGTTTGGGAAGAGGAAGGAGAGGTGTGGTCAGATCCTTGGACCTGGCTGTGCAGTGAGGAGAGAACAGTGATGCAGAACAGGTGGTATGAAACCCTGCAAGTCGGAGATAGCCATTGCACACACCAGCTCTTCAATATAATCTGTGAAGAGGGGAAAAAGGGCATGAAAGTGACACAGCTGACAGGTATGCAAACATTTAAGGTTTACAAGGCCCATAACCAACAATTTTAAAACACAACTAGTTATTTAAACTAAATGGAAAAAGTGCTTTTACTTATTTCAGATTAAAAAATCTGAAGTTATGTCATAATTATTTAACTTTAGCTTCATATTTCTTGGTTCTATTTTATGGTAATAAGTACAGCTGTGTACCAGACATGACTGTTACAGATTTAATTACTGATGGGAGTTAAACCAAACACTGTGTGTGTATATCTATGTGAAATGTAAATGCTTGTCGAAAGGAAGTAATTTTGTTAATTAGGAACATTTCCAACCACATTGCTTCCTTTGTTCATGCATTTTGCATGGGAACTTGTTAAATTTTAACTCCACTCCAACACCTATAAACTTTCCTGTCAGACTGTGTTTTCAAGGGAAGCAGGGGCCCCTTGTGTTTTAAAATTCCCCCTTGTCCTGTTTTTTTTTTTTTTTTTTTTTTTTTTTTTGCCAAATTGCCTTCACATTTCTGCCAACTCTGCTATTTCAACTGCATATGCTGTGCTACATTACACATGTGGAGCTCACTACTATGAATCTGAACACACACAGTGACAGGTGTATCACTCATTTTGGTGCAATCCATCAACCAATTATCCTTTACAAGCACAGGAACTGCTTGATATTCTGAGCACATCTAAATGTGCTTGAACTTGTAAAAAAGGAGGTTCTGTGTTGAATGGAGTGAAGAGAAAGAAAAGTTTCTGAAACGGACCCCGGCAGAAGACATGGATGCTGAGAATTGCTATAAGCTTGGATGAACATCCTTGGACTAAGATTAGCGATGTCTTTCCCCCCTGGGACTGGACACTGGTGGTGGGATGAGGAAAGAGATGAGGAAAGCCTGAAGGAGTCGAGAGGATGAGGGTAGAGAAGTGGTGGAGGTGGGTTGTAGCTTGGCTGAAGAGCAGATGGAGCCA
The DNA here is from genome assembly GCA_014839685.1 of Anableps anableps. Classification (NCBI taxonomy): domain Eukaryota; kingdom Metazoa; phylum Chordata; class Actinopteri; order Cyprinodontiformes; family Anablepidae; genus Anableps; species Anableps anableps. Next base: position 20,536,442 of record CM026066.1, read on the forward strand.
TGGATGGAGAGCCTTATAAAAGGAGAACTTGCATGATGATTGGCTACAACCAGGCATGGACTGATGCTGATGTGCTGCTGCTGAGGTGCATGACGTGAAGGATGGATGATGCCGGTGAGGCTGGAGAGAGTCTTCCAGATTGAATTTACGCCTGGGCTCCATAACATCAGGACTCTAGCTGGGCCACTCCAAAACATTTATAATACTAAAAACAAACATGCTGGTAAAATAAAAAGATTACTTTAAACCTAAAACTACCACAGTCAGGTATAAGAATAATTTTAGGTGCAGTGAAAACAATAACCAATAGTTAGAGAAAAAAGCAACTCTAGTGACATTACAAAAACCTGAGATTTATCCAATACAGAAAAAGACGAGACTGAAACTGGTCAGAGGCTGGACACAGGCTTACAGCAACATTGCACGTTCTTTGCTTAATAGAAAAAATTCAGGTACACCTAAAAATCCCCCTTAAACCTCATGGGAGAATGTCTTTTGGTCTGAAAAATACATATTCATAGTTATTTGGATTAAAAAAAAACTGTATTTGGCAGTACCATCATCTTAGTTTACTTTTCCCATGGCACTGAGTTTTTTATGTAGAGGAGAATAAAATTATGTGCATAGCCAAAAACCTGTCAGGTTTGACCATAAAAACACCTTCGGGTGTCTGAAGAGGAAATCCACTTTTCAGCATTACGGTGAGTTCAAGCATACATCCAAATCAGCTAAAGAATACACTCCCCTCACCTCCAACCAACCCACCCACCCCCACCGAATGGCAAACCAGGATCTAGAACTTAATTTAGGATAACATGTGGCGACACCTAAAGAGGGCTGTGGACAAAATATGTCCTCACAAACTGGAGGGAACTGAAGAACTTTTGCATGGTGGAGTGAGCAAATATTGCCAAGTCATAAATGGTAAATGTCCAGTATTTTATAGCACTTTATCAATTATAGAGGACCCCAAAGTGCTTCAAACTACAGCTACTCTGGTGCCACAGGTGCCATGCAACACCAGGCCCTCTGACCACATCCACATCACCACCTTTGGGATGGTGGTGACAGTGATTATTGTCCAGGTCATTGTCCAGGAGCCTGATAGACTCCTACCAAAGAAGACTCAAGGCTAAAACTGAAATAAAACACAACATTCAAGAGTGTTTACACACAGGTTTGTGTCCAATATTATAAATAATTTTGGGACACGTTATATTTATTATGACAAACTAGAAATCTCTGACTTTTGCTCCTTTGAGTATAAACTGGAAGCTACAACTTCAGTTATTTGACTCCTCCAACCTATTAGTGCCTCATCATTTATGTTGTGTTAAAGTGAAAGAAGCCTGAAGGGACACAGTGGACGTTGACTTTGCAATCAACTCTATGGTGTTACGTCAGTAAACTACATGCACTTTGATTTGACTGGCAGAAAGACTGAGAAAATAGCCAGTGTTATACCAAGTAATAATGTTTAATTCTAGTAATAAATACAACTAATCACACTGTCCTCCAGATGAGGTAAAGGTTCTTTTTTTCTGTATTTCTGCACAAACTCATCCAAGTATTTAAACTTTCCTCCAGTAAGCCACCAACCGCGTTGTAGATTTCAGTACATTTCAGTACACATACAAAAAACAGCTCAAATCTCTTCCCCAAGTGAGAAACTCCCTGGAAAAACTTGCCTCTCACATGTTGCGCTTTAATAATTTGTCACCACTGAAATTTTGATGAATAGCACTGGAAAGCCAAAAGCTATTTCACATTGAACTTCCAACAAATCCAAGATATTTTGTGCAAAAACCGAAGTAGGTTAAGCAGATTTGGTCGTCACAACATATGACGCAGATCCCGCTCCATCGCTGTTGGGCCTGTCCCCGAGCAGTGCTAGTAATCCTGCCAGCAAACAAGCTGTCAGTTTCACTACAAATGTACTACCTGTTACTGGAATTATGTTGGAGGGGAGAATTAGCGAAATGCAGCTCCTGGTTGGAAGTGGGGAGGCCCCGCTTGTTAATGAACGCTGAACAGCCAAAAGGTCTCCACTTCCTCTAAAGGTCACTTCCATCAGTCAGAGCCAAACTTGACCTTCATACAGGAATTTGCCATCAGTGATGGTATTGCAGTACAAAGAAGAATGTCACAAAATCTAAAACTGATTGCAACAATGAATATCAGGAAGGGCTGAATTTGCTGTAAACTTCAAATGTAGTAAAATGTCACATTTAAAACCTCAGAATTAGTCATTTTATTCACTCTGATGTTACATTACAACCAAAAACCTCAACATATTTTGTTGCCATTTTTTATGCAATAGAACAATGTAAAGATGACAATGAAATTGAGGGAAAATAAGAAATGGACTTAAATTCTTTTTACAAACACAAATCTGAAAAGATGTCTTCAGCCCTCATGTGTCAACACTGTTGGAAAACTACTTTTCACTTCAATTGCAGCTGCAGATCTTTCTATTGTTTCTATTGTTCTGTTTTTTTTCTATTGTTCTTCCTATTTTATTAGGATTGTTGTCCTGCAGGAAGATGAACCATTGCCCCAATTTCTAGTCTTTTACGGCTTTAAACTGTTCTTTCAAGTTTTAATATATTTACAACTATATTTACAACTACTTTTTTTCTTCGAGCCACTCGTACATAAGACCAGATTTATCAAGTGCACGTTAGTTTACTTTAGTTTTAGGTTAACCGATATGTTTCAAGCTTGGGATTTACTTTACAACCCAGTCCTATCTCTATCTCTGAATTAGGTAATTTCTGAAGCCAATTGGTTTCACTGGATTATATTTAAAGGCATCAGAGCAAAGTGGCTGAATATAAATGAATGTCACATTTTTCAGATTTTTATTTCTAAATATTAAAAACATTTTTCATTTTACTTTTCAGTTGTGCTATACTCTGTATTAGTTTATCAAAATGGCTGCTGGCTGGTTTTTGATTCATCAGCTCTTTGTGAGGCCTGTCAGTTTAGATCGATAAAACTAAATAACACTTTGTTTCATTTCAGTGTTACAAGGTACTTTGAGTTTTTTCAGAGTTGCTCTGTATATAGCATGACTCTTGAGAGTGCCAACATTTTGATGTAAACAAATGAGATGATGGATCATTTCCAAAGTGTTTTTCAAATAAAATGTCATTTGCTGCATACAAATCTCCTGAAAAATGAATAAATGTTGGAGAAAAGAAAGTATACAAAACATCTGCTTATGTAGGTCTGCGCTTGATAAAAGTAAAGTTTGGTAAAGCGTCCAATGTCACATCCTGACTTCATAATGTTCACCCACTCTACTATACAGAATTTCTCTAAATATATCAGATTGTGAGGACATTGTTTGTTCAAAGCCTTTTTTAGATAACAGATTTTATGTCTAATTTAGTTCTGGTGTACAGAGTCTAAAACTTTAATTTTCCTCTTATTAAGTCATTCATTAGTGCATTTGGACAATTGCAAGCACTCACTGTGATTCTGAAAGATTCCACACCTCTTCTTCTTCTTCAGCTTTTAGCTACATGAAGGTTTTGGGTCAAAACTGACCACCATTTGAAACTGTTCATATTTTAATCCACCTTAATAAAAAGCCTAGTTTCATTTGAAGAAAAGTAGTCCCAGGGCATGATGCTGCCTTTACCATGTTTTACTGTGGGTATTTTGTTCTTTTGGTGACGTGCTGACTTTTTGGAACTGTTGCACAAAATGTTTTCGAAGCTCTTAGCCAGACATGGATATTTTCTTTGTCACAAAACTTTTCTCTCACAGCCCAACTTCTAAGCCTCGATATGAAGTAGAACTCGTTGGAAATTCTTGCAGCTTTTTCAGTGCTCATATAGGCCTCATTGTTGCCTCACATTTTCTCTAATTTATGACTACAATGTGTGGCAGTGTACAAATAATCCAATTAAATTTTTATATTCTCCTTCTGATTGATACCTTTGTGCAGTCCTCGAAATGCTAACAACATCTGTACAAAATAAGTAAATGAGAAGGTGCTTCATCAGTTTTAATTTGTTACATTTCACAAAACGTGTGTTTGTTTTTCAGTTGAATCATGTAGAATAAAGGTCACAATAAATTATTTTTCTGGTCTCATAATTTAAAACCAGATTACATCAGATTAATCTGGCATTTTAATAATGGAGGTCTGCAAGATCTTCCTATCACCTCTCACCAGCACCCTGTTCCCTGTCCATGCTAAGTTAAAGTATTTCCACAGAATTATGCTGCCACGCCAATGTTTCACAGTAGGGAGTGCAGTTTTCTTGCTGATGTGTAGTGTGGGTGTGCATAAAACCTAACTGACTACACTGAGGATTGGGGTTGTTATGAGATAAAATGTAAATTTAAATTTTTTGGAAGCCTCTGTTTATAGCAGTTATGGAATCACAACAGCTCCTCTGGTCCTGAGCTGACGAAAGGACAAGAACTTCTAACACCTTATATTTGGCCACTCCTCTGTCACTCACAGACTGTATGTTCTCCTGGTTTGGGAAATACAAGATAAGCCTAGGAAATTATCCTCAGGTTGCGTAAAGTGGTTGTTGAGCAAATATCTTCAGTGTTACAACAGGTGCAACTATACCGAACTAAGAGTTTTTAACTTTGAGGTTGTTGGCAGTAAAGTCCTTCTACCTTTGCTTGACCATAGTGGAAGGTGATGGGAGCAACAGAGCTGTTAGGAAAGAATCTCAGCAGATGTTAAATGTACAGCAAAATGACACACCAAGAGGTCTTTGTACTCACTTTGTCTACATGTCTATCACTACGAAATGGGACCATTTATACCGTGTAAGGTGCCTCATACATTGTAAGCAAGTTTATTACAGTTTTAAAAGGTTAATATTCTTTTACTTGTTGTTCAATGACTCCAACAAAATGTTTGCATGGGATCTTAATGAAAATAAGTGAACAAAGATGAAATGTGATGCCTGTGGTGTGAGCCATATTTTCAAGAGATTACAGAGGTCACAGTTAAGCTTTGAAAGGAATTCAAAAACAAACCCTGAGTTGTAACAATAGTGCACACTTTAGGTGCCACGTGGAATACAAAACATGTCATTCAGTTATCTCAAGTATTTTATACAGTAACGTTAGCATAATTTTAAAATGCGTGAATGTAACCCTTGGTCTTTGAATGTGGCATTAACCTCCCCAAAGCCACAGCCACAGGACAAAGGCACAAGTGAATTGTTTCAGGTCACTTTGCCACCGCTTTAAGCAATAACCTCTCCATGATGTCATGGAAAACTAAAACTGAGCTTTATAAAGGGGTGTGCACCCCTGCAGCGGATCTGTGCTTCCACGTAACAGTTTTCTACCTCCCAGTTTCAGCGAAAGCACTAACTTAAACATGCAAATACCTGCAATTGCTCTACAGTAACCCACTAAATATTTACCAGTTTTGATGTACTGAGAAATATTTGCTGACATCGACCTGCGTCTTAAAACTAATTAACCTTATTTATTTTATGTAACAAAAGTGATGAGAGCTGACTATATTCTGCTATGTGATTTTAGCTGATAAACTGTGGCCACACTGTGCTTGTGACTCCAGGAAAAAGTAGAGTCCCAGATAAAAATAAATAAATAAACTCAGGTGAATTACCATGTACCAATGCCTCTGAACGTTGGACTACAAAGAAGGGATGTAATATGACAGTCTATTCATTGCTTCTATCTACATGAAGCAATGTAGATAGAATAATTCACTTCTTTCCCCCTAATTTTACAAATAGTATCACAAAATAATATGAGAAAAAGTAACCAAGCTGGACCACATTTCTCTGACTATAAAAGGAATAAATCAGCTTACCAGTACTCATGGAGCAGGTGCACTGAGGTCCTGTCAAACTCTCCCACAGCTCAACTTCCTATGCGGGGCATGGCAGCAAGAGTTTCCTCGCTGTCCCTCTCCAGTAATAACTCTCTCCTCTGGAGTATTCCCAGATTGTGTGTCTCTCCTCACAATCTGCTTCTTGATGCAGCAGCGGTTCCAGTGAGAGTGTCAGTGTGTCTTACTGTATGTGTGTGCTCTACCCCTCAGAAAGCACCCCTCCAGCAGCAGACTGAGCTGACCAGTCGTGGGAGTCGCTCTCTTTCTCTGGCTGAGCCTGAAAATGCAGCACAGAGGACCTTTGCCAGTTTCTCAGCTGTATGCAGTATTGATGGAGTTGCTGAGGGGATGCTAACACAGCATGAATCCTCACCGTTCCCTGCTCTTGTCCTCCCACCCCTCCTTTTCTCTTTCCCTGAGCAGAGGCACCCTGTTTCCCTTTCTCCTTCTCTCTCTCAGCTGCTCGTTGTTCCCTTCAGAACCTCTCAGCCTCCCCTTTAGATGTCAAAGACCTGACTTGCCAGTTAAACCTGATCAAAGACTTGCTGCCTTCCTTGCTGCACCGCATGCTGACTGCTCACACTTTGCACTGTCTGCTTCCTCTGCATGCAGTGGGCTGCAGTGCATGCGTCAGCTGCTGTTAAACTCTTCCACGTTGATATTGCCAGTTTTTACCACCAGAACACATGAAAAGAACTGCTGCAAACACTGACACAGGTCTTACTGTGTGCTTCACATTTGTCAGTGTGATCAGCAGTGAGAAAGGTTGGAAATGCAGTAGTTGCGGTAGATGCAAAGTTCTGCTATGTATGGCAAGCCAAATGTGGAAATAGTCAACCTCCTTGAGATCAAGTCATTTCTGCTTACTAAATGTGTGTAAATGTCTTCCAGTCATATGACATTTGCCCACCTTTGTGCAATATTTTCCTGCACCAGCTTCAAAACGCAATTACTAGAAGCAGAAGTCCAACTAGTAAACCAAAGTGTCTCATTTGTAGTGCAGAACTCCTAACTAGTTAGTTTTTTGAGGCACTAGTCAATGACTCGACTGAATTAGTTGATTATGTGTTGACTAGATGACACAAATTCTGCCCTCTAGTTTTTACAATCCTTAAAAGTGCACACAAGAAAAATAGTCTAATCTAAAGCTTGAATTAGTCAACCAGTAGAGTCTAAAATGCAAACTAATTGACCAATTGAAACTTTGTTGGCCATACTGCTACATACTTGATAAGTGCAGCGTGACAACTAGTTAACTGGTGTTGCAAAAAATGAACATTAGCTAACTATAAGATACTTTTTAGTTGCACTAGTTAAATAGAAATGCAGAAATTACTTCAGCGAGTTAACTAATGAGCATGTTGGGCATTACTAGCAAACATGTCGGCTAAAAGTAATATTACTAGTCAACTAGTTTGTAGTTATAGTAAGCCATTCTAGTTTACGAGTTGGCATTTTGGATGCACTAGTTATCTAGCTGACTTTTTGCTTTGAAATTGTGAGAAAATAAAAGTTTCAGCTAGTTAATTAGAGCATATTTTTGTTCTGTTAATCAATCAGCTACATTTTTAGGTTGCACACCAGTAAACTAGTACAACAGTCACTGACGAGGCTGGATAGATGTCAACTAGTTCGTCAAAAAGCCCACTAGCTGAACCTTTTGAGGTACTATTGTGAAATTTTGACTATTAGTTGGCCAACAGAGTCACCACTTGGCAAGAAAGTAATGACATGACGGTCAACATGACATGTGATATTAAGGATATACACAAAAAGCTTGCCTTGCAACTCTTGACATTTGCCCACAGTAATTCAATATTTTCCAGCACTAGCTAATGAACAGTTTTGCTATTAACACTTTTTGCTGAAAATAATTGTAATTGTCTAAAACAAGTAAGAGTCTAAAAGCTCTGTCTAGCTTACTAGAGCACATTTTAGGAAATACTAGTCAGGTAAAATTTTGAGGTTGCAATGGTTGACTGCTGCACACATTTTAAGGTTATTAGTCAAGTCATGTCAAGTTTATTTGTATAGCAAGGCAGTTCAAAGTGCTTCACATCATAAAAAACAGCAATCAGGTATACAGCAAATCATCAAAATCATCAAGCAAATACACATGAAAATTATCAAAATTATCGAGCAAATATCAATGCATCAAAATCATTAGGATCATTAAGCAAATATCATCAAGCAAATATAGTTCAGTGTTCTACTTCCTACAGATCAAAGGCTACTCTGAACAGGTGGGTTTTTAACCTTGATTTAAAGGAACTCAGTGTGTTGGCTGTTTTGCAGATTTCTGAAAGTTTATTCCAGATTTGTAGTGCATAAAAACTGAAAGCTAGAAAACACATACACTGTGTTATATACAGTATATAGACTGTCATATTCTTTGTAGTCCAACTTTCAGAGGCATTGTACTTATCTTGGTACATGGTAATTCACCTGAGAACTGCAGATTCATTTCTGAAGAAATTATGATTTCAGCAGTTCTAAGCATGATTGTTAAGACAGACTGTCAGTGTGATAATACCAAATGAACTAGATAGAAGAGGATCTTAGATGTACCGGGTTAGAAAAATAATAACACTGGCCACATGGTGTTATTGTATTTCTACAGGGTGCTGACAGATGACATGTACTTGCACACTCCAGTGTCTGTTTGTGTTGCTCTTTGTGTTCAAGCATGTGTGTGAAAGCATGTCTAACTGTAAGTCAAACATGTGCACAACAATATGACTGACTAAACTCTCCCAGTGTTAATGGAGGACATACATCAGCGACACATGTATCAGTTATTTGTATTATAGTCAGGACTCAAGGATGCAGGAGTAGGTGTTAATTATAACAAGAAGACATACAGGTTTGAGTAGGTTTAAACTTTTTCAAAGGTTAAAATCTTTCTGGCGTGGCATGTATTTTATTCAAACCCCCTGGGTCAATATTTCATAGACTCACTCTTGGCTTCAATTACCGCTGCATGTCCTGTGGAATGTGCCTCTACCAGCTTTGCACTGTTAGAAAATTATATTTTTGCTCTTTCCTCTTTGTTAGATAGAAAACGTTCAGTCAGCTTGGAAACAAGCAATTTTTTGTCTTGCCACAGATTCTCACTTGGGTTTAGGTCTTTATATTTTCTGGGTCATTCAGACATCTAAGTATGATTTGATCAAAAACTCTCCATTCATTATTAATGTTTGTCATGGTCTCAAGTTTTTTGCACCCTTCAACAATTTCTTCCAGGATTACCCTGTATTTAGCTTCATCCATCTTCTCATCAACTTTGACCAGCCTTAGGCTCAAAATACATTTAGGAGTCACTTGTCAAATATAGACCATCACTGGTCATTATATATATTACTGAAGTAACAAGTACAGCACAGTAAAACTCATCCTAAAAATACAATTTTTCCAAACAGTTACTCAAGTAAATGTAACTGAATAAATGTAACTAGTTACTACCTACCTCTGGTGGTTCTATCTTGGGAAAAAAAAAAGACTTACAAATATGTTTAAGTTTAGTGGCATAGCAGTACATCAAAATGTACAAATGGACACAATAAAAAAGATCTAATGGCTCAAAGTCTCTCTCTGAAACAAACTTTAAAACAAAACGACTGCAACACTTTGTTGAAACCCTGATAAAGATCTGGAATGAGTCATGTTATTCACCACTAATGTTGCTGGTTTTCTTCATAGATCAGAATGTCACCAGCACATAGCAACAAAAATTTACCTGCAATATGTAGATTTAAAATAATAGTAACCATCTCATTTTACAATGTTGCATTTATTTCCATTAGAGTAGTCCTTTCTTTTTGTGCTAGGCTAAATTATTGTATTCAGTGAGTAAGCCATAGTAATCACTTACTGATGATCATGGGGATAAAGCCCACCAGCACCAAGTAACCTTTGTGCTTTTTAAGACTAAACTATGGTGATCCCTGGAACATAATAAAGTTACATATTTACTATGTCTACATATCAGACAGGTCTGTTGATTAACTGTGGGATCGCCGTGCTTCTTAATGACATTGTTTCACTTTATTGAACTAGCTAAATTGGCTACTGATTGCTGCTAAGTGATAAGTTTTACTGATTACTACGACTTACTCATTGGCAAGGGATTGAGAAAGAGGCTTACAAAAAGCAAAAATAGGGATGGTTTGAGGAGGGACAGTGAGTGGGTGTGAGTGGAAAGCTTTGTTACCAAGCACCAATGAGACTCCAGGCAAATATTTCTATAACAGCCAGCTCACTTGTAATGTAAAGTAATTAGCATGAATACATCTTCAGGAGCTGCTGTCTTTTGTCAGTTTGGTTTTAGCTCTTTTACAACATTTTAGGAGAAAAATTGATGTTTTTAATGAAATAGCAAAACTTAAATTTCAAAAAATTTTGTATGAAAATTTTACTTTTTTTAGTTACTAGACAAATAACCTTTACCGTATCAGAAAATCTTGACTGGAGTTAGAATTTAACCATCTTCTTAGAAAGATGTAAACATTAGGACAAGAAAATATATAATAATTAAGAAAACTTGGATACTTAAGCAGGTGTCCAGAAAAGGTTTACCCCCTGGCAAATGCTTTCCCCAAAAAGGTATTTTGAAAAGTACCCTTTTTAAAGGATTGCAAATTAAAGCTGTGCTGTGCTGAGTTCTCAAGAGTATTCAGTGTCCTCCCTGTAGTTATCAGTGTTCACCGCAGTTCCAGTTTGAAGACTCATTGCTTATAGACAAGTCAAGCTAACAGCTTTGCTAACTGGTTGAAAAGATGAGCAAATTTAGCCAAAAAATGATTTTATTGACATACAGAGGGTGAACAGATACTATAGTTTCACATCTTATATTGGTGTTGGACAATTGTTCATATTGTCTCTGTTGCTCAACCAACCAATGTCCTTGTGGCTATGGGCTATTGTGGCAGTAGTGCCTGCCTGATGTGTGTTATCATGGATTATTTGAGCTTCACTTAAATCAAAATCTACTTCAAAAAGATTTTAAAGTAGATTATATTTGCTTTTCTACCTTTGCTTTTTACTGGAACCTTTGTGTTTGGAGACCTGAGAAATTGCAAGTCAAAGGTGATAAGAGGCAGAATACCCTCAGCAGCCACGCATACAAACCCTGACCACCATGTGGTGCAAAAGAATCAAACTGATAAAAATCTCAAACCGCTGTTAAATCCCCAAAAGCAGCCAGTTGGCCCTCTGAAAGCTCCTGCTTGCTGAACCCATGCTGACTGGTCTAAAATAGTCTTAAGGTAGATTGCAGGTGTCAAAGTAACCTCTGTAATAAATGTGAAACAAGCATTTGTGTTCCCTTCGCCTCTCAATGTTTTGTGTGATCCATCAATATAAGAGAAGAAATGAAATTCTTGAGATACTAAAATCACAGAAACACTTGCACCTCAAAGGCCATATGTTCACATGAGCATTACCTCATGATTCAGTGCAGAAAAATGGATTGTTCCTCATTTAAAGGCGATGAGCCTATGTACTAAGTTAGGTTTGAAATCTTTTTTAAGATATGGCCTCACTTTCTGCTGGACACCTTTTTTAGGATTTTTATATTACAGCAAAGAAATACGGACTTTGCATTTGACAAAAGTTTGGAGATAAAACCAGATATTACCAACTCATACATTGGAAGGTTAAATTCCAGATGTGAAAATACAGCGACAAGTGTCTGTCTCCAATACCACAAAATGAAACTTAAGGAAGGAATGAAAGAATGAAATAATGAGTCCAGAGAAACCTTCAAACAAACCTGAGCCACCAGCACAGGCGGTTGATGCAGATGGACCCTTTGTACACTTTCCTTTTTGTAACGTGAACATGCAAGACCCGTTTCATAGTTCTACAATGATTTACAGTCAATTACCAGGATTAGACTACTTTGTTTCAATAGTGTTAGGTTTAGTTTATTACTGAGAAGATAAAATAAAAAATGGTTCATGATGAAATAATTTTTCATTTTTATTTTAAAAGTAATTAATGTCTGTGGCCACATATTACTTGGATCTTGACAATTTGGGGTTGTATGACAAAAAGCTTAGACACCACTGACCTACACCATTTTATCATAGGTCTGTTTTTTTTTTTTTTTTTTTGGTATGTTTGGAGTCATTGTCCTGTTGAAAGGTGAACCTACACCCCAGTCTCAAGGCATTTACTGCTTCCAACAGGTTTTCTTCCACAATTGGATCATGTTTAGCTCCGTCTATCGTCCCATCTACTTCTATTTCACTGCTGAAGAGAAGCATCCCCACAGCATGATCTAACCATGTTTCACTGTTTCAGTTTTGGTCTCATCTCACCATAGCATCTTCTTCCACATGTTTGCTATGTTCAAAATATGGTTTGTAGCAATTTTTTTCAGGGAGTAGTTGGTGTCTTTGTTTTTCCAACTGTGGCTTTCTTCTTGCTACTCTTCCATAAAGGCTAGATTGGTGGAGCAGCCACTTGACCACAGATTTTCCGTCCTGAACTGTGGATTTCTGTAGCTCCTCCAGAGATACCCTGCGCCTCTTGGGTGCATCTCTAATTAATGCTCTCCTTGACCGGTCCTGCAGTTTAAGTAGGCTGACATGTCTTGGTAGGTTTTGCAGTGGCATAATACTTATTTTAATTTCTTGATCAAGAATTGAATTGTGCTCTGTGAGATATTCAAGGCTGGTGAAATGGTTTAATACCCAAACCCTAATTCTATTTCCTAATTGGGTGATTTCCCAAGGAAATCACTTGAACTGGATTTTATTTAGAGACATCAGGAGTAAAAGGGGCTGAATACAAGTGAATAAAAATATTTTTATATGCAAATACCAGAAAAGCTTGTGGTGTAAGGTTTGTAGTTGCAATGTAAGAAAATGTAGAAATGTTTAATGGGTCTGGATACTTTTGTAAGGTAGCATATATGCTCTAAATAATAAAAGGAGCTGCTTTTTATAGTTGTGCATAAGTTTAATAAATCTTAACAGTTGCATAGCATAAAACATTCACAGAGACTGATTCTCTTTAAAGAATTTTAAAAAATAAAATGCAGACAACCTTGTATCTTTTATAAAAGCTTCAGTTTTTAATCAGAGATATATACAAATTAATTTATCTCATGACCTGTAAAAACATGCTGCTGTTCTCCCAAAAGAAAATGGATGTGGCACAGAAAGCTAAAGAAGCTCTGTCTTCAGGTAGTACCTTGTCCTGGGGTTCAGCTCTGGACTGACTGGAACACTAAGTCTTTGCCGGTCGTAGTCCCCCATGCACACAGCCACAAACAACAGAGTTCCTCCGATGACCTGCCCCAGACCTCCAAACCATCCAGAGAACATCGCCTCGCCGCACTCCCACCGAGGCATCACGTCAGGAAAACCTTCATCCCAGAAGTCCACCACCGTTGTGTACGCCACAATGGAAATAGGAGCCAGAGTGGTGAGCCCCGACACCCAGGTCATCACCCCACTGAAGATGAGGAGCCGTCTTTTTACATCTGGCCTCTTTACACACATATCCACCCCCTCCAGACCTAGAAAGGTGGTCAACAGGGCAAAACCTCCTGTTCCAATAGATATCAATACAAGGATCCTGGAGATCTGCAGATCCACTGGCAGACCCAGGACAGAATCATAGGCCTTGCACTGAATCCCCTTCTCATCCGTGTAGAGGCAGGTGAGCCAAAGCCCTGAAAACCAGTTCTCCACCTCGTTGAGATCAGAGTTCATTGTTTTCCACAGGGGTAAAAAAGCAGTAGTCAGAGAAGTGACATAGCTCCCAAATGACAAAAACAGTGCAGCTCTCTCCATCATTTTCGTTGTTAGAAAAACCATCTTCTGTTTCTGTGGGAAAACACTGAGTGTTATGATTCTCCTGTCCAAGTTCATGTAACAAGATAAGGGATCCAGAGAGACTCTGTAGCCCATCCCAGCTTTTGGGAAGGCCCACTTCTACAGCCTCCTTTAAAAAAAAAAAAAATGCACCCGATAAGAGGGAGATAATCCAGGACTGAGGCGCAACAATAGACCCACTGTTTTGTGTCAACGTTCAATGTCATCACAGGGACTAATGAACTCTGTTTTTAAATGAAACCAGGCACGTCCAGTGAAATTCCAGGCCCAGTGTGCGTGTTTGCAGGATTTAGCCTAAATGAATGAAACCAGAGTAACATACCTGCAGGATACACACACATAAGCACAAAAAGAAATAGAAGCTTTCTTTCCTGTTCATATCATGGACTTTTTAAGTGTGTGTTCAGTACTTTTATAAAGTTATTGCTATCTCAGATGAAATGCTGCACTGATGTACCTGACAAGACTCCTGTTTTGAAACATACATTTACATACTAAAGAAACCAAAACGGGAGCACTTTATTTGCCAAGTGTCTCAAGTGTCCAGACTGTGAAAAGCACTTTGTGTTCACTCCACTGGACCATTCAAAGTGTTAAAAGCTCCAGTTCTCTCTGAATTTCAGCTCTGGCAGTATGACTGCCAAAAATCCAGTGAACTTTGTGTTTGTCAGTCATTAGTTTTTTTTCTTAGTTCCCCCAGTTTTGATGTGCATTTATCAAAATGCAAAAATCCCTTTTTGTTCCTCAGAATACATCTATTTGATTTCAATCATTAATTTCCTTTAGCTCCTCAGAAAATGGGATTAAAAAATTAAAAATCATTTAAATTCCTTGTCCCATTGAGGTCTCTTTTGCAATGGTGACCTGACCAAGATAGTAGCAACATGGTAAATATAGTGGAAAATTACATAAAATGTATGCTTGAACAAAGTTAAAATAGACTCTAGAGTTTTCAATTGGACTTTAAAAGGAAAAGGAAGACGAGAAACACTTGAGCCAACAAAGCAGACAAGCCGAAGGAAAGTGTTAAAACAACCTGGGCTTCGTGAACACCTCAGAAAGCCACAGGCTGACCTCTTCCATGCCACGCTGCAGTGATGCAGAAATTTATGCTAAATGAGCCCCATTTTAGTGCCTATCCTGTACAGTACATTTTATTGGCCTGATGTTATATTCACATTTTCTGAGGAGCTAAATTTTCAGGCTTTCATCAGCTATAAGCCACAATCAATAAGCAGAAATAAACACTTAAAGTATTTTATTAATTCAATTAAAGTTTTCAGTGATATTCTAACTTATTGAGTCGTACTTATCTATAGTGATGGGAAAAGCTACGTGCTCCCTTTCCTATTTCTTCAGTTTTTGCTTTAAGTCAAACTTTGTATCACTGTTGAGAAAATTTGACCTACTTCTTTTTTGCAGAATTGTTTTAATTTGGCCACACTTGAGGGCCTTTGAACATACAGATTATTTAAAAGGTCATGCCACAGCATCCCAATTGCACTAAAGCCCAGTATTGAGGTATTGAAATCATTAAAGGCAGAAAATTGAAGCTGATGGGCAAAAGTAAACGTTCAACCAAAAAGTCTGTGAAAAACAAGTGAAAAAGTTTAGGTAAGTGAGGTAAGGTGAAGTTGCTTGAATGTGATTTAAAAGTTTAAATGAAAAACAGTCAGTCACAGGGTTTTAAAGACAAAACCATGTGACAACAGAACATGGCTGATATAATATGTAGTTTATTAAGGCTTTAAATACATGAATGCCATGTGGACATATGTTTTGCAAGACGAACATAAAGGTCACTATTAAATGGTTCCTTGTAAAATGAATGCAGACATTTTTTGGTTAGTATTGGTAACATTAGACATAATTAAACAAATGGTACACATTCTAATCATTTCTATACAAGGACTGATTCATTACATCACATATTACAGGCTTTATCACAGCTGAGAATAATACAAACTGAAGAACAGAGAATGGGATAAATTTTTCATTGGTTGGCACCCAAACTGCATGTGGCTAAACTAAATGATCCTGAAACATTTTCTGAATATACTGTCACAATCATGAACAGTAAAATGCATATGGGTTTAAAAACACTAGATAAATACTGAGCAGAGGACAAGCTTGCAAAATGTTTGTACGTACAAAATAAATGACAGCACGTAAAAAGTTTGTTTTTACAGTATTTGACATTTCTAAGCCACATTCTGGTTTCTTTGTTGATTTTACTGCTGCATCAAACACAGCAATACAAGATGCAGTGTCGATAAAAGGCATTCATCATACACAAGTCAGACATGCAGGGGCAAAAAAAACCCTAAAACATAAATAAAATAAAAGAAATTCTGGTGCAGCAGGAATGAAAAGAAGTAGATAAGTAAGAGATTTATGGCTTCTTAGAAGTAAATAGCTCTTCTCTAAGTTATTCTAAATATCGGAGCCCATTTCAGCACACTGTTTGTCTGATATGTGTGTAGCTAGAGACTCAATGATGTCCAACAACAGCAGCTGGCTGAGAGACCTCAGGTTGGGGAGCTTGGATACCTTTGGGAGGGGAGAACAAAGCAAAATGAAAAAATGTTTCAAATTAAGACAATGAGAGACAAAAACGGGTGATAAAAAGCCGTTGATTACACATGCATAAAACAATGACAACAGCACAAAAAAGAAGCAGAACAGAAACACAAACAGCAGAGCTAACACTCCAGTGAAGGAAAGTGAAAATTGAGTGTTTCGCTGTTTCATTAGATAACAAACAATAATCAGAGTGCCACTGTGACGCCCCATCGCTCTTTGATGAGATGCTTACACAGCCGGCCAAGCTGTAAACAGTCTCCTCTCTACTCAGAAAATGGAGCGTATTCCACTAAGGAGGTCAAACATGTCAGTTTCCCCACAAAGACGATGAGACTAGAGGGTTAGCTCAGCTGCACTGAGTGGGCAGCACACCCCCAAGGCTTCAGATACAAGCCCACCCACCTTGATGAACTGGTGGACAATAATGTGGAGGCAGTGCTTCTTCATATCCAGAGCCTGCGTCTTGTCTGCTGCCTCCAGGATCTGGGGTGGGGGGGGATGCACAGAGCATGAGAAGTGAGAGAAGAAATTCTAGGAGATTGTTTTCCCAATTAGGTCACAGATCCCCCCAAGGGTGAAAAATATAAATACCTGCAGGACATTCTCCACAGTCACATTCATCTCCAGGTTCTGCTTACAGTAAGCCTGGAGCCTGTTGTTGGAAAAGCCGTAGTAATATGGAGCGGCGAACAAATAGCTGGTTAGAAAGGGTCAAGGACAAATGCGTTGCATGTGTGGAAAAAACACTCCGTGAAACAGATCTGCTATTCAAAAAGAACATCAGAATTAGTCACATTAGTCTATAAAGTGAAAAATGTATTGTAAAACTTTTTTTTTGTTTTGTTTTGTTTTTTTTACTCCTTCAAATATCTTACTATGTCTAAGTGTGGGGAAACACATATAGAACCAAAACAATGACCATAACAATAGTAAATAAAGCAAATGATAGAGGGCCAAAAATGCAGATTTGGTCAGAGGACATTTTTTTGAGGCTTGGTAAATTTAACACATCGCAAATTGCATATGAAGCAAAACATAATTTAATACCTGCAAATATGGTTTGAAAAAAAAAATCTATTTACAACCTTGGATGACATTTTAGGCTGAAAAAGATGAATGATGTTGTTTCAGCTTGAGGCGTGGATCTATGGAATAGATTCAACAATGACATGAAAAAATACAAAATACTTAGAAGGTTTAAATATATTTTTAAAAGCAATGTCCTCAATAAGTACAACTCTGAGTGGAGAAGCAATGGCTTTAAGAGATTGAAAAAAAAAAAAAAAAAAAAAAAATCTGAACTTCTGTCTGATGTGCACCTATTTTGTTTTGATTCATCTGTGAGGAGGGCAGTCATTTATTAGTCACCCTTTTTCATATCAGGGTCATTCTTTATTTAACTTGAATTTCAAGATCCTGTATTTTGACTCCCTTCTTTATATAGATCTCTGTCATTACTACTTTTAGATGCTATATTTATGTCATCAATTCATTTCCTTGGTTCAACATTACCAAACAGGAGCAATAAACAGCTTAAATGTATTTTTCTGCAGGTTGGAGCCCGTCATGTTTTTAGAAACGGATATGGAGTCTAAAAAAAGTTTCAATTAGAACAGATGAAAAGATTTTTAGTCAGATATCCAGCTAATTTAACCTGTTTATTGTAATGCTTGTTAATATTTAATTAAATGCAATTTTCCATAGTGTGAGAAGGATACAGAGAATCTTCTGGAGGCATGTTGACGTCACCGTAGTAGATGTAGCGCAACATGGATTCAAAAGCCTGCTTGCTTGGGACCATTTCACCGATGGATATGTTCACCTGACCGTCTTCTGGCATGAAGGAGCGGAACATCGCCTCAAAGTAACTGGAATATCAATTTAATATATCATCCAGTGTCAACGCTACGATTACTGAAAAACAATGACTGTCAATAGGTAATGGACTGTGTATCTGTCATCCAGATGTGCAGTGCCTGGCAGACCTATTAACATCTTTCTAACTTTTTCATGATACATTCAAGTATTTTATTGGGATTTAATTTGATCTATCAACACATGGTGGAACATAACTTAAGTGGAAGTAAAATGATGCATTGTTTTTTATGTCCAGAACTAAATACAAACAACTTCAGTCAATAGGCGTGCAAAGGCAGTACAGATTCTGGAGACATGAGTCTTAAAACTTGCAAATTTACTTTTTTGTTTGTTTGTTTTTTAGGATCAGCTAAATTTAAAAACTATGCATCATTTTCCTTCCACTTTACAATTATGAACTACTTTGTAACATTTAAGCATATTTGACTTGCCACAAATAATCAGTGTTCTCACTACCTGGATCGAGCTGCAAGTATGGCTTTGTGTGCAGGTCGAGGATGTCCGTCTAACAGCAGAATAATGTCACAGAACTCCAGACCTCCTCCCTCCAGGTAGGCTTTCATGTCCTGGACCAGGGAGGTCCCGATGTCCACAGGCTGGTCTGAATATACTCTGGGGGGAGGCTGCTGCTTTCGTCTCACTATCTCCACTATCAGTGGGGTGGAAAGATGCTCAAACTCTTTGGTCATGATCACCTGATTAAAGTGGGATTCCTTCACCACAAAGTTGAGGCAGTGTTCCTGAAGACGGGAATATTTTCTTGGCATTAGGGTCAGAAGTTATTATTTATCTTTCTCTAGCTTATCTGATACTAAAAACCAACTTAACATGAACAAAGTAAAAAGAGATTTGTTTTGTTGGTATGATGAACCAAAACAAGTCAAGAAAAAGCCCCACTGAGCTACAACCACTAGAGGTCACTAAAAAATGATTTGTATTTGGTGTTTTTAAGGTTTTTAATCTGGGATGTACCTTGAGCTGGTCTAATTGCAGCTTATTGGCATTCTCACAAACACTCAGAACATTCTGCAGATCCACAGAAGCCTCGATGTACTGCACACAGAGCTGCTCCAGCCGTGAAAGCTTAAAACTTAGAGCGAGTTTGTACACATCCATTATCAGAAGAACGTCCTGGGCATGACCTGTGTGGAAATGCATGACTATTTTAAATACTTGTTTTTCTTACAAGCACATTGATGCCTTTTGTATAAAACAGGGAAAGGTTAGGCGTACCTCTACGGGGGTACTGAATCTTGTCAGTATAGAGAAACTGCATTAGGACTTCAAAAGGCTGAGCTTCTGCTTCCCTGATGGATACCTCCAGCAGGGGCTGCATGCCCGATGACTTATTGCCTGCTGCGACGTCTCCTGGGCCTCCAGCTGCTCCCTCATCACTTTCCTCACTGCTCTCCCGTTTGGTCCTCTGCTAAACAACATTTTTTTCTGTATATCAGTTCACCAGTCTCTTAATAATACAACTTATTTCTTAAATATGCATTTTTAAAGCAATTTAAAACAACTAGAGCTTCATACCCGTGTTGCTGTAACTTTTCTGTACAGAAAGGCAAACTAAATGTCATCTCTCTGAGGGCAGAGTAATTATAAGAAAAAAATGACTTTGGAGCTTAATTTACACAGAGTGAACTGAGTTAGTTTATTTACAATAACAGTTGGCACAATAAAAATACTGTGACATTGTCCAGATAATATAGCTTTAAAAAAAAGACACACAAATGAAAAAACTGTAAAGTGTGGCAAATATTTATATTCAGCCCCCACGAGTCAAAACTTTGTAGAAACACCTTTTGATCCAAAGTACATCTGCAACTTTTTTCACATCTAGAAATTAACACTTTTGCTCATTCTTCCCTGTAAAATAGCTCAATCTCAACTCAGACTTGATGGAGAGTTTCAATGAGCAACAAATTCAAATTCTGGTCACCGATTCTCAACTGAATGCAGCAGAGGCAGGGAGGTGAACCTTCACCCCTACTGCAACTCTTCTACAGCCTCCACCAGGTTTACTTCCAGCACTGCCTTGAGTTTAACTCCAGCTATTGAGTTCCTGTAAGTCCAAAAAGTCTCGTTTTGGTCTCATCTGATCAGAGCACCTGTTGGTTGTCTCCTCTACATGGCTTGTAGCAAACTGCAAACAGAACTTCCTATGACTGTCTTTCTTCTTTTCATCTTCCATTTGAGGAGTGCCTGACTAATAGTTATCCCATCAACAGCTTGCCATCTCACCTAGATCTCAATTTGCAGTTATTCCGTGTTTGGGTTGCGATAAAGAAGCTGTAGTTTTGCTCACTTTGTGGATTTAAAGTCGTTTAAATGTTGTTTGTGACTCTGACCTGCCGCTGCCTGTCTCGGGCCTGCAATATTTTCTTCCGCAGCCACTGACACCTTGCAGTCACTATGGCTATGTGCCCCAGGACTCTCTCCTCTCTCTGTGAACACAACAATAAAGAGGCAAACCAATGAAAAAAATCAAATTAGTTGGACTACAGGGAAGTCAGGTTTTATTTCAATCATGAGTTTGGAAGAATCACTCCAGCCTCACACACCTCGCCCAGAATAAACTCCACGTCACAAAACTGACGGTTCTCCCACAGTTTGCCATAATCCTCATGAAGGGTACACTTTGGGTAGCTTGAGAACTGCAAGACAAGCATTTATGAAGAATTCTGTTATCTACTGTTCAAACAATGGATAAAATATAGGTGCTAGCTTAGAAGAGTTTCAGCAATCATTCCCACTTACCTGGAATCTGTACATCTCCCCACTGCGCACATTGTTGTCCACAGTCCCTCCGAAAATATACATGGCATCTTGAATCACAGCAGCAGCATGGAAAAGTCTCCCACTGGGCATCTGATTGGGCAAAGAACAAGTTAAACTCAGCTCCTGTTGAAGAGTGCTCCAGGAATGCTTAAAAAGATCTGTGGGGTTCCTTAATTGCAAATTCAGTAGAACAGTAGAGTGCACTATTCTGACCACCATGGAGTCTGATGCAAAGAACAAAGTATCGCGGTACTACTGTTGTATTATGGAACCGACCCAAGCAGAGGTATCTGGATGCATTTCATTTCTGAGTTTGAAATCACAAGAAGGAACTGGGATTGTGGTTCGTCCACATTTTTCCTGTGAAATGACTATGCCAGACGAATTTTTTCAGAAATTTCCATGAAGCATTTATTTCGACACTGTTTAAGTTTTGAATATGGAATCTTTAGAAAACAAAATACTGTAAGGATGAAAAGAAAAAGAGGATGAAAGAAAGTGGCTTAGGAAAAATGGGAGGAAGGACAAGAAAAGAGAAGGAAACACATGAATGAAAAAAAAAAAATTAGAAGGAAAGATGCAAGAACAGAAGTACGGAAGAAAACAAGGAAAGAAAGAACATTAGGAAGGATGCAAAAAAAGACAATGGAAAAAAAGAGAAAGGACACAAGAAAAAAAGAGGAAATAGACAAATGTGACAAGAAAGAAAGGACATAAAGAAGAATGAGTGAAAGGAAAGACGCAACTTTTTTACACAATGGAATAGCAAATTAGGTCTGGAAATATGGAAATACAAAGATTTTTCCACACTCTTATTTTCCTCTTCCACATTTATCCACATGCCTTCCTTATGCATAGAAGTTGAGAGTTGTTGTGACAAACTAACTGTATCTTTGTCAGCGTAAGGCTTATTGAAAGTTTATTTGTGCGAGTAATGAATCACTCCGTTAAGAAAGCATAATCATTAAACAGCTGTATGTCATCAAAGTTCTGGATTACTCTGGTTCATACCTCACTGTCTTGACTGGGCTGAATCACCTCCCAGGTCTGAGAGTCCACATCATAACAGTGAAGCTCATTGGGGAGAGTGTTGTCAGCAGCACCTCCAAACACATAGAGGTGGCGGTCAAAAGCGACCATAGTGTGTCCGTAGCGTCTCTGAGGAGGAGGAGGAGAGCCCCGCAGTAAATGTTCCGTTGGGATACGCGTCCACCTGAAAAGATGGATGTTGGTAACTTTACTGAGATGCAACACAATGCTATCTGAGCTTTGTTAAAAAATAATAATAAAAAAAAAAAAAAAAAAAAAAAAAAAAACCTCACATGTGGCCTTTAAACTCAAACTGAAAGAGATTATTTGTGATTTTGGCTCCACTCTGACCGGAGAACACAAACATCTTATCCCGGCATACAGCGACAGGGAAGTTACAGCAAGAAGGGGGAATCTCTCCACTCTGGTCAATCTGGTGGAAACAAAGTCAGAGAAAGGACATGAAGAGATAATCCTTTACATACGTCTTACTTGTCATGATTTTATTTTAAAATATCCATAAGAATTTAACAGACCTCTTCCCAGCACGCGTGTTCTCGATCCTGCAGACTGATTGTCCACATGTCATTCAGCCTACACACAAATAGAAAACATCATTGATTTACGATTCAGCACATCAGTGTCAGAGTGTGATCAAAGTAATATTTTAAAACTCATACCTGGCGTTCCCATCATACCCAGCAAAAATCCACAGCTTATCGCTGTAAACTGTTGCACCATGCGCAGATCTGGCCACTGGTAAGCTAAAACAGGGTTACAGGACATGCAGATAAAGAGTCGTGCATACTGTGACCCTCCAAAGAATAAAATAGTTCAAATGTAAGGCAATTCAAGCTAATGAAGAATGAATGAACTTCCTTCAAGCAACACATAACGCATCTGTTTTTGGATGATGACTTTTAACGAATATTACTTATCTTTTTCAAATTCAAATACTAGTAAATTCAAAGAATAAACAAAAAAAAAAAAAACATTCACATAATGAGCCTTTTTTAATAATTTGGTCCATAAGATAGACAACAAATAAATGTTTACCTTCCCTCCACTTTCCACTCAGTCCACTGCCCTGTGGCAAACTTGTACTCAAAAAGGTCGTTTTTGTTTTTCAAGTTTGAATTTGAATAAATATCTCCCGTGTAGCCCCCTGAAATATGACAGAATACAACAGTACACTATTAGAGGGTTCAAAAATATTAGATAACATACATCTTTTTAAAACTAAAAAAAAAAGGACCAAGTTACCAAAGACAAACATGCTGCTGCCGTAGACCACTGCTGAGTGGTGATATCTTGGAGCTGGTGGAGTTCCTGTGGTGAAAGCTCTGTGAAACACATCTGCTGTTAGACCACATATTGCATCACAGGGTCTTGTGGAAGTTTTCATTCCCAGTACACTTTTTTTACATTTTGGACATGTTACAACCACAAACTTTTAATTTATTTTATGTGACAGATCAAAGCAAAGTAGTGCATATAACTGAAGTGGTTAGAGAAGTATACATGATTTTAAAACAATTTACAAATAATCTGAAAATGCAACATGCATATGTATTTAGCCCTCTTTTATCTGATACCCTTAAATAAAACCCAGTCGAAACATTTCTCCTCATAAGCCACCGAGTTAGTAAACAGAGTCGACCAGTGTGTAATAAAGACCAAAGAACACAGCAGACAGGTATCTGGGGTGGAAAATTACCACTGCACATCACCCTGAGGTTGAAACATGGTGGTGGCAGCAGCATCATGCTATTGGGAAGCCTTTGTTCAGCAGGGACATTAGCAAAATGTTCAGAATTGACAGGGAGTTGTATGGTGCTAACGAGAGAGCAATTCTGGAAGAAAACCTGTCAGAGGCTGCAAAAAAAACTGATATAGGGTTGACGGTTCATCTTCTAGCTAGATATCAACCCGAAACACATAGCTACAGCTACAGTGGAATGATTTAGATTAAAGCATATCTATGAGTTGGAATGGTCCAGTCAATAGTCCAGTATTATTAATAAACCAAGTTTATTAATAATAACAAGAGTTGGTTCTAAAAAGACATTAACCTTAACACATAAGATAACATTTTTCAGGTACTTATAATATCTATCTATCTATCTATCTATCTATCTATCTATCTATCTATCTATCTATATGTGTGACACCATATATCCTTTTCTCCCACTTCAAAATTGGATCTGTCACATAACAATCTATTTAAAAAGCAATTCAAGTTTGTGATTATAAGAAAATGTGAAAAGGTTAAGTGAGTATGAATATTTTTACAAGGCACAATATTTCTTAAATAGACGCAGGAGGCTTACCGACACCAAGAGCAGTCCTTGACATCAAAGCGAAGTAAATCATTCAGCATGTTTTTCCTGTTGGGAGGCATAGAGTTGTAACAGTCTGGATGTGGTGTAAAAAATAGAAAACATCACATGTCAGTCTCAGCAAACACTCACCCATTGTCTCCTCCAAACACATATATGGCATCCCTGTACGCCACAACAGTGTGTTTGCTGCGTCTGTGTAAAGGTAAACAGAAACTCAGGGTGAACACAAGATTATAGGAAATGAATCAGGATCCGTGAAGATGGTTGACTGCATGTTACCTTGCTCCCACAAACTCATCACATGGAGGCAGTCTTCTCCAGCGGTGTACCGTCTCAAATGGGCCAAAGTTGAGCGTCAAATACTCCACGCTATCCGAACAACTGTGGTCGAAATCAACACTGGGGGCCACTTTAGTTGACTTGCAGGACATTTTGGCTAGCAACTCATCTGACAGGATCAGTTCTCAGGGCCACTCATCCGTACAAACTTCCTCTGTTAGCGACATCCTTAATGGCAGCCCTCCGCTAATAGAGCTATTATATTTTGCAGACGCATCTAAAGTCTCCCAAAAGGCAGTGAGGTTTAAAAAAAAGCAAAAAAAAAAAAAAAAAAAAAAAAAAAAAAAAAAATGTCACTGATGGTATCTCCGTGTTGTACTCTGCTAGCTAGCTAGCGTAGTTCGGCTAAGCTAAAAAAACAAACAAAAAAACAGTTACAGCAAATAAATGTTAGCAACTTGCTGCTAACATTACGCTAAGACACCTGCGCCACCGACCAAAAACTGTGATGAATATAAATACTTGCTAAACAAATCAGTACCGAGGTATTCAACACAGAAACGAGCAAAATAACAGGATCATCACAACACGCCCCCCTTCACACCGGTGATGGCTTCACTTCCTGTTGAAGAGAAGGGAGGGGGGAGAGGCTGTCAAGCTTCTTCTTTTTCTAGTTTAAAGGCGTGGCAAGCAACTTTCTGGTGCATTAGCGCCACCGCCTGGGCTGGTCATAACTTGACCTCGTGGTCATAACTTGGTCTGGAAGTTCTGTTCCAGTTCTCTTATTTTAACAGCAGCAGAGGCGCGTTTCATATATGGGTAATATGGCTCTTTGATCAGGGCGTCATGTGTTAGGTGACGGCGAGAGCAGTTGGGGTGGGGGGTTGTCATTTCCTCCCCTAGCACATTTTGTATTGCAAAGTCTTTCTTCTCCAGTCAGTGGGGAGTTTGTGACATATCTTGTTCACTTTAGGTCTGTACCGAGTTAGCTTAAGAGGATTATACATTTTGAGTTTCTAGAACCTGTAAACAAACATAGTTGTCTCACAAAATATCAACAGTAGAAAGAGTCTGTACATTTTGGGGTTTCGTAGACTTCTTTCAGTATCTGATAGTGTTCTCTCAGAGGAAACTTACTCGCATGGCCAGATCTAGGTATGTAGGCAGTTGCTCTCAATGTCCTCTATTTGTTAACTGTTTTCCATACAGTTGGATAGCTGATTTCAATTTTTTCTGGGACGCATTTAAATCCCTTACGGATTCATAAGCTGCTATAACCTACTTTTTGAAGGTGTCAGAGAGTTCTTTTGAGCTTACCATGAATATGCTGAAAATGATGGTCAGCTAATCTGATACACTTATGTGTTATTTTAGCAATTTCCAGGGGGAATAAACAAAGGGTGTCTCTATTTATTCCTCAGTAGAAATTGCATTATTTATTACCTTTCACATTAAATCTTCATGCACTACTGTAGTTTTTATTGTTTATTTATATTACTTAAATTTCCCAGCATTGTTAGAATTCAAACAGAGAGGCTGTCAGAGGGTCATGGTACATGACTGTACTATGGACTTTTGGTTAGCTGTGAACTCGTAGGAAGGTCCACTATTGTCCATGTTTTCTCCATATGAGGATAATGGCTCTCCATGTGGTTTGCTGCCGTCTGAAAGCCTCAGAAATGACTTTACAACATCTTCCAGATATACGCCAGTTACTTTGTTTCTCATTTGTCCTTAAATTTCATTAGATCGGAGGATGATGTGTTACTTTTTGAGATCATTTAACCTACTTCTTGTTGTCACACAGGTTCTTTTTGATTGTTTTTTTTGTTTGTTTGTTTTGGGGTTTTTTTGTTTACCAGTCTGGGAGTAATCATGGCTGGGTTTTGTGGGAGAATTTTAACCGAAATATATGGTTAATCAGAGTTATTTGATGATTTAACAAGGGTTCATTTTTTTCACAAAGTGGCAGACAGTTTTGGATAACTTTTTTCTCTTATAATTAAGTAGTAATTTGTAAACTTCCTTTTGTATTTACTCAGGTTATCTTTCTCTGGTATTAAAATTAGTTTGAAGGTCTGAAACATTTAGGAATGCCCAAAAAAAAAAGTCTTGTGTAGGGACTGAGAAAATCCCTATATATAACTGGTTTGTTTTGATTTTTATGAAAATTCATATCTAAGACACAGTATGGTCCAAACAGGTGATCTAGCTGTTAATTTGGCAGAGGTGTGCTAATTGGGTCTGCTCTTTTTGGATTATAAAGATTACCCATCTGACCATGTGACCATCATGTAAGTGGCAACTTGTATATTTTTTTCACTGTACCTTGCAGTAGTACGAGCTGTAAAAAAAGAACGAGGCACATTATACGTGACAAAATCTTCTATTCCTTTTATGCAGTGTCATGGCCTATATAGGTGTGGCCAGGCCACAACAAGAAGGTGATCTATCCTCATGAGACCTCAAGCAGCCACGGAACAGTTTTACCATTTTTACAATGATTTGTTTACAGGATGTTATTTTTATTTTCAGATTTTAATGCTCAGAAGGGACTGGGTGTAACTTAAGGTTGGAATCATGCCAAAACAACAAACAAAAGGAAACTATCTATAGTACTGACCAAACCTACCAATTCAAAATAAATAAACTAAATGACAATAGCTTACTTCTCAAACCAAGATGAACAGGGAGAAAATACGGGTCAAAATAAAAGGCAGCCAACCCCAACAAACTCCTCAAAAAAATTTCAACGTTGAAGGTGTTTGGCAGAGGTGCTTTTACATGTAAAGGTGTAGCTGGCGGGGAACAGCATAGGATATATGACAGGTGGTCCACAGCGTCATCTTCTACATCATCTCTTCTTACATAACCAGTCCGCATCTCTAAAGAAAGTCTGTTTCATTATTCTGAAGAAATAAGAAATAAATTTGGTTATCACAACTGCCAAAAACAGGCAAAGTTTAATCTAATTTAACTTTAGACAGTGAGGAAAAAAACGGTTGTGAGGATCTTTTCTTAGCCTTTAATTTCAAGGAAATAACTCATTTGTTTTTCGTTTAAATACTGTTTCAAGTTATAAATGCAGAACAATCTTGCACCATAAAGTATAGTAAACATGAAAAAATACTAATAGAAAAAACTTTAAGCTTTGCATTATTTTTGGTTTGTTGTTTACATGGACAATGTTACCTTTTTACTAAGCAGTAACTAAAATTATAAGAGCATATTGTTTGAAGCAATGAGGGACCGTATGGAACCAGTGGGTAGCAGATGAATTAATGAACAAGTAAGTTCCTAAATAAATACAAAAGAAAACAAACAAAAAACACAACACCCATAGAAATAGATGATTTATAATTAAGTGAATGCAAATGAAGAAATATGCAAGTGCTGCAGAGCAATAAAAAAATATAATTACTTTTCTTTGTTGATTTCCTTTTGCCACTGCAGGTTATGACAACAAGGCTGCATACAATCAATGATGCAGTTAATGTTTAACACTGTTATTCACCATCAAGCACACTAAAGAAATTATACTCACAAGTTAAAACACAGAGATATAATTGTTCAGCTCAAAATGCTAAACCAAAGACATAATGAGAGTACCTGTCAACACAACCTGTGGAAGAAGATGCTGTTCAGGCTTTACCTTGAGATAAAGCGATAGGACCCTAGAGAAGGAAAATGTAGCAGAAATCTGAACAAATACTATTAAAGACATGAAAAAAAATTTTTTTTGCTTTTGATTGCATAGAATTTTACTTCCTTTTTGATTAATTTGATTTTTCTCATATTATTTAATAGACATCAGAATAACATATCAGATCTGTTATTAATACCATTAATCATACAATCAACCTGTTCTTAGGCCTTCCAAGCGCTACTTTTAAACAAAAGTAACCATCATTATTTCTATTTATTGCAATTTAAACAAGTTTTATAGCTTTGCAATGGGCTATTTCTATGGTAAAGTGTTATTCGTGAATATAATGTTTCTGATATTTTTGTAAGGACGTTTTTAGTTTTTCTTTCTGTTTAAAGTTTGGCCAGTTTTGTCTTTTATAAGCAGCAGTGTAGGATTTAATACTTTTACATTCACTGTTTTCACACCACATTTTTAACCTTCATTCAGAATCATTTTCGTACGAGTTAAACATTTTCACCAAGGAAAATAGCTTGAAATTCAAAAGTTAATATTGTATACCATTCTTTCCATGTTTCCTTAAAGATTTGGTTGGTATGGCAACAATTATGATTTCATCAGAGAGGCTACTTAGTTCATTGTGAACCTATTCACTCACAGTTAGGAACAGAAACTTTGTCAATGTTTGAAAATTGACTCACAAAGAACACTACTAACTTTTAGTTGTTCTTACAAAACGGTTTCAATGTAGACTGTGACGTCTTTTCAAAGCAACCATCCTTCACCCATCTGCCAACTACACTGATATATTTTTCCTCTTGTTTTAATTCAGTCAGATTTGATCTGCCACCTCATGCTGAGAAGCTAAGTCACCAGTTAATGATGTCTCGAACATGGCCCCACAGCTTGGTGATCCACAGGTTCACCCCCAGTTCTGTCAGGTATTGAATCTCTGGCATCAACATCTTACGACACAACTTCCAATGTGCTTTGTCCACATTTTTCTTTAGGTTATAGCCCATGATAGACTTCTCTCCTATTGGCTGCCAGGGCTGCATGTCTGTCTCCTGGATGCTACTGGCTTCCACTGCTCGACCTCCCTCGATGCAGATCGATGCCATCTCTCTGTTTCTTCTCTTTAGTTCTGCCACATCCTTGGCCATACGCTGCTGTCCATAGGCATCTACCTTCTTCCAAAACGTTTGGTTGAAGTGCTGATATAGCTTCCAGTCAATGGCATTCCACTCAAGAGCCCTGACCCTCAGTTCAGGGGTAAGTTTAGACACAGTGGATCCCTTGCGGGCATTGAGCTTGAAGAAGAGCAAGTCATCCATCTCCCAGCAGAGAGCATCTTTGAGCAGGATCAGTGATTCCTCAAAGTGTTCCACCAACATGACCAGATGGAAACGCTCTGAGATGAATCTGATTCCCTCATCTACCCGTGGATTCTCCAGCTCCAGAGTGTTGTCAAGTCCAAAGTCAAAGAACAGCAGATTCTTGAGGTAGAAGGAATTGAAGCCATCTGGATCAAAGTAGCTGTGGGGATCAAGCAGGAACTCCGTCAGCTTGTCGTCACCTGGTATCTTCCAGGTAAAAGGCACCACCCGGCCAAAATAGTGGAATGATGACTCAAAAAGTTCTGCCGGGTCTCTTAGAATGGTGATGTAGGATGTGTCTAAAGGAAGGAGCTTAGCCACTTCCGGAGCATTGAACCGCATGTGATTACAGATTATGTTGAAGCACATTCCAGGTTTGTAGTCTTTGACCTGGGAACGCTGGAAGAGGGATGGATAAAAGAAGTCATTCCTGCTGTTGGGAAAAGCAAACTGAAGATGGTGTTTCTCTCCAAAACGGAACAGGATGTTGAGGAAGGTGCTGCTGGCCGTTTTGTGGGTCTTCATGAACATTATGTCCACTTTAGGGGAGCATGACAGGCTGGAGTTTTTTTGAGACATGTTGGTGGATGGTTTAGAGTAAAGATGGGATGGACGATGGGCACAGGAGTAAGGCACTGGTATCCTATAGAGAAAAAACATGAAAACGGTGTAAGGAGTAGGAAATATTTGGAAACTTTAATGGCTGATGCTGTATGTGCAGTATATTGCAACAGTATGCACACCCATTGAACCTTTATATATTTTGTCACATTAAAAACAAAAGCTTCAATGTTATTTATGGATTTTATGTGACTGACCAGTATACCTCTCAATTTACAGTAGTTGTTGCAAAGTAGTATGTCTCTACTAGTTTTATACATTAAGAGACTGAAATCCTTTTAAAACAGCTCAGACTTACTTAGTCAGACTGGGCTTAGAACATCTATGGTAATTATTTTTTAACTCTTGTCAGGTGTAGGGTCATTATCCTGCTGGAAGATGAATCTCCACCCACGTCTACAATCTTTGGCAGCCTTTAGCAGGTTTTCTTCCAGGATTGCTCTGTATTTAGCTCCTTCCATCTTTCCATCAGTTCTAAATAGCTTTTTAGTTCCTTCTGAAGAAATCTCTCCCCACAACATGATCCTGCCACCACCAAGTGTTGCCATGTATATGGTGTGTTCAGAATGTGGTCAGATCTTTGGAGTGAACAACTTATAGTTGTCCTGTCCTACCTGAGCCATGGGTCCCTGCAGCTCTTCCAGAGTCACTATTAGGTGGCTGGTCATGTCTTGCTAGATTTGCAGTTGTGCCATCCTCTGTTCATTTTTGGAGAACTGAACATTGCAATATTGTTGCAATGGATTTTATTTAGATGCATCAGCACAAAGGGGATGAATACAAATGCTGGTATACTTTTCAGAAAATTTTGAAAACTATGTATAATTTCCTTCTAATTCACAATTATGTACCTCTTTTGTATCAGTCTTTCAAATAAAATTTCAATTAAATACATTTGATTTCAAGTTTGTAAGATAACAAAATGTGGAAAAGTTCAGCAATGAAAAGTTTTGGAAGCCACTATAAATCAAAACTCTAAAATTGATGAAAATTCAAGTCAAGGAGCACAAAGTTGACACAATTTCCACTCTGCTGCCAAAATATATGATGTAATTGTTCTCCTTCTCCTGCTATTAACTTTTTACTTTCATGAACATCGAAAATATTCCTACATCAGTTCATCTGTTTTTCTTGTGCATTCTGCTCTGTCTTCTCAAACCCTCAGTCAGTTGTGGCAGATGGAAGGTTTCTTCCTGTTAAAGGGGAGTTTTTCCTTTCCATTGTTGCTACATGCATGCTCAGCATGAGGGATTGCTGTGAAGTCCACGAGTGAATGCTGCAAAGTCAATGACTCCCTGGATTTCCTTGTAAACTTTTTGAACTATTTTGAATAATTAATTGAGCTTACTGTACTGTTTGATTACTAGGATCAATTGGAATGTGGGTATGATTGATTTTTTTTTCTTTTGTAAGTGCCTCGAGACAACATTTGTTGTGAATTGGCATATATAAATAAACTGAATTATACTGAAACTGAATTGGAAAATAAATTGATTTAGAATCTATGTTAAAATTTGACATAAAAATACATTTTAAACTTGTTAAACCTTTATGATTTATTTGAAAACAGCACACATTTTATAAAATTTATACATTTTGTATCAGGTAAACAATGAATAACAATCAGGAAAAAGTTGGACAAAAAAAGGGAGTGATTGCTTAACTGGCATGACTGTAGTTAGATAAGTCACACATCATTTTACACGTCACCTTTAGAGTTGCAGGAACAGGGTTCTGATTTTACATAATGTTTTTAAAAAAAAAAAAATAACAGACATAAGCACTGCAAGTCTTACTCAGGTGGGTTGAAGTGGATCTGTTGGATGGGGAGGCAGTAAAGCAGGATCATACAGCTGGTTAGAAGTGTTCCCAGGATGAGGCCTTTGCACATAGACCTCCACTGTCTCCCTTGCTTACCAGCCATGGTCCAGCAGGTTCAAAGTCTAGTTCAAAGACACAGAACACAGCTTCATCATTTTCAAAACTTACTAAGTTGCATGTTACAAAAAGATAGGACTTCAAAAATGTTGTTACTGTTTCTTAAGTGGTTACTGCTAATAGGAGATGAGGCTAGAGAACACAATGATGACACTTTAAATAATTAACTCAGATCATTCCCTGGGGATATAATTAGAAAGTGACTCCACATAGATTGCAGCCTCGGTTCTCTGGTTTCAGAACATCCTGAGACAGAAACATGACCAACTGGAAAAAGAAAATTGCATTGTAATAGCAATGACAGAGAGAATAACACATTTCTAGCTATTAGAGACTTGACTGAGCACATGCATGGGTTAGAAATAAGCCTCTGACAGAGGGATAATAAAAAGCACTTCATGTGAAAGGAATTAATCATATAACAAATAACAGCTCCGCACACAGTAATCTTTTTGTAGAGTGGAGTACCTCTATGGATCGTAACTGAAGCTGCCAAGGAATATGAGCCAACAGGTGGGACATGAATGTACAGTTCACATTTTCATATAGCTGCCTTTGTGGGGCTCAAGCAGGAACTCCATAAGCTTCAGATTACCAGGCATCCTTCAGCCAAAAGGCATGACGTGGACAGACAAATTACATGAGGTGACTCTGGCAGCAGGTTTTAACTCAATGGTTAGCAAAAAAAAATTATGGTGCTTGTGACTTGAGATGAAGATCGTTGTGTTCCCTATTAAAGAATAAATAATGCATTATGGTGGAAAATGATATAGTGTTCTCTCCTGCAGACTGTGGTTAGATGAGCTACCTGCTGACTCAGCAAGCACACTCAAAGCACCTGAAGATGTACAATTTTAGATAACCCTGTGCTACCTCCACACAGAGCAACGATGTAGGGCATATGCTGTACATACAGGAGGGCCTGATTTCCAGACTGTAATCTTTTTCAAATTAAAAAAATGTTTTTCGAGAATGGGTTATCTGTATTTAATCCTTTATGTTGCAGTTTTATTTTTTAACAAAGGTATAACATTTGCTTCGATGTTAAAATACTCAGACACTCAAATCTCAAAATCTCAAATAGAAATGTTCACCGTGAATTTACAGTGTGTGGAACCTCCATGAACCAGAGAATGTGAGGGCAAAAGGAAGGAAGGAAGGAAGGAAAAATGAAAACAAAGGAGGGCACATGGAATGAACTGAGGAAAAGCATAAGGAAAGAAATGAGGAAGGACACAAGGAAAGAAAGAAAGTCTCTCGGGTTCACAGAGAATGGTCCAAAAAGAGAAAATGCCCAGTGAGGGGCTGATGTGTGGACAAAAAAGGCATTGTTGATGTCAGAGATCAAACTGAGACTTCAATTCAAACACTCTTGCCAACATTGACCAATAACAGATTGGAAAAAATTCGCTTGGTCTGATGAGCCTTGATTTTAGCACCAACATTCAGATGGTTTTAATGAGCTTTTATGTATCGTTAAGATGAGTTAGAGCACATAACAAGTCCAAGTTTGAATTGCAGGTCATAATAAACTACAATTATGTTGTTGATTTGGCTTTAAAATGGCGTATAAGGTTTTCTACTTATCATGTGAAGCCATGTTATATTATAAGATTAGTGCTTATTGGAACAGTAAGATCCTTTAAGAAACAAAACATTATTCTGGTCACTATTTAGTTAGTAAGGTACTATGGGAAGTTTCAAACCCAGGCTTTCATCATTTTTATTCTATCTCCTTGAAGGTTATTATCTCTTCACTATCTACCATGTTGCTGTTTCTGAAAAAAGACATTTTTTATGACTTTCCAAAACAATTTGTTTAGTTGAACATGATTTTCCCTTAGACAATAATAAATGAAGTTACAATATTTTGTCCACAATCACCTTAATAAACTATGCCCATTCATTCATTGTAGTTTGTGTAAATTCTTGCATTTTTTTTTTACCAGGAGAATCCCTTAAAAAAGAAAACAAAAATCATGTTGGTTTTAATAATGGTGTTCTTTTGTGGCATGGTTTTTGAGTAAAATCTGGATCTCAATGTAGAGCTTAACCCCCATTTACAATTAAAAGAGAAAAAATAATTGCTGTCAGTTTGGACATCATCAATTTTTAACATTATTACGGTAAGTAGTATGGTAACTATGGTATGGTTATAACAGCTTTCTTTTAAAACAAGCTGATTTCCAAAAGAAAAGTAAATGGTGTGTGCCAAACATCTATCTATCTATCTATCTATCTATCTATCTATCTATCTATCTATCTATCTATATATATATATATATATATATATATATATATATATATATATATATATATATATATATATATATTTATTTATTTATTTATTTTTTTATTTTTTTTACTTATACTGCTGTGGTGATAAAAGCAAGTTACGATTGCTATTGCTTTAAGAAATCATGTCCATATTTTGTTTGAACAATTACATGCCTGAAAATGCTATAAATTAAGTCACCTGCAACACTGCAAAATATTTAAAAATTACACAGAACATCAGCTTTTTCAAAAATTATTTTAGAACAAATATATCTCAAATCACTGGAGAGGAACTTCTTACCCTCATTCATTTATCCAAAGAGAAACACGTGAAGTTGTCCTACTCCACCATGTTGTCCATCCAGTTCCAGATGATTAATGGAATTTAATCTCCTTATTGAAGCTCCTCGTGTGTCTGATCTTAACACGCTCATTCTGACTCCTGTGCTCCTCTCATCACATGTCCAATGCCGCAGCTCTCATTCTTCTATTTACTGATACCCCTCTCCTCTTTCTCTTCTGTCACTTTGCGTGCACACCTGATGCCTCCGTCCTGTCTGCTGCCTCCTCCCTTCACTTTCAATTCCAAAACTGATCCTGCTGAATAAAGCACAGCAGGGAGGCTGATCTAGCCACCTGTGACGTCAAGGGCTCTCTGTCAGGGGACATGCACAAGTCTGTGAGAGTGAAAAAAGAGAAGAAGCAGGGAAGGGAGGGAGAGCAGGAGAAAGAGAGGGAGGCGGGAGGCCATATATAGTCCCTATTCTGTGTCCACACACAGAGGGCTATTGAGTGTGCACACTGAAGTCTAAGCTGCATGCTGATAGGAGGGATGGAAAAAGGCATAGAAAGGACAAATGCAGAAATTCAAAGCACAATGACCCTAATTGTTCC
This sequence comes from Anableps anableps, assembly GCA_014839685.1. Taxonomy (NCBI): domain Eukaryota; kingdom Metazoa; phylum Chordata; class Actinopteri; order Cyprinodontiformes; family Anablepidae; genus Anableps; species Anableps anableps. Next base: position 20,571,775 of record CM026066.1, read on the forward strand.
AGCTGATCAAGACTGCACTGTCTATTGTCTGAAATGCTTATTTAGCAAGCTGGAGCTCTGTATGTGGTAGGATGAATAAACACAGTATGGCTTCTACATTTTGCACAACAGAGCAACCGATTATATGAACACATCCTGGTCTGTAATGTCACAATAATGATTAGAAGCTGACATCCTACCTGCAACTGCAACTGCTTACTGTTTAATCCTGTTAGGAATCTGTTAGGAAGTCAATACATTCCTGAAATATTTTAGCTGAGATAAAGTCATGTAAAAGTTTATATATCCCAAGAACTGCTTCACATTTTTAAAACATCGATGGATTCTATTGGGATTTTATGCTATATAGACCAACAATAACTGTGAAATGAAAAGAAAAGGGTAAAAATAAATTTCCAAAATTTTTCATAAATTCAAAATCAGAAAAGTATGTTGCACATATGTCTTCACCCCCCTCTTATTTGGTTTATCCTAAATAAAATTCAGTGCAACCAATTGCCTTTGCAGGTCATCTAAAATGGAAATAGAATCCATTTATTTGTAAATGAATCTTGATATAAACATATCCATCCATCCATCCATTATCCATCATGCTTATCTTTGCAGGGTCATGAGGGGACTGGTGCCCATCTCCAGCAGTCATCAGGTGTACACCCTGGACAGGTCACCAGTCTAAACACATCTCTGGTCAAATTAAACCAAAACTGAAAATGTTTGGAAAACTAACACTTCACATTACTCTGTCTGCATCATCTGCACTGTAGAACATAGTGGCGGCAGCATCATTATACTTTCCTTCAGCGGGAAGAGGAAAGCTGATCAGAGCTGAAGGTAGGTAACTACAGGGCCATTCTGAAAGACTGACTAGTTATACGCTAACTTGACTTGAGAGAACAGAATGATAATGATATGAAACATACAGCAAGAGCTAAAAAGGAATAGTTTGGATCAACACATATTTATGCATTAGAATGGCCCAGTCAAAGTCCAGACCTAAATCTAATTGAGAATCTTGGGCAAGACCTAAAATTTGGTATTTACAGATGTTCTTCAGGCAAACTAACTAAGCTGGAGCTTTTCTTTTTACAAAGAACAGGAAAGTAAATCTCACTCTCTGTATGCAAAGCTGGTAGACATAAACTCCAAAAGACCTGCAGCTGTAACTGCAGTGAAAAGTGGCTTTACTAAGTATTGAGTGAATGGGCTGAAGACAAATCCCCACCACACCTTTCAGATTTTTATTTGAAAACAAATCTGAACATCACACATCCTTTGCCTTCCAACACATCTGTGTGGTTGTAACGTGGCAAAATGTGCAAATGACAAAGGGGTGTTAATACTTTTGCAAGGCACTGTATTAGTTGCGATGTGCAAAAACCACGTTTGTGCAAATTCCGTTCCTAATTATTTGTTATATAAGACAGTAGTATTTCAATGGAGGATAAAATTAGCATTCCACTGTGACTGACGAGTCTGTTTGGCTCTGCATGGCAGGATGTAGCAATATGCTGCCACAATGCCTCACCCAGTGCAGTACGCCCCAACTCCATCTCCCTTATACTGAAGCTCAGATCTGTAGAAGACAGACTCGAGCTATACTGCTCATCCCACATTCATCAAGCTGGAGCATAACACTGATGTATTTGTTCCACTGGGAGTGCCTCTGCCTTCAGGCACCCCCACCGAGTGCCAGGTCGAGACCCGAACTGGGTGGGCATGCGTGGAATGCAGAGCTGGGTGTAAACAGAGTGTGTTCGGAAGAAGGGGAGAGTGGAGTGTGACGGGGCAGGCCTACTGCCCATAAGATCACAGCAGCTCATCAGAGGGCAGAAGGCCTGATTGCTATTTGTCATCAACACCCACTGCTTGTAGCGTAGACCAATCAATGAATGAGTCCTACCAACAGCACAAGCACAGTGACCTCAGACTCAGCCCACTGCGTGGGTGGGAACTCTTGTAATTTACTGCATCTGTTCAGCATCTGTGCAGAGCTGTAAGAGGTAAGAAGCAAGACCATAAACTAATGTCTTATTTTCATAAGCAATTATTGAATACAGGTGAATACACAATTTTCTGTTCAAAATTACATCCTTTTTCAGACTCTCAATGTTTCATCATTTGTATAACATTCCAGACATTTCATCACTCCACAATCTATTTCAAACATGATGAAAAAAAAAAAAAACCCCAAACAAATATCATCACCACCTTTATTTAAGACACAAATAAGTCCATATAAATCACTTGATAAATTTATCATTCAACAGAAAGTGAGTAAATATTAGTTGGGTCAACAAAACAGTAGTGTCTGCATTTGTTACTGAAAAATGCAAACTGCATATAAATAATAGAATTGCTTGAAGATTTAACTTTCCTGTAAATCAATTCAATTCAGTTTATCTACATAGCATCAACTCATAAATGTCTCAAGGTGGACTTTTTTTTTTCCCTTTAGAGCAATTTATATGGCCAACTCAATACAATCATACATGATGACAAGTTAATTACATATATTCCAACCAGATCCTAGTATAAAACAATGGAGTCAAGTTCAATGTGTCTCTGAATCACTGAATATTTAGTGATATAACCTATGTTTCTATGAACTGCTTCACACCAGTTTTGCCTTGAACTGAGCAACTTCTGGTGCTTATAGACATTTTCCAGATCAGCACTGAACTTCTTTTCAAAGTTCCTCTGGATTTCTTGGGTTTGCCTTTGAAACAGAATATTATATATACTTCATAAAGTTCACCGAGTCAGTCTGGAGCCAAAATGTTTCTTGCTTACTGGTGAGTTCGGGGTCATTGTCTTATTGAATAATCCAGTTTAAGTATAAGACATGACATCTTAAAGTATTTTTGATCGATTCAAACTGATCCATGATTCCTGGTTTGAGAAGAATACGCCCAACACAATTTTTTGAGAAACACCCTACATTATGGTGTCTAAGATCTGCCATGAAGAAACATTAGTTTGCATTGGAATCACAATGTGAAAAAGGTGCAACCAAACAATAAAAAATTTTGACAGTTGCAAAATAAGCAGATCTGAAAGAAGTTGAATATGTTTTTACTTTAAAATCCAAATCATTTCAAATACAGACATTAAAATGTAGCAAATGTTTTATATTACAGATTAGGGTAACTCAAAGTTGACAACTGTGAAGACAGCATTACACAGTCAGCATATGAAGCATCCTGGATTTCTGTATAAATCTACACGAGGTCAATGCAACTAAACACAGAGGCTGTACATGATGCACAGAACTCACTGATGCAGCTACAGGTTTTATGAAATGCCAACCCGCACCACTAACTCATCAGGTTTTATACATAAAGTCAGCTTCAGAGGAAAATCATCAAAGGCGTTATTTTCTTGCTTTTTTCTTCTTGGCCTTCTCAGCGTCATCATGGGCTTTCCTCTTGGCAGCAAGCTTGTTCGCCTGTTAGAAGAGATCGATCGGCGTTAATGGTAAGATATGTAAACACCAGTTTCACAAGAATTTTAGGGTCAGTAAACTGTATGAGTCACAGCTGGGCCTGGGTGCTTTATGAACAGCAGCTGGAAAATACGGTTAAACATTCTTAGATAAAAACTCAGTATTGACAGTAAGGTACACAGAGACAGAGAGCAGAACAATGTTTCTATTTCACGTGGTTAAACAGTCTTATCGACTAGAGAATTTAAACTTTGGAGAAAAATAAGCACACTGAAACTCACCTCTCTGACTTTTCTCTTTTTTCCAAACATGATCTTATCATACAGGTATTTCTCCTTTTTCTTCATCATCATGATGGCCAGACGCTTCTCCTCTGCCTTCTCCTCCTGCTCCAAGCGGGCAGGATTTTCTACCTTCACTTTTCCAGGTGTCACTTTAACCTGAAGAGACTAAAAGGGAGAGAGAGACATGTCTGAGAATCCAAAAACAGAGAAAAAAAACCCAAAAAACAAACAAACAAAAAAACAGGACAAAAACAAATAAATAATAAAAGAGCAGACATTTCTTACCTTCCCCTGAGATCTTTGTTCCTCCATCTTTTTGAGGTTCTTCTCTTCTGCCTCTTCCTCATCATCTTCCTCTTCTTCATTCTCTTCCTCTTCTTCCTCTTCCTCCTCCTCGTCGTCCTCCTCCTCCTCGTCGTCATCTTGTTGAGCTTTGACAGAAAAAAAAAAAGCACATTTACTCTTTCACACATGATAAAACAATAGGCTTTTGGTTTTCGGACCATATTGAACAGAAACATTTCAAATTAAAAACTAATGTAACTATTTACAGGGAAGGTTTGGATTTTTTTGAAGAAAGGTTTTGTGAAGTTATCAGTGATAGTTCTCTTTCCTGTAGCAGATGGATTTTATATTATTGTGAAAAGTGAATAAATCATCAGATTGGTGGAAGGCCAACAACTAAGTTTCAGCAATTAAAAAAAAAAAAAAAAAAAAAAAAAAGCTCAAACTGAAAATGTTCCCGTCTGTGGGGTGAAAAGATCAAAATGGTCACAATTTGCTAATATTACCGCTACTAAAGTTTGTCTCAGAGTTCTCAGCCAAACATGTGTTACGCAGCAGACTGCAGGTTATGTACCATAAACAGCCCATCTTGTTAACTGGCTAATATCAGTTTATACCTTTGTTACTCTGAAAAGATTCGAACAGAGAAAAAAAAAAATAAATAAATAAATAAATAAAATAAAATAAAAAAAAATAAAAAAATAAAAAAAACACACACCATACAATATTCTGCAAAATAAACCATTTGAAGACCAAATGTGATCTAGTGAAACCGTTGTACAATAATTCAAGGTTAACACTCAGCTGCATCTTTCCAGGCGACTGGAGTTCAATAAATGATGTTTAACTAAAGCTGCGTTTACAACCAGCAATAATCCTCCTTGCTGTAACAATCTCTGAATTATTTCCTAAGTCACTCCGGATATTAAAGCAGGCTTGACTGAGATAGAAAGGTAATAAAACAAGAGATTAAATGACCAGAAATGTTCAGCACAAGAGGCCCCATAGTGAAGGCTCGGGGTCTCTTCAAACGCTCTACCTTCATACCAGAGCTGCTTCAGGGGTCACATTATTTGCTCTGTAAAGGAGGGGGCAGCAAAAGATAAACCCCCAGAGGACTACTTCCTTTCAAATGTTTCTGCTGATAAAATGCAGCAATAATTACATGAAAAAGTGTCACTGGGTGTAATTAAGTCGAGATCACTGCCACCAAACACAGTCATATTCAATAAATTAGAATATACATCCCAATGAGTCTCGTTTGTCAGATTAAAAGTACCTTTTGAAAACAAACTTTAGGTAGGCATTAAACATACTTTTCATTAAGCCCACATTTCTGTTTTTAAAAATACATATTTTTTATTTGTCTGATGTAATATTCAGATTTTCTTCATTAGATGCTTGAAGAAAATCATCATGATTAAGAGAAATAAAGGTGTTAAAACATCAGTCTTTGTTTAATCTATATAATGTGTTTCACTTGGTGATGGAGTTACTGAAATAAATGGACTTTTCAGTAGTATTCTAATTTATTGAATGAGTCTGTATATCAAAACTAAATTCTGAAATATGCTTAATCCATACCAGGTTTTTCTCCTCGCTGTAAGGCCATTATCTTCAGCTTCTCCGGGGGAACATAATCCCCTTCCTTCTCCTCCACAAATGGAGACAGGTGAGGTGGCAGAGTGACTCCAAGAAAATAGTCCTCCACAGGCAGGAGTATTTTAGCATTGACACAATCATACACCCACTGCGGCTGGATGTAGAACCTAAAACACCAGAAAATATTAAAAAATAAAGAATATAAAGTGTCTCTTTGCTGAAGATTGTTTTTTATTAGGTCATGAGATTTTAGAGAAAGATAAGTGTTAGTCTGTCAAATATGACAAAGCAAAGCTTTGAAGGTGCAAATGGAGCTTTTGTGAAGAAAATGAAGGATTTATTGGTTATAATCAGATGCTTTAAACTGCAATAAAAGCTTGGAAGTGATGACGAGTTTCCTTTACCTGTTCATGTACTGTTTGTCCACATTTGGTCTGTCAACAATCTGATGTGTGATAGTCTCATCCGTGACGTCGTATGTGCTTCCAATACAAGCAGATTTGTCCCACGACACCTGACCACCGAAACACCTGGGAGCACCAACATTGAAATCGGTTTAAATTCTGAGAAAATATTCTAAAATCTCTTTTGAAACATGAAACAATTTGAGAAAGTAGCATTTAACCGATAAAAGGTGTTTAATGGCTTTAATATCCTGCAGCTTTAACAGCATCGTGTCTTTCTCACCTGATGACAAACGCCAGCGACTCCCTGGGCACTTCTCTGTTGATGAAGAATTTGAGCCCCTCAAAGATCTTTTTCTGGGTTTCCAGCAATTTCTGTTCCTTCTCTCTGGCTTCCATATTCTCCATGTCCTCCTGAAGAAAAATCAGTATTCAGAATAAACTATTATTTACAAAGTCTTCAATAAGTTGTAATGGATAGATGGAGGGAACTAATTTTAAATTTTCACGCTGCTTTCCTTGAGAAGCTTCAACAGACTACATTTTTTTGTTCAAAGCACTTGAAGGATGAAACTATGTTTATCTTCCTATGTTCATTATAAGATTCAGCGATATGCAACATTTTCCCAGCTGATATTTGTCAGTCCAACAAATGATGATGGACGATATATTCGCGCAGCTGACGTCTGGACTTTTTTTTTGGGCGGAACAACGTAAACATACACGGACTGATTTGCCAATTAGTTGGCAAAAAATTCAGTTGCCTATTTAGGATTACTTTGGATTTAAACAAGATGAAAGAGGTAAAACCACAGAATGTAACCAAAGAAACTTGGCGATTGTGCAGTTTCAACAAAGGACTCAAATATGACAAACTTGCATGAGCATTACGTGTTCAACATCTGGCTGATTATGCCACGCATTCACCAGGTGCTGAATCAATAGGACGTTTTATCAAAGATGCGTACGTGACTTAGGGTGTCTGACACAGGAAGTAAAAATAAGGATAAATGTTGGGAAAGTCTCATAATCCTTTCTTCTGATTATCCCAAACTAACACACCAACCATGTGTGCAAAAGATCTTCAATCCATCAAAAGAATCCTAACTCTATTAACATGGGTGCAAAACACTGGGTAAAAAAAAAAAAAAAAAAAAAGAGTTAACTAAGCCTAGTAGGAATATTTAAAGATAGAAAAGATGTTAATCTGTTATGGAAGGGACAAATTATTGGCCTGTATCAATCAAAGATACATTTATGATTGTTGGAAACTCCTAAAATTGAATTAAGAGCGGGGCAACGCCTCATTAAAAGCTGGAAGGAAAGTGGAAAACTATCATCTCTGTGGAAGAAATGTGGTCGGAAAAGAAAAGTTAAATGATCGTGTCGGGGATCACTTAAATGTTCGGTGAAACAGCAGTAAAATGCACATCTATCTTCAGAACACTCACAAAAATCGCGAAGGAAACTCAAGGGAAAAAAAGGCTGTGGTAAAATTTGATAACTGATGTTCAAAAATAATTAATCAAATCTGACCAACCATGAGTCATTATGCAAAAACAAGTAGGCAAAAAAGAATAATACCAACACCACTTTTTAGATTTTATCTTTTTATCTATATAAAAAGGTAAAATCTATCAAATTCCTTCTACTTTGAGTGGGTCTACTGTGTAAACTTCCAAAAAACACATTAAAGTTTGCAGTTGCAAAGAGTAAAAGTTCAAGTGCTGGGAACATTATTGCAAGGCACTGCAAGCTTTTATTTTTCAGCGCCTGGTTTTGTTTTGTGGGATGTTAGAGGGCACAGCGGAGGCTCTAGGAGGGATTAGGCCTGGGTCGCTGAACTACATGCAGCATGTAATCGTTCCGAAAAAGGTTTTACCAGTTCATGGAAAATCCCTGTGGTGAAGCAGGGCCCACTGGTTGATCATTTCAAATCAGTTGGGCAAAACAAGCCTCTCAAGTGAGAACACCCTGTTCATAGCAACCCAACATAAAGCTGTAAATCCCCAGTTCGGCACTGTATCTCCAAGAGGTGTCAATCCTCCACTGAAAAAGTATCATCTTTCACCTCTGAGATTAATTACTTCTTAATGGCTTGTATGTGTTTTGATATTTCTGTGAAAGATGTTTGTTTTTAGCATCTCTCAAACAACCAAAAAGTATTTCTGGCTTGTATTCTTACCCCTTCAACAGGAAACTGATCAAGTTTAGCCTCCTCTTCCTCCTCTGTGGAAACAACACGTGCCAGGCTGGAACTAAGAGCTGAAAGTTTCTGCATAGAGAATTAGAAATAAAATCAGTTCATCATAACGACTGATAAACATTTTATCATTTAAACGAAGGAAACTTCTACAAAACATAAGCCTCTGTCCAGATATTTGCTGAAAAAACTGTTAAAAGTTTCAAGTGGCATATGGTGCTTATACTGTCAAAATACAAAACCATGACAGTATATAATCATTTTATTTCCTCTTAAAGAGTTATTGCTCAATACTTGGCAAAGTGCAAGTTGTCTGCCCAATCTGCAAAACGGTATACTGTGCAATGGAAGAGAAAATGTTATCTTAATCATGTAGGAATTTAGGAGTCAAGGCTCTCTCTCTCTTTTTCCCTGTTAAGAAACGTGTGTAGGTAACAATGCAGAAGAAAAGCTCTTTACAATATATCCAAATACACGGACTAATGTAATAATACCACCTAAGGTTGAGCTAGGATATCTATTATAACAATAAATAACTGCTTTCTTTTCTAGACACTGTACTTTGCATACTACTACCACAGCCCAGGACAAAAAAAAAAAAAAAAAAAAAAAAAAAAAAAAAAAAATCATACAAACATATTATTGTATGATCATTATTATTATATCATTATCATTATTTATTATTTTATTTTTTATTTTTATTATTTATTATCATTATTTATCATTATCATTATTATTGTATGATGATTGTATGATATTGTATGATGTCTCTCAAGCTACAAAACATCCATTTCAGACAAAACTCCAACAAAAACACACAAACGAAACTGGTGCGCAAAAGGGAGCAGCAACTAGAGGGATGGGAATTTGGATGAAGGCGGCAGATTTCTCTTTACCCACCTAAACCAGTCTGGCTGAAATAGTTTTTGCCCAATAATTATGAAACTGTTAAAGACTTGGCTTCAAGGGAACAAACAATCCAAAGCTTATAAGACAGGGAAACAAAGGAGTTCATGCTTCGACAATCACAGATAGTTCTAGGACAATTGGTGTTGTTTGTAAGCATAAAGTTTCTCAGATAAAAACAACAACAAAAAAAATCATTGCTTTATTTGATCCAGTGATGACTTGCCAAACAAAAACCTTTAAGGCAGTATTAAGAGGATACGCTTACCTCGAAGTAGCTCTCTGAATTCATGGCATAATCATCCTCATTCTCTTCCTTGAGCTCTAATTCTGCTTTGCTATCCAGCTGCAAGGAGTGAGGAAACATTTGCTGAGTACACACTAGAAGCTGGCCACATGCTCACATTATTATCATATAGGGGCATTTAAAACCCCTTTAAGAGTCTGAGATACCTTTGGAGGGTACACCAAGTTGAGAGATTGGTAGAGTCTGAAGTTGACAAACCCCAGGAGAGTTGTGTACAACTCTGTGAAAGTTGCCATGACTCTGTAGTCAACATCTGTTGGGTGCTGAAAGAACAAAAAAAAGCAAAAATTCAAGTAATTCACTCATATAAAAAAATTCTGTTATATCTATAAATATACAACCGTCTTTCAGGGTACAACACTTTAAAATACAACTAATACTAATCAGTCAACTTTCGAGAAGCCTTGAAGGAAACTTTTCAACTAAAATACATACATGTATCCACTTTGACAAGTTGGATCCCTTTAAATAACGAGTTTTTCTAAAATAAATGTTCACCAACTTGTTTTTATTTGAATCTGAAACAGGTGATACCTCCCATGAAGGTAAAAGTTGAATTGTTTCTTTCTGAGTTTACATGCAGGTACTTTCATATTAATGGTCGCCGAAGCCTGCTGTTGGTTTTTTTTACAACAACTTAGTTTTATGGAAGACCTCTTTTAGCATCTTGTGGTCCACTTTCTGGGTGAACTTGCTTGGACGGCCAGACCGAGGTGTGTTGGAGGTCATTTTAAACATCCTCCACATACGATCAGGTTTTGTTACAGTAGAACAGCTGATTTCAAATTCTTTTGAGGCCACCTTCAATCCCTGACCAGACTCAAACGCTCTCTAAATCTTGTTTCTGAAAGCTTCAAACAGCTGTTTGGATCCTATAATGGTGTTCAAAGGGCGAACTTTCAAAATGCTGTGTAACAATGCCCTGCACCCAATGTGCAGGGCATTGCAAAAAGCAGGGCTTTTTTTGTCCATTTTAATTGAATTCACCGACAGGCTGAATTAAACAAGCTACGCAAACATAAAACACCAAAGAGGAGAAACCAATATTCTGTGCATATAATTGCAGCAGCTGAACAGGTCAGGATGATGAAGCTAATTGCAGTTTTCTTGCATGAAAGCAATGTTGTCTGATGACTCAGCACCTCATGCTGACAAAGGTGTGCCAACCTTCATTTTAATCCCACAATAATAGCATAACTGCTTATTAGCATAACCCCTGTTGGCTGCAAGCACCTATCTGCACTTACATCATGGGAGAACTGATATGGCACCAGCCATGTAATGAGCTGTCCCATAACCTCAGCTTGGTAATATATTCCCTTGATGGAGAGGAAAACCTACAAGGAAAAACAGCAAAGCGTTTAAATAATGTCTAATAAATGCTCATGAAATCATTTGGCCTGCAGAGAAAACTGGCACCTTTCTGAGCGCACGAGACGCGATCACATAGTTCATCCACTCCACGGTGAGGCGTCTGCACAGCTGGATTGTCTGCACATGACATTTTCCTGTCCGGGCGAATGTAGAGAACAAAAAGCACATGCAGAGGGCGTCATCGATGTCACGGAGGGCGTCGATGAAGGTGGGGTACCTGCCAAAAAACACCAAAATCAGTAAGATCCTAAATGCGCTTGCAGCACACAGCGGGTCTCAAAAGTGCACACCTGTCAAAATGCCAGACTCTGAGGATGTAAAGAAGACTTTGATACTATGATAAATCCTTTCACATATTTCATGGGATATTACAGTCATATTCAATAAATAAAAATATACAACCTGATGAGTCTCGTTTGTCAGATTAAAAGTACCTTTTAAAAATAACAACCTTTAAGCAGGTATTAAAACTTACTTTTCATTAAGCCTACCTCTGTTTTTAAAAATTTTTTAGTTTGATGTAATATTCTAATTTGAAATGTCATTTTCATTAACTGTAAGTGGAAAATCATCACAATTATCAGAAATAAAGGCTTTCAAACATCCATCTGTGCGTAATTAATCTACATAATGTATTTCATTTTGTGATAAAGTTCCTGAAACAAATTGACTTTTCAATAATATTCTAAATGTATTGACAGGATCTGTATGCTGTACAATTCAACTGAAATACCAATCTTTTTTTTGGAAGGGAATAAAAGTGCAAAACCTGGTAGTATAAGTGTACACACGATAACACTTTTTTGAAGTATCTTTTGATTTAATTTCAGGATCCAGTGTTTTTGGTTCTCAGTAACCTACACCTTGAATCGTAAATATCTGCCAACTGCATCCTGGGAAACTTCTCCAAATATCTCAGCTTGTTACAAGAAGTCTTTTCATCAGAACGTTTAAGTGAGTCCACAGATTTTCTTCCAGACTCTGGGTACACCATCCCAAACTTTAATTTTTCATTCACAAATCTCTTCTTGTGTAGATCTGGATCCTTGGACTCACAGTGGTGCCAGAAAAAAAAAAAAAAAATCAATCTGTATCTTTAGCATTCCAGCAAGCAGCTGAAAGTTTTTGGTCAAAACTGAACAACATTTACAACAATTTCCCGAAGGACACAGAAATTCAAACTAAAGTCCTATTATCAATTTCCATGACCTAAAATATAAAATTGTAAAGAAAAGGGTGAAAAAAAAAATTGTTTATCATAATTAAGGAGGCTCTACAAACTGTGCAACTCTGCCATCTGGTGACAAATTAGTTCCTCCTGCCCACATTTGCTAAAATACATTACATTTAAAAAATGTAAAATAATTTAAGCTGTACATTATATGAAAAAAAACTTGTATATGGAGATACATATGTGGATTGATTTACTTGCAAGAAAAACTGTATAGTGAAAACATCCTTTACAGGTTTGAAAACAAATGTTTTCATGACTATAAATACATAATATTTGTCAGATTAAAAAAATAAATCAAGAAGAGCTAATAGGGGTCACAAAAGACAAGAAAGATTGCTCCCAGGCAAAGATCTTAAAGCAGCCAGGGTTTAATGATGAGTCAATCAAAACTTTTTAAAGCAGCAGAAAAGAATAAAGCTAATGTTGAGGAAAGGGGCGAGGTCTTGCAAGAGTGGTTGGAAGTGATCTACTTGGAAGAGTTGCAGGTAAAACAAATTGTTTACTTATATAAATAAGGCAGAGTAACTCAAGTATTAATTAAACAGAGAATGGGGACAAGAAATATGGCGGCAGGTTCTCTAAACTTTTAAGACAAAACCTTAAACCTTGAGCAGAAACCAGATTGTTTACAAATGGAAAGACCGCAGTTCAAAACTGAGTCCCTGCAAGGAACAGTGAAGCATGGTGGATGACTCATAGCTCTTCAGTCTAATCAGGACAACTGGTCTTTTTAGTCCAAATAATCAAAACAACATTTTTATTAGGGGTGCACCGATTGCAGTTTTCTGGTCAATCATTGATCTTTAAAAAGCCTGACCCGCCAATTCCGATTTTGGCTGATACTCCAACAGGTAGACAAGATCGGTAGATAAGATCGGTTTCACATGCAAGTACTGGCCGATCTTCCAAAATTAAGGAATCTGAACCAATTTATGAGCTGGCCGATTTATTGATGCACCCATAATTTTTATTCATTGTGTAATAACAGACATGGTTTCTGATTGGCTAATATTATCCCCCAGAAGGGTAATGCCCACAAATGTAAAGCCAACATCATTAGGAACCATCTTTGGTGTAGAGAAGAACAAACAGCCCTAGAAGATATGTTATGGCCTGTAGAGAATTTTTAAAAAAATGATGTGTCTCTGGGATTAGATGAGGAGGCAGTTCCTCAATAGTTATTTCTCCAATAGAGTTGAAACAAGCAACCGGTCGAGTTCCTTTATAAACTCAAAGCAAGTGTATCTAAAAGAAGAGATGCTGTTTGAAAACACTGGATGGTCACAATAAATATTAATTGGATTAAGACTGGTCTGTTCATTAACTTTACATGGCAAAACATGTCTGTACCAGATTTTTTCACCACAATCTGTACAGCATCAGTGGCCAAATAAAAATTCTGTATAATAATAAAAAAAACTGTTCTTATCCAAAAGCTTGCCGATCAGAGTTAGTGCAACACTTCCCTTAGTGCCTTGGTTTAAATGTGATGCTTGTCACCTGCTGCTGCTAATGCCAATGACTTTTCTTTCTTTTTTTTTTTTTTTTTATCTCCTACACTGAAGAAAAAAAAACATACAGGTTGTTTAAATGAAAATCATTTCTGACTATTTTAGATTTCCTTTTTCTTAAAGCTAACAGAAGCTTATTTAAAGTGGCACAGCAGATCTAACCTAATTTACTCCCTCATGATGAGTAAGGAGAATAACTTTCTCACCTTTCTTTCACGATGTGGTCCAATTTATAGGCCGGCTTGTTCTCTTTCAGTCTTTCAACAGCAGACCACTCTGTTTTTCCATAAGCCCTCTTTAGTCTGCGTACAAAGATCTGTTAAAATAAAACAGTTTAACAGTGAGTTTGCCATTTTGTGTGGGGGGGCTCTCAGCTTAATTATTGGAAACTTTGGTTCAAGTGATCACCATACACTGATGAATGTCAGACTCACAAAAACACACAGAACACAAAAGGAAGCTTTTGAACCTCAAAATAATTTTTCCTTTAGATAAATGCAGCTGTTACAAAAATAAAATTAAAATAAAAAATTATTAAACATGTCAGATCTTTAGCTTGAAGATTATTTAAAAACTGGCACGTTTGTGTAAAATACCTTGTACTCTCTGAACTTGGACACAATAGGCTCGTGCAGCAGAAAGCGGATGTCTTTGAGCAGGTAGAAAGTCCTTGGCGCAGTGGAGCCTTTGTTCACCTTCTTCTTGTGTTTTGGCTCATGTGGATAGATTCCTTTGAGGATGCACAGCCGCCTAAAATTCAGGAGGAACTAAAATGCTTTTAATGTTTCCAGAGAGGCTTATTAATTATACACGCAGATCTAGAATCTAAAGCAGAAACAAAAAATGTTTCAGGTAGGTGACATTTCACAATTACTAACCTTTACAGTTAGAGGGCTTGAAAAAGCAAAATATAAGAGGTGATTAGAAATAAAGTGAACTTTTAATGATTAATTTAAGGCTGACTTACCACAGAGAAAGCATTAGTGGATGGTTGTTCCATTTTTAAATGTCATGTGTCACTTCTATTTGATGCTTTCAGTCTGTTTATTGTGTGAACTACACTGCCTATTGTCTTTATATATATATATATATATATATATATATATATATATATATATATAAAGTGGTCTCTGTTCAGCACTAGAGACCGTATCTCACTGAATATAAAAAGGGAGCTCCTGAAAGACGGTTAAAGCTCTGACAATCTAATTCATCATCATCTTCACACTTTGTTGACACTGATACCATTAAGCAGTGTCTGCAGTTATAAAACAGGAAGAATCAGATCACTGTTGGACTCCACCGTAAAGTATTTAAGAACATGTGGAACATAATCTACCTGAAGTCGGGGAGGCTCAGCATCAGCTTCTTTCGTGCTCTGTTCCTGGTGATATAGTTGGTGGCAGAGCCCCGTTCATACTGTAAAACAATATAAAGTCATTTTTTTACTGATTTAATCCGTATGCTCCTGATCAAACTCAAGAGAAACTTTACGTTCGTATGTAACTCTCACTGTTTGTGATTCTGAAAACAAGCTCCAGCTAGCCCTGCTAGCTAGCTACCCGGATAGTTGTTATTTTAATGTTATTGAGTCTGGGAGGAACTCTTACCTTTTTCTTCTGAAGACCCCCCATTTATAGACAAGATGCCGTTCCACAGCACTGTAAGAAAATCTTATTTACGGAAACAAATAACAAGCTAACAGATGAACACAACGCTGCTGCCACACGTGTCGTCTGACATGCGCAGGAGGAGTTACGAGGAGCCGTAACCAGGACCCAGGGGTTGACCGTTATCCGCCTGTAAGCAATATTACGTTCTAACGATGCTTAGTAAAGCTATGTATTTACTGAGGTAAAACTACCAAACTGCCACCAGGGACGTTAATCAGAATTAACTTCCATAAACATGAACTTAAACTCTTCCACATACTATACTGAAAACCTTGCACAAAGACTAGTGAAAAGCTATTTGTAAGTACTGATACTAAAAGTGTTGTGTAACTATTAGTCCAATCAACTTGTCCAGCAATAAACTGCCCAAATATATCTAGGTTTTTAAAATTTATTTCGACACTACATATTTCTTATATAAAACAATGTCTTTCCAGACAGTAAAATGGAATGCATAGCACTGATACATTACAGACTGTTTCTGTCTGGAACGACCAAACAACAAAGTAATCACCATATATGATACTATTAAGAGATGAATAAAGAACATAGTTTTCAAAAAATAAAAATAAAGTCAAGTAACTATGCTGACATTTAAAGTTAGTCGATCCAATTTGCTGTTAAATAACTATTGTATGTTATATGTAGGACGCTTGATAGATAGATAGATAGATAGATAGATAGATAGATAGATAGATAGATAGATAGATAGAACTAACATCATTTGAAACGTTTGCCAGTTAGTATGATCATTTTTGTACTGCTGAGAAAAGCTCCATGAATCCTAAGTGATAATTAATTTAATTTCATTTTATAAATTTGTATTTATTTGTATAAATGGCTAGATGCCAAAAACATAGATTCTGTTTTTACATTAAAAAAGACTGAAAATGCATTAAGAAACAAACGTCTGTTACACTTTCAGGGTTTAAAACAATACATTATTTTAATTGATAATAGAAAAGCCTTTTACAAATAGCTTTTTACATAATATTTATAGGCTACTCTTACTGTACATATATGTGTCATATAGCAGTTCCTCACATGTATGCATTTCTTACTAGCACATATAAATTAAAAACACAACTTTCAAGTTCTTAAGAAATAAAAAGAAAAAAACGAAAGCTCTTTTTAATACACTTAAATCGGCTCAGTTTGCTGCAATGTCATCATTTATTTCCTCTTAAGCTAGCCTTTGTATATTGTTCACGTTTGTTAGGACAAAACTATAAAATATTACCAAAAATGGCTTATTTTTATTATTTAAAAGTTGGATATATTCATTGCTCATTCTATTTATTTTTTCTTTTTCTTCCTCACAAGTTAAATTGTAAAAAATACTGTTTATCAAATGAAAACAAGACAAACTGGGATCCCAGTGATTTTAAAATCTTTATACTGATGAAATTTTGAGTTAACATTGCTGAGAGGTGTTGTATGACTGCAAAGTGAATTTAATTTAATAAATGAAAAATAATTTTAAAAAAGGTTTAAATGTTATTTTATTTTTTCTTTTATTGTATTTGTAATTCAGGAGAACAAGAGCCTAAATAGGAATAATAAATAAATACATAAATAATTACTACAATCTCTAACACCATAAAATTCAGCCCCACCCCTTTTCCTACTCTTCCTGACTCACTGATCCCTCACACGCTTGAGAAAAATGTGAGCAGATGCAGAGCAGCATTAGATAGAGAGAAAGAAAAATAATGTAGAGTGGTGGAGGAACACATCATCCAAAACAACCTGAAGCTCATCTCTTAAAATGAGTGAAAGATTGTATACAGTTGTCATGGGGGTCCGGGACTTCCTAAAGGAGTATTTTAACGGTTTTTGGGACTATGAGACTCCTAAGATGATGGTGATTAAGAACAGACCTCTTGGAGTAATTTACAGAGCTGTTCAGTTTCTGGTAATCACCTATTTCATCTGGTAAGTTCTCAGCATGTTTTTTATATATTCCTAATAAGGAGCAACATTTACATACAATAAAGTGCAATAAAATATCAGCAGCTTTGAATGTGTTCCCACTAATTCCCTTTTCTGAAGCAGAGGAACATTCTGTTGTAATTTAATTAAATATATAAAAAAAACTAAAAAAACAGTAACCTGTGTGAACAATACCTTTCAGAAGATTAAGTGTTTTGAATAAGCTTTTTGTCTCAGAGCGCTGGTTAATTCTTTGTAGTCTTAGTTTTAAGGGCGTCATCTTGTTTCTTGGCTTCAGCTCTGAGGGATAAACAGATCCTGAGTAACATGACACCTTTAATGAAATTTCGCATCAAGGGATTTGTTTTACTGTCTCCGTCTGTTCTATCATCCATGAAGGTATGTTTTTATAAGTCAAAAAGCATACCAGGAGAGTGAGACCCATCCAGAGAGCTCTGTTTACACTCTTATTAAGGGCAAAGCAGTGCATGGGGATGACGTCCTGGACAACGTGGAGTACGCTCATCCCCCAGAGGTGCATCATGTCCTTGGATTTTGTCAAAAATAATAACTATCTTATTGATCAGATGTCTATATTGCATATTTCTGACTTTTCTTCCTAGGGAGTTGATGTAATCAGCACAATACTGAGAAGAGAATTCACTTATGATCAGAGGCAAGGTACCTGCCCTGAGGTGAGAGGTCAATTCCCTTAAAAAAGAAAATATATATGTATGAAAGGGTTTCAGCTGCACTTTTACCTTGTTTTGGCTTTTTTTCTCCACAGCATTTCAATGTTGACAATGCCAACTGTACGACAGACTCTGACTGTTTTCCAGGCTTACCAAACTTTGATAGTCATGGTAATATTATGACTTCTCACATTATCTGTCATCAGCTTGGTTGTTTCATATTTTCTCCATCATCCACTGTAATTTAAACACAGGCATTAGGACAGGCAGATGTGTTCAGTACCACAACTACACTTTCAAAACCTGTGAAATTAAGGCCTGGTGTCCTCTTGAAGACTACGCTGTAGTACGGTAAGGCATTGGACTTATAATCTGAATGTTACAGTTACACAGTTCGATGTTTTGGGGGATTTTTTTGTGTAGAAGACAACTTAGTACATAATTGTGACATGAAAGAAAAATGTTTTCAGGGTTTTTAGAAACAAAAAGTGTTAATTAATGTACAACCTCCTTTTCTCAAAACTATATCCAGTGCATCCTTTTTTCCTTTCAGAAGTCACCTTATTAGTAAATGGACACTACCTGTTTATAATTTAATCTCAGTATATATCAAACGGTGAAGGCCTTGGAGGTTTGTTAGAAAACGTTAGGGAACAAACAGCATCATGAAGAACAAGATACACAGCAGACAGGTCAGGGGTAAAGATGTGGAGAAGTTTAAAACAGCGTTAGGTTACAGAACAATATGGCCAGCCTTTAATCCTTTCTCAGAGCAATGTTCAAGCCATCATATAAAAACTGAAGATACTAACTCAGGTGGTAGAGTCTTTTGAAATGACTACTGTTATTTTTGCATCCACAAATCTGACCCTTATGGAGCACTGGCAAGAAGGAAGCCATTGTGAAAGAAACTCATAAGAAGTCTTGTTTGAAATTTGCTGCAAGCCGTTTAAGAGGACACAGCAAACATGTGAAAGAAGGTGGTCTGGTCAGATGAGACCAGAATTGATCCTTTTGGTCTACATGCCAGATGTTCTTTATGGAGGAAAATTAACACCACACCCTAAACACTCTAACCCTATAATTAAACATGGCTGTGGCAGCATCATGCTGTGGGGATGTTTTTCTTCGACAAGGACAGGAAAGCTGGTCAGAGTTAATGAGAAGATAGAGCTAAACACAGGGCAAGAAAACCTGGTAGATGATGATAAAGACTTGAGACTGAGGCGGAGGTTCACCTTTCTACAAGAAAATGAAATAGGCCAAGTCCCAACCTAAATCCATTTTAGAAACTGTGGCGAGAATTCACAGATGGTTCTCCATCCAAACTGGCTAAGCTTAAACTATACTGTATTGCAAAGAATAAGGGACAAAAAAACCCCTCTGTTTCGATTTGTAAATCTAGTGGAGACAAACCACAACTGTGCAGCTGTGATTGCAACAAAAGTGGTTCTAGAAAGTATTGATTCAGGGATCCTAAACACAAATGCATACCACTGTTTTATTAGTATGAATATTTTATATAATTTTCTGCTTTAGAATTATGCAGTACTTTATGTGGACGTTCTGTAACAAAATGGGAAAAAGTTCAGAGTGCGACTACTTTTGGAAAGGCTCTGTACCACATCTCATGTAATAGTCGTGTTTACACAGATCATCAAACAAGACAGAGAATGCTTAAATAAACATATTTTAGCCTAGATAGTGTTGATCCAGTAAAATAGGGTAAACACTGCAAAAAAGAAGTAACACACAAAATTACCAAACAAACGACTGGATAAACGAAACACCAAAAATAGTTTGGTAACAACAAATAGATGTGTTACCTAGAAGAGCAACATTGAACTTTCTAAACAAATTTGTGTACTCTGAATATTAAGTTGTTAAATCAAAAACACTGATAACTACTTTTGGAAATAGACACAAATAGACACAAATGCAGGTCTTCTTGAATGAGGTGAAAAGACGTTTAGGAGAAGCAGAAGAAAAAATATATGCATCAGACAGAAAGGTTCCAGTTGTCCACTAAACCTTGAAGTTGGTCTAAAACTGTCATTCCCCAATTAAAGCATGTTTCTGTTTTATTTAACAGAGAACCACCTTTAGTGGAGGCTATCAATTTCACAGTGTTCATCAGGAAACTCCATCCACTTCCCCAAATTTAAGTACTGAGGTAAAGTGTCTTCAACCCAAAACCCAAAAAACAAAACACTGAACTTAATGCTTCTGGTCGTCTGGGTTACAGATGTTGATTGTAAACCTCTTCTTTGCTTACAGGGTAAATGTAGAAAGCCCCCCAGGGATGAAAACTAAAAAATACCTCAAGAGATGTCATTATCATGAAGAGAATGCGCCTTACTGCCCAAATTTCCGCCTGGGTTACATTGCCAATCAAGCAAGGGAGAATTTCACTGAACTCTGCAGGACTGTGAGTATAAGGTTGCACTGCAGAATTAGTCAGGGGTTGGACTGATAAAGGTTCACTTTCATTTTTAAAATTCTTGTATTTTTAGCTTTTGATTCACTGTATTTATTTAAGTTATATTCATTCATGAAAATGCAAAGTTAAACAGGTTATATAAGCTAATGTGAAATCTTGTAGATGACAATTCATAGACACATAACATTCGGCCATGTGGCTAAAGATAACACAAAAAAGTTCACTCCTAGGCAGGCAGGTAATGGAATGAAATAATTTGACACACTCAGAACCAAAGGTTAAAAAGATGGACAACAAAAAAACAACTCAGAATCCAAAAATTGGTGACTGGGACCAAACTCAGAGATATAGGAGCAGGAACAAACAATAGTGCAGAAAAGACAAGCATTGTATTAAAGGGAAGTAGAAGACATGGGACTAACTGGTAGATTAGACCAAAGGGGTTCTAAAACATTTTACCTTCAAACGTGGAAAATAACAGTGGATAACAGTCAGTTAGGTTAACAACCATTACTGATTAATTAAACAAGGGAAACACAGACAGCATAAACAACTAACATACAGTGGGTGAAATAAGTATAAAACAAAAAATGTTTTTCTCAGTAAATACATTTTTTGTTTTTCTGTTGAATCAATCCAATCTGCACATACAAAAAAATCAAAATAAATTGGTCCATAAATTTAGTTATTGGTTATGAAGTGGAATGGTACAGGGATTAAGTTTTAAATGCAAGAGAAAAATTATGTTCTTAAACGCTTCCTTTTGCAATGTACTAATCAATATCAGCTTGTTTTATATGAACCTTATTAAAAAGGTGTCTACCTAAAAAGATTGCTACCTAAAAGATTGCTAAGAGCTGTACAATTGGTAAATGGAAAGACAACTTCAATAAAAAGTGTTGCAAAACATACCAATGGCAATGATTACAATGGCATTTCTAAATTTCTGAATTTTCCAATGAGGACCACTGGAGTCATTTTACATAAGTGGAAGGAACATCCTTAACCATAAACCAGCCACAGCCAGGTGCCCTTGTAAGAATTTCTATCAGAGTAAAAGAATAATCAAATGAGTTGTCCAAGAGCCAAGGAGCTCTCACTGTGAGCTTTAGAAAGACCGGGAAATGGTAGGTACCCGTCGTCCTATGAAAAAAAAGAAAAGCACCACAAAAGCCTCTATGTACACTCATTGCGTAAGACTCCACTGCTGAAGAAAATGAAGGTAAAATGTGTTCAAAAGTTGCTCCAGAAGGTTTGGAACCTCAGTGAAATGCTAGGAGAATATAGTCTGGCCAGATAAGGCTGAAGCTGAACTCTTTTGATGTCATTGCACAAACAGTGTTTGGAAGAAGAATGATTTTGCACATAACCACAAAACCACAAAATGGGAAGTTTGGGAATGGAGGTTTGCTGTTGGAAACATCATAGTGTAGACTGCCTTACAGCATATGGTGCTGGCATACTTCATGTAATTAAAGGAAGGATGAATGAAGACATGTACGGCAACATTATTGATATGAATCTATAGATAATAAAACACAGCCAAGAAAACTATTCATTAGTTTCAGAGAAAGAAATGAAAACTGTTAAAATGGCCCAGTCAATAACCCAAACTGTGTGCAACTGAAAATCTATGGGAAGAACTGAAGATCAGAGTGCATAGAAAGGACCTCCCTTTGAAAAGAATGCCAGAACCTTCAACATTTGAACAGTTTGTGTGGAAGAAAGGCTCAAAATCACACCAGAGCAACAGCTGTAGTTTTTCAGAGGAAAAGCTTTGATGTCATAACCAAAAAAATCTCTTTTCCACAAAATATTTCATAAAGTTCTCCAAGCGTGATTAGTAATTTTTACCCATAACTTTGTTTATGGACTAATTTGCATTGATTTCTTTGTAAATGTGGATTATATGGTTTTTAACGAACATCTGGTGTGAATTTAATGCCAAAGGAACTCTTAGAAATATATTTATTGAGGAAGACGTTAAAACTTATTTTAGCCACTATATATCTAGTTTTCCTCCAATAGCTTTTTCACATAGTTATATTTTATCTTTTCAGTTTCTTTATATATAAAAAAAAAATAATAATTGTTAAACCTCCCATTTTTCTTTATGTTTCTTTTGTAAACTCACCAAAAGGTGAGAACAACAAACAAAGTAAAGTGTCTTTCTTGTAGTGTAACTTAGTGACATAATATAAAGCAAAGCATCCTTGTATCATTCTCTCTACTGTTAGGGGGGAGTGATTGGCATTTTCATCAACTGGGATTGTAACCTCGATCTGGATCCTTCACACTGTAAACCTACGTACACATTTCGCCGTCTTGACCTTCGAAAGGATCTGGCTGACTCTGGTTACTACTACAGGTCAGCAAAAACTCAGCATTCACTGACCAGATTCATGACTATAATCATAACTTTGTCAAGAAATAAGTTTAATTTTTTTAAGGACATGTTTTCCTATCCAGGTTTGCCAAATATTACGATAAGAATGGTGTGGAGTCTCGCACCCTCATCAAGGCTTACGGCATCCGTCTAGACATCATAGTTCATGGACAGGTACAGCAGAAGTCTCTAAATATTGCTGTTTTTCCCTATTTGCTGTGATGATAACCAGTTAATTACTTCTTGCGTAATTTCTGCACAGGCTGGAAAATTTAGTGTCATTCCCACCATCATCAGCACAGTGACAGCTTTGACCTCCGTTGGGATTGTAAGCACACTCAAAAATTTAATTTTCATTGAAACATGTTTGCATAAATAAATATAATGAATATTTAAAACCCATGAAAATAATAAACAGAATCTATTTGAACTATTTACTCCATTTGAATGGACACAAATTCTTTCCCACTGCTGGTTTTTATTAAAACTGGGTTGGTAAAATTTTTTACATTTCTGATCAGGAATACAAACAGAGGTTCTGCTGCCATGACTATTAACCTCATATTTTTTTTCACTGTGTTTACACTTTGAAACAATATTAAAATCCTTTTAAACTCAGAGGTAACCTGTAATATTACCAAATGTTAAATAAATTAGGTTTTACATGTCCCAATTGAGTCCAAGCCCACATAGCAGTTTTTTTTTTGTTTTGTTTTTGTTTTTTGTTTTTTGTTTTTTTTTTACAAATATTAATAACATTAATTTATTTGCACCTCAAAACATTAACATTATAAAACATTCTGGCATAAGTAGTTAAAACTCTAAAATGACTTTAAATGGGAAATTTATTCCCCATCTCCACAGGTGACTGGAAGTGGAGGGCAGTGATTAAAAAGTTATTGAAGTGAAAGTTAACAGGAAATGTCAGTTGTAGTAAAATTTTAACACGCATGACTGACATGTTGCTGTGAGTTTTCTTCTAGATTAAAATGCTTTGTAGTCTGCCCCAAAAAAGCTCCACCCAGAAGGTTCAGGGTAATCGTAAAAGTAATACATCCCTGCCTCTGCATGGGTAATTTGATTTGGCCTCGGTAGAAGCAGTGGAAATGGAAACTGGGTAAAGACTGATACTAGAAGGTGTTTAAGGCTTACAGACATTTAAACATCATCTAACCCCACCCCCTCGCCACACAATGTCTCAATAAACTAGCTAAAATTTAAATTTGAATCACCCAGCCCAAATGTATTAATTTACCATATAATTACTTAAAAAAAAAAAAAATTGCAAATAATTTTGAAAATTTCTTGTTTTGTAAATTGGCAAAAAACCTGTAAGTTACAACTGCTGCTACAAGCTATTCATGTTTTCATTTTGTTTCGTTTCTCTACAGTGCAGTATTATCTGTGACTGGATCATGCTTACATTTATTGACAAGAATGAAGTCTATAGTGAGAGAAAGTTTGATGAAGTGAGTAAAAAGGTAAGTATTTTTATGTGCTAAGCTGTTTTAATATTTCACAAAATGAGCTAAACGATAAGCTGCAATGAAGTCTTAACATTTTAATATATTTATTCTATATATGTACTTGGAAAACATTTACTTTTGTTGGATATTTTATTTTCTGTATTTACCCTCATAGTTTCCTCTGTGCTCCCAATAAACCCAGTTAAAGCTCTGCAGAAACCTTTATCACAAACCCGTAACATGGTTCTTTTAAGGTTTAATTTAACTGCAAATGAATATTTTCCAAATATGTTTGAGCAATTTCAGTGGCATCTGGTGGTACCTTTACAAGTGAAGTGTTTTTGTTCTTTGCAGGTGACCAAGGAACCCACAGACACCATTCGCACTGAGCTCAGCTTCATCAGCAGTTACGGCTCAAACCATTCAGACCTGTCAGACGGCGTTCCGCTCTGATGGCTCCAAGTTGCTTAAACTCTCTTTCTCCAACCTGATGATGGCAACAACATCATCCCAGTTTGGTGGCAAAAGTGTCTACAGCAGCTCAGAGATAGAGTCACAAAGCACTACTGCAAAAGTAATCACACCCTCTGAAACTTTTGCACATTTTGTGATATTACAACCACAAACTTCTATATATTTTAGTATTTTAGCTTTTATAAATAAGCCAACACTGAGTTTTGCATAAATGTGAGGTGGAAGGAAAATAATACTTAATTTCCATTTTTTTACAGATGCAAATCTGAAAGATGTGGCATGCATGTGTTCCCTCTCCCTGAGTCAATACTTTGCAACTCTACCAGCCTTGCACATCTACAGACTCAAATCTCCACCCCCATTCCTCTTTTCGAAATAGCTCAAATTCAGTCACATTGGATGGAGAGCCTTCGTGAACACCAAAATCCAAGCCTTGTCACAGATTCTAAATTGGATTTAGGTCTGGACTTTGACTGGGCCATTCAAACACCATTAACACCATCTAAACTAATCCGTTGTGTCTCTGGTTGTATGTTTATGGTTGTTATTCTGCTTGAAGGGGGACCTCTGCCACATTAACTAGGTCATTTAGGCCTCTTTTATGACCGCTATGTATCCAACTCCATTGTCCCTGCTGAAGAAAATCATGTTTACATAATGATGCTGACAATGCTAATGTTTCAACAATGAGGATGGCATGTTCAGGATGAGGATGTTTGTTTCAACACTACACACAGTGTTTTTCAATGTTATAAAATTCAGTTTTGGTCTCATCTGACCTGAGCACCTTCTTCCACCAGTTTGCTGTATCTGCTAGCTGGTTTGTGGTAAACTTTGGATGGCCATTATGATTTGGATGGATTGAACAGTGCTCCGTGAGAAGTTCAGAGCTTGGAATAATGTTTTATAACCTAACACTGCTTTAAACATTTCTACAACTTTCTCCCTGACCCGTCTGCTGTGTTCCTTGGACTTCATGATGCTGTTTTATTCTCCAATATTCTCTAACAAATCTCTGAGACCTTCACAGAACAGCTGGACTAACACTGAGATTAAATGACACACATTTACTAATAAGGTCACCTCTGATAGCAATTGGATGACTGGATTTTATTTAGGGATATTAGTTTATAGGGACCAGAATAACATACATACCTTTCAGATTTTCATAAACTTATAAGAAAAAGATTAAAAACCATGGATTATTTACCTTCCTCTTCACAATTAGTCATTACTTTGTGTGACTAATCCCAATCCCAATCAAGTACATTCAGTATACTGGTTGTAATGTGACAAACTCACAAAGGTTTAAGGTGTATGAAAACGTTTGCAGGATGCTGTACTAATGGGAATGAACTAAGAGATAAGGACCACATCCTGATTATCTGACCTTTGAGGTCCCCACTGCAGTTCTCAGTAAAACTGCTTCAACAGGTTTTGTGCACAGATCGACCTGAGCCTTATTGGACTTTCATCTGTTCATCTGTTCACCTGAATGTTCCAGATGAATGAATTTCATCTGTTCATCTGAATGAAACCTGCCTTCCTTTACCTTCAGAAAACAAGTATACTCACATGTAGAGAATTTTCCCAGGATAATAAGAATACTTTCAAAGTAGAAAAATAGGGTAGAAACAATTTACTAACCATGAAAATTGTTCCCATGTACATCAAACATTCAGTCCAATAATTAAGAAATATCCTTTTCAAAACTTATTGTTCAGACATAACCATACAGATAGCAAACACTTCTGTTCTTTAAAGTCTGATTTCTTTATAGATTAAATTACTTTATGTTGAAAGAATGAGAACATGCTTATTTGGGTTATTTTAGTCTTAACATGAATGACAAATGGTACCCAGCTGGAGAGCAAGCAGGATAATAGGATACAAAAGGAAACTGCAAGGAGCTGCACGAAGACAGCTGAGACTAGTAATCAAATTATGTCTACATTTCCAACAAAATGATTTGTCTAACTAGATTGTTGGAAACTGAATCCATCTGCACTCCTAAGAGCAGAACAAATGTCAGTGGTGAAACAAAACTCGAGAACCTAGGGCTTCTGGATCAATATCTGCCATGAGGAATGTAAAAATGGTAGCCACATATTGGTTTGAAAACCATGTGGTTATGGTGTGAAATAAGACATTTAAAGTTAATTTCACCTCAAACTGAGTTTAAATTAGACACATGTTGGAGCAAAGACTGAAAATCCAACAACAGGGTTCAGATGAGCTCCCTCATGTCTCATTTTCCAAGTGCAGGTGTCAAGAAGATCCTCTGAGTAAACAATCTAATTGTGACTCAGCTTACTGTCTTAAATGTGATTATGTGAATGGGAGACAGCCATCAGCAGACAGTGACTCAGCTGTTAAATCTAAGTGTAGGTTAAAACCATCATGTTGTTCCCCCAATGAATAGATGGAAAAAACAAAATGCAATTGTGATTTAGATTTTTATTTAACTGCAGAATTAAACCATTTTCCCCACAGATTTTCCATTTCAAAATTCTCTTTTGTTTGTTTAGCATCAAAAGTTCTGTTTACCTTTTTCAGCTTCCATTTCTTCTGCATATTCCAGAGTAATAAAAAATTATCAACATAATATATAACCCTGATTGGGAGGCAGTATTTTTGGCATCACCCTGAACTTCATCTTAGAGCTGTATGGAGGAAGGCTCCTATGCATTTCTGATTTGTTAAATATTTCAAAAGCAAATACCCCTTGTAAAACTGTGGGTTAGTGAGATTTTTAAAAAGATGGGACTATTATAATGAAACTTTCTCCAAATTTAATGTGATATTCATCCTGAACAATTCAACTGAAAAGAAGTGTATCAGAAAAATTAAAAATCTACAATAATGTTGCTGAATAAATGCAAACAGGGTTCAAGATAATAATGTTTCAGGGGATAAAGATTCAGGGTAACATAATATAAAATGTCTTGAAGAAGCAGTATTATGTGTGTTCCAGGCACATAGAATAATTTTATGGCACTATTGAGTAAGTGTTACCTTCAGTTGTTACAAAAATGCTGTATATATCAAATATGACTTAAAAGCAATTTGATTTTGTAATTTAACACCTTGAAATTAGGCCTCTGTCTCTTTAAGAAAGTCCTGCTCTTTCTAAAACTCTGCCTTCAAAGTTTTTACCTGTGTTGCACTGAGAAGTAGCATGTATAATGAGCTCAGCAGATGTGCAGTTCCACTAGGTGTTTGCTAATTGCTGCTGGCTGGTCTGAAGGAGCTGAGTGGGGAAGTCACAAGAGAGGGTTGCTCTGTGAGGTGAAGCTTGGAAGCTTAGAAACTGCAGCTTTGAGGAGGAGTTACGTCTCAAATGTTGAGCTGGGTCCATCCAGGAGTTTTGCACAGCTGAATGGCTGCCACAGGGGGTTAAAGGATTTCACTCCAGGTATGTTTTTGATGAGAGAATAACATTATAACATGGTGTAAAGCTCAAAAAAGTCAATTTTACATAACATTGCCCCTTTAAGCTCAGATGTTTACCGTGAATTTACAAAAACACATTTACCATGCTCAATCACCTTGAGAAAAATCAAAACCTGTTCTATCATTAGATGAATGGTCACTCTTGATTCCTATTAAAGCATAAGCATTAGGGAGTGCTCAATTAGAACTCAATACAATGCTGAACTCGAAGTTTGATGTAGATGAAAAAAGAGCAACATTAAGATCCTTTAGAAGATAGAACTGAAAACACAAATCTTTCTCCATACTCTATTTTGCTTTTTAATTATTTCAAAATCCAAAGTTCTGATACTTTAATATTACTTTTTCATTGACCTGTAAGAAGATCAACACAAACATTAGTGGAGAATTTGAAAGTGCTGTTGGGCATTTTGTGCATACACACACACAAAAAGAACATTTTGTGAATGGTTTAGGTTCAGAAGTCTTAAAATAAGTAAAAACCAAAAAAAAGAGGTTTGCTGTCAACTGAAAAGAAAAGTGAAATAATGTGAAAGTTTACAGAGCTGAGGGCGTTTGGAAAGATTATGGGCTTTTTATTCTCAGAACTCAAGTCTGAAGCATAGAAGCAATACAGATAGTTCAAATACTTATGCATCATTTATTTATTTAACATCTGACAATCTGAAATTCATACAAATATATAAATCAAAAAGGAAAGTAGACAAGAATTTAACCATATTTACAGTCCATCCTTTTCTCCTCCTTGCTAGCCAATAGTCCTTATTACATGGGATCAATAATCACAAAACCTGAGATGACGGCTGCTGAGCTGCACTGGTTTCAACACTCTGTTTCCCAGAGCCACTGTGGAAGGAATCGTCACTGTGTGTCTCTTTTTCAGTGCCTGCTCTGGTTGATCTGGGGGCTCATCACAAGCAGCCAGTCGATGGTCTCCTCCAGGAATCTCATGTTGTAGTGTGAAGCGATGTTTCGAAACACCGTGATCTGCTCGGAGAAACTCTTTAAATGGAAAAAGAGCAGCGTCAATAGGAATAATTATACACTACATGGACTGATTTAAACTATGTTAAAATATTTCAGAGAGCAGAAACCTTGGCTGAGAAGGTCAGGTCAAGTCTCCAGCACAAGCACAGTAAAGGGACATGTTGGCTTCTTTCACCCCTTTGCATTTGGGGCAGACCTAAAAATCCATTTGTGTTGTCAGAAAGATTCAAGTGAGAAATGAGTCGAACAAACACATGGACACTTTTAGTGGCTTAATAGTTTTAAAACCATGAGTACTTTGTTATTTTTACACAGTATGTTATATAGGGTCATGTCAAAGTTCAACTTTTTCAGGCTCAAACTTTAAAGAGTTTTAAAACATTTTTGGCCAATTTTAAAGGATAAACAGAAAAGCTCAGTTGGAATTTAGCAAAAACCAAGACCGCGAGGAAGAGATTAAGGGACAAAAAGACACATTGATGGATGGCTGCCAACATTAATGGTGGGATCAAAAAATGGATGGATGGAGATAAAAAAAAGTTGTATGGATGGATAGATGGAAGAATAGATGAAGACCGATGTACAGATGGATGAACAGACAAATGGATGCATGGATGGACAGAAGGACACACCGATGGAGGGATAACAGACAGAAAGACAGGCAAACAAGTGATCAATGGACGAGCTAGTTATGGATGAATAAACGATCAAGGGATGAAAAGACAGACAAACAAATAGGTAAACCAATGGATGGATATAACATTTACACAACGGTAAAGAGAACAATGTCTGGAAAACTTTGTAGGAACTCGAAATATAGATGTTAAAAGTATTTTTACTGAAAGGTAGATTAGATAGATAGACATTCCCATGGGGAAATTGATTTTAAATTGATTATTAAGGCGTTCTAATCATATCACTGAAAATGTGATCATTAAAAAAAAGAAAACAGCTACAGAGCGGGGCTCATGTTATAGATGTGCCAGAGTTTTATTTTAAAAAACAAACAAACAAATTAATTAAAAAAGAGTATATTTACTGTCTACCCGTTGTTGAGTTGATGTTGCTTGATTTAGCATGTTTTACTCACCAGGTCCTGCAGATTGTAGCTCATAAGTTTCTTCTGCAGAGCTTCCACCAGGGCCATCTCAATAGAGTCAGTTTCATACTGCATTTGGCAGTTTGAGCAGAACCACTGAGGCAAGACAGACCCATCCTAAAAACAGAACAAAGTTCTCCCAGATATTAGTTCTCCCAGCTGAAAATACTGTGAGGAATTTACCAGTTCATAACATCAGGCACTACTTACCTGTGCCACAGATGGATCCTTGCAAAGATCGAGGTCCCGACAGAAGTTGCAGTGGTGACAGATGACTTCTGGCAGTATGTAGGAGTTACAGGGGTCACGAAACTGGGCTTCCTCAGAAAACTCTCCAACATCCACGAGACGCAGGAGGTCTCTCTTTAGTTTGTTCACCTGATTCACAATGTTGGCGTCAAGCGAAAGGACCTGAAGATGTAAAAAGCAGGGAAGAAGGTCAATAAATGGGGCACTGGTTGTAATTCTAATTGTTCACCAATAAACACAAGCATAGCTCCTTCAGATTTAGCACTTGAAAATTTCATAATTTCCAGGTTTAATGTTTTAAGCTTTTGTGTCAGTTTTTAAATAACTCTGGATATTCCAGTACAATATGTGTTGAGTAGTGTTTTAAAGGGGTATTTCACTGCTTTTTTTGGCATAAGGACTAAATCAGTCCAATTTTAATATGTGAAACAATCTGACCTAAATCATCCTGATTTAATAGCTGATTATTTAAATAAGATTGCATTCAGTGACATTATTTATTTATTCATTTTTTAAGTAGGAGTTTGTTGGGTATCTAAACTACAGCACCAGTTTAAAAACCCCAAACTGTCAAGAGGGCAAAAAAAAAAAAAAAAAAAAAAAAAAAAAAAATTCCAAAATTGCCTTTTTTTTATTTAAGAATGTGTATTTATCTGCTCTCAGTACATAACTAACAAACTAAAATAATCAAAAATAATCAACAAGTTGGATTAAATTCTAAAAATCTAAGTTCTAGTGTGGTACACAAAGATAAAGGACGCTACCTACATAAAATAAAATGTAAAAATCTTCTTCCCATTTTTAAGAAATATAACTTTTTAATGTTTCAGACCATAGAAAAGAAAAATGTCTGGAAACTCCAACACTTAAATTCAATTTTCTCTCTTTTAGTACTGGAAAAATGATCCAATCAAGTGTCACATGTTTCCAGTCTGTGTGGGAACCCTGTGAGAGGAGCTTTTATAGAAATTTGTTGCCCTGCAGACATCATGGCACTCAGCAGCACACCTGACAGACGTATTTGACGAACTCCAGCGCTGGGTTGTTGAGTGGCAGGTGTGAGCCGGGAAGGACGGGAAACATCTCTGAAGTCTGGGTTACATTCCTGGTCCCAGTCACCTTTTTCTGGATTTTCTGGGTGATGGTGAAAATGTTTTGCGTCAGCTCGCTGGCCACATATTCCTGGGAGAAGGAGATCATTCCTGAGGGAAGAGAAATTAGTATAAAAGGCATCCTGAGAAATTAATCACATGTCTTTAGTAACTGAAGCTCCCTCCTGAACGGCATCTTACCAGGAAGCGCACTCAAGTTCCCGACTGCCTGCTGGGAAGCCTGGCTGCCTCCACGCCTCTTGATTGGTGTTGCTCCTGGAGCATTACGTCTCAGCTCCTCTTTCATGCTGTGGTAGACTGCAGCTATGTAGGCTGGGATGGGAAGGGAGAGAGAATTAGCTGAGGATAAAAGCTCAGGAGGAGACATATTTATATGTGCAGATGTTTGTTTTCTCCTTACCAGATACAATCATGAGGAAGTATTTCTGACAGGAGGCTGTTTGGGGGAGATAATGCATGACATTCCAGTTGCTCTCAATCAGCTCTTCAACCTCATCTGTCTCTGCATCTCCATCATCTTCCTCCACATCATCTTCATCATCATCTTCACTGCCCTCTTCATTTTCGTCTCCTTGTTTGTTTTTCTTCCGTTTGGCTCCTTCCTAAAAATGGCACATCATCGTTAACCATGTCATAGATCGTGTCCTTTAAGCTTATGTAGTGCAAAGCTTTGTTGTTTTTTAAAAATAAATTTTAAGACAGAGAAGCACAGAAAAATTGGCTATTTCCAGCTTAATTGGTCCAGAGTTGCAATCAAAACTCAAAGCCTTAGCCTCGACTATGATAAGAATGGATTTTTAAGGCTGCAGGCTAGAGACTTTCTGTTATGCAGAAAACAGAGAGACTGCTTGCTGTTTTTTTTTTTTTGTTTTTTTTTTTTTTGCTTGCTCTATTTAAATTTACAAAAGAGGCTTGAAAACCTTCCATAAGATTATTTTGCAGCAATAATTGTTATTGATGACTGAGTCACCCTTTTAAATGAATATGTCCTTGAATGGACATGAATTTTATGCTTTGAATGGCTTATATATTAATATGGTGTTTAATTGATCGTTCTTCCATTTAAGGTATTTGAACGTGTGATGGTTTGAGAACTTTGGAAGATTTTCCTGAGTACTGAACAGAAACAGCTGTGGAAAAAGAACATTTCAAACTATTCATCACCCTTAGCTGTTAAATAGTATAAAAATCAAATTAAGTGAAGATCTTTTTATACAAGGCTTCATCAAAGTCTGATGAAATCTGGATAACCATAAGAACTTAATTTGTTAAACAATATTTCTTCATTACTTCAGACAACCTTTTATTTGCATTAATAGAGGTAAATTGTTCTTTATTTGTTGTTAGTTCAGTTTATGATTATAATTGGTATAACATCATTAATTATTGCAATCAATCAATATTTCAAGATGTACATTAGTTTGACAAAATACTCTTTATATGAGGTGTTCTTAAGGTGATATGGCTGAAAAATGTATCACAATATAAGCGTTTAATATCAGATGATAGACAAATACTGATTAGTTTTTTGTTTTAAATATCTGAAAAACTGGTGACATGACCTGTCCTGTTTTATCCACAATTTGCTCTCGAGCTGTTGTACTCATTTTCTGCTTTCACTTTACACTGTTGTTTTTTATTTTAAGCAGTTATGAGACACTGTGGCGAAACCTGAAACTGTTGCTCCAAGTTACTCAACAGGTTGTTGTGCGATAACCAAAGAGTGAGTGAGTTAGCTGATGCCACCAGCCTTGCTTAGTTAGCTGTGAGAGGTTGACAAGCTAAAGCCTTTCCTCTGCCTACATCCCCCAGAACGCTGTGCAGGTCTGGATCAGAGTTCAGTGAAATTATTGAACATTCTATCGGATGTATTTTCTATGACATTGATCTATCGCGATACAGATTGTTATTGATTTATTGCCCAGCCTTAGATGTTCTTATCTCTGAAAATAAATCACAGCATTAAGAAAGAAATTAAGCTGTTGTTCTTTTTGAAGTATGTTTCCCTTTTTCCAGAACAACTGGCTCTTGCTACATCTTCCAACCATTGGTCTTGCAAAAATGAGAGCTATGCTTAAGCTACATATAAAGTGACACGCATGTCTCACCTCTCCGTACAAGATGCTGGAAGGCAGTTTGCCTTTCACACCGCCATAGTTCGCTGGGTCCATCCACAACAGGAACTCCCAGCATCGTGAGAAGGAGATGGACAGAGAGTGGAAGATTTCTCTCGAATGTATGCTAGAAGAGAAACAGATTTGTCAGGTCTTTAATCACATAAAGACAGAGATTAACAAACAAAAACATCTAACCTTTAAAATTAGTTGTCACAATTTTAGTTATTGAGAAAATGAAAATACAATTAAATGATTTGCTCCATATGAGAAGGTTTCTTCCGGTTAAAGGGGAGTTTTTCTTTCCACCATCACTACATGCATGCTCAGTGTGAGGCATCGGCTACGTTTACATGTACATAAGTAATCGGAATAAACGGCCGATTGGAATAAAAAAAAAAGCGTCATGTAAACGTCCCAATTGGAACATTCTGATCAGATTCAGCTCGATCGGAATGAATTTGTAATCCAAATGAGAGGGGTGGTTTATGCCGAATGATAATCCGAACAGCGTGCAGGTAAACACTTGTTCCAATCATGTTAATCTGACTGGCAAACTGACCTGACTGCGCATGTGCGCGCTATGTTGGGTAAACAAAACTGGTCTGTTCATCTCTCATCCTGGTAACGTGGAAACACCAGCAGCTACTGCTGAGCCTATATTAATATGGTGCTCCACGCTCGGGAAGAGCGAGGCAGATGTCACGGTCATATGATGGGAATGCGATGGGGGTGTCCCATCAGCCCCGGAAGTCCCAAAACCACAGGAAAAAAACTCATTAAAGCGCATACGGGGTCAGTCCGACCCCGCCGAGGCAGCAGAGGCTTAATTAGGGAGTGCAGTAATTTCTCAAAGGTTATTAGAACCTGGCGCGTGTTCATTGTGGGCGCTCAGAACCAACACACTACTGAGCACAGATTGAAGAACAACTTCTTCTCCTCTGTTTGTGTTTTTTTTTTTTTTTTTTTTTTTTTTGGTTTGTTTTTTCCAGAAAGTTTACAACTCATTGCTCCTATTCTGAATAAAACCTGGTGCATGTTAACACGTCATGATCGGACTAATTAATTTTGTGTCCAAGTAAAAAATACATTCTGATTATTTAATCCGAATACATTTCAAATTTTGTGCACTTAAACACAGCTACTGATGCAAGTTAACGACTCAATGCAAGCGACTCTTCCCCTGACGCTACATGGTCATCCAGCAGAAGTGAATGCTGCAAGTCAATGACTCAATGCAATCTGCTGGGTTCCCTAAGATGGAAAACTTTTTTAACCACTCTGAAGAAATGAACTGAGAATGACTGCAAACCATTTTCGTGTGTTAGAATGGCCCATCTTAAGTCAAGAGATGCTATCCACTTAGACTGACTGAGCTTGACCGAAAAAATTTCAAGGGGGTAAAAATACATTCGCAAGAGACTGTATTCACCTATAATATTAATATACTGTGAAACACATTAAAAGATGTACAATATTCCAGGAAATTCACCAAAATGAACACAAGAACTATAGGAATATAGTAATATATACTAAATATGATAGAGATGTAACCTGTGGGGCATGAATGTCTGACCTGTTGGTGATATAGTCCACATATGCAATAGCATCATCTATCCTTCGTTTTTTTGTGCACAAGATGATCCTGTTAAAGTTCCCATATACCACAGTCGACCCCAGACGTTTGAACTCTGCAACCAGCCTGTCAGCAGAAAGATAAGGATGAATATTAAAAGAACAGCATGCAGCCCTAAAATGCAACAGCAGCACAGCTGATACAGTCTGCTGTGATATAGAAGCATCACAACTGAAAAAAAAGACATTGGAGACATTTAAAATAAATAGATATTCCTTTTAAATTCATACAGTAAATGATGAACACAGAGGCTCTAAAGGGTCCTAAAGAAGGCATCATCAGAAAGAACTAGGGTTGTTTTATCTCTCATCTTATTTTAGATTTGAAATTTTCCTTTTTAAAAAAAAAACAAAAAACTTTTTGCTTCTCATCCTGCTGCCTGGACAACTCTATGACAGCATGACAGATACATCTGAGCAACAGCCTTGCAAAACTCAACTTTCCTTATTCTGTCAGCAACTATCCTATATGTACAATTTGGAGTGGTTCGCACTTCTTCTTGATTGGGAACCATATTTCCCAGAGAGTTTTTTAGACATAATGAGACTGAAGCTGGGATGGGGCCACACCTCATGGATAAGCAACAAGTGTTCTGTGGCCAGAACACTCCCCCATGCAAAACTCATATTCTTGGGATATGCTGCAGCCACAGTGATGAACCACCCCAAGCTAACCACATAAGTTTTTCTGCCTGCTCTAAACAGGGAACTTTCACTCTTCATCATGCGCAACCAGGAGTGCACTGGGTTGTTGAAGAACCACATAAGACCTCTCCAAGATCCTGTAGAGACTATCAATGTTTGAGCCAATTTTTAGTGTCATGGCGCAGTCTTAGCCTGGTGTGAAGGGTTCCAAAAGATACGCTTGATTGGTTTTCTAGTCTTATTGGGATTTATGTAAAAATAACAACAGAAGGACCAAAATAAAATGTATATTATGGCATACCTTTCTTCTTTGAACTCCGTGCATTAATGTTCATGGCATATTTTATATTTAATTGTACTAATATAGGGTGGCAGGCACAGTTATTAAATTCCTACCGGGGCTCTTCTGTGTAATGTTTGCATGCTTTCCCAGTGCTTATGGAGGTTTTCTTTGTGCCTGTTGGTTTTTTTCCCTGCCTTCCAAAAACACGCATTTTAGCATCACTTAATTGTCCTCATGGATGAGTGGGTGTGCGCATAGATAACTGCCTTGGTGTGACGACACACCTCTCCAAGGTGTACCCTGCCTTTTGCATGATAGCTACCTCCTGCTGCAAACCAGCAAGGACAAAGTTAATACAGAATATGAATGACAACATGGACTAATATGGTAGTTGCTAAAGCAACATGAAAGGATAAATAATAATAAAAGAGGTTTAGCATACATTTTTCAACATATCTTTTGAAGAGCTGTAAAGTCTTTGTTTATAATTAATATATTTTAAGAAAAACAGACACACATGTCAGATTTGTTTTTGTAATGCAACAAAATTAATGTCTTATTAGGTTGCAAAACTGCAGTGAGACTTACTGCAGAAACACCTTCTTCATCATGTTGTGCAGGGTGCGATGCAGCGCCGGGTCGTAGAGCAGAGAACTCGGCGAGCGCAGCCAGCGGTAGAAATGCATCACCTGGTTGTCTGCATACACATTGTGGTACTGTGTGATCTCCCTCACCCATCCAACCACCATGCTCTTTAAGATCCTGCACAGATGAGGACCACAGGAAGAGAAAACAACTCATGAATGGAGAGGAGTTTGCTGCCCTGACCCGCACCACATCGCAGATGTTTACGCACCTGAAGGTGTTGGAGCAGAGCGCCGTCTCGTCGTAGCTAGCGAGAGCGCTGGCGCTCTGGTTTCCTGACATCATGTCTTCCAGTGAAGCCTGCTGGATCACATCAAAACTGACACCCAGACTGGCTCCACCCTCCATGTCATTGACGTGCTGCGACTGGAGGATTGTGTTCACTGCCAGGCTCTGCAGGTCCAGCTCCACACATGCTGGTGGAGAGAAACAAGACAACAAAATTAACGGAAATAAAAGCTGTTAAAACAGCTTGTTCCCGTAACAGCATGGATGTTTGTGTACCTGTGGAGTAACATCCCTGAGAGTTTATCTCCACAGAACCCCTCTCATCGTTTTCCATGACCAAACGACTGTCATCAGCCTCTTTTCCTCCAAGGTCTGGTCTTGCTGTGGGAGAAAGCCACAGAAGGTGGTTGTGTTTTCGTAGGTGTCTTGCGAGGAACAAGTCTGAGCCGAAGATGGACACATCTTGAGGCAGGTTCCCCACAGGAAGGTGGTAATATCTAAAGCCAGGAGCCATTATATAATTATCTCCACAATATGCAAGATTAATGTAAAACAAACAGTGAAAAGGTCAAGTTATTCATACCTGGCCATGTCAAAAGCCTGTGACAGACAGCTGTCCAGGTTGAGATAATGGCGGATCATGCGCCGGGCACCGTGGCGCTGCCAGTCCAGCACATTGTAGCTGATCTCGTCCACTATATGTACTGGAACAACTGGGAACTCCTCAAGCACAGGCATCCCCGCTGCCAGTCGCCGCAGCTCCCAGTTAGACTGCACAGCAATGAGGGTGGGTCCCCGTCGCTCGTCCTGGAAATACCAAACAAAGAAACCTTCAAGTCCCTTAATATGCACAGAGTAATTTCACTTTAGGCTAAAAGAATTCAGCGTGCAACGTGGAAAAAGGGTTGGAATGGATGAAATGTTGCAGCAAAGAAAATACAGAGTCAGAATTGTTAGAGTACTAGTCAGGGATGTGATTTTTTTCCAAGTCAAAGCTCAAGCCTCTGACTGAAACATTTTCTCATCAAATGCACGCTATCAGGTCTGCCTATAACACTGCACTGTTAAGAATACAAATCTCCTTAGTTTCTATTTTACACAAGAACATTTAATAATTGTCTTTTAATCTTTTACACTTTAATTCAGCATGGAAAAAACTGTTATAGGCTGATGTTGAGAATTTTTCATAATATTTGGAAAACTATGTTTAAAAGATTTAAATGTCAGATGTAAATAGTATATGCAAGATGTATAAATAAATAAAAATACTAATAATATATTGATAGTTGATAAAGTGTAAGTATTAATTCATGAATTTCTGCAGTCCTTAAGGGAATTCAATGTTTAGTGAATGGCAGTTTCTGAAAATAAACCTCTTTAGTGATTATTAATGTTTAATTATTACTTTATTATTTAAGTTTGTACTGAAACAGATAGCTTCTTATAAACTAGTTTTAATTTGAAACTGTATTGTGGTAACTATTAAAACCAGTAAATACAGAAACAAATATTGTGATTATTTGTTTTGTTCATATTGTCCACTCCTGATTAGAAATAAAGATTTTTAACAAGACTCAAGTCTTAGACCACAAGTCAAAGTCAAGTCTCAAGTCTTTATGACACAAGCGTATATCGAGTCTGAAATCTTTTTTTTTTTTTTTTTTTTTTTTTTGTGACTCAAGTTCGAGTCACCGTCTCTGGCTTTTTTAGATCTCGTTTATGAAATAAAGAGAAGTAACAAATAGTTGTGTCTTTAAGAGTTTAGCTTTGCAAAACTTAAGACGATTTTTTTAAAAAACATTTTAAGATTTGTAGACAGTTTTGAACCTATGAAATTCTTATGTTTGGGATAGCTAAACTGTGACTAACACTGAGCCTATTTAATAGAACAGTGTATTTTACCTTATAGTTCAGCAGTATGCGCTGCAGAGCACGGGAGATAGCCTTAATGTCATTTTCAGCTCGGACCTCGAAGGTGTGCTTCTCTGGAGGCAGAAGCTCCTCTGACGTCTTCTCCAGGAGAGCAGTGCGCTCGGCTGTATAGACATTACTCAGGTTGGGCATCTGGTTGCTTCTGACCTGAAATCACAAATTTGCAACAAATGTAAGATTTTATTAAATGTAATCA
The DNA here is from genome assembly GCA_014839685.1 of Anableps anableps. Lineage (NCBI taxonomy): Eukaryota > Metazoa > Chordata > Actinopteri > Cyprinodontiformes > Anablepidae > Anableps > Anableps anableps. The sequence continues at coordinate 20,610,968 of CM026066.1, forward strand.
AGACCAGTGCATTGGAGTATTAGCAATGGAAGTAAAAATAAAAATAATGCCTGAGGTAAACATCATCAACCTGCAGGTGGTGTGGCACTACAGACAGTTCAAGCTTCAGATGAGTGTCTTAATGTTGCCATGTTATATATAGAAAGACATGAAAACTAGGAAAATCATGTTGTTCTTACCGTGTCCAGGATGAAGATGCTCGCTTTGCGCTGAGAGGGGATAAACAGACCAAACAGAGCTTTCTGGCCTTGGCTGTGATGATACAAGTACATGTGCCGAACGCTTCCTGAGAATAACGCAAAACACAAATCACTTTGCTGAAAGTTTTAGACTTGGCAGCTCTAACAAAGCACGTCTCAATTATAAATCAGCTCCTCAACATGGCAACTGCAAAAACCTGTTATTGATTGTGTTGTGGTGGGGAAACATCTAAAAACTCACATGACCACTTCACCTTGCACATTTGGTCGCATCTTCAACAGAACTTACCCGGTTCCAGATAGCTGAACTGGGCCAGAGACCTCATCTCCAGATGTTCCAGATCGAAGGAGTCAGTCTCCCTGCCAGCCAGATCCCTCACAACATGTTTGTTTACCATGCACACACATCCGAGCTGCACCAGTGCACGGAACAGCAGGGGGACCTGACACCAAGATAAGGAGCAGAAATTTGTGCTGCGTTCTGTTTTCATAGCGTTTAAATATAGAAAAAATATCAACATAAAGTTGCAGTTTAGGAGGAAGTAGACTTAAAAGCATATGGAGAGCTAAATGGACAAGGAACCTGTGTTTCATAGACCCCTTCGATGTCTGGTGCAGAGAGGTCAGCGTTGATCTCATTGATGTGGTTCTGATACATGTCCTCTGGCACAGAGTACTCATAGAGGTAGTACACAATGTTGGAGCGAGGCAGCATGCGGTTCACCTAAAGACGTAGATGTTTTTACAACTGACCTTCATATTGCAGCACGTTTTTTTATTAGCATCTATAAATACTTTAAAACAAGCTCTTAATGCGTACCTTCCTGTAAGCAACTCCTCCCTCGTCCTGTTTTGGGACTTTTTGGTTGACGTAGAAGACACGCGGGATGTTGAGCTTCATGCAGTGAAGATCGTTTCCGATCACAGCCCACAGCTTATACAGACCAGGGTGGTTCGTCTCTGCAATCTGAGACACATGGAAGACGCAACATTTCACAAATAGTAACAATTTCACTTAACTTACTGCACCATGCAAAGGATTAACGATTAATGTTGCACAATAGCCACAAACCTTAATTTATTTACGTAGGATTTTTTTCAGGACAGTTAACACTGAGTAGTGCATAATTGCACAGTGTAAGGAAAAACACAGGTTTAACAGATTTGTTTTGTTTTGTTTTTTTTTTTCAAATAAAAAGGTTTTCAAGGCCATCGATTTATGACTGAACTCACACATTAAAGTCCGACAGAAAACCCTAATAAATCCCCTTTAGGTTTGTGGTTGTAATGCCTCCTAATTTGAACAAGAGTACATTTGATTTTTCTTTTTTTGAAGTGATTTTTCTCCACCTGCACAATCTGCCATGGCATGTCCAGGATGCTACGTGCTGTCCGGCGTAGGAAGCTTCCCAGCCCGGTGGTGGGGCCACCTCTAATGACTCCTCCTCCGACAGGTTGTGGTTCTCCATCCAGCAGTTTCCTCCTCTTCTTCTTCTCCTTCCTCTGCCTCAGCTGCAGCTCCCACTTTTTCTTGTGATAGCGTAGCCACACCAATCGCTCCTCCTGAGATGAGATAAACCAAGACCAAAATTAGACCAAAGTAGGAAAAATGTTCTATTTAAAATGCATGGGAGATAAATTCAGATTCAGAGTATCTGCTGGGCTGCTTTCCTACCCGTGTTTTTCCCATAGGTGGTGGAGGTCCCAAAATTTCTCTCCAGGACTGTGTCAGCTCCACATCCTGTGACTCCATCTGGCTGTCCTCTCCTTGAGAAGCCCGCTTCCTCTTGGTGCTGATGAGGATAGCTGGCTGCAGGGGTCTAGGTGACATCCCAAAGTCCTCCATGTCGGCAGCTTGGGCAGCCTCGAGAGGATGACGGGCAATCTGTGAGACAGGTGTTAAAAAAAGATGACTAATCGAGAAACATCCAGATATAACAATATTTAACCAGTTTCAGAACCATCTTGCTGAAGCTACCTGTCTCTTGCCCTCACTGGTGAACAGTTCACTGATTTTCTTTTGCTTGTAGATATCATTTTTCTCCAGGAGTTTCTTATGAAGCCAGTCAGGATGCCTCACTCTGGGAACTGGATTCTTCACCTTGTGACAAACAGAAGTCAATAAAATTGATCTTTAGCTACATTTCTGACACATGTTTAATGAGCTGTTCATTTCTGAAAAAAATGACTTACTTGCTGCAGTGCTGCGGGGATGGTGATAATTTTTTGGATTGCACTACCCAATCTCTCGATGTAGTAACTCCAATCGAGGATCTGGAAACAAGCACATGAAATATTAAATATCAACAAGCAGAATTTAGACAAGAAACTGAGGGAAGTTTTAGGCTTTTAATAAAAAAAAACGATTCTAGGACTCACAGAACGGATGTCCAAGTCATACAGGCTGGGCATCTTCAGCCACTTCCGAAGGAAATGTTTCTTCACACTGGGTTCAGCCTGGAAGATGGCCAGAGGAATGGCTCTGAGGGGGAAAAATGTATAGTTGGGATCTAATAGTGTCAAGCTCTGAGACTATGTCATCCATAGGGAGTAATACAAAACAACTCTGGTATCATTTTATGTGGTCAAGGAAAAACACATTTACTGACAGAGCAAAAATATTCACCACCTTAAAAAAAGTATTCAAACCCTTTCCCTATAAGACCTTAGACATGGGCAGGTTTACTTTTCACATAGCCAGAGCAATGAAAAGGAACGGTTTAATTTAAAGCATCTTAAATCTGTGAATCTGTTCAATCTGACCAAGCCTGAGCTACTTAGGAAAGAAGAATAGACAAAATTTCAGTCCTTATATGTGCAAAGCTTGCAGCAGAAGTGGTACCAACTCAGAGGGGCTGAATACATGCCTCATTTTATGCGGTAAATTTTTTAAAAAACTATGTATTGTTTACCTTCCACTTCAGTTATGTCCTAATTTGTGTTGGTCTTTCACATAAAATAATCATGCGATACTCTAAGATTTAAACGGCCAGTATTATGTATTTTCCAGGTGCATAGTGCCATTTTATAAGACAATCAAGTACCTATGTTACCTTCAGTTGTTACAAAAATGCTGTATATATCAAATATGACTTAAAAGAAATGTGACTTCGTAATTTAACACCTTAAAATTGGACCTCTGTCTCTTTAAGAAAGTCCTGCTCTTTCTGAAACTCCGCCTTCAGGAAGTGACCACACCAGCCTCTGTTCACCCTTCAACAACGTTTTTACCAGCGTTTTAATGAGAAGTAACTCGTATAATGAGCTCTATAGCTGCGCATTTCCACCAGGTGTTTGCTAATTGCGGCTGGCTCGTCTGAAGGAGCTGAGTGGGGAAGTCGTGGGGGAGGGCTGCTCTGTGAGGCAGAAGCTCGGAAGCTTAGAAACTGCAGCTCCGAGGAGGAGCTGGGTCAACCCAGAAGTTTTTCACAGCTGAACGGCTGCCACGGGAGATTAAAGGCTTTCTCACACATGCATGAAAGAATCAAGGCAACACTCCAGGTATGTTTTTGATGAGTGAATAACATTATAACATGACGTAAAGCTCAAAAAAGTTGATTTTACATAATACTGCTCCTTTAAGGTTTTAATGTGACAACAGTTCAAAGGGTATGGATATTTTTGGAACGCACTTGTAACAAATCAATCCCAATAAAGGACAGTTCTCCATATTTTTTTTTGTTCTGATCATACATCACTATAACCTATATCCATATACTGTTAAAGCTGTACAGAGGTATTTTATGATAATGTTAGTTCCTGCATTGCGTCATGAACAGTTGCTGTGTTGCTGGCTCACCTTTCTGTGACAGGGGAACCCTCAGGTTTTCGGGAGATGACGTAGCGACAGCTCAGACCAGCGTCTTTCACCATCTGGTCTCCCAGGAACTCAGCCAACCTCTTGGCCGTGCTGATGGACGTGGACTTCTGCTCACCATAGTCCTCAAGCTTCCTGGACATCGAGCGGTTCTCTGAGATCAGCTCGAACAGCTCTACATCTGGCATGTTGGCAGCCTGGAGAGAAAAAAATTGGTGAAGTCAATGTGATGGTTGGTGACACAATTTGTATCATGATCCAAAACGCTTGATTCTAGATATCCACCTTGCTGTAAAGCACATCCAGCCAGTAGTCGGCCACTTTGGCCACTGATGCGTAGACCTCCTCCAGAGTGGTGCCTTTGAGGAAAGCCTCAAACACAGAGGACTGAAAAATCTTAATGAGCTGGAGCTCCCCTCTCCTCTTCACTTCAAACCCTTTGAGCTCAGCCAAGGAGCCATCCTCATTAAACACAGCATACCTAAGAAAGAGGCAGGTGATCCTTAACAACACAAATTTCAGAGAAGGAAATAACCCAAGATTAACACTGGCGTACCTCTTCTTCAGCTTCTTCCCTTCCTCTTTGGAGGCAGGCAGAATCATTGCCAGATATGGTCCATCCACCTCGAAGAAGATGCTGTTCTCTGACCGGATGTTGTAAGAGAGCGACGTTGGGTCGACCAGCTCGTGGTACTGCTCGTTGGTGAATCCCTCCTTCACCAGGATGTTGAGCATGGCCCCCGGGTAAGAGATTGTCACTTTAGGTTTTTTCTCATTGCTGGTTTTTACCACAAAGTTCTCAGGGAATGTGTTGGGGAGGACACACCAGATCCCGTCAGTGTCCAGCTCCAGAGGCCTCCTGGGTTGTACGTAAAATGAGAAAAATGAAGTGACAATGAGCATTTTTCAACAGCTGAATTATGGCTAATGTAATTATTCATTTAAACAACAAAAAGTTCTCATTACAGGACAAAACTGTAAACAACAAAGAAAAAAAAAAAGATTATGAATATTTTTCAAGCAAAGATTCTATACTTTCCCAGACTCAACTTTCCAGAGCTGTCACATTTTATAGAAATCACTCACCCTATTTGTTCAATGAGTTCTCTGGCCTGAGTTATGATGTTAGCTCCAGTGAAGCACACGATGCCAGCCATCTCCATGGAGTACCAGCGTGCCCTGAGATAGAGAGACAACATCAAGCCTGCAGGCCTGCCTCATACACCAGCAGCAAAACCAGAGCTCATAACCGTAGACGTGGATACGTTACTGCTTCCCTACCCTTTTCTCATGACGTAGCCGTAGAAAGAGTTAAGGATACATTTGTGGGCCAGCTGAAGAGACTCGTACAGGATCTCCATGTTTTTACAGCGCTTCACCTCAGCAGCATCTCCGTTGTCCTGAGCTGTTGACAGCTTCTTCTTCCACACCTTCAGTGAAAGAAAAAAGACAAGTTACAGTAAATAATACTAATTAACAATGCAAGTTTTATTTCTTAAAGAAAATCCGGAGCATACTTTGTGAAGTCCTTTGAATTCATAACGGCGATCCCTGAAAGCTCTGACTGTGTCGACGTAGAAGGAGTTTTCTCTCTGACAGATGGTGGTAACTCGCTCCTCAAGTCGTGTGACGTGAGTCTTCTTGTAGGCCTTCTTGCAATAATCTGATACAAAAGCAGATGCATAGAATTCAATTATTCATGCTAACTAAAACCAAAACTTGCCTTGAGTGAGCCACCAGCAGACTGTACCTGCCAGGCGCTTCTTCTCGTGTTTGGCCTGCTCCTCCTTGTGGAGTGTGTGGAAAGCCCGAGGAGGACCGTTAGGGAACAGAGGTGGTAACTTCTCCGACTCCAGCTGCTGCTGGATGCGGTGAAACTCACTGCGGCTTGCAGGCACTGACGACAGATGCATGTTATATTTTTATAAGTAAATTAACCTTTTTAATATTCAACGGATCTTACAGCTTTCACAATATCAAAGCAAAGCACTTTATAAGCATTCCTAAGGTGAATTTCTTATATTTCCAGAAGCTTACCACTTTGATACATCTTCTTAAACAGTAAAAATATTTTAAGGATGGTGATTTCAGTTCCCTATCCTAATCTTTTCATCATGCTACGGGAATGCTTTTTTTTCGGCAGGGACAGAAAAACAGTTCAGAGTCTACAGTAGATAGATGAACCTTTTAAATTCAAGGCAATCCTGGAAGAAAACCTGTAAAATGCTGCAAAAGACTTGAAAACTGGAATGAAGGTTCACCTTCCAGTAGGACAACACTACAAAGGAGGAACAAACGAATGGTTTCAATCAAGGGAAATTCATGTGTTAGAATGGCCCAGTCAAACTCCAGACCTAAATCTAACTAGGAATCAGTGGCAAGCCATGAAAATCGATGTTCATAGATATTACCTTTTAAATCTGAGAGTTTGAACTATTTTGTCAAGAAAACTGGCAAAATGCTAGTATGTTGATGTACAAAATACCCCAAAAAGACATTCAGCTGAAACTGCAGCAATAGAAGGTTTAACAAGGTATTTACTAAGGGAGGCTGAAAATAGGTGAATGCGACGCCTTACAGATTTACTTGAACATCATTGGTTTCATCAACCTTTGAATTTCAAGTTACGGACTGTTTTGTGCTGGTCTATTACATAAAATTCCAAAGAAGTACAATGAAGTTTGTGGTTGTAACGTGCCAAAATGTGGCCGACTTACTGATTTCTCCTCTCCATTGCCAGGTCATCCTCCTCTGGCAGGTGGCCCCAGGTTTGTTAAAGTCACAGGCAGCACATGTGGCTTCATCAACCATAGCTGATGGCTAGAACAGAAAAAGATAAAGACACTAAACCTAATCTGTTTCTACAGTAAAAACCCATTTTATTTAAGCTTCTTAAATGTTTACCTGCAGACGGTTTGTGAGAATGATATTGGGGTACATGGCCCCGACGTCCAGATGGTAGATGAGGGGGCATTCGATCCTGTTTGGAACGTCCTTCAAGGACGTCAGCTTCTTTTTGATTTCATCACAAACCTATAAAAGGCATCATAGCTTTTTAAGATCAAGATGAAAGTGATGATTTATTAAACAAAAATAAGATAGAAAAAAAAAACATACATACCTCATTAAAGTTGGTAACCTGCTCCAGAGGAATCTTCTCTTCCTCCTCGACGGCATGACGCATCGTTTTCTCAACTCTTTGCAGCAGAAAGTCGAATGCAGCTGGGTTCTGTGGACACATCACACTAGACCGTCACATCTAAAGATGAAGAACTGGTGCAGAGATGAAGAGGCTCTAATCGTACCATTTTGAAACGACAGGGTATGTCACTGCGGAAAACTCCAGACTCCAGCGCCTCCACGTGACCGCCCACATAAGTCTCAGAGTCCAGGACGTGGCCGTCGTCTGTCAGCTTGTTAAAGATCTGCTCCTGCTTGTTGGGGAAGATGATGTTGGCATGGAAGGCCTGCACCATGAGCAAGGCTTCGCACAGGGTGCCAGAACCTTTACGCAGCACCTGTTCACATCAAAAAGGACATCGTAAGAAACAAATACTCATTAAAACATAAAAGCTGTTATGATTTAAGTCTATTTCCACAACAAGAACCCGGAGACAAACCTCATCAGGCTCCATGGGGATGATGGTGCAGAGGGCGAAGATGAAGGGGTGAACGTATTTCATGTAAAGATAATACGTGGCCACAGCGTCTGACACAGAGTATGTTGCTAAGGTCTGATATAAAAAGATGCCAAAAAAAAAGTCAGAGAACATCCATCTGCCTTTTTAAAAGCAATTAAAGTAAAAAATTGAATCCCCTTTCTGTACCTGTGGTTCCTCAGTTGCCATGCGGCACATCTCCTCTGGGTCTAGCTCCACCGGGTCATAGCCCAGTTTAGCCTTGGCTGCCGCCTTCAGATTGTGACTACCTACAGGCAAGTAGCTGTCCCTTTTTACCCACCTGATGGAGAGGAGAAGCAGAAAAGAAAGATGATGAAACCTTCCTATAGTATTATTTAACGAGTGTCAGGATGGGTCCCACCTGAGGCAGTCCATGTGGATGGCCTGACTGGATTTATACTCTCCCTGGTTGTCCTTCTGGAAACCAATTTCCCTGTGCATGCTCAGTCCATGGAGCGCTGCCCGAGTCTCAACAAAAGGCCTACAGAGAAAAATCGTTTCAAAAGGTAAAAATTAAAAACTTACACACACAAAAAAAATTATACACAATACACAATAGGGCCAATATACAATTTGCCATATGGATCTGTTGTACATGTGTTCTCATGATCAGTGTGATGAAACATGATTTTCATCCTGAGCTGAATGATCATTGTAAAAGCTCTGCTATTAACTTAATGGTCTTTTTGAATCAGAATCTGCGATGTTTAAGAATTAATATTTTATAAGTGCTTCTTTGTTCCTTTATCTGTTAATTAAATATTAAAAATCACATATTTAATCTTTAAATCAAATATGTAATTTAGAGTAAAATATAAATCCTCGCTTCAGTCTGGCAGACTTGTAAACATAACATGACTCACCAGTCAAAAAAGTCTCCGTTGTAGGTGACAAAGATGTTCGGCTTGGTTTCTTGAACGTGATCAAACCACCTCTGAATGAGAGCAGCCTGCAACCAGAGTCATTTAACAAGTTATTACACATCTAATGTAGTGCTGAATGCCCATGTTTGCAACAGAGTGGAGACTTTGCACCCATATTCAAAACGGATGCTCAGAGTATGCAGAGAAGGGAAGAACAATACAACACAATACAGGCGGACGTACTGTGAATTCTGTGAAAAACTGCAATAAATGTTAATTAATTATATAGACACCCTGCGTTCAGGCTCTCTGTGCCTGTAATATATTTGTTGAATGGAGTATAAAAAAAAAAAAATAAATAAAAAAATGTATAAGTAAAGAGGTGGTAAAGTATTTAAGAAACTACAACCAAGTTGTTTTACGGCCAGAAGCAAATTATGATTAAAACAATTCATTCAATTTTTTCCCAGTAGCTGGACAGACTACTCGTTATCTGGAGGCTATGTTTGCGATAAACCCAAAGCAGAAACACATTCATACTGTTTACTTATTTCTTTATTTACCGCAAGTCAGAATGTTATCAACAACATCATGGCATGTTTCCCTAGCATCATGAAGCCCTCATGCAGACGCTCTTTATATTATCTGGTAGAGACTAAGCTATATTGTAAAGAAGGGTGAAAGGTGAATATGTGATCAATGTACTGATTTAGAGGTCTGAGTACAAATGCATGCAGCACTTTTTTCATGTAGAAAATCTGTAACGTTCAACTAAAATCCACCAACCTCATCATCCTCGTTAAAAACTGTAAAAGGCCCTTCATATTCTGGTTTGGGGGTGAACTCAAAATCTTCGATGTTTTCAGAGACAATCTCCCTGTTCGTGATTAGAAAGCCCTTGAAGGAAATAAATCAGAGCTGTGAGAAGTGGCACCAATAATAGGAAAAGCTAAAGAGAAGCATCACGCCAACCTGTCCGTCAATCATGTAGGAGATCATCATAATCTGATCCGTCTCTGCATCTGGGAATTTCAGTGGAAGTTTGGTGGTTTCGATGTCAAAAGCCAAAACAACTGGATCCTAAAAGCATAAAATCACGAGCTGCGTGTTAGGGAATTATGCTGGCAGTGCACGGCTATCAGTGTTGTTCAACATAAACAACATCTCCACACCGGGTGCTCCACGAGGTCGTCTCTTTGGACAATCTCTGGAGGAAAGGCGCTGCCTCTGTATCGGACGTTGTACCAGTGAGCCTGAGTAAAGCAGAACCGGTACCAATTAGAGGAAAGACTGACTACAGAGAGCCTTTAAAACACAAGAATGAAAGAAAATTATCCCTACCACATGAATCTTCAGGTCGATGGACACTCTGACATGATAAGGGACGTCATACTCCCTCATGTCCACTATGTTGTCCAGCTGATCGGCAATACTCTTTAACATCCCGTCCTCATCGGCTGAGGTCACACTGCCTCCTGATAGAGCACTTTAAGATACACGAGGACCTCATTGAAAGACATGAAGCATCAGCATGAAGCCCTCGGGACGATGGATTATTGTTACCTTGACAACATTGATGTGTAGGCGTCGTTGGACTGCTCTCTCTCTCTGTTCTTGCGCACAGCCGGAGAAATCTCACGCTTCACTTTGACGAGGTCGTCCACAGTGTTGAACGACAGCTTGATGTAGCTTCTCTTCAGTCCAACTAGATGGTTCGGCTGGGGAGAGTAAGCTGTCGTGTTATATTCTTCTGATTTTCTTTCTTTTGTCTATTTGAATGAGCTCAAGATCACACTGAAGCTCTCACCAGGTCCAAGTCCTCCTTTGGGAGAATTTCAAGCTTTGCCACCTTTCCTTGGAACTTCTTGGACAAATATGAGATGACCTCCCTCTCACAGTTCTGGAAATAAGATACTCTTAGAGTTCTTTCTATGCCGGATTACAAGACTAACACCAAGATTACTGACAAACCTACCTTTTTAGTAGCTATGTAAAAGTAAGGCTTGAAGGGAAGAGCCACCTGCAAAGAAAAAAATAAACAAGTAAGACCAGTCTAAACTCAAAATGTTCAACCTGGCAAAATGTGGAACGCCTAAGGGGTATGAATACTTTTGACAAATACTACAAGAGATTGCCTTACGATAAATATTTTGGGGGGTTTATGTCATGAACACACCTTGAATCTGCACCCGTCCTCCTGGATAAAATAATAGTCCACAGCACTGATCATCCTTTTGTCTTCATCCAGGATCTCCGTCTATAAAAACACACGTGTTCAGTGTCTCATATGAAGCTCAATCTGATCCACTTGAGACAATGTGTGGACTCACAGGGTGCATGTTGATCAGCCAGCCCGTTTTCTCCCCGGGCTCCTTCATCCTGTCAAAGCCGAAGCGGGCGTCCATGTCGTCGGTGAACTGGCTGCGCTCCAGCCGCTTGAGCGCTGACATGGAGGATCCATCATCCCTGATTCAAACACGCAAAAACATTAATGTCATGATTTGTTAGATCACCTACTTCATTAGCGTAAGATTTATGACAGACAACTGTAGGGAAACTTACTGGTTTTCTTGATCTGCTCCACTTTGGCCCCTGTCCGCTTTGTATCGTCCGCTGTTTTGCAAAACCATCTTCTGCCGTTGGATCTCTGGCACCAAACAATACAAGTAATCATCTAAACCCTAAATCCCTATGTTGAAACGACTTCAGTCACATTGGAAGATATATCTCAGTAGTTTTATAGGCCGGTATTTGGGCTTTCTTCCTCTATCAAAGCTGCTGTGACACTATTTGGGTTTTCTTCTTTTGGCGCGTTCTTGCAGTTGCCGCGAGAGCGGAGCCGAAAGAACAAAGATAATTTATTTTAGGAAGATGATTCACGTTGCACACATTCTGTACGTCGACGTTATTAAAGGGGCAGTACTATGTGTTTTCAAGGCACATAGAATCATTTTATAGCACTTTTAAGAAACTATGTTGCCTTCAGTTGTTACAAAAATTATATATATATATATATATATATATATATATATATATATATATATATATATATATATATATATATATATATATATATATATATATATGACCAAAAAGAAATTTGTCTTCATAATTTAAGGCCTTGAAATTGGGCCTCTGTCTTTTCAAGAAAGTCCTGCTCATTCCGAAACTCAGCCTTCAGCCAGTAGGGCCGAGCTCAATTCCTGGCTGTCTCTACCTCCAGGAGTCACCACAACAGCTAACCCTTTATGTTTATACTAATTTCAATTAGAAGTAGCTCATATAATGAGCTCTATAGGTGCGCAGTTCCACAAGGTGTTTGCTAATTGCTGCTGGCTAGTCTGAAGGAACTGAGAGGGGAAGTCAGGGGAGGGGTGCTCTGTGATGCAGAAGCTCATGTGGAAACTGCTGCGTGGAAATTGCAGCTCCGATGAGGAGCTGGGTCTCAAAGGTGGCATTTTGCACAGCTGAATGGCTGCCACAGGAGATTAAAGGATTTCTCAAACATGGATGAAAGAATCAAGGCAACACTCCAAGTATGTTTTTGATGAAGCGATAACATTATAACATGATGTAAAGCTCAAAAAGTCAATTTTACATAATACTGCCCCTTAAAACTTGATTTGTTGTAAAATATTGTAGTATATAATGGAATAAAATAGATTCAAAACTTTATTAGTTCTGTGACGTTATAATTCGGCAGAACAGTGCAAGTATGTAAAAATGGGATGGTAGCTCAGGCCATGATCATCAGCCAGATGATTTAGTTGGTAAATGTCTTCAACAGCTGACAAAGCATACTAAAACCTATCCTTATCCAGTAACAATGTGTGTCATTTGTGAGAGGCAATTTTTTTTCGAATAAAAATAAACTTTACATTTTACATTCAATCAGTTTTAATAAATAGCTTTTATATATGCTAAACACTGTGTGGTTAAACTTGCATTAATGAATCTCTAAATGTGAGTTAAATTTTGTTTGTGATGCCTAAACTGTCTATTTTGTTTTGCATTGCATTATTATGTAAGAGCTGGATGTGAAACAGCTTAAACATGTTTTTCAGCATTATGGTTTTTAAATAACAATACTAATAATAATAATATGAAGAAGAAGAAGAATGCTAATTGCAATTTAGCTAAAAAAAATTCTTCTTCTTTTGAATTGTTATTTATTGAAAATTGAAGGAATGTTTCTGAAGGTGAAAAATAAATCTACAGCCATTGAATTTAAGTGAGCTTGTCTTTTCTGCAGCAAAATACCACACATCACGATGCTACCACCCTCTTACGTCACAGTTGGGATGGCGTTCTCAGGATTGTCAGCCCCTCTTTCTTCAAAATACAATAGTCATTTTGGCCAATTCCTTCAGCTTTAGTTTCATCAGACCACAACAGGACATGTCACAAAAATTAACCTGTCTGTCCCTGAGTGCATTTGAAAATTGTGGGACATTTACCATATTCATCACATTCATCATATATGTTCCAGTTTTGGAATATATTTGAAATACTTTTTTCCATTCAGTTGTTATTTTATTATTTCAGCTGGTGATGCTAAAGTCTCACATCAACCGCGAAAGACCTCCGTCACCCGTTGGGCCTCTTATCTTGACTTGAAATCCATGAAAGAGAACTGTTTGGTAATGCTTTCTCCGTGCGTTTCAACAAAAAAAAAAAAAGGGGGGGGGGGAAGAAAAAGAAAAGAAAAAAAAATGCCCCACATAATATGGCGCCAACACTGACATGCGATCGAGACGCTCATGCGGAATCTGATGGTCAGACTGAACACTCAAACAGAGAGGAAGTGAGACGTGCTGAACATAAACGATCTTTTGAGTTTTCTGTTTCTGGGAGGAGCTTGTGGCTCCCCTCTACGGACGTCTTTACTATCCCCACCGGAGAGAAGGAGGAGCTGGCCGGTGCGGACTGAGGAAGACAGACCGGTGAAAACTGGTAGGTGACATTTAAAGCTGCAGCTGGCTTGGGAAACAGTTAACTTGTGGCTAGCGGGTTTCGCTGAGACGTCCGTTAACCGTCCCCCGTCCTCTCCGTCAAACAAAAATGTATCCATTTTTCGGTTAAAATGATGTAACGAAAACATGTAAAAGTTTTGTATATACAGATAAACGATTACTTTCATGTCAGTTATTTAATAATTCGCGAAACCAACAGCAAGCAAAAATTGCTTGTTTTGTTGTTGCAGTGAAAGTAAATGATCTAAATTTACAGTTAAGCATAACTGATCAATTTATAACCATTTTATTTAACCTTTAAAATTATCCTTGTTTTTTATTTTTAAGCTAATAGCTTCTTAAAGAAAGGGTTCAGATATATAAACATAAATCAGCTCGCAGACGATAACACAGTGTTGTGTATATCTGTCGGCTGAGGTCACTATGGAGCTAAACTCATAATTTCTATTTAATTGGACAGTTACCAAAATTTAATTTTAACTAACAAATCATACAGAAGCTAAGAACTGATTTGCTTTAAGTCATAATACTTTTACTGTCACCTAAAAATTAAAAAATTAAAATACTGAGCTTATTTAATGAAGAGATCCTCACAAGTAATGCCCCTGTAAGTGCAGACAGGGTAAATGCCTTCTTGCATCCCATATGGATTTCAAAAATCCTTATTGTTTATTTTTAATCGAATCTTAATTATTTTAATTAATTTAGCATATATTTTACTTTTTAACGTAGCCCATCCAAGTCATGTAACTGCAGTTTGTGTGAACTCCATTCTCCCTCTGAGAGTTGACCTTTAGTTCATATTGCACAGCCACACTTAGCTGGCATGTATGTCAGCTGTTCAAAGCAGCCTATTTACTGGACCCTGCATGGTTGGGAAATGACTCCTGTCAGATCCTGCTGCCATTCAGGGACACATAGCCCCACTGATAAACATGGAAGAGAGTGCAGCTTTTCATTAGCCCTCATACTCCCGTCAATTGGACTAATATGAGCCTGAATCCTCTGAGTTTCTGACTGCTTATCACCTCAGAGGAAATCTCTTCAGATTAGGATGGTAAACAGAAGCAAATGCTGCTTAGAAATAAATGCGTTTGCTCATATCACTGAAGTGAAAGACAAGGACGTAGCACTTTAACAACATGACTGATTCTGCATTGTTGTGGCCAGTATTATCATTAAACCTAATTCATTTAACTGTAAGTAAGTAGTCTGAATTTATTTTCTGATAGATTTTTATTGTTTACATTTTGGCATTTTAGAGTGACTGACACACAGCTGAAACTAGAGTTTTACATACACTGTTTAAGGAGTCATATACCTTTTTTCTTACAGGTCAAATCAGAATAAACGTTTCCTTGCATTTGACTATGTCCATCTTGTTCTCCTTACAGCCTCAGGAGGATGTCTTTAAATGTTCCTGCTTGCAGCTTTGGCATTCATCTGGATATTAATGCTACTGTGAAGAAATAAAGCCACAACAGCAGCGATGCTTGAGGAAACCAAAGAATCAGTTGAGGAGGATATTTCCACTAAACAGACCAGCTCTCATGCGGGCAAACATTCCCTCTTAACAGCTGATCCCAAGTCAAAATCCAACAACCTTCTGGCCAGCTGTGAGTCTGCAGGTCTTTCAGTCAAAACAACAGAGTCTGATACTCTGCAGGCCTCTCCTAAGGTAAATTCAGGGCAGCCGCCGCTGCAGGAAAGCACCCAGAGACCTTCAAAAAGCGTCTCACTGATGCTGAGCTCAACAAGAGCAGAGGAGAGGAAGAACCTCAAGTTCATCCTTGGAGCATCGGAGGATAATTCCTCAGACGAGGAAGGGCGGATGACAAAACCTCCAAGCGGTGCATCTCAGCCTCTGGATTCGCCTCCAAAATCTGCCACTGAGCAGGCGTTCATGGATGTGTCACTGCCCTGCTCTTCGGTGCTAAGGTAAGAGTTTGTTTCTATCTACGTAGATCTTGTTCACACTATCTGAGCTCAGGGGGTGTTTTAATGCTCTGCCATGTGACTTTTAAAAGCTTCTGATTAACCTCAAATGACAGGATAGCGTTCCAGGTCTGATCTTTGATCTAAAATTGACTGACCTAATATTATTAAAGCACATATATAGCATCTGGCAGCACGTTGTTCTCCTTGTTATCACCTGACTGCACAGAGCTGTGTTACTGCTGCATGCCAAACATCTCGGTTCTGTTATTGGAACCAGAGCCTTGGCCTGTGACTTTCAGAGCTGAAATTTGGGTGACCTTGGTTACAACACAGAAATCACATTCTAGCCGAGTTTTAGATTTCCCCCTTTTCTGTGAAACTCTTGAAAGTTACCAGATATTGTTTTTAGGCTCAGGCTGGAAGGGATTTTGTTTGATGGAGGGCCGGAGGAGTAGTTTAGTGCTTATAGCTATGTGCTCTGCTTGGCGTGTTCATTCTGGTAACCATCATCATGAAAGAGAGCAAGGTAATATGCAGACTGTAAAATATTATTATTTTGTAATGGTTTAAATCATATTTTATGTTTCAAAAACATTGAATAGATTATGTGGGGTTTTATTGCAGTCCTAAAAAGGCTGAAAAAATATGAAACTTGCTTGTATAATTTTCCAGGTTAGTCTGGATAAATATAGAAAACAGAAAAAGTGAGCATGGAAAAATGTCCAGTTATCCAGACAGTTTTTCCTTCTTCCATTTTCTAAAGGAATGGCTTGCGTTATCTTTGATTGGCCACATCATACCTTCATTTTACCAGCTTACACATCTGTATTTTGGTTACTTTCTAATTAAATGTATACTGACACAGAAATAAAAAAAAGGTCATTTTAATACTTTTGTCGACAACTTTAAACCAAGCTGAACTAGACCTGTATTACTTAAACTAGGTCTGGTTAAAATTTAAAACAAAGCTACTAATTCTGCTGTTTCTTTGTTATTTTTTTTACAAACAGAATAAAAACAACAATGTTCACAAACTGTGCTGAGAAGGTCTTCATTTAGTCTAAGATATGCTGTTTGTTGTTTGACAAGTTCACAAGTCATAGATATAGAAATATAGATGATCTGATATAGCTGAAAGAAAAACAGCTGATCTAATTAAGTTCAGATGTTAAAAAAGTAGTGAAATAGCCCTAGACCATGCTGACAGCTGAAAGTCAATTTCAACAATATGTTGTGTCATGATGTTGGGAACCTACAGTTAAAACCTGACAACTACTCATTGAGTTTAAAGTCAATATTTTGTACCCAAGTTTCCAGAATGTTTCAAAAACTACAGAGGAAGGAAAGTAAGGAAGCAAGGAAATCATTAATCAGAGAAGCAGCAAAGGAGCCCATAGTAAATCTGGGGGAGCTGCAGAGATCAACAACTCAGTTGGGGGAATCTCTTGACAGGTATTCCACAAATCTGGCAATCAGAAAGCCTTAAGAAGTGCCTATTCCAATTTTCCGCTTACCATGTATAAGTCACAGCAAGCCATTAAATTAGCCAGAGGTGTGCACCTCTCTCTTTAAGGGCCATTGTCTTGCAGGTTCTGGATGGGTTCAGACTCAAACACCCGATTCACACAATTCATTTATCTCCTCAGGCTGTCTCCAATTTTTGCCACCTCTGAATTAGGTGTTCCTGTCAGAGACCAAAATCACTCCCCATTCCCTGGAAACACTATTCCATTGCAGAAACATGGTGGTCATGCCATCATACTGTGGGAATGCGTTTCTTTAGCCGGGAGGGAAAGCTGATCAGAGTTAATGGGAAGACAAAGTTCCCTTTCCAGCAACAACCCTAACCATACAGAACAATTTCAGCTATGTTCAATTTTATAGCTGGTAACTGTTCTGTCAACTGTTCATTGGGAACCACTGCAGTTTGTTTAGGTTTGTTTATTGTATTTTATTTAATGTATAGGGAAAGAAGCTACTGGACTATTGTTAACCACCAACTTGGTTAAGCTAGAGATCGCAACAAAACATAGCATTCCTTGCATGATTTCTGTTATTGTAACTCTCTGCTGAAGTTCTGTAGCATTTTGTATCAACTAAAGGCTTTTTTTCTTTGAGTTTGTGGAACAAACTGATAAAAAAAATAAAAAAAAAAAAATGTTAAATTTCATAAGTAACAGATAAATCAAAATAAAAACAGAGCCGGGGGGGGGGTTACCGCTGGTCTGTTGCATATTTGCAGATGGCAGCCAACAATGTGCCTCAGAGGATCTGCAGATATTGTGCTGCTGTTCATGTGGGAGGGGGGAAGGGAGGAGGCTGGCTGGTGCCCAGGAGGAAGGACTATGTGTGGAGACCTCTTTGTTATGGTCTCTGCAGAAATGGCTTTAAAAATCCACTGAAGGGTCTCAGTGCTGTAAAACGGTTCGAACAATGGAGCGGAATAACTTGTTCCCTTACCTCCAGAGGTAAGTGTTTTTAAAAAAGAGGCTTTACTCCCCTTTCTCTGTTTTAACCCTGACTTTTATAGCTGCTGCTTGTTTGGTATGTAAACAGTTAGCTTTAAGTTTCAGCAAAAACGCAGAAAAAAATTACTCTGATGTTGTGAAAATCTAAAACAACAGCTGTCGCAGTTTCTGCAGACACGTTAAAACAGGAAATAGATTGTTTGCTGGAGTTCACAGTATTCATTTCACTTCAGCTCTCAGTTCAAAGGAAATGCTAAAAACAATATAGTTTGTACATTTTAGAGGAAGGATGTGCACAACCAATGACTTTCTAGGCGTGACCTTATCATGACACGCTGCAATAAAAAGCTGGCATTGTTTTTGCACAAGCAGTTTTCTTAAAATACCCTCCTCATGATTGTGATTACAGGCTAATCGTTCAATACAGCATGAGCCCATTTAATGTGACCCTTACCAGCTCCATGCTGCATACATGCCACTGTAAATAACTCAGAGCTTTTAAAAAACCGTTATCAGGCTGAATTTTAATAGCTGGCAGTATTTCCGCAGTGAAAGGTACAGTACAAGAGTTAAAGTTCACAACAGCTCAGATAGCAGACATGCAATAATGCTCACACACGCAGGTGTTATTCATAACTAACGTGGATCTGAACATTTATAAGGTAAAGAGATTCTAATGCATTGACAGTAGACAGAAGCCAGCAGATGCTAACGGTATGTACTTAAAACGTTGTTTAATCCGATTGGAGTTTTTTGCCAAACAAATAGAACATGGTTTGTCAGTTTTGGCCATGAGTATACAGTGTGTTGTAAACAGTGGCTGCCAAAGTTGGGGTCAGCCCCTAGCTTAACGTTACCTCTTGAGATATTAACAAAAATATAATGGTAACAGATTGTCCAAGCCATGAAGAGTACTATAAATTAAAATCGGTGCCTACATGTAGGTAAAAACTATAAACTTGTAGTTGATGCTGCTTGGGTTGTTATTATATCCTTGTTTAACCCCCAGGCGCACAGCCAGTCACCAGGGGCTCCTGAGTTCTTATTCTGAATATATTTTAAAACTTGTTTTGTTGTTTTTAGTTATCTAGTTCAGGGTTTCCTAACCCTGGTCCTCAAGACACACTGCCCTGCATATTTTAGATGTTTGCCTGTTTTAACACAACTGATTCAGATGATTGCAGTTCATCAAAAGCCTGTTTATCAGCCATCAATTAAATTAAACTTTTAAAGTCACTCCATTAAATTTGCTGATTTTTAACAATTTGTATTTCTTAATTACTTATTTTAAAAGTTTTGACATTTATTTATGCTTTGAAATAGTCAACAAGTGCACTACCTGTGAACGCTATTATGGATTGATAGTTGTATTTCTTGAGTCATAACTTAATGCTATGACTTGTGGTAATTTGCTCCAAATCAAATTCTGCTTGGAGCCTCTTTCAGATCCTCATGGTATTATAACCTCAACTAAAAATACCATGATTTAATGGTGTTTACGCATTAATTAAAAACAAAAATGTATTACATAGTTGATTTTATTTGTTACAGAAGCAACAAGTGTTTCAACTGCTTCCAAATTAAGATAATATATTATTACCCTTCACATATTTTTTTCCCTAACAACGATTTGTTTATTGTTATTTTGATTTTAACACATATTGTAGGCCTAAAAATGTTTTGCCTTTCTTTTCTTTATAGAGTAACTCTGGGAGAATTACAAGCTGATATTTAGCTGATAATTAGTTGGGCTCTCTGCCTCACCCTTATAAAAGTGATGAGTTATGCTCTTTTAGCTTTAGTGTATTTCTGGTCCGCAAGGGTAAAGCATAGAAGCACTTCTTTCAGCCAGCTGACTGGTAGTATCTAAAAACAGGCAGGGGAGGGGCCTCATAATTGAGGGAAATTCTGGTAATTTCCTCAGTTTTTTTTCTGGTATCTCATTAAAAGGTCTGTAAAATAGTGTGATCAAAAAATGTTAGTGGTTTTGAAACTAGCATTTTAAAACTTTGTCATACATTTGTTTGCCTGTTGTCAGTATAATTTCTGTTTCTGCTGAATTTCAATGTTCTTTGTAATTTGTTAGAATTAACTGTGAAATTAGTTAAATGAGCCAAAACTTATTGACCTGCCAACATTGTTTTTATTTTTTTATATATTTAGTTATTACTTTGGCTTCAACATTCAAATTAAGAACATAGATATTTATAAAAA
This sequence comes from Anableps anableps, assembly GCA_014839685.1. Lineage (NCBI taxonomy): Eukaryota > Metazoa > Chordata > Actinopteri > Cyprinodontiformes > Anablepidae > Anableps > Anableps anableps. The sequence goes on from CM026066.1 coordinate 20,631,121, forward strand.
TCAATTAGTTTTACATCTTTTTCTTTAATCTTTATCCATATAGAGCTAAGAGTGGTTTTATAGAAACATTGTCTTCCTATATGTTTTCTGCACTTTAGGTTTAAAGATCTTTCCCAGAGTTAATAATAAAGCTAGGAAACATTCTCAATTACTCAATATCAAAGTTTGCTCCAAAGAGCAATAGACTTATTTAGTCCACTTGCAAAACATGTATGGTCTGTTCCAGTGACTAGAAAGTGGAATAAAGGTAAAACTCTGCATCAGTGTGTCATTTGTTCAATATATTTCTATTTTGTTACTTACTTCGAAGATTGTTAAAACTTGATTAAGAAAAAGTGAAATCCTTAAATGATTGTCTAAGTTTGTGTTGCTAATAGAGAGTTACATAATTGTGTCATTTTGGTGATTAGATCAGAACTAAAGGAGTTGTACAGTCAAATATCTGCCACTGAACTTTCACTCAGGTTTGAGATTTTCAGTGCTGTAATTTGCCTTTTCTGTTTGTCCTCCTTTACACTAACAGAAAATTCACCTAGTTAATAGAACAGAGCAAACTCAAGTGGTTGAGTTTTACTATGTCAATGGCCAAAATACGGTTCACTTTTCCTTTTTAGGCCAAGCATGTCTGGTTCTCACTTGGTGAAAAAAGGGCATGAACACAGAAAGATGGATCTCCACAGGGATTTCACGGTGGCCTCTCCTGCTGAGTTTGTCACTCGATTCGGTGGCAACCGGGTCATAGAAAAGGTATGAATAAAACCACTTTAGTTTGTTTTCATGACCCAGTGGCAGCTTCCAAAGGCGAATCAGGTTGTTTCTGTGACACAGGTGCTGATTGCCAACAATGGCATTGCTGCAGTCAAATGCATGCGTTCCATTCGTCGCTGGTCCTATGAGATGTTTCGCAATGAGAGGACCATCCGTTTCGTGGTCATGGTCACCCCTGAAGACTTGAAGGCTAACGCAGGTCATTGTGCTCTGTTACTCAGCAGTCATTACCAAGATTTTATCTGAGTTACAGTGAAAAAAACGATGAAGACAGTGAGTCTGCTGTTCGGTCATGAGGCCTTACTTGTTTTTTTGTTTTTTTCTCGTGTGCAGAATACATAAAAATGGCTGACCATTATGTGCCTGTGCCCGGTGGGACCAACAATAACAACTACGCCAACGTAGAACTGATTGTAGACATTGCAAAAAGAATCCCAGTGCAGGTACAATTCCCACTCTGTTCTGTCTGCCTCAAGACCTTAGAGTTTAACTTGTTTAATGCTTCATTATCTCCATGATAACAGACAGAAGTCACAAATATTCACATATTTTTATACTTCTGTTGTTTTATACAGGCTGTGTGGGCCGGCTGGGGCCATGCATCTGAAAACCCAAAGCTGCCTAAACTCCTGAACAAAGCAGATATATCATTCTTGGGTAAAACCTCCTTTAAAACTTCACAGCCTTCATTTGATTAAGTCTCTTCTTCTCAGCCACCTCAATCTGTTGTGTTTCTCAGGTCCATCCAGTAAAGCCATGTGGGCTCTTGGAGATAAAGTGGCTTCTTCCATTGTCGCCCAGAGCGCTGACATTCCCACACTTCCATGGAGCGGATCAGGTGATTCATTACTTGCCCACACAGGCAAAGTTCACACTGTCCTGGTTCTTACAAAGCGTGGTCGAACATTGGCAGACTCTGTCTTGTTGTATCTCTGTTTATGCTCCAATGTGACGTGTCCAGGTCTGAAAGTGGAGTGGACTGAAGAAGACCAAAGGCAGGGACATATTATCAGTGTTCCTCCAAACGTCTATAGAGAGGGTTGTGTCTGTGATGTAGAGGATGGTCTGGCAGTAAGTGTATTAATGAAAAAAAATAAATCTATTTTGCTGGAATTTACAAATGTCTCTAATCAAATGTTCTTACAGTGCCCTCCACATCTATAGGCAACCTGGGTAAAGATGTGTAAATAAGCATGAAAAGAAATCTATCTTTTGTTACAGTCCCGTGTTAAAAAAGACACATGTAATTATTTAAAAAGGATCACCAATGCTACATTTATTGGCATCCTTGCTAATACTTTCTACAACCTGCCTTTGCCAGCACATCCTGTCACATTTCACAAGGTTGGAGCATACATAGAGAGGGATCTTTGACTATTCCTCTTGGTATAACCTCTCTAGACCATCCATAGTCCTGCATCCTCCTCAATGTTCTCCTTCCTTCAGCTCACATGACGTTTTTTTTTTTTTTTTTTGATGTAGGTACAGGGCCTGAGATGGCCCTGGAATAAAGTTGATATTGTGCTTGGTGAACAATTTCTGATGAAATTTTGGTATATGTTTTGGATCATTTATCCATCTGAAAGATCCAATGACAACCTATTTTCAGTTTTCTGGCAGAAAGTAAAAGATTTTTATCTGAAACTTCCTGGTATTTTAAATATGGTTGATGATGCAAAACACTCTAAGAAGTTCCCAGGGCCTTTGAAAGGAAACAAGCCCACAGCATCTCAGATCCTCCACCGTACATTACAATGGGGAGAAATCTTTTCTGCATTTACGCTGAGCAAAGTTTTTGTTGCCGAAAGGCTCAATAACATTGCTGAGTTTGGAGCATCTGGTTGCAAGTTTCAAACCAGTCAGATTTGCCTTTTTTTGCTTCTAACTACTATTAGTGATTCAAGCCGAGAACACATTTCTCACTATTTTACAGGTTGAAACACAAAAGAAACCTTTTCAGAACTGAATATTTTAGTGCAGTATGTGTGTCACTGGTTTAACCTTCAGAAGTGCTTAACTTATAGTTCATATAGACAACTTTCACTATGTTCTTATTGTGTCCAACCATATTGGATACTCGAGTTGCTTTGGCACTTTTACCAGTCAGAATTTCTGACTTCAGAGGGTGTTTTTGTTTGTCTGACTGAGAACTCACAAAATCCATCTTCTGAGTACAAAGACAATGCACCTGTCGCAATTACAGCCCCAGTAGACCTTAGGAAACTCCACCCATTTACAGTTGTGATAGATCAGAAAAAGGCTTTTTCCTGGCATGCCTACTTAAAAATCTAGTTGGTAGATTGTCTAATGGTTTTTATGGAGGCTTGGTGATGTCAAGATACCATGCTGTTGCAGCTATCTAACAGTGGCAGCTTTTTTCCTGCTCTCTTACCATCCTCCTCACTTTGTCTAGTGTGCAGATAAACCTATTCCTCTAACTGTATGGCCAAGTTTGGGCAAGTAGCCATTTTCTTTCTAACTTGAATGACATATTCCACTGTCTCCTTTATCACATCATATTAATACCCCAGAGAAAAAAAAATCATGACTTGCCTATTGATATATATTAAATAAATGTACTCAGATTAAAGATTGCATTGTTCTGTTATTATCAGTCTGAGATTATGGTGCTGTAATAAAAGATTATTTGATTTTAAGGCTTTTTAGATATCTTTATCAGGGCTGCCAGCAAGTGCTGAGGTCAGTGCTTTTTGCCAAATGCTGTAATATCTTTTCTCTGTTCAGAGAGCTGAAAAAATTGGTTATCCAGTCGTTATCAAGGCCTCTGAGGGTGGAGGTGGAAAGGGCATCCGGAAAGTCGAAAATTCAGATGAATTTCCAAGTTTCTTCAGACAGGTTTGCATTTTTATAGTTCGTCAGCCAAAACATTTCATCTTTTAAAAGTAGCTCCCTGCATGCGGCTCTTCTTTTGTGCTCCCTGACTGCAGGTTCAGACAGAGGTTCCAGGATCACCCATTTTCGTCATGCAACTGGCTCAGCGTGCAAGGCACCTGGAGGTGCAGATACTGGCAGATGAGTATGGAAATGCAATCTCCCTGTTTGGACGAGACTGCTCCATCCAGAGAAGGCACCAGAAGATCATAGAGGAGGCTCCCGCCACCATTGCTCCCGCTTCAACGTTAGAGCAAATGGAGCGGGTCAGCTTGTCTCTGTGCTTACTTTTATTTGACTGACCAAAGTTTTGCTCTGTTTAAGAACAATTTTGTTTCTTCTTTCTCTCTAACCCAGCATGCAGTGCGGATGGCCAAGATGGTGGGCTATGTAAGTGCGGGTACCGTGGAGTATCTCTACTCAGAAGATGGTAGCTTTCACTTTTTGGAGCTGAATCCTCGCTTGCAGGTGGAACATCCGTGCACAGAGATGATTGGAGATGTAAACTTGCCAGCTGCCCAACTTCAGGTAAACTCCAACTGTAATTTTAAAAAAGTGAAAAAAATTGTTAAAGATCTAAATTGAGCCCTTCTTACATCAATGCAGTGAGGGCTTTAATTCAGTGTTTTATCTGGTAGATCGCAATGGGCATCTCTCTGCACAGAATTAAGGACATCCGAATGCTTTATGGAGAAAGTCCGTGGGGTGACTCCATCATTAACTTTGAAACTCCAGACTGCATTCCAAATCCAAGAGGGCACGTTATAGCAGTTCGCATCACCAGTGAGAATCCAGACGAGGTATAATTTAATTTCATCAACACCTCACGTTGCTGTCTGTTTTGCACTTCTGTTTGCTCTATTGATTGTGATCATTGGCTCATTCTTAGGGGTTCAAGCCCAGCTCTGGCACTGTGCAGGAGTTGAACTTCCGCAGCAGTAAAAACGTCTGGGGTTATTTCAGTGTGGGGCCTGCTGGTGGCCTCCATGAATTTGCAGATTCCCAGTTTGGACACTGTTTTTCATGGGGAGAGAACCGAGAGGAAGCCATCTCGTAAGCCTTTTTTTTTTCATGATGCTGTAATAACTGACCCTTATGTAATAAAGGCTTTGGGTGCTTTATTGATTGTGAGTCATGAGCAAATAATGTTGTATCTATCCTGATGTCATAACAATCCCTAATGTAATAAAACTAAGCAGAAATTGAAGAGTCCTGCCAACTTTCCTTGAACCTTTTCACATGCTTGTTGTAATTAACGCCATAATAAAACTTGTGCAATAAATCTACATAAGGTCAAACTTCTAAGAATATCTTTTGTAGATGAACCAATACTTAAAAAGAATTCTGATGTTCCACAGAAACATGGTGGTGGCTATGAAGGAGCTGTCCATCAGAGGAGATTTTAGGACTACTGTTGAATACCTCATTAAGCTTCTTGAGACTGAAAGCTTCAGAAACAATGACATTGACACTGGCTGGTTGGATCATCTCATTGCAGAGAAAGTGCAGGTCAGAGTCTTTGCAAGAGCACATACGATAACTTATGTGTTTCATGGCTGCATTGTGTGAAGTGTTTAATAACTCCTCCTTTTGCAGGCAGAGAGACCAGATACCATGCTAGGCATTGTTTGCGGAGCTCTGCATGTTGCTGATGTCAGCTTCAGAAAGAGCATGTCAGACTTCCTGCATTCCTTAGAGAGGTCAGTAGACATTCTCCTACCTTAATAAAGTCTCACTGTTACACTTACTGTGAGGTTAAATTGTGGACTGTTATCTGCTGAATCTGTAGGGGCCAGGTGCTGCCGGCAGACAGCCTGCTCAACTCTGTCAACGTAGACCTGATATATGAAGGAGTCAAGTACTGTTTGAAGGTATCTCCTCTATTTACTGCGACTTGCAAAAGTATTAATACCCCTTGCACTTTCTTTTTGCATGTTGTCATGTTAACAGTCACAAACTTCAAAATATTTTGTTGAGATTTGATGTGATAGACCAATATAAATGTTTTGGAGAACCACCTTTTGCTGCATGCCTTTTGGGTTATGTTTCTACCAGAGAGTCGTCCTTTGCTTTAATAATAATAATAATAACATATTTTATTTAGAAGTTCCTTTTAGAGCGCTCAAGGACATTGTACAGATCAAGCAGCAGCATAACAAGAAACACAAATTAAAACAGTACAAATTAACAATGGCAAAGAAATAGGCAGTCACAGTGAGTCACAGTTCTACTTTGCATAATATCTTAACCTCAATCACATTTAATGAACTTTAGCTAGACCATTCTAACGAATGAATATAATTTAATTTAAAAAATTCAACTGTATCTTGGAGGGTATGTGAAGGATTGACTTGGTTGAAGACGAACTTTGGAACTTTCTAAAGTCTTTTGCAGTTTTCTTCCAATATTGCCTTTTCACTCCATCCATCTTCCTATCAACTCTGGCCAGCCAAAAGAAAGCATCCCCACACCATGATACTGCCACCACCAGGGCGACACTGTGTTCAGGGTTATGTGCCATGTTAGTTCTCTGCTGCACATACCATTTTATGGCCTATGTTTGTAGGCCATAAAGTTCAAGTAAGTCTTTATCTGATCAGAGCACCTTATTCTAGATGTTTGCTCTGGCCCCTACATGGCTTGTGGGAAACTATAAAAGGGGCTGGCTGTAGCATTTTTCTTGCCAGTTTTGCATAGTGGTCACATTTATGGTGTGCATAACTGATAGTTGTCCTGTAAACTCATCTCTTCAGCTCATCCAGAGTTACCACGGTTCTTTGTAAATTCTGCATTTTTTGCCGGGCCTTTCGGTTTATGCATAGTTAATGCCTATGTCTTGCTCGGTTTCTAGTTGTATCATACTATTTTTATTTTTTGATGATGATTTGAAGAGTGCTCTGTGAGATTTTTTATAATATTGTTTTATAATCTAACCCTGCTGTGTTCTTTGGTCCTCACAATACTGCTGTTTCACTAATGATTAATAAACCATTTGAGGCCTCCACAGAACAGATGGTTTTCTTCTGAGATTAAATAACACACAGGTGAAGTCTATTTACTAATAAGTTCTGAAGGTATTTAATTCCACGTGATTTTAATTAGAGGCATCAGAGTAAAGGAGGGTGAATACAAATAAACACTTATCATTTTCTTTCCACTTCACAAGTATGCACTACTTTGTGTTACTGTTGGTCTATTGTACAAAATCCTAAATGAAAAACATTGTTTGTGGTTTTAAACTGACAAAAAAAAAAGTTAAAGGACTAAAAACACACTTTATTTTATAAACTGTCACCTATGCTGGCTTCAGGTGGCTCGCCAATCCCATACAACTTACGTTATCATCATGAACGGCTCGGACATTGAAATAGACGTTCACAGGTTGAATGATGGGGGTCTCCTGCTGTGTTATGACGGCAACAGCCACACTACATACATGAAGGAGGAAGTAGACAGGCAAGATTTTCACTGTGTGAAATCGACAGTACTCCTCTTCCTATCTGACTTCATGTTTGCTCATTTCCCACATTTTTTCATCCCTGTAGCTACCGCATCACTGTCGGCAACAAGACCTGTGTGTTTGAGAAGGAGAGGGATCCCACAGTGTTGAGGTCACCCTCTGCTGGTAAACTGCTGCAGTACACTGTGGAGGATGGAGGTCATATTTTTGCAGGAGAACCTTATGCAGAGATTGAGGTTTGACATACTCTGAGAAAAGGAACAGTATCCTGGTTGCTGCTATAAGTTTACTTTCTGTTTGCATTTTAGTCCAGTTTTGAAAGTGCTTTGTTCTCAGGTGATGAAGATGGTGATGACTCTGACTGTGCAGCAGTCTGGTTGTATACACTTTGTCAAGAGGCCAGGGGCTGTTCTGGAGCCTGGTTGTGTCATGGCACGTATGGATCTAGACGACCCCAGCAGTGTTCACAGGGTGCGTAATTTTATCAGTCACTTCATAGAGCAAGGATTTTTCCCCTGAGTCTAATTCCAAGTATTTTGTGATTTCAATGCTAATTTTTAAGACAGTATTTCCTATTTTTGCCTCTGCTACAGGTGGAGCTCAACACAGCTACATTACCGCCCCAGCAGCCACTGCCTATGGTTGGAGAAAAACTTCACCAGGTGTTCCACAATGTGCTTGAAAATTTGGTCAGAGTGATGGATGGGTACTGCCTTGAAGAGCCTTACTTTAGCACTAAGGTGTGTATTTACCACTCTGCTGTCAAACATACCTGAAAAATACAGTTACATTAACTTTTGTTGAGCATCTCCATGTCCCTTTGTGCAGCTGACAGAATGGGTCGCAACCCTGATGAAGACTTTAAGGGATCCATCGCTTCCACTGCTGGAACTTCAGGAGATCATGACCAGCGTGGCCGGTCGTATTCCACCTACTGTTGACAACGACATCCGTAAGGTCATGGCTCAGTATGCGAGCAACATCACTTCTGTCCTCTGCCAGTTCCCCAGTCAAAGGGTAAAAGCCCATCCAATGACAACATGCTAACAAAAGTAGACGTTTTTTATTTATAATCATTGCCTGTTTAATTTCAGATTGCTAACATTTTAGACAGCCATGCAGCCACATTGCAGAGGAAGGCTGACCGGGAGGTTTTCTTCATGAACACTCAAAGTATTGTTCAGCTGGTGCAGAGGTAAGTTGTCTAGTTTTTTGTACAATATTAAAAAACACTGTTAATTTAAAAATATATTATTTAATTTCTAGCCTGAACCTGTTTGCAGATATCTCATTCTGATTTACCTTTAGTAAGATACAAATATCTTACTAAAATGCCTTGATTACGACCCACATCTAATAGCGTCTGGTACTAAGGTTGGATTGAGACATCTCATGTTGTGACATTTTTGGTTCTGAAGGTTCAGTTAACCTGCAACAATGTTTGCTGCTGAGAGACTTCTCAATATTTGACTTTACCCCTTCTGTAATGTAACCGGATGGTAACTAATGAGTTACCAGATTCCACTTGTGCGAAAAGGGAACTGGCTTTGGGTGTTTGAAATGGTACAAGTCTTACAGTATAACAGAAGTGTTGATTTGTTCCCTCTGTTCAGATATCGCAGTGGAATCCGTGGTTACATGAAATCTGTGGTTCTTGACGTGCTGAAGCGGTACCTGGAGGTAGAGATGCAGTTCCAGCAAGGTAACATGGCTGGCTTTACTAACCAGATGTTTTCTGAACTTCAACTGAAGTTGAGGTTTAGCTGAAATACTCATGCCATGTTTCTCTCTTATAGCTCACTATGATAAGTGTGTGATCAACCTGAGAGAGCAGCACAAACCTGACATGAGTCCTGTGCTGGACTACATCTTCTCTCATGCTCAGGTGTCCAAGAAAAACATCCTGGTGACAATGCTCATTGTAAGAGTCTCCTCCTCCACCACAGATGGTCTGATCTTGTTATTCTTTGTACATCAAGTGTTGTGATTAGAAGTACGGATGTAGTGTGACTTTGTTTAGGACCAGCTGTGTGGACGTGATCCCACCCTTGCAGATGAGCTCATGGCTATTCTAAATGAACTCACACAGCTGAGCAAGATGGAAAATTCAAAGGTTGCATTGAGAGCCAGACAGGTAAGCCCCCTGCAGCTCAGTCTAAAGCATACTTTTTATTTTGTAGTACCATAACAAGACATTTGAAGTAACATATTAACTCTTAGGTCTTGATTGCCTCCCATATGCCATCCTATGAACTGAGACACAACCAGGTGGAGTCCATCTTCCTGTCAGCTATTGATATGTTTGGCCACCAGTTTTGTCCAGAAAACTTGAAGGTGACACCCCCATCACTTTTTTGTGTATCTGGCTTACTTTTCAATAATGTATGCAGACTTGCTGCTTAATGTAAATAACAATGCATTTGAGACTATAGCTTATGGAATGTGATTTCCAACTAAACCAGGCTCCCACAGATTTTTGGACATATCAGAAAAGGTTGCGACATGAGCTTCACAAACTTCGAGCTATACAGCTAAGCCCAAAATTATTCATACTCCTGGCTGATTTAGATTTTGTTATTTTTGTTCAGCCATAAAGTTTGTTTTTATAGGAAAGGAAACAGGCATCTCCTAAAAGATAAGAAGACATTGAAAAAAAAAGTTTCTTCATTCTTATTTAGATTTTAACAAAAATTGGCATGTTAAAAAAAAAAAAAAAAAAAAAAAAAAAAAAAAAAAATATATATATATATATATATATATATATATATATATTTTTTTTTTTTTTTTTTTTTTTTTTTATAGGATATATTTATCCTTCTCAGGACTCTGAAAAGCCTTTGTTCGCATTATAGCAATCAAGCACTTCATCAATCGAACACATATCACCTGAATCTTTGGTTTCACATTGGGATTCTGGCTGGGCCAATCCAAAACATAAAGTTTACTTCCAGTCAGAAGAAACACCCTGGTCAAATTAAAATATCACTTTAAATCTCAATCTATCAGAGGTATGAGCTTAACTCTATACCACACTTCGATCCCACTGATCCACAATTTAGATATTACTGCAATGTAGCAGCATTGACTGGTTAATAACATTATTTAATTTCATGTTACACTTTGCAGACCATTTGTCTTTATGCACTGTTGAGGATTAACTTACCTTGGCTTGCTGAATGCGTAGCGTGGCTCCAACTGGAGAACAGTCTGACCTATTATCTGATCAGTTCACCTAATATTTATCTGACCACTTAGGGGCAATCACGGGGTCTGTGTAAAACAGTGAATATTCAGCCCAAGACGGTCAAAAAATAACTTCCTCAGCTTTGACACACAAGAACACAATATTTTATATCTTTCATCTTGATACACAGGTGCTATTTAAAACAGAGGTGCGTCATAAGCAACTTGCATGTGTCACAGATGTGACAGGACTGGATGTTTCATAAAATGTGCTTCATTTTATTCACAGTGAGACCTGCCAAACCTGGCAAGCCAAACAGTGCGACACCAGTTTTAGCCTTGTGTGGAGACATACTGTGTGTTTGTGACAGTCTCTTTGCTGCAACTAACGAGTACATCTTCTATTTGGTACAGAAACTTATTCTCTCTGAAACCTCAATTTTTGATGTCTTGCCCAACTTCTTCTATCACTCAAATCAAGTTGTGTGCATGGCTGCTTTGGAGGTAAGTTGAACCAAAGTCAAAATAAGTGATTTTTCTTCTTTTTGTGTTTTTTTTTTTTTTTTTTTAGTTCTGAATTTTTGACTGGTACTTGTGTTTTTGTATGCTTCCAGGTATATGTTCGCAGGGCTTACATCGCCTATGAGCTGAATAGCATCCAGCATCACCAGCTGCTGGATGGAACGTGCGCCGTGGACTTCCAGTTCATGTTGCCATCATCACATCCAAACAGGTGTCGGGGTTCCCCTTGATAACACAGTCTGTTTGCCCCATGCTTCCACATATGAACTGATACAGTACATTAGCATAGTGTCAGAGGATGTAAAGCTTTTTCTCTGTTGAGACTTTTTTGTGATGTTGACTATAGGCTTGATGAAAAAAGATTTTCATTGTAAAAAAATATATATATATCTTCAAAGTGTTGCAGTTTTTAAAGAAATCCAGGCTTAAAAATGTTATGCAGTTTTCTTCTGGCCTCCACATCCTTCTTTATATCATTGCCCTGAATATATCAGAATAAAAGGCTAAATAGTTGAACTCTACTCAGTATTGAAACTGGAGAGCAGTCTGTATGCTGCTGCTGTAGCTGCTTGTGGCTAACTTGGAATGCAAATAGTTTTCTTCCCACTCAGTAATAATATTAATGTGCACAGTTTTGTAAAGAATGCCTAAATCTAATCATTCTGCACAAAGATACTTTCAGTGTTCCCCTTGATCACCCTCTGCTAATATTCACATGTCAATCATCTTATTTCAGAGGGAGCAGCCCTACTCTGAACAGGTAGAGTAAAGCTCCTCCCAACCAACTAAAGCATTCCATCATCTCTATACCTCTCACAGCAATGCATGCTGGATGCATCGTGTCGCTTTTTTCCTGCTGTCCACATAGGATTTTTCTAACAAACCCATCCTTATTCACATTACAAGCCGAGCTCCTCCACTTGTCCTGTCATTGCTTCTCTCTTTTTTTGTGTAAAGCATTTCTGAGCAAAACTCCCAACTTTTATTTGTTTCATGTTTTTCATAAAAAAAACAAAAACAAAACAAAAACAAACAAAAAAAACTTCAAGCCTGAGATTTCAGTGATTGCTACTGAAAATTGAGCTTGTAACCTCCAGAACTGGATTTTAACCAAAAAAATCCTAATCAGATCTCATAACAATCTGTTCTGGGTAACATTTCTTAATTTTTTTTAATTCAGCACATGAATTGACTGTTTAGTAAGAACTCGACTCAGAGTCAGACTTTAGTTTTGAATTTTGGACTTGAACAGGTGTCACAGACTCATGCCTTTAGTACAGAAATGGGAGATTTTCATTGGTCAAACATTTACATGGGGGACTAAACTAAGGTGTGTCGGGAAAAATGTTAAATATTGTGACTTTTTAATATTTTTAACTTCAGATCTTCATATCACAATGAAGATCTTCTCATTGTTCTTTTCATATGATAATAGTTTCATGTGTTATAGCTTTTCAGAACTAAATTTTACTTTGTCACTGATGGAGGAAAGCAGAAGACTGGGTAGTGTCCAACCATTTTCATGACTCATGAAATCTGATCCGATGGAAGCCAGTTTGAGGATTAAAGAATAAAAGGGAATTCTTCCAAACATATCAAATAGCATTGATTTACCAGTCAAAAAAATTAAAATGAGATTTAAAAACAAAAAAAAACAATTCAGCAAAATGTGGTTCTGTAAAGCTTTGACTCGGGGTTGAATACAGATGCACACCACACTTCTCAGATTTTTAATTTTAAAAGGTTCAAGGGGTGTGAATACTTTTTTTAGACATAGTGAAAGCTGAAAGTGGGATTTTAGACTCATTGTGGATTTGGATAAGGACTTTGTAGTTTAGACTTTAGACTTGTACAACCTTGACTTTGCAGCTTTTCATTTATGTAAAGTTTGTTATACTTTGTCAAACAAAAGACAACATATCGACTTGCTTTGTTGCTCTCTGTATGACTCTCTGTACATTTCCTTGAAGCACTTCCTCTCCTTGAGATCATTTAGTTGTTCTGTCTCCTGTTTAGGCTTCCTGTGGCAGCAGGTGGATCGGGCCTGTTTAAAGTGAATCGGCAGGCCAATGAGCTGTTAATGGACGGAGCCTTTTCTCCACCTTGCCAAAGAATGGGAGCTATGGTAGCTTTCCAGTGCTTTGGTGACTTCAAAAGGTCACTGTTCTCTTAATGATTCCTCCTGTTCAGCATTTTCAGTCCAAACAAATTTGAATGAAAGCAAGTTACATTGTGCCGATTGTTTCAGGAATTTTGATGAAGTTCTGTCAAGTTTTGCTGAACCAGTCTTGGAAGGCACCTCATTCATAGAGTCCTGCTCAAGTTTTTATGAAGAGGAGAACATGCAGGTGTGTTTGTTGTTCTGTAAGGTTTTAGCATGAAGTACGACGTTAATGTTTCTGCAGCCACCAGCTTCTCCTCTGTTCTCTGCAGAACAACAGGGAGAACCCCACCCACATCATCAACGTGTCGATAAAAACAGCAGACACAGAGGACGATGATGCATTGGTCAAAGCTTTTACTGCCTTCGCTCAGTCAAAGGTCAATTGCCATGTCTGTAGTAAGACCCTATCATTTTTATTTAAATTTTTAATAATCCAATTTTTATATTTACAGAAAGCCATTCTTTTTGAGTATGGGATCAGGAGAATGACCTTTTTGATTACTCAGAAGGTAAACATTTTTGAAAACTTCTCTTCGCTTAGCTTGTTTTTGTGATACTTTTGTTGAAGTAAAGCATGAACCTTTTCTGCAATATATTTTGATCATTCATTTGTTTTTATAATAATATTTAAATCATAATTACTTCAAAACAGATAAAGCCGTGTATTCCAACAATTGTTGTGTTGCTTTGATTTTTTTGTTAACAAAACCATGTTAAGTTATTATGCTTTAAAGGCCAAATATAACTCAAAATTATTAAAACGACTAACATTTAACTTAACTTAAATTAATGCCATCACTGCTGCTTATGTTCTTCTCTTGCTTTATTTTATTTAAAAAGGAAGTCCTGGGAGTCCTGGTTAAGATTGGAGGCTAACATTTCATACATAATTATATAAACCACAAAAGCACAAGGCTAAAGATAAACACTGTATTCAACTACATATCACAAACCTAATAAATTGAACAAGACAAATAAAAAAATAATGTATATCCCATGTACTTAATAACAAGCATGTACTATTTTGCCAAAGCTGCGAAATAAATGTTCCAGAGATTATTCTGCATGTAATTAACAAATTCTAGAAAATTGTTGTTATGGTTAATTTTGTAAACTAATTCTACACACTGGAGCAATATTTGAACAGGTTGCAGATATAATGTGATAACTTGTCCATCAGTGCTTTAACAACATTTTTTTTCTTTGGAATTATATTAATCACCTGCTGGCCAACTCACCAGGTTTACAGAACTAGCTTTTGCTCCTGTATAACAATGATTATAAAAGTATCCAGTTTTTAAAATAATTTTCCATTGATATAAATCACATGATCATTTTAGCAGTCTAAGACTGGTAATAATATTTTCTAAGTTAATAATTTTCTGGCAAAAAGGAAAGAATTTTTAAATGCAAATAAAATTTTCATAAGATGATCAATACAGGCATCAAAGGTTATTACCAAATTGCAGATGCCAAGACACTTAAAAAACACAATCCTCTCCGAGTGGGATCTAATGTAATAACCTTAAAGTTAGTAAATGATGAGCAGCAGAATGTAAAAACATGTTTTAAGTAATTTTGGCATTAAGTACCAATTTAATTTGATTAAATTATTTGAAAAATCTTAAACACAGATTGAAGCAAATCTCTAGTTACTTGTACAGATGATAACAGCATATAAACAGTTAGAACTATAGCTGGATCCAGACATCCCTAGAATAGTTTTATATGTAGAAAAAAAAGCACCAATGCCAGGACTGACCCTTGAGGAATATCTGTCCTTATTCTCCCTTTGTCACACTCTCTAAAATAACTTATTTTAATCAGGTAGATTTTGAGTGAAATGTTCAATATTCAGGTATTTTCTTTTGTTAGTTCAGTTGACCAACTAGTAAGCAGTTTCTATTATACTTATCTAATAAGGTAAGAACAAGGACTTCTTTTAACAACTGCTGTCGAGCAGCATCTTACTACATATTTTTGATTTTACTGAATATTTTTACTGTGCTGTTGTCTCATTGTTTTCTATGTTCTCTTTGATTCAGAGAGAATTTCCAAAGTTCTTCACATTCAGGGCAAGGGATGAGGTGAGTTTCCCTTAACTGAACCAAGGTTAAAAGAAAACACAGCTTATGGCTGATGATTACCCCTTCTCCGTTTTATCACTTCTTTTAAGTTCCAAGAGGACCGAATTTACAGAAATCTGGAGCCAGCTCTAGCGTTTCAGCTGGAACTCAACCGAATGAGAAACTTTGACCTGACAGCAATTCCCTGTGCCAACAAGAAGATGCACCTGTACCTGGGAGCAGCTCGAGTCCAAGAGGGAGCTGAAGTGACAGACTACCGCTTCTTCATCCGGGCAATTATGCGTCACTCAGATCTCATTACAAAAGTAAGGAGATAGTCAACCAAGACCTGCGATGTAATAGGATGTGTTTTTTGCTAAAAAGTAAAACAAATCTAAACTTTGTTAATACGGTTGGTTTTGACATGCTTTTTTTGTAATCAGGAAGCTTCTTTTGAGTACCTTCAAAATGAAGGAGAGCGTCTCCTGCTGGAAGCCATGGATGAGTTGGAGGTTGCCTTCAGTAACACCAGCGTTCGCACAGACTGCAATCATATCTTCCTTAACTTTGTCCCTACTGTCATCATGGACCCATCTAAAGTCAGTTTGCAGTAATTTCTTCTACAATTTAGACTTCCTGTAAATTACTGAGGCGTGCAGAAAGAGCAGGGGCTCGTATTATGTATTGTGTTGGTAAAACACCAATAAAATCCACTAAAGTTTAAGGTTGTAACATAGCAAAATGTGAAAATTTTCAAGGAATGTACTTATCTTTGCAAGTAACAACATAAGTTTTCTTACCTTTCCTGTTTCTCATTGTATTAAGGTGTAATGATGTAATTTAATGTTCATTGCTTAACTTGACAAATTCTTGGCTTTTTACTTTTTGTCCATCAGATAGAGGAGTCAGTTCGTTCCATGGTGATGCGTTACGGCAGTCGTCTTTGGAAACTGCGGGTCCTGCAGGCTGAGCTAAAGATCAACATTCGCCTGACACCGACTGGCAATGCCATTCCTATACGCCTGTTTCTCACTAATGAATCGGGCTATTATTTGGACATCAGTCTCTATAAAGAAGTCACTGACCCCAGCTCTCGACAGGTGAGGACAGTGGATTGAGCATGTTGTGAGTGCACTGCAGACCTTGTTCTGTGTTTTATGGCTTTAGGTGTTTATGAATCCCTTCAACTTTGCTTGTGCAGATTATGTTTCAGTCTTATGGAGACAAGCAGGGTCAATTGCATGGTATGCTGATCAACACTCCTTATGTGACCAAAGACCTGCTGCAAGCCAAGCGCTTCCAAGCTCAAACCCTGGGAACTACCTATGTATATGATGTTCCTGAGATGTTCAGACAGGTGCTGCTTACTTGCTAAATTGCACTTATTTCTGTTGTGATGTCCTGCATAGATTTACTTTCCATAAATTGTTATTTCAGGCATTATTCAAACTGTGGGTTCCTGGAGACAGATGTCCTAAAGATGTGCTGATCTGCACAGAACTCGTTCTAGACCCAGAAGGTCGACTTGTTCAGATGAACCGACAGCCTGCAGATAATGATGTAGGGCATTATAAAGAGAATCCAAATCTACTGCCACACTCTTCCTGGTGATACAACTCTAACATTCTTTCTTCTCAGGTGGGAATGGTGGCCTTTAAGATGAAGATGAAGACCCCAGAGTACCCAGAGGGAAGAGACATTATTGTCATTTGTAATGACATCACTCACATGATCGGTTCGTTTGGTCCTCGGGAAGACGAGCTGTTCCTCAGGGCATCTGAGTTGGCTCGGGCTGAGGGAATACCCCGCATTTACATCGCAGCCAACAGCGGAGCTCGCATCGGACTCGCCGAAGAGGTCAAACACATGTTCCAGGTGGCCTGGATAGACCCTGCGGATCCCTACAAGGTCACTGGCAAAACAGATTTCTGTTTTTATATCTTCTTAACTTGTGACAGCAGATGAGATATTATGTGCTGTTAAAATTTTGCATGTCTGTCTTATATTTCTTCCTGCAGGGTTTCAAATATCTTTACCTGACACCCCAGGACTACACCCGTATCAGCTCCACCAACTCTGTTCACTGTCAGCATGTAGAGGAAGGAGGAGAGTCCAGGTAAAATATACTCGTTTTACCTTCCAATTAAAGGACACTTTTAAATTTCTGACAGACTGAAACTGTATTTTAGCTTTCCTAAATAATCAGGTTTCAAATCTGGATAAGTATGAAAAAAAATTAACTGGGTATGGAGAACATTGTATGCATGATAATTTTAGGGCTCCAGCACAAACAGCTGTCTTCTCATCAACAGAAGATACAAAAAATTAAAAAAATATATCCGTTTTGCAAAATATCTAGGTTATTGTAAACAGTGTCTTAGAGTAACTATATAATGTGCACTTTGGTAACCACTGGCTTTATGAGCACTGATAGTTAACCCCAAACAGTGTTAAGAAAATTCACAAATTCCCGCTAAACAGATGTCAGAATGGTTGGAGATTGAGAAAATTCAAATTTTGTAGTCTGGAAAAGTCTGTAAATTTAAAATGTGTAATCCTGTTGCTTATTGTGAAGCAAAAATAACAGAACTGAAATAAGTTATAAACTTTGACCTATTTCAGTTCTTTTATATTTTTAAGTTAATTAAAGTGCTTTGTTAATTTACCTTACTCATTACAGATACATTATCACTGACATCATTGGGAAAGATGAAGGTCTTGGTGTTGAGAGCCTGCGAGGTGCAGGCACCATCGCAGGGGAATCTTCTCAGGCCTATAAAGAGATCATCACAATCAGTATGGTGAGTACATGCATCTAATTCCTGTTGGAGGCAGGAAAGTGCCAAGTTTTACTAATTTCCCTCCTGATCTACTCACAGGTGACGTGTCGTGCTATTGGAATTGGAGCCTATCTGGTCCGTTTGGGGCAGCGAGTGATCCAGGTGGAGAACTCCCATATCATTCTGACTGGAGCTAGTGCTCTTAACAAGGTTTGTTCGTCTGATTCCTCCTGTTTTTTTTATCAGCTTAACAGAAAATGTAGTTTTTAGTGGGCTTGTGGTCAATACTTTGATTTGTACGCATCTCATTTTTTAGTTTTTTTGCAGGATAAAGTGTTTTTTTTTATTCTATAAGGTGGTCAAAATGAGGTACTTGGTGATGAGAAATATATAGTGTTCAATTCTGCTACAAAGTCTGTTGATAAATGTTTTCTGTGTGTTAATAATAATAAATAATAAATGTTTCCAGGTCGATAAAAATAATCAATATAATTTAAATGTATGAAACTGTACATAAATATAAAAAAGCAATGTAATTAAATTGTAAAACATTAACAATATTAGTTGGCACAGTAAAAATAACAATGGAGGTATAAATGCATACAATGATACAGATAATAATGATGATAATGAACAACGCAAATATAAAAAGGATAATGGGTATAAATTGTAATACATCACAAAATTTATGGACACAATAATAATAATAATTGTAATAATAATTATGTTGTTGTATTTAAGGGAAAAACCCAATATTCAGATAATTTATCTTTTCTCGACTTTCATCAGCCGGTAAGAGAAAGACAACACTGATATGTATGACAGGTGCAGATTTTTCAGTATATGAAGTACTTTTAACAATCCTTCTAAGAAATGGTTTTTATTTTTCTTCCATTAGTCGTGATCGTATAAGTCCCTGTTTTTGTCTAGGTTCTGGGCAGAGAAGTCTACACCTCCAACAACCAACTGGGGGGAATTCAGATCATGCACAACAACGGCATCACACATACAACAGCCCCTGATGACTTTGAGGGTGTCTTCACCATCCTGCAGTGGCTTTCATACATGCCAAAGGTTCTGCTAAATGTTTGAATCTGAACACAGTTATGATGGTCAGGTCATTTACTGATGCTTCTTTATGTCCTCACAGAACAACCACTCCCCCGTCCCTGTTATAGCAACCACAGACCCAGTAGACAGAGAGATAGAGTTTGTTCCCACAAAGGCCCCTTACAACCCCCGTTGGATGTTGGCTGGCAGGCCTCACCCCAGTGAGTTACACTATTCCAACAGTGTGTCTACCTATTGTTAATAATTAGCCCAATCATGTCCTTTTTTTTTGCATGTAAATTATTAGTTTCAAGAGGTGTGTGGCAGAGTGGATTCTTTGACCATGGCTCTTTTACGGAGATCATGGGGTCCTGGGCTCAAACTGTCGTCGTAGGAAGAGCGAGGTAAACTGGTAGGAGATAGTCTTTGTGTGTCAACTAAATCCATCAATAGTATGAACATATTTTCTGCATTGATTTAGGTTGGGAGGAATCCCCCTTGGTGTAATCGCTGTTGAAACACGCACAGTTGAGCACACCATCCCTGCAGATCCTGCAAACCTGGATTCAGAGTCTAAAGTAAGTCCATACTTCTACACATTTTCATTTTAAGGAGCTGCCTTTCTAAATAACAAAACTTAAATCGATGATTGGTTTTTTGTGATCTCATCAGGTTCTGCAGCAGGCTGGCCAGGTTTGGTTTCCAGATTCTGCTTTCAAAACATCTCAGGCGATTCGTGACCTTAACCATGAACGTTTGCCTCTCATGGTGTTTGCCAACTGGAGGGGCTTCTCTGGGGGAATGAAAGGTGCCTATCCTTTCAGAGTTCAGCATTTTTTCTCTGGTTGCAACACATTTAGACTGAACTAAAGTTGTAGCTATTATAACAAACAGTGAAGCTTACATTTTTATGTGTTTCAGTTTTGCTGTGTGGATCATGAATGCCCTTTGAGAAACTGAGTTGGATTTTAGCATATTTTTAATTTTCTTTGATGATGAGCCTTCTCATTGTCACTGCACTTCGAATACAAATCAACTCCTGTGATAAAACACTGTTGTCCATCAGAGAGATAGTTTCTGAACCACAGACCGTGATATTTGTGCAAACCTAAAGATGACAGCTGTAGGATAAATATGGAGTGGTCAGTTGTGTTAAAGGCTTTACTTTTTATTTGTGAAACCTTTCTTTTGTTGTTGCCAAGAAAGATCAGTGTGACTTTTTTATCTTCTCCCTTGAGGTTAGTGAGTTAGTCAGTCTGTAAGGGAAGTTAACCAAAAGCAACATTGCAAACACTCCTAGTCTTGACTCTACAAATCTGTGCTGTAAATTTGGAGTAACTTTGTTTTTTCTGTTCCAGATATGTATGACCAGGTGCTGAAGTTCGGGGCCCACATTGTGGATGCCTTGCACAGTTTTCACCAGCCGGTGTTGGTGTACATCCCACCACATGCTGAGCTAAGAGGAGGATCCTGGGTGGTAATAGATCCCACCATCAACCCGCTGTGTATGGAGCTCTATGCTGACAAGGAGAGCAGGTATATTTTCTAAATGGTGCTTTCATACTAAGCAACAGACATCTGTGATTCTAAACATATTCTTCATATTTGTGGTTGTGCTTCTTTGATTCAGAGGGGGTGTGCTCGAGGCAGAGGGCACGGTGGAGATTAAATTCAGGAGAAAGGATCTAATAAAGGCAATGAGAAGACTTGATTCTGTCTACGCCAGTCTGGTTGAGCAACTCTGTAAAGTCTTTTTCTGTCTTTAATTACAAAATTATTCTCAAGTTCACATTTTATTTTAGATGTGCAAGTGTTCAGACCTTCAAGGTTTAAGACCTTCTTTTGTTATTCCAGCTTCACCAGAACTGTCTGACAAGGAAATTAAGGAATTGGAGAGGAGGCTCAAAGCAAGGGAAGAATTCCTGTTGCCCATCTACCGCCAGGTGGCAGTGCAGTTTGTGGATCTGCATGACACTCCAGGCAGAATGCAGGAGAAAGGGGCGATCACTGTGAGTTATGTTCTGTATGAAACATATAAAAAATGGAAACTTTAAGGTGAGTATGCTTTTTAAAAATAATTTGACCTTTTATACTTTTAACAGGATATTTTAGACTGGAAACAGGCGCGGACGTTCTTCTACTGGCGTCTGCGGCGGCTCCTATTGGAGCAGGTGGTCAAGTGTGAGATCTTGGAGGCCAACAAGGATCTCAGTGATGGGCACATGCAGTCGATGCTGCGAAGATGGTTTGTTGAAACGGAGGGAGCAGTCAAGGTGTGTGAGAACAGTCTTTTTTTGGTTTAGATAATTTACTTGCTCTAATTAATGAAATGAACTGTATTTTTAAACTGATGTAGTGTTGAACTACATTTAAACATCTAGTAGTAAAGTGTATTTCATGTGTATCTGCTTTTACAGGCTTACCTTTGGGATAACAACCAAACAGTGGTGGAGTGGCTTGAGAGGCACTTGTCGGCAGAAGATGGCACCCACTCAGTCATTCGAGAAAATATCAAGTACTTGAAAAGAGAAAATGCTTTAAAGCACATCCGTAGGTATGTACAAACCCATTTTTCACATTTTTAATAACTTAAAATGGCTTGAAAAAGTATTTGTAGTTTTGTTTTTTATTTTTTTTTTAACATATTTTGTTGGGTTACATCCTCAAATATCAGTGTATTTTATTGGGGTTTTATGTGATAGACCAAATCAAAGTGTAATAGAGGGACTATAGATGCTTTTTTTATGCTTAACAAATAATAATCTGAAATGTATGGCATGCATAGATATTCAACTCCCCTGAGTTAGTTCTTTGCAGGAAAACATTTTACTTACAACTGTAAGTCTTCCTCTAACAGTTTTTTTTCTCCCTGATTGTCAGTAAGTTCAATACATATTCAAATCAACTCTGAACAGAATCCCTGTTCTGGCTGCAAAAAATCATTGCCACAGCATGATGCTGCCACTACTATGATTCATAGTGGGGATGGTGTGTTCAGGTTGATGGTTGCATTTCAAGCAGTTTTTAATTAGTCAGGAAAAATATGGCATTTGACTTCAGTATTGTCCAGGTGTTGGTAACTGTGTGTGTGTGTGTGTGTATATATATATTTATCCCACTATTGTTGTGTCCTTCCTTCTTTGCGTCCAGTTTTTCTCCTATACTTTCTTTTGTCCCTCCATTCTTCCTTGCATTCTTATTTGCTCATTTAGTTCCTTTCACCCTCCCTTATGTATATTCCTTCTTCCTGTTCTTGTGACTCCACCCTCTGTTTTCTTTAACTCTCATGTTATTTCTTTTGCTATTTTATTACGCGTTGCTCTTTCAGGAAATGTCCCATTTCCTTGATCTATTTATTTATTTATTTATTTATTTATTTATTTTTTTAAGCATCTACCAATGTAACACCTTTAGAGTTTGGAGGGATTTTAGTTCTGTTTCAGAGTGTAACCACTGGGAAAGACTATGAGGTTATGGTGGCAACATGGCAGGTCGTAGGCAAGATTGGATCTCCTGTTCATATGCTATGAATGTAGAAGTGTCCATCCATGAAATACATTTATCACTTGTCACAGTTAGAACTTTGCACAGTGTTTGGAGTGACCATACCGAAGTTGTAGAGTGAAGCTGCTGTGACAGAGTACTCGGTTATTCTTTTTTCTGCTGAAGTAATGGCTTTTAATTCTTCCCTCTCTCCCACGCTGCTGGAAACACTCTGGCAGTAGTGAATCCAAAGAATTTACTTAAATTCATGGCAGTCGAAATGCACATAACAAACAGCTAAGGGGAAGTTAAAGGTCCAGGGTGATTTAGTTTGACGGATAAAGATTCAGGGTAGCATAGTGGACATCACATTTAGCTTGTTAGGTTTTTTGATTTTAATTTTAGACATTAGTGGGGTTTTTTTTGGAGTCCTACCTATATTGAGGGTTGTAACAGTTGCACCCGAACTTATCAATCTGAACCTGAAAAACTATTTTTGCCTAATATCTAGTTCAGTTTAATGAGGTTATTTCCCTGTTTATATAAAAAAGAAAAATGCAGCAGGAGTTTCAAAATTACCACAGTTTGGCTTGATTTAGACTTTATTAAATTCTTCATTATGTTGCCTTTCCTTTCACTGCAATAATTTTGTTTTTGTGTGCAGCTTGGTGCAGGGCAACCCTGACATAGCAATGGACTGCATCATCCACATGAGCCAGAACATTACTCCCTCCCAGAGGGCCACGTTGTCACATCTGCTTGCAACGATGGACAACGCAAGCCCCAGCCCCAACCCTAGCCCCAGCACCAGTCCCAACCCCAGCATCAGCACCAGTTAAGCTCTTGGACTTCATAAGGTCACAGCATTAAAGAGAATAAAACCTCTATTGTAATCTGTTGTACTGTTGAAAGGTGTAAGCACAGAGTCGCTTTAGTGTTGAAAGGTTCAGGACGTAAAGCTAATAGAATATTACTGGGGATTTCACCACTGAAGTACTAATATTGTTTTTGTACAAAACAAAGACAAACGCACAAGGTCTGTGCCGTTGAGCTGCCTTTTCATGCTCGTCATGATTCACAGGTTTGTTTAGTGCCTTATATGTTTAAATTAATTATTCAGACATATTACCTTTTCAGTCCAGGAAACCTTCTTCTCCACTCAACAGCCTAACACTGTAATGCATACCTCACTTTGCTGTATTAAGCACATCAGTGGTTAATGTTATGACTTTAAATCAATACAATTTTGCCATTTTTGGATCATCTGCAGTATATTGAGGCTTTAGAAAATAAAAATTATTTTAATCTTCACCCCCAGTTATCATTTCTGGTTAGACTTATAATAGAACAAGTGTTTTTTTAAAAAAATACTATAGGTAATATATAATCTCAGATGCCACTCTTTTGGATTGTTTTAATAAAACTTCTGAAAAAATGAATAATGCCAGAGAAATTGCAAAATCAAATTTTTTTCTTAGTTGTAAATATTTTGATTAAATATGAAAATAAAGAAGATAAAGACATAATAAAGATGTAATTATTGATTGTTTTCAAAACATTGTATATCAGTCCCTTTCTATTGATTCAGGTTCCCATGTCCATGTGAACTAGTTAACTCTACTGAATTTTGATAAAATAAAAAATGGCTTGATCAATGGACCCTGGATAAAGCCAAAATAACTATGAGCACTCTCTGGCAGATGGATTTCATCATCTCAGCAATGTTGCCACAATTTCTGGCTGTAGATTTGAGCAAATTATGTTACATCATGGGATTTTAGACCAGCTTTGAAACATCTCCCAAGATGAACATAAACTCTTGTATGGCCTGTACAAATTTCCTATGGCAGATGGTTCCTTTTAGTACCAGACTTATTGGACAGAAAACCAAAAGTGCAAAAGTAAAACTTGCTGAAGCAGATAAATAACCAGCACCTGTTGAGTCCAGCTTTTTAATATTGGTTTGTGTTTTTGTTCTTATTTTGTTTTATCTGTTCAGGTGCATCTCAGTAAACTAGAATATCATGGAAAAGTTTTTCACCTTCACTAATTTAATTCAAAAAGTGTTATATTGTTTAGATTATTTGCACTTAGTGCTTATTGCTGTTGATTTTTTATGATTACAGTGATTAGCTAATATAAACATAAAATTCAATTTCTGAAAAAAAAAATACAGTAGTATATAAAATAACATGTTATCTTATGCTCTACACAATCATGGGGAATAATGCTGACTTGAAAGTTCTCCAGCAGACAGTCAATGACCCCCTCCACATGGAGGGTAACCCTTAAAAGGTAATTGCTAAAAAGGTGGTTCAGAGTGTCTTATCCAAGCATAATAATGGAAAGTTGAGTGGAAGGAAAAAGGGCAGAAGAAAAAGGTGGACAAGCAACTATAACCTTGAGATGATTATGAAACAAAGCTCATTCAAGAGTTTGGGGGATCATCACCACACACAGACACATTTAGAACATGGACTGTCACATTCCTTGAGTTTAGCCACTCCTGAAACGCAAATAATGTCTTACTAAGGAGAAAATGAACTGGACTGTGTTCTGAAGTCCTCTTTTGAGAAGAAAGTAAGTTTTTCATTTCGTTGAGAACTCCCAGAGTCTGGAGGAGGACTGGAAGAGCACCAAACCCAAGCTCTAAAGGTTCAGGTTGAAGATTCATGTCATCTGCTGGAGTAGCTCTCTAACCAGAAAATCTTCAGTCACTTTATGCTTTCCTCTGCTGACAAGCTTTATGCAGATGGTGATTTCATTTTCCAGTAGGATTTAGCACCTACCCACACTGCCAAAGGTACCAATATCTGCTTTATTGACCGTGGTATCACTGTGTGAACATTCTGCAAAGTGCCCTAACCTGAACCAAACATGGAGAAGCAGCTTTCAGTTTTTATGCACCATCTGAAACAAACTCCCGAAAAACTGCAAAACAGTCGTAACACTAAATTCCTTTAGATCAAGGCTAAAAACCCACCTGTTTAGAGTTGCCTTTGATTAGCAGTCTGGACCATAAATCTGCAAACAAATCCGGGTCAGAAGCTGCTCTAAATAAAATATTTTACACATTAACGATTATCTCCTAATAATTAATTAAATTACAGAGTTGGTGGAGGGAGGGTATCAGTTGAGGACCAGTCACCCTGCAAGGAGTACAGGGAAGTTAAATTAGCAGAACAAAGTGAGGGTTCTGCGGGTGGTTTTAGCGATTTCTACACCTTAAAGGAGAAAGCCAGCAGGCAGATGTGCCTCTGTAAGGTAAAATGGGTTCCAGAACATCAAAGGCCTCAGGGGTGCCTCTTCCTCCAGACTCCTCAATTTGTAAAACAATGAGAGAAAAAGGTGGAAATGATTGTGCCGAATGTGCCTTAATTTGGAAGATAAGCTTCGAATTCCAGGGAAGGGTGGAAGTTTGAGTGTAAATCAGTTAAATAAAGTAAGTGGATCATTGATCAGTATTTTTGAACT
The DNA here is from genome assembly GCA_014839685.1 of Anableps anableps. Lineage (NCBI taxonomy): Eukaryota > Metazoa > Chordata > Actinopteri > Cyprinodontiformes > Anablepidae > Anableps > Anableps anableps. Next base: position 20,656,963 of record CM026066.1, read on the forward strand.
ATATTTCCTTGATGATCCCTATGATTTTGTTGCATTGATATTTTACCAATGATTTTCATGTGTATTTGTTTGATGATTTTAATGTTTTTGATGATTTTGCTGTATACTTGATTGATCTTTTTATGATGTGAAGCACTCTGAACTGCCTTGCTGCTGAAATGTGCTATGCAAATAAACTTAACTTAAACCCCACAGATAATCTATGGAGTTTCACAACAGGAAGATGAGCTGAAGGCTGAAGGGCTTTAACACCTCAGCAGAGTCACAGGTTGATCGCCTCCATACTACGCTGCATTGAGGCAGTAATTCATGCATATATTGCTCAGTACATGAACATAGTTTATAATAGGCAGACATTTCTGAATTAAAAAATCGTTTTTTTTGTTGAACTTATTTAATATTGTAATTCAAAACTGAACTTTGAGTTGAAATTAGCTGTCTGCCATAATCAAAATGAACAGAAATAAATGCTTGAAAAATAGCACTGTGTATGTATTAAATATATTAGATATTAGTTTGGTTGTTTGAATTGAATAACAGAAATAAATGATATTTGAGTTTAATGGGATGTGTCAGAGGTTTGTCAGCATGACACTCTATGTGATGCTCCTGAACTTTTAATTTTGGTGTGGTGAGGCTCCTAAAAATCAGGTTATGTCAGCAGAGGACATGAGTTGCCAAATTAGGTCCTCAAATTCATGTGTAGACTTGCTGTTAGTCTGATCAAAAATCAGCCCTCGCGTTACCTGTGGATGTTTTTGAGCTCTTCCTGTTTGTTGTATTTTACTCAGGGATGTTTTTCAATAAAATATGATTGTATTTCAATAAAATTTGCTTCTTTTTGCCCATTTTTTTATTATGACTAAGGCAAAGAGCAAAGTAGACATCTTTCCTCCAGCCATTTTAATCATAATGTGTGGAGGGACAGTGACTAAAAGCTGGCTTACTGGGTGTGTTTTGTAATGATGTAGGTAACCCCAAGTTCAAACAATCAAATATGTACAACAAAAGATTGATTGAGTCTTGACCTTTTCCAGCTGTCTTTTATAAATATAAATAAAACATCACAGCAATAAAGTCTAGCACAATACAACAGACGAGTTTTTGAGCTACATCACATAAAGGAGAACGATAGAGGAACAGGTAAGAGCTAACTTACTTGCAGTTCTCCACACAGTCTTTGCTTGGCAAAACTAAAGATTTTAGGTCTGACATTTTAATCTTCAAGTCACCATTTATATGTGGTCTTAGTTCTTAAAAAGTAGGTTTCTTGTTGAATGAAATGTTTCTCTCCAGGTTCCCAGAACTTTTACTTCATCAAAAGAAATCAAACTTCTTCAACTGCCGTCCAAAAGAAAGGGGGGAAAAAAACAGTGAACAATTTTAAATCTTTTCGGAAACAGTTTAGTTTCTTTAAAGCAGGGCAATGGGTTTGCTGTTGGGTTGGCTGCCCATGTACTGGGACGACAGGGGATCCTGTGAGGTGTATGAGGTGTACAGCCCCGTCACCTGCACATCTGACAGCGGCACGCTCCCTCCACTGGAGGCTGCAGGGAGGCTCCCCGATCCCAAGTCACAGTCTGATAGTCGCAGAGGGGAGTTACTAAAGGTGCCCAAGGCATCCAGGTTAAAGCTGTCGTCTTTCATTTCTTCCCACAAGTTCCCTAAAAAACATTGATGTGTTAGTGCAGTGAGTCAACTTTTATTTAGTTATTTTCAGACATTTGACACCTATAGAGATATTTAAAATTAAATTAAACTCTATTTGTAGATGACTGGAACAAAACATTTTGCAAAGGTTAACCCCTTACAACAATGGTACATTTAAAGAAATCAGAAAATTACTAGAAAAACCCACTATAAATGATGAAAAAACAGAAAAAATAAATGTTCAGCTGATATAATTTCTCTGTTTAGTCTGGTATAAATGAACTTTAGAAAACACCTTTTCAAGGATGGTTTCTTTTAGGCAACACAAACAATCTGAGTTTAAAAAGGTATCTTATTTGAGATGTCAGTATTCTAATCAGGTAGGACCAGTGGGGGGGACATCTCTCTCTCTCTCTCTCTCTCTCTCTCTCTCTCTCTCTCTCTCTCTCTCTCTCTATATATATATATATATATATATATATATATATATATATATATATATATATATATATATATGAAGAAACAGTCTTTAAACTGTCAAGAATCAAAAGTGCCTATAGCCCCAGAAATAATCTCTTAAGTAAATATCTCTAAATTTAACACTTTGAATATAATTGTAATAAACAACATTGAATAAATTGTCCAACATTGTACCTCTAGTTGTTTGTTTTGATTTAAATATTTTATTGCAGGATGCTGTTAGTAAAATTTTAATTCAGTATGTGTTAAAAAAATATGATCATACTAATACCTAAAAAAAGAAAAAAATGTTTTCATAACTAATGTTTAAATTATGTATTTAATTACTTTAAATATTAAAAATAATTATCAATACATTTATTTGTTTATGTATTGTATACATTTCCACTTTTGTTTATATTATCGTAATTTTATATTTTAATGCAATGAACTGTATTAAACCACAATATCAAACCAGCAGTTTTTGTGAGGATAAGGTGTTCAGTTTTTATAAAGCAGGTCTTAAAACCTGTTTACCTTGAAAGGCAAAGTCCATGATGCTCGGGTCCAGTGCATCCACCTCTGTGTTTGTGTCACTCTGCACACTGTAAAAATCATCAGGAGGCTTGCTGGGCTGCTGGGTGAGTGGACTGTGGGAAAGGTCAGGAACCGAGTGGAGGGGAGGCGTCTGGGCCGGGGCAGGGGACATTGGGCCTAATCGAGCCTGAGCATGGAGCTGAGCTTGAAGCTGGTGGTGCTGGTGCATAGGCAAACACGGCAGAGACAGGGTGACTATAGGCTGAGGCTGCATCTGGGCCGGGACCGGCAGTGGGAGACTGGTTGTACAGCCGGCCAGCCGGGTCATTCCGGGCTCTAGAGGCTTCCGTCTGCAGTTTTCTGGGCGGTCGGTGATCAGTTTGTCCAGCTCGTCTGTAGGGAAGCAGAACAGACTGTCAGCCTAAGTCAAAAGCATGATGTTTGAATTTTAAAATTTCCCAAATTTTCTGACCTGGGTTAGCCATGCTGCGGCGAATAGCTGGGAGATCCTTGCGTTTCCACTTCTGCATCTCTTCCTCCATCTTGTCAATTTTGGCAGGGTTCAGTGCCCACAAGCAGCCCTTACGGGAAGAGCTGCTCGTCTTGTTCTCCACCTTCTCGAAGCATTTATTTAAGGACAAGTTGTGTCTGACTGAATTCTTCCATCCATCAGGTGCAGTCTGTTAATAACCAATATATTACACAATCAGTCACACTCTTCATGTGAACATCACAGTTCCTTATTTTCACTAAGTGTTGATCTGTAATATGAAGAAAATCAAACCTTAAAATATGGAAAGTGTTCCTTCATAAAGCTATAGATCTCACTGACTGGGAGGCTGCCTGTTTTACTGTTCTTTAAAGCCATGGCAATCAAACAGCTGGAAGAAAACAACATGGGTTGAATTTTGTTCAAAACAGAACAGATGAATGAAGAGACCTATGAGGCTTTTTGTATGTGTTCACCTGTAGGAATAGATTGGCTTGGGGAAAGACTTGGGCTGCAGCTCCTGTTCTTGTGGGGCCAGACGAGGTTGGGTGAACAGACTTTGGTTGTTGAAAGAAACATTGCTATAAAGTCCACCAGCTGAGCACTAAAACAGAGGAAAGTATTATGAAGCTGTCATTCTTTCATATGGGGAAATTGGTTTTGAAAACATGAATATTTTTCTCTGTAAATATATTTCTAATGAGGGTGGATATTAGTAGCAACCCAAGTAATCCATACATAAAAGGAAATTTAAAATAATTTAGTCCCTAAAGTCATGTACAATAAAGAGAAGCAATAAAGGGGATACTCTTTACACACATAAAGAGAGGAAACTGCAAAAAAGCATAGAAAATCAACAACCAGAGAGGTCAGAGAAGCTGAATTCAGTTGAACATCCAATAAACAACTTAAAGACCACAGTGCACAGAAGTGAGCCCCAGAACTTTTAAGATTTGAAGACAGTTTGTTTGTTAGGATTAGTTCAAGTCACACCTAAGCACTGCATGTGACTAGTTTTTACATATAGAAGATGTGTTGAAGATGTCATTGCCTGTAAAAAGTTTTCTACCAAGTACTGAATAAATTTCTTAAGGGCATCCAATGCTATGTTTTCCAGTGACACTTTAGTTATTATACATAGCTTCATTTAAGGACTTTCTTCTTTTAATTATTTGTATTTTATGATTGCTTGGATTGTTACAAACATCCAGTAAAATTTCACGTCAGTGGGGCTCATTACACAATATATTTACTGTGAAAAACATTGACGTGTTTAATGCTGATTCTACCAACTCTATTTTATGTTGTTAAAATTGTCTATTCATAGAGTGTCACCTGTTGTCCAGTTTGGGTTAGAGAATACACCTGTTGGGATGCAGGCTGGTATACTGAGGTAGGACACTGATATCCTGGGGAAGGCAGCCCATTCATTGAGAAAGGAGACATCTGTGAAACAAATGCAGGCATTAAACTATGTAAACTATTGCACCATAAATAATAATGATACTTATTCTTGTTGTGCTGTGATTACTCACACTTCCACTGTGGGTGTTGATAATACTTATTCCCAGGGGGCTGTGCTGCATGTTACTCTGAAGGTGCAGCATGGAGCTCTGACTCACTGGTATCGTCATGCTATTCAGTTGAGCTACACAGAACCAGAACACAAAGGTTCAAATAAATATCTCTTCAAAGTGTTTGTGCATCCATGTGCATCTTCTGTTTGTAGTTAGATACTTTAGTACAGAGGTTCTCAAACTTTTCAAAATAGCTACACAGTCAAAACAAAGTCTTTCAAGAGACAACATGCTTACAGACATTTAAAACTGTAGTACAAGAGGAATTTGGCTGAGTACTTTGATTTTTCTGTTTTTAAACCAAGAAAAGAAACATTTTACAAAAATTTACAAAAATATCCTGTGGAGTTGCAAATTAGAGTAGGAATATTGAATGTTGCTTAAAAACCATGACCTTAAAATCCAATATTGCTTCTTGAATGTTGAGTGTTTGTATTTCATGAAATCTGTTTTACACACTGTATATCTGTTACATTGTTTCAGAGAATATCATGCAGGAAAAACACACTATTAGATTTTGCTGCTAACAGTGTGTAGCCAGGTCACTTAGCATATCAACCTGCATATTCCACTGGACTCAAACTTGGAACTAGAACACCAAGTCCTTACAGTCTGAGGTAAAGGTGTTCATGGAACTAATAAAATACAATATCGCAGGAGTTTAAAAGTAGCTTTTGCTTAACCAGATTATGATCTACAAATTATGCAAAACCCTTGGACCTTTTATTGCTTCATATTTTCCAAGCAGTCAAATTTTAAAAGCATTTTTGGTCCTTTTTCTTCAGGATTTCTTAAAGGATTTCAAAGTTTATCTTTGGACTTTGTTTTCTTTTTCACGTTTACCATTTCACATTCACCATTTATAGAGGAATGCTTTTTAAAAAATTTTTGTTTAGAATAAAAGTCTGTGATACTTGAAGGACGAGTTATCGCTGTATTTCCATCTAATGGACAACTTTGCAAACAGACAATTTTAAATTATACTTGAAAGCACTTTGTTCGTGTTGACCAGTCACAAAGACACAATTTGTTTTCAATGCTTTAGTTAAATCTATAACACAACTATAACAGTAACACTGTCTAACTTATAAACTAGTACTGTAGTAGCAAAAACTTGCTTCCCAAATAAAATTGTTCTATTGATCAACTGAAGTATCTGTAAGGTCTAGTGTCAGGTCTTTGATTGATTTTTAATCTTATGTCTATAAGATGTGACTTTCAGACACTGTTCTCCAGGTTCAGATAGTTTTATTTTCAATTAGTCACTTCTTTGGTCCTCAGGTCATCACCCTTTTTTCATGTAATTTCATGCATACACTTCCCAATATGCAATATGCAGTTTTGTAGTTTTAGAGGCTGAAATCTTTGTCATTTCTCTTTGGTAAATATCTCAGGTTTATTCATACTGGGTGGAGAGTACCCCTGAACATCTATTTTGAAGTCTTGCCACAGTTTCTCAAATGGATTTAGGTCTGAACTTTAAATGAAACCTGACACATAAATAGGCTCTGAACTTGATGATTTGGAGCTGTGGCTGTTTATTTAGTCTTTTTGTTCTCCTGGTAGGTAAAGGTCTTCCCTAGCCTTAAGTCTTTTGCTGTCACAAACAGCCTTCCTCCAGGATTGACTTCTGTTGAGCTCTGTCTTTATTTCCATCAACACCAACCAACTCCATCTTGTGCTTCGTGCAGAGAAGCATCCCCACAGCATGCTGCCACCACAATTTTTCACTGTAGGGACAGTGTGTGTTCAGGGTGCTGTACAGGCTTAGTTTGACCCACACTGCTGCTGCTGATACATTCTCCCACCTAAGCTGTGTATTTCTGCAGCTCCTCCAGAGTTACCTTGGGCCTCTTGGCTGCTTCTCTGATTCATGCCCTCCATATCCTGCCTGTGTGTCAAGGTGATTGTATGTGTCTTCATGGGTTCAAAGTTGTGCCACACTCAGCATTTCTGAATGATGATGAAAAATGTATGGAAAATGTTTTAGGAGATATTGAAAGCTTAGGATAAGCTTTCAATATCTCCTTTCCCCTGCTTTAAACTTCTCTACAACTTTCTCCCAGACCTGTCTGTTCCTTGGTCTTCATGATGCTAGTTGTTCTCTCATGTCCTCTAAAAAATCTGTGAGATTTTCACAGAGCAGCTAGATTGACTTAATTTACTGATTAGGGTGATTTCATCTGGCTACACTAGATTTTATTTGGGGGTATCAAATTAAAGAGGGCTGCATACCAATGGATGTCCAACTTCTGATATTTTCATATTTAAGAATAATTTTTTACATGTACACAAAAGTATACACAACCTTTTGTTGATCTATGAAATAAAAACTCAGTGAAATCCATTGAGGTTTGTGTTCCTTATGTGATAAAGTGAAAAAAAGATTAAGGTATAAAGACCTTCAGTGTAATTGAGCCAATTACCATAATAATAATCCAAGAGAATAAATCTGTTCTAATTTATCCAATCAGAGAGCTGTTGCAATTTTTAAACGTTGTCCCCTCACCTGTCTGTTGCTCCAGCAGGCTGCCCTGGGAGGGCCCATTGCTGTGGCCTCTGCTATCAGCCATCTGCTGTAGCCTGGGCATATCCACCGAGGTAAGCCATGACAGTGACTGCAGGTCCCCAGGGAGGTCCTCTACTCTCAGCTGGGAGGGGTCCGTGGTCAGAAGCCTTCAAGAGAGGAGGAAGGGGGATGGGAATTAGGTTTGCAAGGTTAACACGGCTGTCAACTCAGGCAGACTTAGATCAGAAGCAGAGCTTAGATCTAAACACTTGGATGGAGTATTTTTATCTCTGACAGACAAAACCATCTGAAGGGTCTTAATGAGGGGAGACGGAGATGAAAGCTGCTGAGTAAAGCTCTGTTTTAGCAATTCAGGATTAAGCATAAGAAGATTAAACATGTGTTATTTAGAAGTGACAGTTTTATTCAACTGTAAGGGAGATAAATAAGCTTTTTATTCTGTGACTAAAGTCCTGTGACTTTATCAACTATGTGGACTTGTTTGATTCAATCATTTTATTGTTTGTTTCTACGATTAATATTTTTAAAGAAATGATTCGACGAATTCTTGGATAAAATGTAAACTAAATGGATTTTTTTCACCAGTTAGCCCACAGTTATGTCTTTTAAATGGAAAGGCTTGAAGAGAAGAAATAAAAGGAGAGGAATCCTCTTGAGTCCTCTTCAGCCTTCTCAGCAAACACACAATGTTCTGCAGTTCGAGTCTCTATGACAACACAGACAATTCGGTTACCTTGTGGGTCTGTGGACAGTGCAGAAGTAAACCACCCCCCAACCCCCCTTTACATCTAGACACGCAGCATATCTTCAAATAAAAAAAAACAGTCCTGTGTCAGGTGACCATGATCTCGCCTCACCCATTGGTTGAATCATAAGTAAACAACACATGAGATCGTTTGAAACATGGGACGGCAGCACATGTTGCCTGAAACAGTTGGCCCCATCTATTGAAAAATGATCACCTATTGTGTCCCAAACGACAAATCTGCCCAGTGGCACGTGTCTCTATTGTCTTCCCTGGAGCCTTCCTTGATTGTCTCTGTCATTTCTTTTCTTTACCCGGCCCCTTGCATTAATCTGCTGGAATGACAGCCCTCACATAAGAGGGACAAATAGGATGCCATCTGCTTCCCTGTCCCTTTCCAGCCTCTATCCGCACGGGACCCCCCATCTTCCAACCCCCCACCATCACCCTACACTAACGGAGAGCTCAACGGGCCTCAGGCCTGGGGGAGACAGGGGGTGTTAATGTAGTTTGAGGTCAGGGATATGTGTTGACTGTCCTAGGTGACATCATTGCTGCCAGGAATCACCACCAGATGTCTAAGACACTGGTAGTGCACATCCCAAAATCATTTTTTTGTCCCCATACTTCTCTTCTTTTTTCCACGTTTTTTCCTCACAGGTATGTATTTTCTTTACTTTTGATAAAAAAAAAATAGCAGTAACACAGTTGATTACTTCCACTCCTAATTGTATATTTAAAAGTACATTTTCCATCCTTCGGATTAAAAAATATCCTTTATTATAATAGCTTAATATATAATAATAGAAACAATTCAACAGTTGACAAATTAGGGATGTTCTCACACCCCTTCTCTCCCTAGCAGAGCATGGAAATTGCTCACTGATGCAAAAAATTTAGCTGGTGTGTCCATGTCTCATCCTAACCTTACCACAGAGTTCAACAACTCTAAATATTGGCCCTCCTCCTTCACTGCAACAGCACCCCCCACCCCTGCTCCTTCTTTTCTAATTGGGAACCACTTGTGCACACTGGTGACCCAGAGCGCCCCATCTCCCCCTGAGCTGGGCAGCCCAGAGGCTCAGGCTCTCCGTGCGCAGACAGCAGGAGTGTAAACAGAGCTGATGGTTTCTGACAGATCTATTCAGAGTGAAAATCATTTATTCTTCTGGATTTTTTTCTTCCTTCTCTTCTTTTCATGGAACCCTTCAAACACAAAAAGAGCTGTCCATCTAACACTAGTGTAAACATTGTGGATTGGAATAATTTCTTTCACAACATTGCAAAGGGCTTGGTTCATAAAACACTCATAAAATCTCTTTTCATATGTTCATATTGAAATATTTCTGACTATGTGCCACCAGAAAATAATAATACCTGTAGTCCTGTGGTGACGGATGATGCCCAGCATTGTCAATTATTCCTGACATCCTGGAAGTTATTCCACCTTCTATCATTTCCTGGTATTTGTTGTAGCCTATTTCTGCGGCACATGAGACATGTAAAATTATATACATTCATATTTTAAATCAAAAACAACAAGCTATACAGAAGTAGTCATCCTTACATTGCAATGTCCAGCTAAAGTATATGAACACTGTGAAAATATATGCATCACACACACATATATATATATATATATATATATATATATATATATATTTTTTTTTTTTTTTTTGTCACCTTTTATAAAATAAAAGGTGACAAAAAATAAAATTTAGAAATGAGAAGGGAAAAACATTAAAATGAATAAATATAAAAAAATGTAATCTTTTACAACTTGTAAAAATGTAATCTTTTACAACTTAAATAATAATAATAATAATAATAATAATAATAATAATAATAAATTCCATAACATTTCTATTTGATGATAAATTTAAATAGATAGATTTGCTGTTGGTTTTTTTTAATGCTAAATCCCAATTTAAAGTTCAACTACTTTCTAATTCCCCGTTATTGTTTTATTACCACACAAAACACAGAGAATATGTATGATTTTATAACTGCTATCCTTTAAACATGCAGTAAAAATGTTTTGTTTTTTTGTTTTTTTTGGGGGGGGTCTTCATTTTTTAAAACTTCTTTCTTGCAACAAGGAGATAAAATATGTTTAAACTTATTAAAATAAAACTCTCTCATCTAAAAATTCCACTAGTTTCTCAAATTTAGAAACATCACTTGAATAAACCTACCTGTTTTGGTTTGTATTGAAGGTTGTGAGAGCTGGTCCTGAGCCCCTGTACTGTATCCCACTGTGTTGGACTTGATTCCTCCAAAAACCGTTTTTAAATTTCCCTCTCTGGAGCTGTCCAGCACTCTGACATGCGCAGTAGAGACCTGAGCACAGCGCTCTTGTTGCACGGGGGCAGGAGGATCCCCGAGAGTTTGACAGCTGTTAATGCACAGTCTGTCAACATCCAGCACTTTACCTGCAGATTTAGGCAGTCAGGTCTGATGTTAACTTTTTTATATCCTACGGGCACGTGGTGCGTTCGCTACTGAACATCCAGCAACATATTGTCAAAATCACACGTTTTCGGCATTACCTTTCAGACAATAATCCGTCAGGAAGACTCAGCGCTCTCAGATGAAATACTATAAACTGGAGGAGTTTATACATCTCAGAGTTTCCCAGTTCTTCTCATTACCTATGCGCTTGTTTCACCAGTGGCGCACAGGTGCGTCTCAGTAATGAGAAAGGCATCACTTTAGCCTTCAATCCTGTTGAGTTTATGTAGGTAACCTAAATTTTAGGACGATGAAGTTCATTTAACTTATTTTAAAATAGTTGATCCAGACCGGAAAAAAAGATCCTCATTGAATTTTTTTTGTAAAAGAAAAAAGGCCTGATCATTAAGTATCCGTGGTGTTCCTCCTCCCCTGGTTATTCCCAGCAGTTACTTCGCTCGGCTCTGAAATGCTGTGAGTCGCAACTTGTGGTGGCATCTGTGTGTATGAGTGTGAACTTTTTTTTTTTTTTCTTCCTTTGAGGAAGTGCTTGTAGATTATTTGCTTCCCGCCGCAGAGGCCGCGTCCTGCTCCTCTCAGCAGTGGGAAAAGGGAGCCCAGGAGGCGGGTAAAGGGAGGGCAGGGGGTAGGTAGGGTTGGGTGGGCTGCTGCAGCAGGAGGCGGCAAAAAACTCCGTCCAGCCTGCAATACAAAACAGGGTGTTAAAAAAACCCCAAAAGGATTTTCTCAAGCTTTGATGTATTTGAAACAATTATGAAAATAAGCTATATTTTCTGCAGCCTATTATTTTTCCCTTAACAGTTAGGAGGTTAAAATAGTCTATATGGTGAAGGTTGTAATAAAGAACAAAAAGGAAAGAGAAAAACAGCCGCTAGAACTTTTGAGTTGATTAGAAAGTATTGTCCTTTGATTGTTTTTTATTATTATTATTATTATTATTATTATTATTATTATTATTATTAGTAGTAGTAGTAGTAGTAGTAGAAGTAGTAGTAGTAGTAGTAGTAGTGGTAGTAGCAGTTGTATTAGTATTAGTGTTATTAAACCTATTGTCTCTTTAAATTGTTGTAGTCCACAGTTCAGTATATCAAGCATGTTGGAAACTGTCCTGTTCAAACATTAGATCTTGTTCCGCTTTAGTGTAAATCACAATAAATAGTGAACAAATAAATGTATAAATCTATAAACAAAACAAATAAACAAACGTATAAAACCGCTGTACAACAGCCAGAGGGGTGCAGCTGGTTTGGACTTGTAATGCAGGTGAAAATGTGAAACCAATTTAAGGTTAAACTGTGACTGGAAATTAAGGATAGACTGCCCTATCGGCAGTATCAGTCCCATGGGACCCTACAGATGGCCTGTCACAATAGGCACAATCAATGATTACATGCATGAAGGTAACGGACAAAAACAAGACCATCCTCAGAGAGGGGATCCTGTAGGTCCTAAAGCCCGTGGGGTTGTGACGTTAGAACAGGCTGCTTCCTTAACTTTGTGGAGCAAAAATAAAACTGATTTACTGGATGATGATGATGATGATGATGATGATGACGATGATTGTGGTGGTGTAATTGTAGTTGACAGTGTGACCCCTGAGTGAGGAGCATGGAACAGCACAATTACACAATGGTAATTGACAGGCAGCTGGTGGTGGTCAAAATAACAGAGCGCCCTCAACATATCCACAGTGATTTGTTGATTAATAATGAAAGGTATATCAGTACACTGAAAGACAATGATTGTGCAAATAATTTTTTTATATATAAATCTGAAATTGGCAGTGATAGCAACAGTTATTGGCTGGCCCTTTAATTTAGGTTTAGACTCTATGCAGCAAAGGTGAGTTATCTAAGTAAGGCTGAGCTGTCTTTGAAGAATCCTTTATGTATTTGTCCTGTTTGACTTACGAAGAACTTCTGCCAAAATGGGTGTTTCAAATAATACACATTATTTTGAACTTATGGGACCAGTGTTTAGTATTTAGTGACATCTAGTGGCAAAGTTGTAAAGTGCAAACCCTAAACTAAATAAATAAATAAATAAATACAGTGTCTTGTAAAAGCAGGTATACCTCTTGAACTACTCACAGCCATAGACTTCAATGTGTTTTACTGGAAGTTAAAATTAAACCAACACAATACGAAACATATATATATAGTTTTCAACATTTCTTACAAATACTAGAATTAAAAGTGTACAATTTTGAGGTATTTTTCAACCAACTTTGCCCAGGTGGAAATTAAAAATGCTCTTCATTCTTGTTTGCATGATAGCGTCTGATTGGGTGGAGAGCATCTTCAAACAAAATTTTTAAGTTTCGCCACAGATACTAATTTAGATTTAGGTCTGGTCATTCTAAAACATGAATATGCTGAGATCTAAACCAGGTTTAGAAACAGGTTAGATATTTATTTGTATCATTAAGAAAGCCTTAAGATAGCCCTACAATTGTATGTATATAAAATCAAACACATCCAGTCTGTGAGCTTTGAACTTATCTAAACCATTCTATTGTAGTTCTAACCTGGTCGTTGCCTTCCTGTGCAATTCACATTATCACAGCACAGGCTGGGCTTTCTCCCACTGACTTGGATTCTTCCAGTAAAATTTTAATTGGGTCAATCAGGAAACAGAAGGAGGAGTTGTGAACGATGACGTTGATTTTCTGGTGTTTTAGAATTGTAGTCTGCCTGTAGTTTTAGCAATGGCAGTGGAGGAAGTGAATGAAGTCGTTCAGTTCCTGTTGGCCACGCTTCCAAATATTGAATTAACATTAAAAGCCACCTTGTTCAGCTCGACACTAATTTCTTTGCAGTGGAGGATGGTTGCTTACAGAGCAGACAATTTTTGGTGAACTTCATTGAACTGACGCATAGCATATGTCATGGTCAAACATTAGCGATTGGGTTATTTAGGGTTATCAAAGTATAGGAGGCTGAAGCAAATGCACACCACACTTCACAGATTTTCATTTGTAAATTCTTTTTTGTAACAGATATAATTTTCCATCCATTATACAATTATGTGCTCATTTTTGTTGGTCTTCCACATAAAATCCTATGAAAATAAATTGTGGTTATGTGGCAAAATGTGAAAATGAATACTTTTGTAAAGCTCTGTAAATAATGCTTCACCATTCTTGTCAAGGAATACAGAAATAGTTGTGTGGATCTACTTTCAAAATTCTGATTTTCAGTTTTTGTGTTTTTTTTTTAATTTTTATTTCTTACTAAAAACATGAGTAATACAGATATGGAATCAACACTGAATTTGAAGACAAAGATGTGAAGAAGCTCAAAATTAAGTTTATCTTAAGGATATGTACGCCGATGAAATCAAGTTGTAGCTGTTCTTTCCTCCAACAGATTTGTTTCTTTTTCATGTGGATTGTACAGCATGCATATCACATTAAAGGTGGAAAATTGGGATTTATCATAGTTTAACATCTTTTTACATCAAAATTAGCTGCCATTTGAGAGCCAGTGAAAAAGGGTGGGCACATACATGCAAATTTATATGTCCTCACTTTTATGTGTTCTATTTTAATACCAGGTAAGCTTAAATTAATCAAGTTAATTAAACACAAGAAACATTTTTATTTTAAGCTTTCAGTGCTTAAAAAATGTGTTACATACCTTACATGCCGAAGTCAAAGGCTACATTATTTAAGGCATTTTGTTTTTTTTCTGTGACAGTACCATATATCAACAAGTTCTGGATCGTCTTTTGTCATGACAGAAAAAAAGTTTTATTTTACCAATTTTCTCAGGATTTCCTTTACACTGCTTCTCAGGAAGACAACATCTGTGTCTTGTTATTTAATTCTTTAAAGTTTCCATAGTCCTTCCAACTGTAGAACTGTAAGAGAATAGATACTAGATTCTTGTTGCAATAATTACAAACTATCCATCCATCCCTAACAGTCATGGTTTTGGACTGTGAGAAGCCAGAGTGGCCAGATTGGCTAATAAAATGTTGTGTCCTGCTACTGTCAATGGGTTGTAATTGTGATATTGGTAAAAATAGATCTGCTGTTAACTTAATGACATCTTTAGTATTATTATGGTCCTGGTGATGACCTGTGGGCACATCTGAAGGGCTGACCTGGCTCTGTAATAAAAACAGCCTCTAAATAGCAGGAGGAGTCCCTGCAGTTCTGAATAAACAGAGTGGTGGCTCTCATCTCATTTGCCTCTTTTGGGGTAATGGGGAAACAATGGGATCACCAGCTGAGGGTTGGCCCATGTTTGCAGCCTGTGTTTTCACCTTTCACCAAATGTTTACTCAAAACACACCAGCTCCTCTGAGAACGAGGTCAGTCAGCCCTCTAATCGCCTCAGGGCAAAGACACAATGTCCCCCAGAAGAGCTCATCACCTAGAGTGACCCGATGGCCACACAGAGGAGGAGACTGTCAGTCATATTAAGTCGAAGAGCAGCATAGGTACCTAAACTGGTTAAGTGCAGTTTGCTCGATAAAGATCAGTGAATCTGAGATCTTTCAATACAGGTTGAAGTTTATAGACCTTTACAGAGGAAATAAGCAATAGAACTGATAATACCAACACTTAGCTATTCCTATCAAGCTTAACCTCAAATACTTTTATTTTTCATTTCAGCCATATTAAAAGTAATCACAATCTTTGTTGACTCCATATAAACCATCTGGTTTCAATTGGACTATAAAGTAAATCCACATATAACAGACTCTTGAAGATTATGTTGAGGGTTTTGAGTTCAGTTAGTCACCCTAGTTCTAAGTTTTCTATCATATTTTGTATTTCAGTGAATTTATATGTTCCGTGTTTCTTTAGTGATTAGTGGTGTTCAGCAGGTGATTATTTTACTCATCCCTCCTTTTTCTTTTGTAGTCAGCAAGTCAGTGACTCGATGCAACCTGCTGGGTTTCCTTAGACAGAAACTTTTTAAACCATTTGGAACTATAACCTGAGTTTACTGTACTGTTTGATAACTAGGATCAACTGGAATGTATGTGTGATTGAATTGAAATTATTTCTTTGTAAAGTGCCTTGAAATGACATTTGTCGTGAATTGGTGCATTGAATTGTAACTGAATTCTTTCAGTGTCATTTTGTCAACACCAGTCTTTGAGTTCCACTATTCTTTAACCTTTGGATGCATCCCTGCTCCAACACAACTGAATCAAACATTTAAATTACATCCTTGGCATGTCAAAATGTTTTACAAAGGTCTGGTCATTAACTATTCATTTGATTTGAAATAGTGATCAGATTAAGAGATCCTCAAAGTGTTCCTTCTTCCAATTGACAAGCCACAGCCTGGGATGAGACCTGCTTTCCTTTTGGAGTCATGGAATGGTTTGCCAGACCTTTGAGGCCAACCAAAAGTTCTTCTCCTGACCTCTCTCAATTCCTCCTACACTCCAGTTTTTGCTTTCATTACCACAGAAACCACAATCGTTCTTCTTTTCTGGCCACTGTTCATGACATCAGCTTCTGGTATTGGAGGCCTTAAAGATGGCCTATCCAGATTCCAAATCTGGATGACAGACAAAACTTTTCCACAAGTGTTGCTTGACGTTTTGCACAAACCCTTTGCTAGACATTCCTCTTTCAGATTGATAGCTCCCTCCTTGATTTCATTCAACTCACCCCTTGGTGACAGCTCTTCCTGTATTTTATCCAAGATATAGCGAAACAAGTCAAATTATACAACTACCAAACTGATTGTCAAGCTTTGGGCCTAGGAGGCTTGGTACTAATCACCTATATGAATCACCCAATGTTTGAACATTATGAGTATTATGGCCAACCCACACTTTGTTGTCCAACAACAAAGCACCTGTTGAATTCAGATTGGGATGGTTGTTCCTCCCAATCATACCCATCCAGGTTACTCAAACATGGCCTAGATGGGCACTGGAAATCCCCAAAAGAATGATGGTATCCCCAGATGGGACCTTTTACAGGACAATATTCAGAGATCCCAAGAGAGGCAGGGTAACCTGAACTGCTGTTCTGTGCTAAAGCAACAGAGCATTGCCTTGTCCTACTTGAAACCATAACACTCACTAGGGTTAGCTGTAATACCCAGGCACTCAGTGGGTGACTTGTGAATTGGGATAGCCAGACATCTATCCTTACCTGCTGTCCACATCACACTGAATCGGATTTTGTATTACTCCATGCAGGTGCTGAGTCCATCTCTTTAAGTTCTAGTTGTTTTACGGCTTGGCATGGCTAAACACCAGGAACCAAGGCTTTGAATCACTCTTAGTCTGACTTGTTCCGTATTTCCAATTTGGCATGGGAAACTCTACCTGAAAAGGAAGCCCCAAGGATCATATTAGTACTAGAAACTTCTCTGCCACGTCAGAAGAGATCATGATGGCCAGTGGGCAACTATTGTTTTGGGAGTCTACATTAGTCTTACCACACAGCTGGCAAAGGCAGTTAAGCAGAGGATACAACTGTCTCACAATGCTGAAATGAGAATACCCTTTCTAACATCACCACTTTTCATCTGGGGGCTATAGAGATTATCCTGGCTGACTGCATGCCATATTTGTAAGGCTGATGTGCTGTAACAAAGGATTTTAGTAGACAAGGACAGAAATAAAGGATTGTGGGAGGTAGAAGATTAGGGACTTTCAGTACATGCCAAGGAACCAGAAGCACTTTCAGCAGATGACAGTACAAGAATTTGGTAACATAAATTTAAGCATGAACTCAGGATGAAACAACAAAACAGGAGATGATCAGAAGTACGGCATCAATGAGGACATTCATCATCAATGGTAAATGTAGAATAAAGCTGTTTATTTCCATACTGAAGAGTCTGCTGAAGTAGTTCATAGATGTGATTAGGGCAGGGGTGTCCAGCTCTAGTCCTCTAGGGGCAATGTCCTGCCAGTTTTTGATGTGTCTCTGCTCCAACACAGCTGGTTTGAATGGTCCAACTACCTCCTCAGTGTGTCAAAGTTTTGTAGAAGGCTGCAAATGAACCATCATTTGATTCAGGTGTGTGGAACCATGAAAAGAACTAAAACATGCAGGATACCAGCCTTTGGACACCACTGGATTAGAGTGTCTGCTGGTAGTCCCCCTGGGGAGAGACCGGAAGCAGATCTGCAACTTGAGGGGCTTTACATCCCTTTTGACATGTGACTACCTTAGGATCCCACATGGGCAGCTGGAGGATGTCACCAGGGAGAGGGATGCCTGGGTTTCCCTCCTGGACCTGTTACCTCCACAAACTGAGTTTGGAAAGGCAGATGACAATATAGTGATGGAGGCTCACCCAGACTACAGGATATAGGACTGGCCTGCTACAGTCATTGCAGCCAGCAACTTTAAAGATTAATTTCCAGAGGTGGGTAGTAACTATTTAGATTTAATTAGTTACATTTACTTGAATAACTTTTTGAAAAAAACAATACTTCCAGTAGTAGTTTTACTGCACAACACAGTTTACTATTCTTTGAGTGATATCGTCATGAGGCATTGCCACTCTTGAGTAAAATTTCTGGCTACTCTACCTACTACAAGTAACTTCACTGAATGAAGAACAAGGATGTTTTTACCAAATATGCAGCAGACACAGACAGACATCACTTACAGTTTGTTAAAGTTAGACCTCTGGTTTATAAATATTCTTTATTGTTGTGTTATCTTTATTGTTGTGTTATTGTTGTGTTTTCTATCTGCTAAGCCCTTGTGTCATTTGGAGGTTAAGAGTATATAGAATAAACAACATTCATTGTCACTGGAAGTATGGCACTTTGTTGTACTGTTATAATTGGTTTCAAAATATTTATGTTGTAAAAAAAATATGCTGGAAGTCTTTTTCATCTGCATGAATATGTTAGTTATAACAACATTTATTTTTATCTCTCATTTCTTTCTTTAAAATACCAGAACTTACATTATAAGTGTATATTTTTGTCTAATTACACCATTTTCACAAGTCAAGTTTATTTGTATAGCACATTTCAGCAGCAAAGCAATTCAAAGTGCTATACATCATAGAAACATCAATCAAGTATACAGCAAAATCATCAAAACATCAAAATCATAGAGCAAAATCATCAAAATTATCTAGCAAATACACATGAAAATCACCAAAATCATCAGCAAAAATATTGATCAGTGATTCACAAATTTTAAATCAGATGTTACAATCAAACAGTTACTCAGTTTTTGAGGTGGCATTTTTCCAGGAACTTTTTAACACTTACTTGAATAACTTTTTGGTTGGCTATTTTTAACTTCTACTTGAGTAAAAATATATTTAAGTAGTGCTATTGTTACTAAATTACAAGTTTTTGCTACTCTACCTACTTCTGGTTGTAAAGTTATGCTTTGTAGCTGGGCCAAGATGCAGACAGCTAGAAGAAAAAGACCCATTGAAGGTTTAAATAAAGGGTTTTAATAAAGACAAAAAGAAAACTTACAAAGATCAGGGCATAGAGCACAGGAAGAGAAACAGTCAATGACATGAGCAAAGTAACAGACCATGGAATGGATGAATCCAGCAGGGAATGACAGAAACAGAGAGGCTCGAGTACTAAGGAGTGTGATTACTGAACAATAAACAGGTGGTTCATTAATATCAGGGTGCAGCTGTGAGGGAAGGCAAAACAGGCAAGCTGATGAGAGAGGCAGACTAATTAACACACAGGAAGCTAAAGTAGACATAAACAATAAACCAAGGGGAGATGGCTAACACTAATCTAAGGAAACTAGATTCAGATGCACAAAGAACAGAAGACAAGAATAAACTAAGAAAAAAGACACAACGGAATGAACTAATATGGTAACACCTTCTAGACAATAATGAACACATAGAAATGAAAATCATATGGCAAATCTAAATGGCACTAAGGAACCCAGAAAATAATCAGAAAGGAAACATAAAAGAGAATCAAAACACAAACAAAAGTTGATTGTGACATTTGGTAATTTCTTTGTGCTGATTAATTGGTTTATACTTAGTTTTATGAATGTATTGTTGGATATAAAACTGTTTAATATTTGTACATGGAATGGAGAGCAACTTGTAACAGTGACATGGGCCCACGATCAGTTTTATGAACACCATTTTTTTCTTCAAACTGCCATTATCAGTGTTGTTACATGTTACTGAAGTAATAGATTTGGCATAAACATTTACAGTGATTTACAAATGTATTCTCACAGTACACTGTTCTTTTAAACATTTTGTCACATTGCAAACTTCAATAGATTTTATTCGGATTTTATGTGGTAGTTCAGATTGGACGAAGTAGTAAAAAGGTGGAAGGGGTCAGATAAATGGTTTTCAAAAATGTTTTTTGTTTAAAATTGAAAAGTGTAACATGAATTTGTACTCAGCCCAATCTCATGGCGTCTGTCTCTACCAACTTTCTACATCGACAGATGGACGTTTTTGCCTATTCCTGTTTGCAAAACAGCTAAAACACAGTGAAACTGGAAGGAGTGTGAACATGAAATTTCAAGTCTTTACAATGATCCCCAGTATTTTTATTTTAGCTTTGGCTGAATGTTTGGGGTGCATATTTGTCCTGGTGGAAGGTGAACCTCCATCCCAGTGTCAAGTATTTTTCTGCATCTAACAGTTTGTCTGTTTGCTCTGTTTATCTTCCCATCACCTCAGACCAACGTCCCCGTTTCTGATAAAGAAAAGCACTCCCAAAGCATGATTCTCCCACCATCATGTTACATCTAGAATTCTTTTACATCACAAATGGATCTGAGTCGAGCTAAAAAAAACTTAGCCACAGAGGATTTTTAATACACCATCAAAGTATTTGATTCATAAAAAATGTATCTGCAGGTCCCATCTCTTCATCTTTGTCTCTCCCATACAGCAGATGACTTCTCTTGATGGAAAGCTGAACTTTTCAATCCTGTTGCCCTCAAGGATCACAGAAAATCCTTTATTGGATCTTTAGGAAGGTCAGCAGTATTGACCTTTGGGAGCTTGTGTCAACACCAAAGGCTCTGGTGAGAGGCAGTGTCAAAGCCTTGAAGGGTGGTGAAGATAGTGGAAAAGGCTACCTCTTTTTCACAGAAAATGCAGTTGATAAATGATCCATTTCCACAAGAATTTTTATTTTGTTTACATGCGGTATAATAACTTTAAACTTAGGAGTTGGACTAAGACAAAAAGTCTGTATGGTGAGTTGTAAAATAACCTGACTGTTCACTTAGTAGCAAAGTGATAACCCTTTGTTAGACTACCTTGAAATATTAGAATATTGCACTATGAAAGCACAATGCATCCAAAGATAGTGAAGAGAAAAAGGTTTCAAGGGAAAAATAAATTAGATAGGATGATATAGAGAAATAAAAAGAGGAAAACAACAAAATGGACCGAAATGCGAAAGGGCAAAAGCGTGAGGGGGCAGCAGTGGAGTGATTTGAGTGTTATCATCAGCTCTCATTCTCAGCATGCAATCTATAATGGGAAAATCAACCTCTCTGACTCCTGTGTAATTGGATTTGCCGGGTCTCGTGCTAAATCAGAGCCCAGTGGGTAGCACAAAGCTTGTTAAGATTGGACAAGCATTGACGGGGCGGAGGAGAGGTGGGGCAATGGCAGAAGTAACCTTGACAACTTTTCTTGAGTGGAGACTGAATAATTTATTATGCTGAACACTCAACTGCTCATCCATTACAGTCAATTGACTCAAAGCTCCAAACATCAATTAGGTCATAAAGTGACTGATTAGTTTAGTTTAGTTTAGTTTCTCTTCCCCCTCTTCATGTAGGTCACTAGAGCAAAGAAAATGAACACCTGTGTTACGTTGACTAGAGAAGGTTTCCCCAACAGTGGTTACCAAGTTACATAATTAAACACACTGATAATCTGTGGGTTGAAAAAGTATCATTTGCCTTGGACTTTTCCACGCTTGTTTTTGATTCCAATGGCAAAATCCAATGTATTTTACCAGGATTTTATGACAAACAAAAATGAATGCATACTTGTGAAGTGGAAAGCTATATATTCTTTTCTCATTTTTACAAAATAAAAATCAGCCCTCTTTAACCTTGATACCCCTAAATAAATCCAGTTTAACTAACTTGCCTTCAGAAGTGACCTAATTAGTCAACATGAATCCAGCTGTTCTGTGAAGGCCTTTAGAGGTTTATTACTGATCAAACAGCATCATGAAGACCAAGGAAAACAACAAGGAGGTCAGAAATAAAGTTGTGGAGAAGTTTAAAAAATGGTTAGGTTATAAAACACCCAAACTGGCAATCTGAGCAAAGAGAGGATTGATCAGAAAAGTTGCCAAGATGGCCCCAGTAACTTTGGAGGAGTTTCAGCAATTCACAACTCTGATGGGGGAATCTATTTACAGGATAAGTATTAATTGCACACTCTTCAAATCTGGTATCTATGGAGGAGCAGCAAGAAGACAGTCATTGGTTAGAGACAGCTACAAAAGGTTCAGTTTGCTTTTTGCCACACACATCTTTGCTATGAAATACAAAAAAAACTTGTTGAAGAAGTTGCTTTGACCAGATTAGATCCAAACTGAATGTTTTGGTTGACATAGAAAAACTATGTCTGACAGAGAACTAACACGACACATCACCCTGAACACAGATTTCCCTTTGTGATGCATGTTGTTGGCAGCATCGTAGTGTGGGATACTTTTCTTCAGCAGGGACAGAGAAGCTGATCCAATTTGATGGATAGACCTAAACAGAAGAAAACACTCAAAGAAAACCTGGTGGAAAAAGACTGATCTAAGCCATTCCACTGTAGCTCTGGCTGTACATTTAAGGTCGATGTCCTGCTGAAAGATGAACTTTTTCCCCAGTGTCAAAGCATGTGTAGGTTTTAGAATGTCTCAGTCATAGATTTACATCTAACAGAGAATCTGTGACAAGATCGAAAAACTGATGATAACAGTCTGGCTGAGTTTCATATATTTCGCAAAGAATCGCATAAATTGAGTTTTTGGATGTGCAGTTTTGAAAGAGGCATACCCCAAAAGATTCAAACCTGTAATTGCAGCAAAAGTTGATTCTTTAAAGTATTGATTGAATGAGGGAGCTGACTGGACTATGAGACTGTGGTGAAAACTAGTGGAAGCAGATGATGATCAGTCTCTGTAATGACTCACAGATCAGAAACCAGACTTGACATGTGACAGAAGGAATAATGTAACTGGGAGCTTCTTGTTGTGGTTGTGATGTAATGGAGATTAGACAGAGAGAGAGAGAGAGAGAGAGAGAGAGAGAAAGAGAGAAGTAAAGGGCGATAAGTTGGTGTGCTTTGGATCTTGTTTCTGTCTTGTTACGTTACACTCAGAAGAGTAGCAGATAGCCAGGTAAGCACTGAATAAGATCTCTCTGTCCCTCCACCTTCTGAGACATGAATCATTAAGCAGTGCCCTGAGCTTCAGGACATCAGTATATGTGTTCACTGGTCTCCATGTAACTTCACCAACATTGTACTGACACCACACACAACATGAAAGAGGACAGGACAAAAGGACAGTAAACATGCTGTTGTGGAAAACAGTTTAGAGTTAGTCTAGCAGTTCACTGATGGCCTCCATGCAAACAGACACAGAAGGACTCTCTATTTTCATCTAACTTTTCCAGAAAGAAGGGAAGCCTTCAGCTTTGGAGCTTAAGACTCTGCATCTGGATAGCAGACTAACCAAGCTTCGGAGATGCAGGTTTGATTTTATTTTGTGTGGTTAAAAAAGTAAATTTCTATTTAAACATGACAGGGAACATGAAATTGTTTTTATTTTTGTGGGGAGAATTAGATGAGAAGTTTGATAATACAAAATCTGAAGAAAAATCTAACCTTTCAAACACAGAGAGAAAAGAGAAAGCAATTGCAAATGGACCAGTTTTAAAATTAGAAACTTTATTTATTTATTAAGTGTATAATCTAAATGAAAGCACATTTATTACAGCTCTTGGGTAGAAATGTTCATTTTAATAATACATTTCTTATGTTTGATTGATGCTATTTTTGCAGATGGCGTCATGTCTTTCTTCAATTTTTAAAAATTATTTGTGAACTTTATCATATTGTGCAATAAACTGTATTCATTTTTAACTTGGTTTTAGGTAAAAAGACAACTCAAGTGTTGAACTAATACATTATTTATTATCCTAATATGGAAGCTGCCCCTGTAACATTTCACTTTTAGTTGCTAATATCAAAGTAGTAGATAGATTTGCAAGATGCTGATCTGTTTACACTGAGGTCAACTGCTGACATTTTTTCCATTGTAAGAGGAGGATAAATTCTCTTGTCTGTGAATAAATTAGCAAATCAGCAGGCAAACCAACCAACACCTCCTCATGTGAAGATGCCTGCTGCATTTCTCACACAGATGAGGTCACTCTGTCTCCGGCAACAGCGACACTCTAGACCAGGTTCAGAGACCATATCTTAATTAAAATACACTTGCTTACTCTCTGAGGCAATTCACCTGATCTGACAGTGGCTTTCAGGATTCATTATACAATCTCACTTTCACACTGTGTCAGATTGGATGGTCTATTGCGTAACTGAACAGTTCAACATGTGCTTTCGGTGCATTTCAATAAATTAGAATATCATGAAAAAGTTAATTTTTCAAACAGATGCAATACATGCAGAGTGCTTATGGTAATATATTTCAAGTGTTTATTTCCATTAATTTTGATGACTATGGTTTACAGATAATGAAAACACAACCTTTAATTAGTCAGAAAAGTTGAAAATTACATTAGACAAATAAAAACAGACTTCTCCTTGTTGAAGGTATCACTGACTTTCTCCTGGATGACTGTCAGGTCAACACTCTTCCTCATGACTATGTAGACTTTAACATAACATAACATAACATAACATAACATAACATAACATAACATAACATAACATAATATCTTTGTTAAAAATTTGTTTTCTTTGTCCCAATCCTTTTGACTTTGTGTTTTGTTAGTCCCTTTGTTTTTCAGTGTTATTTATTCCAGAATATAGTTAACACTTTAAGCATTTGGTTATTTTTATCCCAATGTTTCTCTTGTGTTTGGTATTTGGACTTTGTTTTGAGTTTTACCTTTCCCTCTTCTTTTATACTGTGTTATTATAGTTTCCCTGTTCATTGCATGCCTCTTTGGTGTATATTTTGACATTTCCGGTCAGTCCCTCTAAATACCTCAGTTCACGTTCCTCCACAGGTGCAGCTCATCCTGGTAATTACACTCACCAATTCCACACTCCAGTAATCATTGTCCCAGTATTTAAACTCTTTGGTTGCTACCACTTCTGGTTCAGTTCTCCTGTATTTCCATGCCATGGTCCTATTATGTTTTTGTGCTGTTTGGGCCTCTTGTGCCACATGTATTGTTTTCTAAGTTTGTTTGTCCTTAGTTTACTGTTTTGGGCATTGTCTGATTAAATTACACTTTTCTCATTATTCTGCCTGAAGTTGGTAATTAAACTCCACAATCCTTGGCATTTTATTGGTCTATTGCATTATCTTAACTTAATGAAAAACTAAATTTAGGATTTTCATTAGCTGCAAGCCAAATTCACCAGGAATAAATGCATGAAATGTATTTCTCTGTGTGTAATGTTTGAAATTCACTTTTTAAATTGAATAGCTGAAATAAACCTTTTAATAAATACATTTTCAATGATTTTATAATCTATTGAAACGCACCTGTGTATGAGGCTATAAACATAGAGAACTTCTCCAGTTGCCAGGTTCCTCATCACGTTCAGGCTCCTTTGTTCTCCTGCACTGAGAACGCCCAGTTAGTGTTCAGCTGTAAAGGCACGGTTTCATTAAAAACATTTCTGCTCTCTGAAAAAGAATTAGCTGAATAAAAACGGCAAACCTCTAGATGTGCTCAGAAAACCGAAGACATCAGCATTATCATCACCTCTGAATTAATCAATCCCATCTCCTGACAGGATCTTATCTGCCCGTGTTATTGCTTGTAACACTGTATGGCAACCTGAAGTCACGCTGTCCCAGCAGATTGTCCCCTTTTGCTGCCCAGAGAGAAGTTTGTTCCCATGAAAGAAAGGAGTGTCACAGATACCCTGCAGCAGCACCACTGCCATCATATCAGCAGATTGATTCTGACATCCAAAAAAGGGTTCCTTCAATGATATTGTTCACCTGTCTCATAGGGCTTAAAGTGGGTGAGTGGGAGGGGAGTGCTTTGGGAAGGGGGTCGTGTGAGGGTTATTGGTGGGGGACACAGGGTGAGGAGCATTGTTCAAGTAAGGGTTGAGAGGATTGGGGGTGCAGTGCTGACAGGTGGAAAAAAAAAAAAAAAAACCTCTCTCATCTGACTAGCCTCCTCTGTCCGTCCATGGGGCCCCATATGAGCAAAGTAATGGAGCCCAAATTACAGCACAAGATTGCTAAGAACAAGGCTCTATTGTTTGCCCTTGGGGCACACTAGAGCACCCTAAATGAGTGTCACAGCAAGCAGCAGGGCACGGACCGTTACTGCACTATTTAGTCTGTCTCGTTGTCTCAAGACGGCCTGTTTCAGAGGTTCTCAGATCAGACAAATACTGCTCCCCTCCGCTCCCCTCCGCCCTCACCCCTTCCTCTGTACAGCCACCCCCCCAGCCACAACTCCTCACCCCAAAATAGGCCAAATCTCCTCCATTGTGTTTCGACTGCCTAGTGTGAAATTCACTGTGACGTTAAATGTTTTCTAATGAATAATTACTGAATGGATATGCAGGGAGAATATGTGTAATGGATTGTAGACTGCATTTTAAAGACGTCTTTTTTGTCTCTCCTCCGTGGTATTTACTGGACAAAAAGCCCCTTGGCCGTTCTCAGAAGAAACGAGGGCCATAGGAGGAGGATAGAGGCATGAGGGAGGGGGAAGGAGGGCTTTGTGTCAATTAGATCCAATGGATTATCTTTTTTAAATGTTTTTACAGAGAGAGTTGAGAATCAAAGGATTTCTGCTTCCAAAGAGGGAGTGAAAAAAATACAAAACCAACAAAAGCTGTGAAAACCTTTGGTCAAAGTGTTGGTGCTGTGAATGCTAAACAGATTGGTGGAATTTTTTTCCCACTATGCTTCTGAAACACGCTGCTGTTTCAGGCTTTGCCTGTCCATTTTGCACTCTGTGTAGTGTTTACTTGGTGCATCAGCTTAAGTGAATGATGGCTGCTGGCCAAGGTCCTTGTGAGTGGTGTAGCAATTATCTACTGTTTGTTCATATGGATAATCAAAGCCATTGGATCAGAGACTTTTAGGAACTCAAAATCTTTTTTTTATTTCTATAGATCCAGAAAATACATTGTTTGTGGTTTTTCTGGTCTTTTTTGTGCTGGACTTTGATGCCCCATGGAGTTGTTTATTGAAACACGCATTCATCCAGATATAGACATCAAAACAGATTTCTTGAAACTTTTAATGCATGCACAATTGTTGCATGTGTTATTTATAAATGTTGCATTTGTTTTTACTGTGGCCAATTTCCTCCTATCTGCACAATAAAACAAACAAGTAAACACTGTCTAGATTATTAAAGTTATAATAGTACAAAATAAAAATTTGGTGATACTAAAATACAGATTACACAATACTGGGTTAACAGTAAATAGCAATTTACCATCCCAGGTGTTTTTAGCAATACATTGAGCTCCATTATGATTAAAACTTGTTACACAGGGTCGGCTGGACATGGAAGGTGCCCTGACTGCCAGGGACCGAGTAGGAATCCAGGACTTTGTTCTTCTTGATGAAACCACAGAAGTGGCCGTTATCAGCAATTTAAAGAAACGTTTCAGCAAGGATCTTATCTACGTGAGTCTCAGGAAAAAAATCTACATCTTAATTAAATCATGTGTTTTGATTTATGTAATAAGTATTATTTTTACTCTATCATGTTCTTAGACTTACATTGGCACACTGTTAGTGTCTGTGAATCCGTATAAAGAGTTGGACATCTACAGTAAGAAACAGATGGATGTCTACATGGGTGTCAACTTTTTTGAGCTTCCACCACACATGTGAGTTTATGATGGGTATCCAAACATTGTCACTGCTCAGTCAGCATATAACAAAAGCAGCATGCCTGTATAATATAACATAGTCTGGTAAAACCAGCATCTTGTTCTACACTCTGCTTCGTACTGAGGTTCTGGACCCTCGGCTATTGAGAAACCATTGATTGCTGAAGGCATTGACTCTGCTGAAGTTTTAAACTATTAGATCTGATTTTACCTAATCACTAACATTTGGTCATGATGTATGTGTCAGCTCGATGAAGCTTACTTGAAATTGGGGGGGGGGGGGCGCACGACATCTTTGTCAGCAATAAACTGTCTTAAACATTCCTTTGGCTCCAACATTAATTGCTCAATATTTGGAGGCATGACCAACACGGACTGAATTGCTTTGTGTACTTTGTCTGCTCCCATTGCCAAACTACAACCCTAAACAGGCAGACTGGCTGATTGGCCTGATTGAAATTCATCCTGAGAAATCAAGGTCAACAGGAGAAATCCCAGAAGGAGCACTGAAGGGAGATGAGAATCAAATGGAATTGCGTAGGAAGGCAAAGGGGAGGCTAAATATAACATAAATGTCTCTTGCTTTGTTCTGTGTCACCTTGAAGCACTTACATTGCAGTATGGTGGTGTAAGAGATCCTCTAAATAAACAAGGAGCAGCTTCATAGATAATCAATAAAATCTTGAAATCTATCCTGTAGCAAACAGAAAATCAATGGGCTGGGATAAAAGTATCTAAAAGTTTCAGCTGGAAATAGCTGGATCAACAACTATACCAATGGGACTGGTAAATTTAAAAAAAAACAAAAAAAACCAAAAAAACTATCCTTCATGATCTGCTTCGTTTTTCATGAAGGATATGAAAGATTTGGAATTTAACTGCCAAATAAAAAACTGGGTCATTTTTGTGGTGGTTTATCCAAATCAAAAGAGTCTCAATTTTGTTTTAGTTTAAGTTCAACTGTATTTTACTGTCATCTAAGTCATTCAAAAATTTTCCCAATAATTCTTTAGATCCTATCTTTTAGGGCGGATAGATTTGTACAAAATTGGTATAGTAAAGAAAATAAATTTTGTGTTTAGTAAAGGCAGCACAGAGACGAAGGGGCCCAGAATAGAGTCTTGAGGAACTCCATATGTAAGTAGAGCTGCTGCCCAGTAAAACTCCTTTTATCCAGACAGAGAAAGGTAGGCAGGTAATGTTCCACCATGTTTGAGGCAGCAGTTGGGATGAAAAGCACAACTATGGGAGTCTCCTAAGTTACAAGCTTAAAAAATAATTAATTTAAAACTTCCTCTTTCACTTCTATAATTTTTTAAAATTACAACTAAAATTTATCCTAAATGTAGGTTTCAATCAAGAATGAAGAAGAATGATTTTTTCCAAAACCTCTAACAATAAAGTTTAGAATGTGGCATGAAATTAGAAAGAGCAAATAGGTCCAAGTTTTTCTTTTTCAACAGCAGCTGCACCACAGCAGGCCAGAAGCCAGCTGGAACACAACTAAATGATGCATTTATGAACATGCATGTTTATGGTAAAACAGCACTGAACACTTCTTTAATTCTTCAGTGTGTGTCAGTCCAGATATATTAAACATGCTAAACTGGATTCCTCTAACTGGACCTTTGACGTATGATAATTGTTATCTATCCTTTCAGCTATGCATTGGCAGATAATGCCTACCACACCATGCTGACAGAGTTCAACAATCACTTTATCCTCATCTCTGGTGAGAGTGGAGCAGGAAAAACTGAGGCCTCTAAGAAGATCCTGCAGTACTATGCCGTTAGTTGTCCAAGCACCACTTTAATGAACACCGTCAGAGACAAGATGCTCATGTCTAACCCTGTCTTAGAGGTCAGATGGCTACTTCTAATTTTATCAGAACATTGATCAAACATTTAAGTCGGAGGTGATTATGGCAATTATTCTGAATAAAAGAGCTTTGTTTTTATTATAGGCTTTTGGGAATGCAAAAACTCTAAAAAATGACAACTCGAGTCGGTTTGGGAAGTACATGGATATTCAGTTTGACAACCAGGTAAGGATCCAAACAAATGCTGCTGTGGAAAAAAAACATCAGGAAAAAAGGAAAAAGGATGAATACTTGAAAAAAAGTGTTTTCTGATGGTGCACTGACATTTCTATCAAGCTTACAGTAAGTTCAACTGGTTATTGCGAAGATTTTTTCTTTTGCCTTACCTTACAATAGCACATTACAACACAAAGTCAATGATAAAGAAAGCAATTGTGCATGTCATGTTGGAAAAATAAAAATATAATTGTAATGTCTGAAGGGGGATGCTGTTGGAGGCCACATCCTGAACTACCTGCTGGAGAAGTCGAGGGTTGTGCACCAGAATCATGGAGAAAGGAACTTCCATGTCTTCTACCAGCTGGTAGAGGGAGGATCAGAAGACCTGCTGAAGCAGCTGGGTCTTGAGAGAGACGTCCAGCATTACTACTACCTAACACAGGTCTGTATGACTTCAGAAAGGTATTCCTAATAATAATTACTGGGAAAGTTTTAATATCCTACAATTTGTCTCGTTTTCTTTGTTTTTAACAGGGAGAATGTGCCATTGTGTCATCTATTAATGACAAAAATGATTGGAAATCTGTCAAAAATGCCCTGCAAGTCATTGAATTTGATGAAACTAACACTAATGTAAGTTGAGTAGTTTTGCAGGAAACAGAATTTACATGGACATGTTGGTAAAAGACTTGAGTGCCTCTGTGCAGCATCTGTTTAGGGTGGTTGCGAGTGTTCTCCATTTGGGAAATGTCTACTTTGATGCGGACAGTAAAGGCCACGCCCTCTTGAAGAACAACACAGAGCTGAATTGGGTTTCAGAAGTAAGGAAAGCAAACATCCCTAAGATTGATGTCCAGAGTAGGCTCAGAAATACACTTGATGACTCATTCCATTTTTCTTTACAGCTTCTTGGGGTGGATGCCAACAACCTGAAGGAGGGACTTACATTCAGAAAGATTGAAGCCAAAACAGAGCAGGTTCACAGACACCAAAAACTCCTTTACCCTCACTAGATAATAAAATCGTTTCTCCAAAATACAATATGACCTCTTTTTTTCTTTTTAAGGTCCTCAGTCCATTCACAATAGACCATGCCATCTATGTCAGAGACGCCCTGGCCAAAGCTGTCTATGGAGAGACTTTTACCTGGTTGGTCAACAGAATTAATGAGTCCATGGAGAACAAGGTGAGGACATGTGGACTAAAAAAACTTGCATACCAGATAGTGGCATTTCCAAAGCCAAAAATATTAACACCCCTTCAACTTTTTAACATCTTTCTTTTTACAACCACAATCTTCAATGCATTTTATTGTGCTCTTATGTGATTGACTAACACATAGTAGGGTGTATTTGAAAAGTATAAGGATATACAGAATGTTTTTACAAACTTTGTAAAGAAAACTTTGTACAACTGTCTTTTTCAGCAGTCACACCTGCAAGTCTTTTGGGATGTGGTTTGACCAGCTTTGCCCAAAATTTTGCACAATCTTCTGCCAAATAGCTCCAGCTCAGTTATAGAGATTATCTATGAACATCAGGTTTCAAGTCTTGCCACAGATTCTCAATTGGATTTAGGTCAGGATTTGCCTTGACTAGGCACATGAGTGTGCTTTGATCTATACCATTGCATCACAGCACTGACTGTAGGTTTAGGGTTGTTTTCTTGGTGTAGTCAAACCTCCACCTCAGTGTCAAGTTTTTTGACACTGAGGTCTAACAGTTTTTCTTCTAGGATTAACCTCCATTTATCTTCCTATCAACTCTGACTATGTTCCCTGTCCCTTCCAAACTACACATTGGACTGCAGCTCCTCCAGAATTAGCATGGGCCTCTTGGCTGCTTTCTGATTAATGTTCTCCGTTAGGTTTGCAGTTTTGCCATTCTCTTTTTGTTTTCAGATGACGGATTGAGCAGAGCTCTGTGAGAAGTTGATATCCTTGGACATCCTTTTATAACCTAATTCTGTTTTACCTTTCCATAACCTCATCACTGATGTGTCTGCTGTGTTCCTTGGTCTTAATGGAGCTGTTTGCTCACTAACATACTCTAAAGCACTTCTGAGACCTTCACAGAACAGCTGGATTCATACTGAGATACTATAAAAAGCCATTACACACAGGTGATGACTTTGTTTGCTGAGTAGAAAACTTAGAAACGTAACTGCTTTTGCTGGGTTTTACTTAAGGTAGAGTAAATGCACACCACATTTTATTTTTAAAAAAAAAAAAAAAAAAAAAAAAAAAAAAAATTACAGAAAACCATGTATCATTTTCCCGCCACTTTAATCTCCTTGCATCATGCACTCTCACTAAAAATTCTGATAGAATACATTAACGTTTGTGGTTGTGACATGACAAAATGTGGAAAAGTTCAAGGTGTGAGAATACTTTTTAAAGTTCTGTGTTTTATAATAGTATTTTCTGCTAGGAGTCTTCAAGAAAGACTGTTATTGGGCTTTTGGACATATATGGATTTGAGGTGTTCTATGTTAACAGGTGAGCTGTATTCTGGATTAATAATTAATTCTCTGATAGATAATGACTGTTTTGGTGAGAAAACCAGAGAACCAGATGCTACCAGCATACCTGAATTTTGCACAAAAACAGCAACATTTGCCCTCTTTGTCATCACTGTTGGTCATCAGTTTTGAACAGTTCTGTATAAACTATTGCAACGAGAAGCTGCAGCAGCTTTTTATCCAGCTGACGCTCAAAGCTGAACAGGAGGAATATGAAGCAGAGGGAATTGAGGTAAGAATGATCAAAACTTAGAAAAATGAAAAGTAAAATGAATGATCATCAACCTTAATTTGTTTTAATCGAAGTGTTTTGTTCTCATAGTGGGAACCAGTTCATTTCTTCAACAATAAGATCATCTGTGACCTGGTTGAGGAGAAACACAGAGGAATCATATCAATACTGGTGTGTAATCATGAGCCATGAAGTCTTTTCACATAGTCATATTTAGTAAATTAGAATATGCACTTTGATGATACTCATATGTCAAATTAAAAATAACTTTTGAAAATAACAATCTTTCAGCAGGTATTAAACATGCTTTTCATTAAGCCCACATTTCTGTATCAAAAATGTTTGGTTTTTTATCTTTAATCTTTTTTCTAGTCTTAAATGTTGTGTTTTCATTAGCTGTAAGTGGATGAATCATCATAATTAACATGAATAGAAGCTTGAAAACATTAGCCTGTGCATAATAATCTATATAATGTGTTTCACTTGGTGAACTGAGTTACTGAAATAAATGAACTTTTCAATAATATTCTAATTTACTGAATATGGTTGTATAAATGATGTTTAATACTCCTGATTCTGCAGGATGAAGAGTGTCTCAGGCCAGGAGATGCCACAGATCTCACCTTTCTGGAGAGATTAGAGGAAAAGATGGGAAATCACCCCCATTTTGTAACGTGAGTTAAAATCTGTGTTGTTATTGGCCACAAACAGGGAACTGTTTCTCCTCAGACTCTATTCCTCAGGGTTCTGCTCAGTGGAGTGGACTGTGGCCTCATAAAGAAAAATGATTATGATTCATCTCTGACTTTGCTTCCACCTCTTTGACTGTAGACACAGACTGGCTGACAAAATGACACGAAAGACTCTGGAGAGGGGAGATTTCCGACTCCTGCATTATGCCGGGGAGGTCACCTACTGCGTTGTGGGTAAAATAAAACCACAGTCCTGAAACCATTTTCACCTTAACATCTGGACTACTGTAATTTGATCGTGGAAGTTCTATAACTTAGAATTTCTTTCTTTCTTTTTTATTTACATTTTTAGGTTTTCTTGACAAAAATAACGACCTGTTATACAAAAACATAAAAGATGTAAGTCTGGATCTTTGCATCTATAACTAATAACATACAAATATGTAATCAAAAGGTATGTCATTGCAAGAATGCAGTCAATAAAACATAATAAGGATGGAAGATAACTAAAAATGTATTATCCAGATGTAAACATATGCAATAAATATGCATTATCACTTATTTTCAAAGCTGGTGTGTCAGTCAAAAAATGCCATTGTCCGGGAGTGCTTCTCCGCTGTGGACACAACAAACAAGAGAAGACCAGAAACAGTAAGTCTTTCTGTGCTTGGATCCCTATCAAAACCAATAAAATGCTGCAAATAAAGTGCAGGTCTGGTCAAACGTTTACATGCAATCATCATTTGTATGAATGTCATCATTTGGGGCTCATCATTTGAGCCATTTTTTTCTAGAGTGCATTAAATGATTCAACAAATATTTTTGATGAATTTTAGCAAACAGGAATTGGATATTTGGCCACTGTTCCCATCAGAAATGGTGCAGTTTTTTCAATTAGTTGGTTTCCTGGCATACAGCCATTTTAATCCCACTTCAAGTATTTTCAGTAGGATTGAGCTCTTCGAGGAGGCCATTGAACCATAATGTAAACTGTCCTAACTTGTTTTGAAGTGCATTTGGGACCATTGCTATGTTAGAAAAACCAATAATTTCCAAGTTTCAACTATCTCACCCAACCTATCACTATCAGATGAAAGAAAATAGGTTATGTTCAAGACCAAGCAAAGAACCATCAAACTAATCACAAATTAGAAGACACTGAAAAAAAGTGTTACGGCCACAGTAAGGTCTGTTGATGGTGGTAGGAGTTTGTCCAATAGTTGGTGGGTTGCCAGTTTAAGGCCCTGCGTCGTCTGTCTCTCTTGATGTGTTCTTGGGCAAGACACTTCACTCGCTTTGCCTGATGGTGACGGTCAGAGGCCCCAGTGGCAGCCTCGCCTCTGTCAGACTGCCCTAGGGCAGCTGTGGCTACAATGTAGTAACTCACCATCATCAGTGTGGGAAAGTGTGTGTGTGAATAGGTGAATGACTGAATGTAGTGTGAAGCGTTTCACACTACCTTTGTTCATCTGGACTATCCAAGTACAGTCCATTTACCAATATGGTATGAGAATACCAAGCAAGAAAGCAGCTCAACCATCTGAACCTTTGAGCACAACTAATATCTACACCTTCTCAAATGTTTAATCCAAATACCTTGTGGAGAAAGGTTTTACAGTCAGATTGGACAAAGAAGGAGCTGTTTTGCCACAATCACAAGAAGCATTTTTGATAGAGTCAAGGTGAGGCTTTAAAACCTAAGAAAGCCATACTAACTGATGAGCATGGTGATGGTAGCATAATGCTGAGCATCTGTTTTTCTTCCAGGAGTACTGTTGTCTTTCACAAAGTGAGTGAAATAATTAGGATGGAAAACCACCTCCAAATCAATCAACTGCACATTAAATCAAGAGGCAGGCAGTTAAACTTGGACAAAATTGGATGTTTTAACAGGACACTGATCCGAAACACTCATCAGAACTGATTTTGGAATGGATAAAGCCGGTTAACATTAAGCTTCTGGACTGACCTGAACTCAGATTCAATAAAAAATATTGTGAACTCCAAACAACTTAATTGAACGTTGTCAATTCTAATAAGAAAAGTGGTCAAATATTCAACCAGAACGATTCAATGACCTTGCCTGACTAGCTTGCTTGACTATAGAAGGCGTCTGGTTTTTTCTCCAGTTTACTAAAGGACATTTATATAAGAATACATGCAGATGTATGCAAATAATCGAGCCTGTATGCTTAATTTAAAATCCTTTGAAGACTGGAGATCTTATAACCGACCGGCATTGCAAAACTGTTTCAAAGAGTTTAACTAGCCACAATCCGACAGTAAAACTTTTAACTTATACATACTGTATCTGCCAAATGAGCTACTGGTTTAATATGACCCTTTGGTTGTGCTTGTAGGTAGCAACCCAGTTTAAGAATAGCCTGCAGAAGCTCACAGAGATGCTCATGGCTAAACAGGCCTGGTACATACGCTGTCTAAAGTCTAATGAGTCCAAACAGCCAGGTGAGTCAGCACAGAAAGGGCAGAGAAGGTTAATGCAAACAACATAGACATATTATCTCTGTCATCCAATCACAGGGCAGTTTGATGAAGCACTGATCAGGCACCAGGTGAAGTACCTGGGCCTAATGGAGCATCTCAGAGTCAGAAGAGCTGGTTTTGCTTACCGTAGGAAGTATGAGGACTTCTTAAAGAGGTACTGAAAGACCATGTCTTTCCCCACGAATTTATGCTTGACTTTCATGTATGAAAGCTTTTCCCGTGTGGGTTAATTTGCCTCATGTTGCAGATACAAACCCCTCTGCCCAGCCACCTGGCCTCACTGGAGAGGAGTGCCTGCTGATGGAGTTGAATTGCTGGCACAACATCTGGGCTACCTGCCTAACGAGTACAAAATGGGAAGGTGAAGAAAACTTTCTAATTCAGTCGAGAAAATATACAGCAAGCCAGTTTTAGAAAAATAACCATCCTTGATTGGATTTTTATAGAACTAAGATCTTCATCCGTCATCCCAGGACACTTTATGCCACGGAGGATGCTTATGAGAAATGCAAACATGACTTGGGTGAGTTTTATCATAATTTTAAAAGCTTTTACCATTACTATTTAAGACTTTTATTGTATGTTATACTTTGGATTTGCAGCAACAAAACTTCAAGCCAAGTATAAAGGATACAAGGTCAAGGGAGAGTTCAAGAAGCAAAAGGAGGCTGGTAAATATCAGAACATGAAACAGAGTGGTACCTAAATATTTGTGAACCATAAAGATAACTGACGCAAACTATATTACCACCATCTACTGGAATGGAAAACAGTCTTTTACATCTATCACAACATGTCGTTTAAACTAAAACATTATGGTTTAGTCTTGTGTATCTACAAAGGATTCTCCCCAACAGGTTTTTGGCTTGCTGAATGTTGAATGTTCTCTGTGTCATAGAAGCCAAGCAATGGCATCAAAAATACATAAAATAGGTGTTTTGACTCTGTTGAGGTTACTTTTTAAAAAAACTAATTCCAATTTTATACAATAAAACAAGCAGGAATGTGCATAAGACTTTTAACTTAACTATTCTATGATGCAACATGGAAGTGTAAGAATCTTGGATTTCCTTTGTCTTCTTTTATCACATAAAACATGAAAAATTACGCAAACTTGAAGAAATTTCGGAACATTTCACAAATATTTAACAACCTGTTGGGACTTACTTTTCTAAAAGTACGCATGAATTTAATTTTAATTTCATGTCCTCAGCAACAAAGATTGAGACATGCTGGAGAGGAGCACAGGCTAGGAAGGAGAAAGAGAAGAGGGCATGGGCTGTAAAAGTCATCAAGAAGTAAGCAAAAATATCAAAGTTGCACCCTAATTCCAAATGTTATCACACCATTTCATGTAAATTATGTTTTGTTCTTCTGTTTTAGGTTCATCAAAGCCTACATAAACAGAGGAGAAGCAAAAAGCACCGATAACTCAGAGTACTTGGCCTTTGTGAGACAAAGCTACTTAAACAGACTGAAAAATAATCTGCCAAAGACTGTCTTGGATAAGACCACATGGCTAACTCCCCCAGCTGTGCTCACTGAGGTAACTCAATGTTTGTTTATATCAACGCAGCCTGAAAGTGAAATTTTGGCTCTGTGGATGATTTTATTGTTTCATTAGGCATCAGAGATACTGCGTAAACTTCACTACCGTCTGATGGTGCGGAGATATGTGCGAGGAATCCCACCACAGAGAAAAGCACAAGTAAGAAACACCGATTACAACATACAAGACGGAAAAATGCTGTAGTTCTGTTTTAGTAGATTTTTAAAATATCTCTTTTACTTTCAGCTTCAAATGAAAGTTGTCACCAGCTCTATTTTCAAAGGCAAAAAGGAAAATTATCCACAGAGCATCCCTCAACCTTTCTTGGACACAAGAATCAGTAAGTCTCAAATAAAGCAAGTCCACACACTTCTGTTTCCAAACAGTCATATTTACATTGCCTTCTCCAGGTGAACAAGAGATAAACATCCGGGTTCTCAGTATGATTCGCAATGAGCACATTAAGGTAATGACATAAAACAACCATCTTGACGTAATCCAGCACCACATCAAGCACTGACTGAGTTGGGTCCTGTGTTTCTGCAGTACAGTGTCCCAGTCATTAAGTATGACAGAAATGGCTTCAAACCAAGGCCAAGGCAGCTCATCCTCACCAAGACTGCCGCCTATCTGGTGGAGGAAGCCAAAGTCAAACAGCGAGTGTCATACACCTCTCTCAAAGGTCTGAACCACATTAAATAGTTCAGTGGTTAACAATCGTTAGTGTTCCCATGGAAGACAAAAACTGAGTTTGGACTCATTGCAGGGATTTCTGTAAGCAACTTAAGCGATGGCATCATTGTAATTCATATAACCTGTGAAGACCCCAAACAAAAGGTGAGTCAATTTGAACTTTTTATATTTAATACATTACACACAATGTATTTTATTGGGATTCCATGTAATAAATCAACTATAGACAGTGAATTAATTTTGTAGTAATTTTGAAATGGAAAGAAAAGGATACGGGGTTTTCTAGTTCTTTTTACAAATAATTTGAAAAGCGGGGCATGCATTTCTACTTAGCGTTGTTACTCTGATACAATGTAAATTCTGTGTAACCAGTTGGCTTCAGATTTCTCAAATGGAGTCCAACTTTATTAAATTTAATGTCAATATAAATCCTGCTGTTTTGTGAAGGTTTCAGAGGTTAGAGGACATTAATGAACAGCCAGCATCAGATGAGTCAGAGATAAAGCTGTGGAGAAGTTTAAAGCAGAGCTATCTTATAAATTTAAAAAAATCCCAAGCTTTGAACATCTCACAGAGAGCTTTTTAATCCACCAAAAATGGAAAATGGAAAGCGTGTAGGACAACGGCAAATCTACCAAAACGTAGCCATGCACCTAAACTGACAACCTGGGCAATAATCAGAGAAGCAGCCAAAAGGCTCATGGTAACTCTGGGGGAGCTGCAGGGATCCAAAGCTAAGGTGGGACAATCTGTTGGCAGGCCACCTATTAGTTAAGCAATCCACAAATCAGGATTTTACAGAAGGGTGTCAACAAAAAAGTTTGTGGCTACCTCCTCCATACACATGTGAAAGAAGGTGGTCTGGTCAGATTAGACCAAAAGCTGTACTTTTTGTCCTGCATGCAAATCATTATGTGAAGTAAAGAACTAGTACTGCACATCACCCTGAAGGCACCATCTCCACTGTGAAGCAGGGCGATGGCAGCAGCATGCCATTAGCTCCATACAGGCATAAGATGTGCGGAGCTAATATAGTCCAATCTAAAACACAATCTGTCAGGAGCAAAAGCCTTGAGACTGGTGTAGAGGTTCACGCTTCAGCAAGACAGCTACCATTAAACATGTATCCAGAGGTCCAGTGGTAAGGATTATTTAAAGGATACTTATATCTAGAATGGTCCAGTCAAAGCACAGAACTGCATCTAACTAAGAATCTTTAAAGTTTGAAAATTGCTGACATTCTGAGGCTGAGTGAAAAGAGAAGTCTCTTGATGTGCAAGGTGGTTAGAAACTTACCCCAAAAGACTTGATGTAGTGAAAGTTGGTTTTACTAAGTTTTTGACTCAGGAATGGTAGAACAGAAATGCATGGAACACTGCGAACAATGTATCTGGGTATGTATGTTTGGCTTAAGCGGACACTGATCGTTACTGTGATGAAGCAGACATGACTCTAATGATTACATAAAGTTTGTCAGGCTTCAGCTACACAGAAACAATATATTCCCAGATAAAAGAAAAACCCTAACACGATCATTTTGTCACTCTTCTTGTGTCAGGGGGATCTGATCATACAGTGTGACCACCTGTATGAGTTTCTAACCAAACTCAGCATCATTGCTGACAAACAGAATGCAATCAAAGTGGTTCAGGGCAGGTGAGCTAAAGATTTGAGAATTAGACGTCTGGTTTTACTGTGCAGATTAACTCAAACAACTTGGATGTTTTTCAGCATAAAGATTGAAATCCAGTCAGGCAAAGAGAGCGCAGTGAACTTTACCACAGGGCAGGAGCCCATGGTGTACAAAGCCAAGAATGGACACCTGATGGTGGTGAGTGAAAATAAAAAAATATATATATCATGTTCTGGCTTAAAATTCACCCACAGAACGTGATGGAACATAAATCACTATTTTTTGCTGCAGGTTGCCACTCGAACAAAGACACGGTAACATGTGAAGACACATAAGAAGCCCCTGCATATTTAATCAAGAGACCCCTAAGGAGAGGATCATGTCCACAGGATACACACCTGACCTGAAACAACTGCAACCCTCAAGGCAGCCAAGAGCTCCTTCACTGGACAAAAACCCACTTTTCATTTGTTTTTAGATCAAAAGTTAATTTCCAGCACAACATTTACCTGCAATAAAGATACAGTTTTGGATACTTTTTTTGTAAAGTTCAAATATAAGATGTTGATTCAAAGGTTCACTTTAAACTGAAAAATCACAAATAGATAATCTGCAAAAACAATTTGACTTGAGGAAACCACATTATTCACAAACTTGCTTTAAATAACAATTCTAATTTTTAAACAATGAAGCCATATGTATTATAATTTTGTATTTTCACTGAGAAGGAAAATATGGAAATTAAACACATACCAAACCACTGCATCTAGAAATTTATTTGTGATATATATATATAAATATAAAAACATTATTTGTTCATTTCTGTACAACAGACCTAAAAATCAATGCTTGCTTTGACTTGGAACATATAGAGTCCAAACAGTATGTTCTGTGATGAATGCAGTGATGGACAGGTCTAATTCCCCTCCATGTAAAAAGCTTGTAGATAGGCAGCTCTCCAGTTACAGTCATTCACTTAAACCTCAGCAAACATCATTCAATTAGCTCAGTACATTTAACACCTCAGGTCACAGATCAAATTCCCTCCACTGGAAAATAAAATGTTTATAGTGGAGTGAAAGGAAATGTATAAATCCTTACTAAACAGAATATAAGCACGAGTGTGAAATGTTGCATTCTTCTGTGATATTGTAACATAAAAATGAGATTTTATAAAGTTTTAATTACAAATTAATAGGCGACAAAATAAGAAAAGGTAACGTTTCAGGTGTCAAACAGTGCCACCGTGTGGTCGCATTATGGTATAACACCACTGATAGATAAGTCCATCAGTCAGACCCACAGTAGGGAACGATCTACATCACCTTTCTCACTGATTACACATTGTACTTCTTGTTCTGCTGTGTGTCACATAGCCTGGAACCTTAAACAACAGATTTATACTGACAAAAACCTTGCACAAACAGTCTGAGTGGTAAAACCTTGTTCTGCTGAAAGCAAGCATCCATGTAAGCAACTGCAGAAGAAGTCATTTTTGACAATACAAAGCAACATGGCAGCTGAACAACTAAGAGGAGACACAAAAACATAAATCAACACTACAAACTGATGAACGCCACTCAAAGCAGTCTCTTGGAGAAGGTGGTGAAAGACGACAGTAAGTGAGAGAGTAAGCAATTTGCTCGGTGTTGTAAGGCACAAGCATGGTGCAGAGACAGACTTCTGGGTCAGAAAGGGAGGTCACTGGTGGTGGTGTGTGCGGTCATCGGGCCGTTTGATATGAATCCTACGAACTCTTCCTACAGGCTCTTCATCGTCATCCAGATGACTAGATCTTCCTGCAGCACCACCTGTGGCTTCCAGCAACGCGTTGTCTGGACCCCGACCGTCGTGGGACTCGTACAGAAGGATGTTGAGGGTCTCCTCATAGATGCGGGCCTCAGGAAACTCAACCTAAATGTTTCACAAAGAAATAGAGTTATACAGAAAAATGTACTGCGATGTAATTAAAAAAAAGATTCCACAGGGCAGATGAGTACTGAAGGTAAGAAGTGCCACAAATCAAAGTATAAAATAATTTTTAAAAATAAATGAATTTCAACATTGAAATTGTAGTTACACATGCAATTATTTATGAATGTACTTAAAATTAATCATGCACATATTTCTCCTACTATTATATGCACTTATTCTCAATTTTATTGCAACGACAGAGAAATAACTTTACAATTTCTTGAACGATTTATTGGGTTGTGGCGTTTTGAAGATCTATAGAGTTGCACCAAATGCATATCTACCTTCGTCTGCTTCTTTTCTGTGGCGTAAACGATAGAAGTGCAACACACTTCTGCGATCTTCCGACCTTGGCCATAAAAGGACCAGCAACAGATCTCATCCCCGATCACATCTTTGATGAAGAGGACTCGCCCATTGAACCGCAACGACAGCTTGTCAAACAGCTCGATATTCTTTAGCATGTTGTCATCAGAATTGCTGGACAGAAGATAAAAAAAAAAAAAAAAAAAAAAAAAAAAAAAAAAAAAAGTTGATGAATAACACTCCAAGTCATCTGGGTTATGATTCATGTCTAATAAACGATGCTAAACCCAGTTACCCTATTAAAGGAGACTCACCTAGTATAAGAATATTTATTGTTGCTTCTGTTATACAGCAGTTTCACAGTAGGCTGCAAAGACAAAATGTTTCTCTATTACAAAAAAATCTTAATAGCCCCATAATATTCAGCAAAAAGTATAAAAACATACCTTGTTTGAGGTTGCAATGAGTCTCTGCTCTTCCTTACATGATGTCATAAGAGGCACTTTACAAAGAGGTTCATATGTTTCCTTCTTCTGAAAGACAGTTTTAATTTTTTTATTAAACACTGCAGTTAAATTACAGTAAGGTATTTTATACAACATACTAATGATGATGATAAATGTACTGTAAAGTAAATGATGTTATGTAACTTGGATAACAGAAGGAGGACACTCGGCTATTTTGGTTTCAACAGTGGTCATGTTACCTAAACAGGAATTACTGCCACAATAGAAATGTGGGTGTAATGCAAAATCTTTAGAAAAATGTAATTAATTATAAATCAACATGTCTATCAAAATATTTGATTACAAAGAAAAATAGACACTCAGTGGGACGTATGAGTTAGGAAGAGTACGTTCTTGAGCATGAGATAAAAGTATAACTAGACAAAATGGAAATGGTGCAAAGTTGAAAACAAAGTAGCAATAAGAAAAGCCACGCGGAGCCGACTGAGCATGCAAAGAGTAAAAGATTTGATCATCACCTGTAAGCTTTCAAGTTGTTTTAAAACACTTTTTTAGATTTGTTAAACGCAAATTTCTACATTCAGCCACTTTATTAGGTATACCTGTTTAATTTTTAGTTAACACAAATAGAAAATCTGATAATCACATGGCAGAAACACAACGATTCAGCTAGATGTGGTGAAGACGACTTCCTCGAGTCCAAACCAAGCATCAGAACGGAGAAGAATGGGGACTGAAATGATTTTGAACACATTATGGTTGTTGAACCAGACGGACTGGTCTGAGCGTTTCAGAATCTGCTGGGATTTTCACACTCAACCATCTCTGTAGTTTAAAAAGAATGGTTCAATAAAAAAAGAAAATACCCAGCATGTGGACAAAAATGCCTCACTGAAGAAGAGCAAAGTGTGCGGAGATGGCTCACAGACATAAAGGCAACAGTAGTTCAAACACCCACTTGACACAACTGAGGTATGCAGGATACCACCTCTTCATGCACAGCACTGTCAGCATATTGGCTACAGCAGGCGACGACCACACCAGGTGTGACTCCTGTCAATAACCTAAGACCACAATTCACACAGACTCAACAGAATTGGACGACAGATTGTTTTTAAAGAACTGCCTGCTCAGATGAGTCACGAGTTCAGCGGCAACATTAAGATTGTGTGGTCTGACTCTGCCGTGAACAAAGCGGAAGCCAGGATCCATCCTGCCTTGTATCAGCTGTTCAGGTTCCTGGTGTTGTTTTTTTTGTGTGTGTGTGGGATATTTTCCCGGCACACACTGAGTTTTATCTAAGTGCCCCGGCTTCTGTGAGTATTCTTGTTGACCAAATCCATCACCTTTAACAGCGTACTAATCATCTGACGACTACTTCTAGCAGGATAATGCACAATGCTATCAAGCTCAAATCATCTCCCATTTGTTTCTTGAAAAAGTACAATGAGTTCACTGTACTCCAAAGGCCTTAACAGCGACCAGATCTTAATCCAACAGAGAGCCTTTAAGAGGCAGTGGAGCGGAACATTTAAATCATATTTGTAAGTGAAACATCTGAAGCAACTTTATGATGCTGCTGTGTTAATAAGGACGAAAGATTCTGACACCTTGTTGAATCAATGCTATTATGAATCAAGGCAGTTCTGAAGACAAAGGGGGATCTGTTCTAGTACTAGCATGGTGTAGCTCATGAAGTGGCTGGTGAGTGTACACATTAGCGCATATCTTTTCTGAATTTAGAAATTGAAGTACAACTGGGCTCTAATCAAACCCGATTCAAAACGTACATTTTAGAGGATCGAATCAAGTGTTAGATATTATGTCAAAGAACTAACCTGCAAGGCTGCTGAACATTCGTCGGCTAAGCCTTGGACAAGGTAATACTTGGCCTCTGCGAGTAACTCTTCAGTTTCTCGACGGCTCTCTGGGAGAGGGACCGCCCCATCCCTAAGGTAGTTAAGGATTGTTCCAAAGTGTTTTCCGCAGCGATCAATTAGGATCCAACCTATAAACAGGAAACCACTGGTGGGTAAAAGCAAAAAACATGTTACCATGTTCGAAAGGTACATGTAGAGCTTACCTTCACTGTCTGTGAGCACCTCCATCCGTCCACTGAACATAGCTTTAAGCATGGTGTCCTGTTTTGTTAGTGTCTGCATTGTAGTGTAGTACAGCGCTCCACCTACATTTAACTTCACATACTTGGAACTGGGGCTGGAACCTTTGAAGGATGTAGTCCTGGTTGTAGCTGCTGGCACTGCCGAGCTCACCACACTGTCTCCTGACATCTCTTCCTGGAACAAAACAAAGAAAAACACTACCGTGGCTTGATCTTCCTTAGATACACTCCAGAACTTTTCCATGAATAGTGGAGTAAACTTTTGTACTATTTGGCTGTATATTGGGGGTAGTGCCACATAATTGACACTTTTTGGTACAACTTCACACAGTAGTCTACATAACCAAGATGGCGCTGTACGCATTTAGAAACACTACAGAATCACTGGACAGAGCAAATCACAGGCGCTGAACAAAAGTCTATCTGCTACCGAGCGTCCATCAGGATGCATGAACTTTAGGAACTTATTTAAAGGGAGCACCCACTTTCACAAAACACTTCAAAACTGGAACTGGACACATTTTGACCATCTATACTGGTTTAGTAAAAGGATTGAGGCAGTGAGGCTGGTTGACAGAGAGAAAATAGAAAAAAACCAACAAAGCATTAAACCGCACTGATGCACTCAACCCGTTAGGAGTTTTCAGGCATTCGTTTCATGCGTATCGCGCTATAAATCAGCTGTGCAGAGTTCGACTCCTCGACTCTGATTCTAGAATGCCGGCTTGATTTTTTTTTAAGCTCACATGTGTGCAGGATACGATTAAAGAATGGTCGGAAGCAGCTCAG
Organism: Anableps anableps; assembly: GCA_014839685.1. Classification (NCBI taxonomy): domain Eukaryota; kingdom Metazoa; phylum Chordata; class Actinopteri; order Cyprinodontiformes; family Anablepidae; genus Anableps; species Anableps anableps. The sequence goes on from CM026066.1 coordinate 20,701,946, forward strand.
ACAGGGGCTTGTTTTTGTGAAAAAGGCTTAAGAGACAAGGTATTACAAAACATACACACATATATCTGTAACTGTGTGAAATGACTAATGATCATGAGAACATTCATTAACCACAAGATATACAACTCAGTGATTGAGTTCTGTGATACTCAATCATTATGATTTCCTTTAAAGGTTTCTTTTTGATATTGATATATTGATTCTTTTTGATATTTGCAAATTAATTTTCCTTAGTTTCATAACGAATCCATACTTTTATACTCTTTACTTATAAACTGTATACGATAATAATACTATCTTATTCAATGCAATGTAGCTTATAACCCCTTAAACGTTACCCCCAAAAACACATCAGACAATACTTCCATGAGGACACCGGTGTCATCCTGAGAGTTAAGGGGTTATTTTTTTATTTTAAACACACAAAAGTTAATTATCCTTATTAAGACATTGTATTGACTTCCACTTATTTTTGAACTGATCCTAAACCACTTCTAAATTTAATTATTACCAAAGGACTGGGCGGTTGTTACCAAAAGGCTTACTGAACTAGTAAAGATAGGTGATTGCATTAGAAATTGTCCTAAACGGGTAAAATATACATGTAAACACACACAGCGAATGTGTGAGTTGACCTCAGATGCCATGATAAAACTCTGATCCCGTACAGATTGTGTGATTAGGTGACGATAAACAAACAGCAACTCTTAAATATTTTATTGACCCCTAAAATGATCACTAAAGTTTTTAAAGTATGTCTACATTTTTTAAACTATCACTGGAACGGCGTATTTTGAGTTGTTTAAAACTAAAATCAAATCAGTCAAAACCTATTTATTTGACTTTAGGGCATGATTCTGAATGTGTGAAAAGGAAATGGGTAAAAAAGGCGTCATCCAGGCCACCAGTAAAATAATGAAAGCCTTCAAGATTAAAAAATCGAGTTCAACAAAAATGAAATAGCAGTTGTGAATCCAAACATTAGATGTTATTTTGTTTCTAAAACAATGACATATTTCAACCCTTGTATATCAATTTCGTTTTAGCTCCTATTAGCTAGCAGCTAGTTAGCATGGTCAAAAGTTACCGAAGATATTCTATAATAAGTAAATTATTTCACATTACAGCATTTGAAATAATCATTATTATAAATATTATACTAGCAGGGAGTAACTAATTGATTTATGGATAAAAAGAAACTCATATTTACCATAGAACCCACAGCTGACTTCGAAGTTGTCGCTCGCTAACGCCAGTCAGCTAACACCCACTATTTTCCGGTGTTGTGCAGAAAAAAGTGCCCCATGACAGGAAGCGCTTTTCTAAGCGTTAACAGATTTAGGGGCTATCAAAAGTGCCTTATTAATTCATGAAATTGGTGCTGGAAATGTCCTTAATAGCAAAGTTTTTGTTTGTTTGTTTGTTTCAGTTTATAGCACTGTTTTATATATATATATCTATATATATATATATATATATATATATATATATATATATATATATATATATATATATATATATATATATATATATATATATATATATAAAGGGCAGTTTCAATGTAAAACTAGAGAGGCTATTGAGTCTTGAAAATGGAAAGGGTTATGGCGATACAACATAACTGTAGTCAGCTGTTATAACTGTTAAATCATTACATCTGAAAAGGTAGACAGGAAGCTCCCCCTGCCCAAAATCATGAACTACAATTCCCCTTTAAATAACTAGGATAATATGAGTTACAACATTTAATATTTATGAAAAAGGAAACGTATTTTTGGGACTGAATTAAAATTTAAAAATTATTTGAAATTTAATTCATTTTGTGTACAATTGTATGGGGATATTCAGTTATCTATATAATATTGTACAGTTCGTGTTTTTCAGTGTAGAATTAATTTATTTCTACTATCATTCTAACTCATCAAATTAGAGGCGTGTATCTGATTCAAATGTAGATTTCAGAGCAAACATCTATGGTAATTCAAGTCATAAAATTATCACCTGTGATGGACTGGTTACCTGTCTAGGGTCTCGACCGGTGAAGATAGGCACCGGCCCCCGACCCCGCAAGGATAAGAGGTGCAGAGAATGGATGAATGAATACAATTATCACCTAAATGCATAAGTAAATAAGTAAAATGAGTAAACACACGAATAGTTAATTACATATATTTGATTAAAATTGCCATATCGAAAAATCTCTGATTAATTTAAAAAAAAAAAAAAAGTCCTTTGAAGATACTGTGTTGTGCTAAACCACATCAATAAGCCTTTCTTTGTCCGTCAACCTTACCCTTAAAAGTCAGCAACTCTGGCTAACACTGCTGTACTTGGGGTGATTGCTTTGATCTTTGTGCAAGTTAAATCAGATGTTCGTGTGTTTGGCTGGTGACAGTTTCAATAAAATATGTATTCAGTTAAAGCATTTATTTATGTTTAATGTATTTTATCTTAACATGTCTTCAGTGGTAATGAAAAACACAAATCTCTTAATCTGTTTTGGCTAAACAGTTAAATAAACTTGCTTGAAATGCGCGTTCCATGACATGATGCTTTTCATGACAGGGTTACCTTTTACTGCACATCACCGGTATACCGCGTTCCTAAAAATGACGTCAACCGTCCCAAACACTGTTTAAAGGGAGAGGTACAAACATGCTAAACTTCAAGAATCTAAACTGCTGGAAAATTAGACAATAATTACCACTAATTGGCATTACTTCCACCAAGGTTATGGTTTAATAATTTTAATTCGCGTAAATAATAAAACCTCTATCCTACACGTTTCCGTTGATACAGCAGAGTGTAACAGCAATAACAGTCCCCTATCCAATGCCTACCCAACACACTGGATGAGAGCTATATTCAGCAAAACAAATTCAGAGTCGCTGTTATTACATAAACAGAGGCCGTTTAATAAAATGACAGATTTCCCATTTGGGATCTAAACGCCTAACGTGCTTTACAAAACCGGATAAAAACTACCCGGAGTCGTTTTAATGCGACGCAATGGATTAATGGCTGCAGTCTATGTAGTGATCTCTGCTCATTGTTTACATTTAGAAACGGTGTGTCTCCTGCGTTAGAACAAATTGACATCGTTGCAGTATCAGACGCCGCCTCACCACGATGCTAAATAAATCTAACAATGTTTGAAATCTATGTTTTATAGTCAGCATCAATCCGCAGCTGCTGGCTAGCCCTACGAGCTAACAGTCGCTTCTCCATCTTCACTGGGTCGTTCCAAGCTCCAGAAATGTTAACCTAAACCTCTCTTTCTGTTTTTTTTATTTTGACTTTCCTCCTTGTTGGACGTTACAGACTGCCAGATGAAGGAGAATGTATAGCGAAAGGTGTGCCTGAAGGCGAGACAAAATCTTCTTATCTTCTTAACTTCACAGGTAACCTCCCCCAAAACAGTTTGATCGTGTTCAGCTTTTCATGGTGTAGCAAGCTTCAAACAGAACAGATGTGGGCTGTGACGCTTTTTAAAGGACTGTCATCAGTCTTTATATTGACAGGGTACAAGGGCAACTCTGATAACTTAGAATACCGTCGAAAAGTTAAGGTAAATTCAAAAAGTCAAAATTTTATGGTATATAGATTCATAATGCATATAGTTATATATTTCAGACGCTTATTTCTGTACAGTTCGATGCATTAAAATTAATGAAAGCAAGCAATATCTTTCTTTAGAAAATTTAAAAATCACATTTATTACGTTTGACTAAGCCTCAGAAGTTAACTGCTAAAGAAGATTGCTCTTTACAATTTCCAGTATTCAAACATAGTATATAGTTAAGTGGGGAAAAAAAACTGTGATTGAAAGGAGTGTCTTGGGAGGACTGTGGAGTAAAGCCCATTCAAAAGCTTTGGGAAGATGAGGACTACAGCTAGAGTTAGAGCTTCAGAAACCAACACAGACAGATATATCCAGGACACCCGAATATTTTTTGCATTCCTCGGGTTAAACCACTCCTGAAGCAGAGACGTTGGAAGTGACTCACCTGGTGTAAGGAGGAAGACAAATGGACTGTTGCTCAGTGGTTCAAAGTCTATTGTTTCTTTTACCAAAAATTTGCATTTACTTTTGGACATCAATCTCTCATGGTCGAGAGGAATAGTAGAGAGGCACAGGATTTAAGTTGCTTGAAGTTCAGTGTTGTTTCCACAGTCAGTGATGATTTGAGGTCCCAAGTCATCTCACGGTGTTTTAAAAAGTTCAGCACAGCCAATTAGATTCTAATTTATTGAAATACTCCCTTTATAGTTTTGTCAAAATGGAACAAATGGTCTACATTTTTCTTTTCTAGGGTGCACCATGTTTAGTGTCCCTCAAAGCTCCAAGTCAGAGTTCCTGGACAAAGCCAGGCAGGCCAGAGAGGAAAGAAAGGGGCACAAAGAGAAGGAGAAAGCAGCAACCCAGATCCAGGCTCTGGTAAGGAGATTCCTCTGTCGCTGCAGGCTCCAGAAGCAAATCAGGTGAATACAGTTTTAAAAGCTTCGGATTCTTATTGTATGCTGGTGTTCTGACTTACATTTTGTTTTGATGTGGTTTTCTGAATAGTGATTTTTGTTTTATGTTACCAGGAAAGAGGTTGATGACTATTTTCAAGCTTCTGAAGCGGGAACAACAAAAAGAAATGCACTTTCAATTTTCAAAATTGCTCGAAAATTGCTGTTCATATACCGCCTTGAAGATAAGATGGTGAGTTCACTGCTGTCCATTTGGAAAACATTGATTACTACGTATACTGTTCATGTCGATCTCTGATAATATGTCAGCTTCAGTTAGGACAGTTTGTTTTCTTATCTGCAAGACTGGAAAATCCCATCAAACTGGGGTGGGGGGGGGGAGGAAGTGGAAGGAAAACAATAAATGTTTCAAACTTTTCTTTTTTAAAAGGTACAATTCTGAGAAGTCTGGCATGCATTTGTACTCTGTCCCCTTCACTCTAATACCCCTAAATAAAATCTAGTGCAGTCAGTTACCTTCAGAAGTCACCTAATTGATAAATGGAGTCCACCTGTGTGTAATGTGAGCATGAGTCAGAGAAGCAGCCAAAACGCCCTTGGTAATACTGGATGTGCTGCAGAGATGCACAGCTTTGGGAGGAGAATCTGCTGATGATATATGTATTAGTCATGCAGTTAAAAAGCTATTTGGCCAACATAATGTCTAGCAGACAGATGTCTAAGACTGCGCATCACTATGAACATGAACCATATGTACAGTGTAAGATGGTGTTGGCAACACCCTTCTGTGGGGATCCATTTCTCCGAACAGGACAGGGAAATTTGTCGGAGTTAATGGCAAAACGGATGGAGCTCAATACGCAACAGTCTGAGAAGAACAGCTGTTAGAGGCTGCAAAACACTAGGAAGTGGGACAGAGGTTCACCTTCCAGCTGGACAACAAGCCTAAACTTCCAGGCAGAGCTACAATGGAATGGTCCAGATCAAAGCATATTCATGAGTTTGAATGGCCCAGTCAAAGTCTAGACTGAGCTCAGTATAACCTATAGATTTGCCTGTGCAACTCAAACTGATTTGAATTATGTCCATCAGAGATTTGAGAAGCTATGTCGAGCTATTCTGGTCAGCATGGAGGTTGAAAACGAGCCTAAAGTAAGTCTCGATGTGTTGCTATCCTTTAGACATCAATATTTTTTTTTTATCTGACTTTCTTTCAGTGACATATCTTCCTTCTGGTTTTCAGGTCTGGTATGTTTCCTTGGCTCTCTCCAAAGACCTCACCATTCCCTGGCTGAAACAGATCAAAGATGTCTTGTGGATTTGCTGTCAGTTACTGAAAAACCTAAAGGTTGTTCTTCATTCAGTCATTAATTATTGAATCAAATTTGTTCAGTACTCATGTTTTTAAATGTAATCGTGCAAGCGACTGTGTGATTTCCAGCCTGACATACTCCAAGACAACAAGCTGGTTACGCTGTACCTCACCATGCTGGTGACCTTCACCGACACGTCGACGTGGCGGATAGTTCGAGGAAGAGGTGAGAGTCAAGTATAAACAGATCTTCTGTTACTGCCTGACACGCTTTCTTCAAATGGAAACATAACGAACAATATTTCCCTGTCAATGTTGCAGGTGAAGCTCTGAGACCTGCCTTGACCCGGATTTGTGAAAATATCATGGGGCATCTGAATCAGAAGGGATTCTATTCAATACTGCAGGTTTCACTATTATTGTTTTTATGCAGTTTAAACAAAACAGCGGTGTTAGGTTGTCTCTTTTTGATAAAAATAAACATTTATTTGTTAAATATGAACTGTGTTACGTTTGTATTTAGATCCTGTTGACCAATGGCTTGGCCCGGTCTAAACCATCTCTCTCTAAAGGCACCCTGACTGCCATTTTCTCTTTGTCCCTGAGGTATATATTCATATTTCAGTATTCTTAGCTTTGAAAAAAAAAATGTATGTTACAGTTGTTTTTTTTTTTGTTTTGTTTTGTTTTTTTTTTTTTTTTTTTTTTTTTTTTTTAATGAAAATATATTTCCAGCCTGGCTTATAAACTAACTCTATCTTTTACAGGCCAGTCATTGCAGCTCACTTCTCAGACAACCTGCTCCGGTCCTTCCTCCTCCACATCATGTCCGTTCCCGCCATCGTGTCCCACCTCAGTGTCTTGACTCCAGAGGTGAAAGCGCTTTGTTGTCTGTATGTAATTGTATGAAATGTTGAGACTGTGTGCTTTAATATATGCTTCGTCCTAACAGTGCATGGCATTAATCCAGACCCATGACCTGCTGCGGAAGTTCATTTTGTTTCTGAGTCGGGAAGAACAGTGTCTGGACATCTGTGTGTGTCTTGAGGGCAGCCACACACTCTGCTTACTTGGTAAAGACGATAAGGCACCTGGCTTTTTAAATGCTGAATTTTTCTGTTCAGATTAAAAGATTTATATGTAGGTCAATTTTAGTGAATTGGAATATCATCGAAAAGTTAATTATTCAGGTCAAAAAGTGAAACTTGTAATTTTTTTTTTTAGATTCAATCCATAAAAGCGATATATTTCCAGTGCCTTATAATGGATTACATCTAATGGAAACTCAAAATTAAGTTTCTTGGGAAACATAAGAGCAATGTACTGTACAGAATATGCTCTTCACTTGGTCGGGGCTCATTTTGCATTAATTACTGCATCAGTGCAGCATGAAATGGAGGCAATCTGCCAGTGGGTCTACTAAGGTGTTAAAAAAGTCCATTTTGCTTAAATAATGGCCTTCAGCTCATCTTGATTGCTGATCAGGTAGTGTTACTTTTTGCAGAGTGTGGTACCAAAACCTACTGGGAAGAAATATCAGTATCTCCATACAGCTTGTTAGCAGAGGGAAGCATGAAGTTCTCTAAAATTTCCTGGTAACTTGCTGCGATGATTTTGGACTTGATAAAACCCAGTGGACCAACAGCAGCAAATGACTTGGCTCAACAAATCGTCACTGAACGTGGAAACTTCATGCTGAAGGTCAAACAACTAGGATTCTGAGCTTGTTCTGTCTTCCTCAGATCTATTAAACTTTGATTTCCAAATGAAACGGAAATTTTTCTTTCATCTTCAAAGAGGATTTTGGACCGCTGAGTTACTTTTGACATTGTCTCTGGTTCAGGAGTGGCTTAACACAAGTAATGGCCCAAGTTCCTGGATATTTCTGTAAATCTTGTTTTTATTGGTCTTTTAAAACATTCAAATTTTGTAAGAAAATAACTTTTGTGTTTTAAGCCATTATCATTAAAATTACCAGTAATAAATGTTTGAAATGTATCACTCTTTGTCTGTCTATATCATCTATATCTAATCTATATATGAGTTTCACTTTTTTGAACTGAATTACTGAGATAAATTTACTTTTCAGTGATATTGTAGTTTCTTGAACTGCATCTGTAGTTCATGTTACCTTTCAAATGTACCCAACAGGAAACCTAATCCACTTGGGTTACCTTAATGAGAAAGTCTTAGAAGAAGAGGCCAACCATTTCGTGAAGGACCTGACTGACATGTTGTCATACTGCCAAAGATACGTATCTCAAAAGAAGTCCAATCTAACACACTGGCACCCTGTCCTGGGCTGGTTCTCTCAAACTGTGGACTACGGGTCAGTGAGTCTTTATATGTTTAACTCAAACCAACCAGTTTAAATCCACCTTTAAACAGAGTCCAAATAGAACCAGAGCAAGAATGAGAGGCAAGAAGAAACTTTGCAGTAAAGTATCATTGAGATTTAGTTTTTAACTGCACCTTTTTACTGCACACTTTAAATAAGTTGACACCCATCAGTTAAACTATTTATTTGACAGGTTCTGACAAAAAAAAAAAATAGAGTTTAAACCTTTGAATTTTTGTCTTTTCCTAATTTATTATTTATACTCTGTTCTGACATATAATAAAAACATCAATTACATGCTAGGCATATACTCATACATTATATTTTTATTAGTAAAAATAATTGCAAATTTCTTTTTTATTGTATTATATTGCTTTCTGTCTCTTTTCCTGTCTTTTTTTTATTTAAAATAATGCTAGATATATGTCCTTTATTTCCTGTCTACCTCTCCTGTCTCCTTTTCTGCTTAGTCTCAATGAGTCGATGCCTTTGGTCACTAAACAGCTTCAGCACCTGTGGGGCGTGTCTGTCATTCGAACTCTCTTCAGCGACGTTCTCTCCAAGAAGCTGGAGAGTCAGGAGTCCACCCCACCGCCACCGCAGCCTAGCACATCTCAAAACAATCTACCCGTTAAGAGTAAGTTGTCAAAGTAAAACCAGCAGAATCTCTCAAGACAGTGAATTTTCTGTCCTTCAGGATATGATGTGCCTGTATTTTTTTTTTTTTTTTTTAAAGATCTTTTTAAAAGAGCGTTTCAGAAGTCGGCTTCTGTGAGGAACATTCTGAAACCTGTCGGAGGGAAGCGAGTCGACTCAGCTGAAGTTCAGAAAGTGTGCAGCATCTGTGTGCTCTACCAGACTGCTCTGTCCACGCTGACGCAAATACGTCTCCAGATACTCACCGGTCAGCCACAGAATCCCACACTTTGTAATGTTTTTGCACATACTGTTTTAGATCATTAGGAATGATGTTCCTGTCCTGTTCTTTTACTGCAGGTCTGACACATCTTGATGACCTTTTACCAAAACTGTGGGCTTTCATCTGTGAGCTTGGTCCTCAGGGGGGCCTGAAACTTTTCATGGAGTGTCTGAACAACGATACAGAGGAGTCCAAACAGCTCCTGGCTATGCTAATGCTGTTCTGTGACTGCTCACGTCACCTTATTACGTAAGTTGATAGATTTCCTCTTTTCAAGAGCAACCCCCTTTTTTTTTTTTTTTTACCTGGATTAAATGTGATTCTTTAATTTGGAATGAATTAAAATTAAAATGAGAGTTTCCATGACTGTTTTTCAATATAATTAAATGAATTTGCTTCATACCTTCTGCACATTCCTATTATATGATTTTTTTTTTTTTTGTGTGTGTTTGTGATTTAAAGCTACATATGTAACCAACATTTCATTTTTCAGAATTTTGGATGACATTGAAGTTTATGAGGAACAAACATCCTTCAAGATAGAGGAACTCATCACTATCTCCTCTTTTCTGAACACATTTGTGTACAAGATGATTTGGGATGGCATCTTAGGTGAGTCTGTGACCTCTTGTAACCAGAACAGCTATGAAATGATTGCACCCTTTTCTTTACAGTCTCAGGGTTTCTGTGCAGTCTGGAAAAGCATGGAATTTGATTGAAGTAGTTACCAGAACTGGAAAAGTAAAAAAGAAAATGGAGTCTGGTAAAATATTAGTATTTTCAGACTTTTTTCCTTTGCTATTTTCTAAAAGTAACATCCATCCATCCATTCATCCATCTGTAGTGAGATTAAACTACATTTAACTAGGTTAATATTTAGAAATCTGTCAGTTTCATAGCTCCTTGATATTATTCTGAAAAATGATTTCTGTGTTTTCCTTGAGCAGTTTCTATTTCATTAAAAATATAATCTGGAGATTTATATATTTTTTAAATCATCAGTAAAATGAACCCTTCAGCAAAAGAAGAATCAAGCTGAATGAAAAATGAACAGGATCAGAACTCAAATTTGTTATAAAACAGATAATATCTGTGAACTACTAATTAAGGAAAATACAAAAAAAAAAAAATCAAGAAAAAAAAGCACTTAAAGTACAACTGGTGAAATGGATTCAAAACCTTAAGTTTATCAGGAGATGAGTTGGTCTCTCACAAAAGCAAAGGAAGGGATTTTTGTTCCAAGTTCTAAAACCTAAACTAATCTTGGCCAGGAAAGAGGAGAAAAGAAGACAAAACTTAGCCTTGATCCAAAAGTTTCTAACACAAGCCAATAGAAGAGGAAACGGCATTTTGCTTGGTTAGAAATGGGCTATCTACCTTCAATAGAACCAGCTTGTCTCCCTTGACTTGGGAGTATGTTGGGTTTCTTCTTCAACAGTAGTTTGATCTTCAAAACTCGCTCTGATGCAACCTGGTGGGTTATTTCTTGGGGGTGGGAGGCACTTCGGATTGTTATATGAAGAAACTGCAGCTAAAGAAAATTACTACGCGACACTAAACACATCCATGGTGTGTGGTGAAAACCTGAAATCTTATACAACTTTATACAAACATAGATTAATGTTGCATAGAACAAAATATTTTACGTAGTCAAATCTTGTCTGCTCTCGTCACTCTTCTTGACGGAAATGTTTTAGTTTTCAGGAAAGGAGTCCTCATGAAGGACTGATCAACCAATTAGAAGTGGGCTTGGGGGGATTTTAGAGACATTTCACATTAGATATTGAATACTAAATGGATTCCACTTATTTTATTAAAATAACCTCCTTTAGATGTCAAAGAGACGTCTTAGTTTCACAACATACCAGCTTAGCCATAATAACTTCCTGATGACCAACATTTTCTTCATATTCGTTCTGTTGTGATCTCAGACATACTATAATCACTTCATCAAGTAACAACATTTACATCAAAGGTTTGGCACAAATAATAATCAATATTTAAAGCTACGACTAACCAATAATTATTTAAAAGCTTCCTTGATTTAAAAAAAAGCTTTTTATTTGCATAAAACAAAACTTAACATGTATTAATGGCACTCAAAGTCAAAACAACTTGAGCATAACAACAAACAAGGTCATACACTCGTCATGTTGTTACGATCTAGGGCCGCCACCTGTGGAGGCGGTTTGGTATGAAGGGCAGAAAAAATGGTTAGAGTGGGTTAAAGTTCACATCGGAGGAGTGTATCCTTACAATCTGTTTGAACAGTCAAGGAATTTAGGTCTGGAAAAGTATGGAATTTCAACATCAATATGTGGGAACAATGACATCTTTTGAATTAAGTTAGTTTTATATTTTGTGCTTTTATAGAAAATGCAAAAGGAGAAAAACTGGAGCTCTTTCACAGCGTTCATGGTTGGCTGATGGTCCTGTATGAACGGGACTGCAGGCGCAGGTTCACCCCTGACGACCACTGGCTTCGCAAGTAAATACTGCAGAACACTGTCAGCTGTCTCAGGTGATGCCCTGGCTTTCAGTTTAGGGATTACCTTATTGTGATGAACGTCACTGCTGTTTCACTCAGGGATCTGAAGCCGAGCTTGTTGTTCCAAGAGCTGGAGAAAGGGAAAAAAAGAGCCCAGCTTCTACTGCAATACATCCCACATGTTATCCCACATAAAAATGTGAGTAAACAGGATTCTCCAGTCAAAACATTTGTCCCACTTATTTTTTTTATTTATTTTTCTTGCACAATGAGAATTGCTCCAGTTGTAATTTCAGAGGGTGCTGCTGTTCAGAAACATCGTCACAAAGGAAAAAGAAAGTTTAGGGTTGGTAGAAACCAGCTCGGCTTCTCCGCATGTCACCCATATTACTATTCGCCGCTCACGGATGCTGGAAGTATGCAGTAGAGAAATTTGTTTTTGTTTTTTAAATTATTTATTACCTAACTTTAAGGCTTGCTTCTTAATAACTCCTGGGTTTCCCATCAGGATGGATACGACCAACTCCGGAGGTTACCTGTGAACTCTATAAAAGGCGTCATTCGTGTTAAGTTTGTTAACGACCTGGGAGTGGACGAGGCCGGAATCGATCAGGATGGGGTCTTCAAAGAGTTTCTAGAGGAGATCATTAAGAAAGTTTTCAATCCTGCCCTCAACCTGTTCAAGGTAACCCGAACAAACGGTCCATTTTGTTTTGTTTTTTTTTCAAACCACCACATTTTTGCTGCAGGTTCTGATTTGAGCCACTGTTTATTTCATCTAGACTACAAGTGGAAATGAAAGGTTGTATCCTTCACCCACATCCTATATACATGAGAATCACTTGCAGCTGTTTGAGTTTGTTGGGAAGATGCTCGGAAAAGCTGTTTATGAGGTAATCTTATTTCTGAAGGTGGTCATTTCTGCCTCTTGCTCTGAGTGAAGTGATAGTAAGCTGTTTGGTTTGTGTTGTTAGGGCATCGTTGTGGATGTTCCTTTTGCCTCGTTCTTCCTCAGTCAAGTCCTGGGACACCACCACAGCACCTTCTACAGCTCCATAGATGAGCTTCCCTCCCTGGACTCTGAGTTTTACAAAAACCTCACTTCCATTAAGGTCAGAGTCGGTTACTGGGTTTGTATACAGTCTGGAGATGTCTGAACACTTTCGGAAAAGTGTGGAATTTTTAATAAAAAAAAAAAATAAAATAAAATAAAAAAGTCTAACACAAGTATTTAAAAACAAAATAGAACATGCCAAACTCTTCACTTCCAACTCTTTCTTTTTTTAGCGCTACGATGGAGATGTGGGAGATCTAGGACTGACATTGTCCTATGATGAGGATGTTATGGGGCAGGTAAATGCATAAAAAATGGAGATATAACAGAAATATATTTTATCTAAATATATGAAGTTAAAGGTTAATGTGTCCTTACAGCTTGTCTGTCATGAGTTGATACCTGGAGGAAAAACTATGCCAGTCACCAATGAAAACAAGTATGTAAATTAAGATTCCATAGTTAAAAACCTGTGGCGATCCATTTTAAAAATGTCCTTTGCCAAGTGACAGTCATGCCCTGATTTCATCTTCCGCCCTCTTCTGCAGGATTAGCTACATCCACCTGATGGCTCATTTCCGGATGCACACGCAGATCAAGGAGCAAACTGCTGCTTTCATCCGGGGTTTCCGCAGCATCATTAACCCAGAGTGGTTGCACATGTTTTCTACGCCTGAGGTTCAGCGGCTTATCTCGGGGGATAACGCAGAGATTGATCTAGATGACCTTAAGTAAGTTGAATTTTACTTTTCTCCTTTTTATCATTCATCTAACCCACAAAATGTTTTGTAATACATTTATCTGTTTTTTGTTTATTTAGCCAGTTTAACATACTCACTGCTGTTCCTGCCTCTTGCAGGAAACACACAGTCTACTATGGAGGTTTCCACAGCAGCCACCGTGTCATAATCTGGCTGTGGGACATCCTGTCCAGTGACTTTAATGCTGAAGAGAGGGCTATGTTCCTTAAAGTAGGCTTCACTTTATCTCCCACAGTTAAATGTTTTTTTTTTTTTTTTGTTTTTTTTTTTTGTTTTTTTTTTTTTTTTGCTGCAGATACAAAGTGATTTTACTATTCATTACCTTTCAAATATGTTCTCATAGTTTGTTACCAGCTGCTCAAGGCCGCCTCTTCTAGGTTTTGCTTACCTCAAACCACCTTTCTCCATTCGTTGTGTGGAAGTCTCAGATGATCAGGTAAGAGTGAAGAATAACTTGTTGCTCGCTTTGTGTGTTTCATCTGAGCTGTATTGTTTACAGGTTTGAAACAAAACAATAAAATGCGTGTAAATTAAAGATTTTGAGAGAAATTGGGGGTGGGGGGGTGCATATATCACCTCTCTGTCGCTGCACTTTTTTTTTTTTTTTTTTGCACTACTTTTATCTTGGGTTGTAGCTACTGTTCACCGTCAAAGTGTACAATATGACAGGCTAAGGGGATGTAAAAGAAGAAAAAAAAGCTGACCATGAAAATGTAAAAACTTTTTTCACCTTTAATGTGACATGAATCCTTAGCTAAAGAAGAAATCTGTTTAGAAAAAATGTTTAAAGAACAAAAATAAAAAACAAGTAATAATGTGGTTGGATTAGTGTATACTAGGGCTGCATAATGTTGGAAAAAAAATTGACATTGTAAATTTTTCTAATCTTACAATATATATTGCAATATAAAAAAATACAGGAATTTTCAAAAGAGGACTTGATTAGCACCTTATGTTATGCTGCACCTCTGCCATCTTGACAATTAACCTGCGCTGATCCTACCTCTTTGTGTGAATTTTACAAGTATGTTTTTGTCTGTATTTGAGAGTTCTTCTTATTGTTAGGGTTGCACGATCTTAGAAAATCAGTTATATGCCTATAGTATTTATGCCTCTTTTCTTCTTTCCTCTCTTTTTCATGTGTGCTTTCATCACTCCACCAGTGTCCAGTGTGAACATCTGCTGGTGTGAGATTCTGTCCAACTAGCTCAATATTACTTTAGCATGAAAAATTCAAGTCCATAACACTTGGAATATATCAGCCAACAATTACTGCTCTTCAAACCGTCCTTTGCGATATGAATGCTGCACACGCTGATATTGCAATGACGATATATTTGCGAAATATTGTGCAGCCTTAATGTCCACATTTAAATGAATACTTTAAAGGAGGCTTTTATTACACAGCACTTTTTGTTGGGAATGTTTGCCCATTCTTCCTTCCTAATGTTCTCCAGATCTCTCAGTGTGTGAAGACATCTCTTGTCCAATGTCCTTTTTAGGCGACCTCACAGATTTTCTGTCAGATTTTAAGTTCTGGTCTCTGGCTAGGTCATTTTAAAACGTTCAATTCCCTCTCATGAAGTTATTCATTTGTTGGTTTGGATGGAAGTTTGGACTCGCTGTGAGACCAAAAAATGAACTCTATCTTCATCATCAGCTTTCTGGCAGACACTTGACGGCTTTGGGTCAAAATTGACTGGTAACTGGAAATGTTCGTAATTCCGTAGACCTTGACAAAAACCTCCATTGCCCCTGAAGAAAAGTAACACCTGGGCATAATACTGCCACCACTGTGTAAGATTATGGGTGTGGTCTTTAAATTAGGTCTTCGGTGTTTTTGTGTCAACTGTACCTTTTTGAAAAGAGGTATGGTTGTATTAGAGCTGTACTGCTTAGTCCAAAAACATCACATCACAATTAGAAAAGAACCAGTACTTGAAAATTTCTGTAGCTCTTCCAGGTTTACTGTCAGCCTTTTGGCAGCCTGTCTGACATGTTTCAATTTCATCTTTTCATCACTTTTGGAGAAACATCTTGTGTTAAATTTTCCCATTTTATCTGCCATATCCAGGACACAGGAGACACCCTCGGCAGTGTCCTCAGGGGCTTCTTCACGATCCGAAAGAAGGAGCCTGGTGGTCGACTTCCCACTTCCTCTACGTGCTTCAACCTTCTCAAGCTGCCCAACTACAGCAAGAAGAGCATCCTGCGTGACAAACTGCGTTACGCCATCAGTATGAATACAGGCTTCGAGCTCTCTTAACTCTGTGATGGGGCAATCTGCACAAGATGGATGTGTTAAACAATGTGAACTGAGCGGGAGGTTCAGGTTATCTGGCACATTAAAGAGCCATCAGCTAAAGAAAGAAGGAGAATGATGGAGGATGTGATCTCTGTTTGGCCTCTGTACCAACTGGCTGAGCTCTGATGGAGTGAGATCTTCTCTGTCTTTCTTTGAGGAGGAAGCTGTTCCTGCAACACAGTAAAATTTTTATGTCTACTCCTAAAATTGATTTTTTCATATATTTAACATGATAACACTCAAATATACCGTGGTTTGATCTCAGTTTCTCAGGCTTAACAGAATCATTCTTGGATCCGAGGCCACCGTTTTAAGACAGCGGGAAAGCAATACAGATGCAATGCAAGCCATTAGACACGAGGTCTTACTTACATGAGTAAAACCAAACAACCAATCATTGTTAATATGCTGTCAAGTCTGGATTTCATCCGATGAATCCAGAAGTGCATCTCCAATAAATAATTTTTTTAATGAGTGTAAGACAAATCCGTGTCTTGTGATGAACCTCCAAGAAAAAGAAGTCGTCGCTCAAAGTCGTAACTTGGCATTATATACCTTATGTCCTATTTTAAGGAAAAGCGTTTGACCTTGCTAAAAGGAAATGCATTGACCCATGAACCCAGCTGTGTTCTCTGGTTGTCTTAGAGCCAAACGTCACTCTCACTTCCATTCAGAAAGTCTGATCATGCTGTTATTTGATATAAAGATGTCCTTGCTGTAGCATCAGTTACCTTTAAGAGAAGAAAATGAACTGGAAACGATTTGTTGATATTTTTACCTGCAGGGTAGAGCAGACAAAGCTGTCCAATGTGCTACATCTCTTTTTAACGCCCAAGCTTAAAATCATGAAGTGGATTTGTCTTCTATGTATTTTATACCAGAAAACCGTGTTCACTCCACTTCATACTAATGCTGAGTGCCTCATGTCTCACCATTACCCCATGCTAGCACATGTGCAGGTGTACTTCAGCTCTAACCAACTACCGTGTAATGGGAAAAAAAAGCCATAGATATTGGGGCTGTGGTCCTGGACTACTTCTCTAAACGAGACAGAGCGCTAACCGAAGCAGCCATGGAGGCTTTCACTATAAATCTCTCTGATCTCTGTGGACTTTTTCTTCAAGCCATGCAGAAAAGATCTCGCTGTCTGAAGATGTTTTAAAATGATGTCACGGACCGACTCATCAACCAAATACAACTGCTCAATTGGACGACGATCCCTTGAAAATGTTGCACTGGCTTTTGTGGAGACATGAAGTTGAATGTGACCTTAATAGCCTGAATATTCCTTGAAACAGGGTTTATTTACGTTAGACAGTGACAGAAGGGACTGTTCATATAACAAGAAAAAAGACAAACTTTCACTCAGAGTTGAAAGAAGATTGAAATTTTTCATCAAGTTCTATAATATGCAAAAACATTTTCTGTGATAAATGCGAAAGGATATTTTGTTTCTAACTACATAAACTATGGCCACTAACTTATTTAAACAGTAAACTTGTGTACAGTACTGGTGGAAAGTTTGCATACCCTCATTATTATCATAAATATGAATATTGTTCATTTTTGGGTTTTAAAGACACATTTGAACAACTTTTTTTTTTTTTTATAGTGTATTGTTCAGAAAACAGCTTCAATAATTTTTAATAACTAGAAGTGGGTGCACGTACAGGCCCATGTTTCCATCAGTATGTTCGAGAGAAATGCTTTTTGTAGCTGTCAGCTAGCTTCTGGTATAATTCTGGCTGGATATTTGAATACTCTTCTTAGCAGAGAAGGTAGAGCACAGTTAAATTGGTTGATTTTCTGGCACAGTCTCAGATTGTGGTCATAGCCCATGAATTTGCTGTGAGGTTGAGGCGATTCCAGGAGATTAATATTAGTGTGGGATCACACCCAGGTGTCTAAGTTTCAACTATCTGTACCTGGTTTCCTGCTACTCCCCCCATCTTTGTTAGGAATGGTTGTCTTGTTGGAACTCCCACTTAAAGCCAAGTTTTACACACCTAGCCACTGACATGAGATTAGCTGAAGAATTTGGTGGTAGTCTTCCTTCATTATCTGATCTGTTTTATGCAATTCACTAGCAGCAAAACAGCTCCGATCATGATGCTGCCACCACCATGTCTGGGTGCTGTTACAATGTTACAGATTTGAGGGCGTCTCCTTCACTTATCCAGACAATCTGCTTGTCTTTTGGGTCGAAATGCTACATCATCATCTTGTATGATCACGATGAGCTGCTAATTTGATTTTGAAGCTGGATTTCTTCTTTCATGGTTGGCATCCTCTCCATTGCAATGTCAAACTCACTGTGGGCAGTGGCACAGCTCTTCCTGGACTTTCCAGTTTATGATAGGCTTTATTCTTAGGGGTTGTTGGCTTGTTCATTGATCATTCTAACCAATTTCCAGTTTCATCTGAAGGTGATAGTTTGGATCAGATGGTTGACACTTGACACAGTTAGGTGGTCCAGCAGAGAAATGATCCCAAACTTGCATCAAAATTGGCTTTGAAAGAAATAAAGCAGGTTAACATCAAGCTTCTGGAGTTGCCTCTTTACTATTAAAAAAATAAGGAATATTAGAGCTATATGATAGAAAATCATGCGATGGGGATAATATTGGGTAAATATTGCGATGACTATATTAGTTGCAATACGCACCTATTTTCTCCTTTTCTCTTTCTCATCTGTGATTCCATCACTCTGTGACTTTTAGCATTTTGGGCAAAGTCATGTGTGTCCAGTGTGAGCATCTGCTGTCACGAGACTGTGCAACTGGCTAAATATTAAATTAGCATGAAAAACGCAAGTTCACAACACTTAGAGTAGATTATCTAACAATTATTGCACAATAAACAGTCTTTTGATGATATTGCAAAGACGATATATTCACAGTATACTGTGCAGCCTTTATTACTAAACCTAAAAGTCAGGTCTGTACCAGGAAGCTAACCACTTCAAATGAGCTCTGCCATTTCTGATAAGAGTGATCCAATATCTAACCAGACCTGTAAGGGAAGTTTGTTGATTCCTTTCTCTGCAATATGCAGAGACGAATTAAACCAAACATCAGTGAGGCTGCATGTTCATATTTGAGCCTTTATGTATAATTGTAATCCTGTGTGAATTAGAAAAAAAGTAGCAGTTCAGATGTATCTTGCTAAAACCCCAAATGAATGTGCTATTCATGCTCATAATGAGTGTGAATAAACTTTTCTCTGGACCAATAGGGAACTTATATCCTTTCTACTAACAAGATTTTTAAATTAAACAGAAAAACTAGTGGGGGATCAAACATCAGTTCAATGCCTTTTTTAGTCTTTATAAGAACTGGAAATGCTCCTAATTATTCAAAACACTACAGATGTGATGAATGATGCTTCACACGCTCGTTTTGTCTGTTCTCGAGCTCCTCTCATATGCGTGTTGGGTTTTTTTTAATGACGTCAAGTACAGGATATGTTCTAAACGTTTCAGTGGACTGCTAACATTGGCTTTGAACAACCATCCTCTCTTTTAGTCTGAGAAATAATTAAAAGCAAGCTAAAATCCTTCCCCCCCATCCTGTCAAAATGTATAATCTTCATGTCTTCAAAGCTGGCTGCACAATAGTGTTGAGTGTTTTTTTTTTTTTGTTTGTTTGTTTCAACAGACTTGTCTACATGTAAAATAGTTTTTTAATCCTGTATTGTTGAATCAAGTATTATATAAACCATTTAAATCCTGCACATGCTGTCAGTGATTTCCTGTTCTTCAGCTTAAATAAATGATTGATTAGAAACACCTGAGCCACTGAGGCCCACTGTGGGTGGCTGACAGGCTGAAGGTTGGGTCCTTGTTCGCCTTTTCTGGTTTTTCTAAATACCACACATGGAGGATTATGGTGTGAATGCGCACGCATGAGTCAAACCTTCTCCCCTGAGCTCACTGCCTTGGTCGTGTTTCTCTCCACAAAGAGGTGAACAGAGGTTCTCCCTGTGAAGATTTTCCATCTATCCACTGCATTAGTGTCTCAGCGTGAACCTGTAAAACAATGAGCAGCCCACCAAGTCCATCTCCAACCCGATGGTTCAAAGCCCTACGCAGGTAAATCCGTTTGATTTTGCGTTTATTGTCTATCTCTACTGTTATTTCCTAAAAAGGGATGGAAGATTGAATATGATCAGTGGCTCGAGGTCAGTTTGCAACACTGTTAGTTGTATGTGCATCACCTGATTGGCTGGAGTTGTTAGGATTTCCTACTGTCCTCCCTGCCAGTAGGGATTTTTTTTCTGAGTGGGTTCCCAGGCTTAACTTCAAATTGGCCCATTTAGGGAAGCCAGCACTGCTGATTCCTTGACTCAAGTGAACATGAGTGGAAAAATCAGGGCATGCTATGTTTGTCAGAGGAATGGTCGTTTAACATGCAGAAGGTATAGAGTCTAATGTGATGTAGATTAGAAGTATTACTGAGAATGACCATTGTTAGTGCTGACAATAGTTTATTGTTCCAGGACCAGGCTGGGAGAGCCCTGTTTGAGAACATACCCTCTGGAGTGTGTGGATCTGCTAAGGAGGGCGAGAATCGCCTTTCAGGCTGGACGGACCCTGAAGGAAGATTTCAGACTGGCCCAGCTGGAGGCTGTGGTGCGGATGCTGGAAGAGCATGAGTGTGACTTTGTGGATGCTCTTGGAAGGGACCTTCATAAGGTACATCACCTGTCATCTTTTTCTCACTCAGTAAGAACTGACATTAGCTTACTGCCGCATCTCAATAAATTACAGTATTATTGAAATGTTCCTTTTTTCAATAATTTAAATGAACATATGTAGTTAAATTTGATTATTAGAGCTAATAGCTAATGAACACCCAAATCTCAGTTTCTTGAAAAATAAACATTAGATGAGTCCTATAGGAAAAAAAAAAAGAAAAGATTTTTAATACAGAAATGGTATGTTAGCCTGGGCTACTCCCTCTGTAAGCCCTTTCTAAACTCTGGCCCAGATTAAACCTTTCACACACACACACACACACACACACACACACAATGCTGTATAACACTGTTTAGTGAACATGCTCCAACAGTGTTTGATGCAGTGAAATCGTAATTATGTTTTATTTCTAACAATTGCTGACTTAACAGTTGTGCAGCAGATAGTAACACCATACACAACAAGGGTAAGCTACAAAAGGTCATTGCTAAAGAAGTGGACTGCTCACAGAGAGCTGAAAATTTAGTGAAAGAAAAATGTGTGCTAGAAAAAGGTGCTTAACCAAGAGGAATAGCTGCAGTCTATAGAGAAGATTGTGAAGTAAAGTCCCTTTAAAAGATTGGAGATTCCCAAAGTAGGGACTGAGGCTGGATTCAGTGCTTCAGCTATATTTCACTGAACTTAACTGAAATGCATAAATTATCAGTATGTATTTAATAAGTCTATATGTGTTTCACCTTTTAAACTGAACCACTTAAATCAATTAACTAACCAGTCATATTTTAATATATTGAGATGTACCTGCAAATGTTGGATTTCTTGTCGCATACATCGGCCATTTTCTTTTCATTTCAACCAGCCACGGTTTGAAACAGTCGTGTTTGAACTGATCATGGTCAAAAATGAGGCTCTTCACGCCATCAGCAACCTAAAGAAGTGGATGGAACCTCAGTCTGTGGAAAAGAATCTGGTGAGAAACCTGTGTGTTGCCCAATTTTTTTTCCTTTTCAAAACATCTTCATAACAAAACGATTGGGATTATTCAAGGTTTACACAACCTGAAAACATTCCAGTCCGGCTGCCACAAAGAAATCCATTGTACAGAGTTCACTAAAGCAGATTAAAACTAAGTTGCATTGACCTTTAAGTATTCAGTGTGGTCAAGTCTTCTTTTTTTTTTTTTTTTTTTCCCTCTCCTGGTTTGCTTCACCTGCAGCCTAACTTTGAACTTGTTTGTCCAGTCCACCAGCTTGGATGAGTGTTTGGTGATCAGTGAGCCCCTGGGGGTGGTGTTCATCATGGGGACCTGGTGCAGTCCTGTTCAGATGTGTTTAGTGCCTCTGGTCGGAGCCATTGCAGCAGGTGAGCAGCGGTGTTGTTTTGTAACCTCACACAGGAGAATCTCACAGTCGCTGATGTTTTGCCCATTCATGTAGGAAACTGTGCACTCATCAGTCCCTCTGAGTACGCCGTGCACACCGCAGAGGTTCTGCATCGTCTCATTCCTTTCTACTTGGATAATGTAAGTAAGCAAGCAGAGAGGACTGACTGCTCCGAAGGTCTTTCAGCAAGTTACACAATGAGATTTCACCTCCCAAAAAAAGTGTCTGGCTGATGATGTAATATGTTGTAAAGTGGATGGAAAAAGTTTGTAGAGCGTTTGCTGAGGTTAAAGTACCTTATGAGCTGAAATCCCTGAGCCAAATTGAATTTAAGTGTTAAGTACGTGATAAGCCACTCTGTATTAATTTATTTATGATTTAACACTTAAATTATTACTGAAGTCTCCAAGGGGAATCATTTTACAGCTTTACTTTTTTGAGCTTTCAAAATTCTGGATAATCTGATGTGCTTGAGATGACCTAAACAGAAGAAGAAGAGAAGAAGAAAAAAAAAAAAAAAAAAAAAAAAAAAAAAAAAAAAAAAAGATTTAAAAGGAGAAGAATCCATTCAAACATGGTTGTTAAACAAAAAGCAGTGGACACTGCTTGTTGTTCTTTTTTTTTAAAAAAAAATTTGTATTGTTTTAAGATTGTGCCCAATGATTGGTTATGTAAAATTAGCTTAAGAAATTTCAAACTAACTAGATTTTAAAACTCTCAAAAGCAAATGGACTTTTTTTTTTTTCAGCTACATGAATTAGACAAAGTGCTGATAACAAGTTTCCATCCACTCATCATGGGCATACATTTCATTAAATTTGGACCTTTTTCTGGGATAGCATAATCATCTAACAAATAATTTCAATGTATTTTTAAAAATCAAGAAGTTGTTGCACAAGTTGGAATTTATGGAAGAATTTTTCTAATCCACATATAGTCAGACATATACATATAAACTCAATGAATATCCCTCAGCAAGTTGCAGAGAAATGCATTTTGTAGCCATCACAAGCTTCTGGCAAAATTCTGGCTGGATATTTGGCCATTTTTACAATGAGAATTGTTAGCAGTGATTTACACTGGTTGGTTTCATGCCATGGACTCCCCCCCCTCCCCCCCTCCAGTGCATACATTTTTAATTGGGTTGAGGTTCAGGCCCTTCCATAAGGTTCAAGTTAGCCCTTTTTAATGTGTGTTTGGGATCATGGTTGCATTAAAATATCGTATGTAACTGAGCTGGTAATCTGAGTAGAAATGTAAGAATTTTGTAGAGATCTGTGCAAAAATGCCTCGTAGCATAGAGAGCTAAATAGATTCTCAGCATGATGTTACCATCACAATGCATGAGAGGTGCAGTGTTCCTACATTTGAAAGCCTCAACTCCTCCAAATATGCTTCTTATTCTGGTCAAACAGCTTAATTTTTGTGGTCTGCCATTTAAAAGTTTTCTTCAGAAGGCATTTGGTTTGTATTTAAGAAGATGCAAATTTTTGTCAATCTGGTCCGTTTAAAAGCAGATGTTTCTTTTTTGCCACCCACTCCACCATGATGACAAATTTGCTTCACTGTGGACGGTGACACTGGTGTTCCAGCAGCCTCTAGTTTAGAAGCTTGGGCCTTTTGTAGTTCCAAAGTTGTTCTTGAAAAGCCCCACCTTTCCTTTCATCGAAGTTTGGTTCAGCTGGTTGAAACCTAGGAACAACTGGGTGTTCCAACAGGATAATGATCTGAATCATGCACCAAAACTGTTCTTAAAATAGATAAAATCAGGGTAAAATTTAGATTTTGAAAAGGCAAAGTCTTCCTGATGGCTACAACACATGTGGCTATGTAGAACTTGCTGAAGGGACATTTGCCCAAAGATTGAGGCTGTATGTATATGTTTAAGCCCATATGTATAATTCTGAATTTGTATGGATTTGAAAAAAATCCACAAATTCAAACTGGTGCAAGCAAGTCTGCCTTTTTTTTTTTAAACTTAATGAAGTTGTTTATTTGAAAAACAAAAAGAGTTTAAACAGATCATTAAAGGCCCACAAAGAATGTGACATTCTTGCTGTAGGTGAGGGAATGGAAACTTTTCACCAGCATGAAATATGTATATGTCACATAGACAGGAGTTGAGTAAAAAATAATTAGCTATATTATTAAGGCACTTTGTACATCTTTCAACAAACAATGAGGTGCTGCACAGTTAAAGGACATCATACTTGCAGAAGAGCCCGATTTTTTTTTTTTTGTTTTTTTTTTTTTTTTTTTTTTTGGTTTTTTTTTTTTTTTTTTTTTTTTTTGTTTTTTTTTTTTTTTTGTTTTTTATCATCCAAACTTTTTAGAGATCATTTCAACACCATCTGTGTCTTTATCGGTCATTATCTTTCTCCACTATTGTTAAATTAGTAGTACAGGATTTTATTTAGTTAAGGAATACAAAAATAATAATAGTATTAAATAATATATAAGAACTGCATGGGTTTTTTTTTTTTTTTTTTTTTTGCATTCTAAGCAATACTTTAATTATTTTTAATTTGCTTTAACAACAGGAAGGATAACATTTGAGTGAAACGCACTTATACAAAATTTTTGTTTTCCTCAAGGAATGCTTCCATGTGATTCTTGCAGGCATCAGTGACTTGCCTGAGATTGTGGAGCTTAAATTTGACCATGTTTTCTTCACAGGTAAACACATCATCATCCTTTTCACACACATTTTAATGTTTGATGGTTAGAATGATATGGCTGTCACTCCTCTTCAGGAAACAGAGAGGACGGAAGCAGGATTGCTGTGGCTGCAGCTCGCACTCTCACTCCCGTCACCCTGATCCTGGGAGGAAAGAACCCGTGCTACGTGGACCAGCACTGTGACATTGCCACCACTGTGCAGCGAATTGCATGGGCACGTTTTCACAATGCGGGTCAGAGCATAATGGCCCCCAGCTACATTCTCTGCCATACAGATGTCAAAGCGCGGCTGGTGCAGGCCCTGAAATGCTGCCTGATGCAGTTCTATGGCCCTGACCCAAGAGAGTCCCGCAGCTTTGGTCGCATGGTCAACCTGGAGATCTTCAACCGTACAAGAGAGCTGTTGTGGAGATCTGGCAAGGTGGTTGTTGGTGGGCAGGTGATGGAGGCAGAGAAGTATATTGGTAAGAACCTACATCCTTGACTCCGTATAAAATTACACCTACTTATACGTGCACAGTGTGATTAGGCTCCTCGTTTCTATTTGAAGCACCAACAGTTCTGACAGAAGTGGCAGAATCGGACCCCATAATGCACCAGGAGGTTTTCGGCCCGGTTCTTCCAATACTGGCTGTAAATGATGTGGATGAAGCAATTGCTTTTATTAATAAGCAAGAGAAGCCTCTCTGTGTGTATGCATATTCCACAGACAATAAGGTACATCATAACAAGTGGAGATACAGTGATGGCCAAAAGATTATATACACTCATCACAGCCGTAAATTTCATATTTGTTTTATACTTGGTTTACAGAAAAAAAAAAAAAATACCACCAATCAGTTTTCAATAATCAGGCTGATGATAAACCTGTGAAAAATCCTGACATCAGCTATGCTGAAAACTTGTGAACAATGATTACAAACATTGTCCATGCCAGGAAATTAGCCAATTTAAATGAGCTTTACCAATTCTGATAACTGTCAAATATCCGGCCAAAATTATGCAGTAACATTTTCGATGGCAAGAAAATCATGTGGTGCAAGTGCAACTTGGTATGGGGCTTTTAAGCCAATATTAGTTGGGGGGGGGGGGTTATGCTCATATTTTAGCCTGTATGTAAAATTTTGAGCTTTTGTTGATTAAAGTAAATCTATAACTAGGTGCCCAGTTCTAAGTTTTTGGGTTTTTCCTCACTCTCAAAAACAAGAATGAATGTAAACTTCTTACCAACAGTGAACTTACTGGATCAACAAGGTTCTTCAGTTTTTAGAGTAAATTGTGAGCAGCATGTGTTTATCTTTATTTTAATGCAGGTCATTTCCAGACTCAGGAGTGAGACTTCTAGTGGAAGCTTCTGCTCTAATGACTGCATCTTTCAGAGTCTGATGGTGGCTTTGCCGTTTGGTGGAGTGGGTGAGTCTGTCATATCACAAGCACTGACGTGTGTGTGTGTGTGTGTGTGTGTGTGTGTATATAAAAAACAGAAGAATGGTGTGTTGATTATTCTTTGCAACATGTTCTTTTTTAGGCGCCTGTGGAATGGGGTCCTTCCATGGTCGCTACAGCTTTGATACGTTCTCGCACAGAAAAGCGTGCTTGCTTAGAGGGACGTGGTTTGAGTGCGTCACCTATCTCCGCTACCCACCCTACGAAGACCGCAATCTGTCTCTAATGACATGGGCTTGTACGCTGTCCCAGAAGAGCCAGGGCTGGTGCCAGATCATGTGACCGTCACAAATACTCTATTAACATGTAAAAGCAGAAACCACTTATATAATGGGAAATATGCTAAATAATTCTAATCAGAGTAAGATTATAATCAAAGTAGAATCAAAAGATGAATCTAAATTATTTTATGTTTATATGATGAACTGCTGTGCTTATTGTGTAAAATTATAACTTTGATGTACATGTATTCCTTAACTGATTTATTTTATTGTTTGACATTTAAGAACGATGTACTGAACTAAAAACACTTGTACGTAAAAATGTTTACAACACAACTGGAGTTTATGCATCTATCATTGCAGAAACAAATGAAGATTTTGATTTATAGGCATGTTCATTCAGGTCTCTTGTAGATCTTCTCCTCTTTGGCTTCCTTCATGGCTGCATATCTGGCAACTGTGAACAGGTAGTCGCTCAACCTGAGTCCAAAAGGAAAAAAAAAAAAACTGTTAAGACTTTTATCAGATGTTTATTTGGGGACAAAAAAAGGTTGTGTTTTTAAGCACATAATACTGACCTGTTGAGGAACTTTGCAACATCTGGATCTGCCTCCCCTGAACGCACAATTGGAGAAACGCTACAAAGAAATGCACACCGCTATCAAAAACACAGTTACAGTAAAACAAGAAAAATTCATTGTCTAAAGCAGTGGCGCCCAAAGCCCGCTGTCCTGCATGTTTTAGACGTTACCCTGGTTCAGCACATCTGAATCAAATAAATGGGTTATTATAAAGCTCCTGCAGAATTTGGTGAGATGCTGAGGAACCAGTTCAGCCATTTAAATTAGCTGTGTTGGAACAGAAACGGATAGAAAATATGCAACTCTTAAACCACAAACGGTTGTGTTAAAGCAGTTTAAGCTCAAAACGTTTTGAACAGGTTTCACTTACACACAAGTGAATGCATTGGGAACACTTTACGTTCTATTCCAAATCAAAAAATTAAAGATTTATCAGACACTAAAATTTAGATTAGCCTCTTAAAAAACAGCATCTGCTTTTTTTTCTTTACCATTACTGAATAAACTGATAAAAGATTAAATGTAGGTTTCCTGTGAATCAATGAACTAATATTTAATTGTATAATCACCATTTCTGAGAAACAGGAATTGGAGTGGCAACTCCATATTAATCTTGCTTGTCTTGAACTAAGATGATGCTCTCTTATGGGTACATTTTGGGGTGCTTGTCTTGTTAAAACACCCATTTCAAGAGCATTTCCTCTGTTTTAACATGACCTCTTCATTTATTTTGATGTATTCAAAATGATCCATGATCCGTGGTGAGGCTAGATGGGCCTGATACCATAGTATGAGAAACATCCCCATAGCATGATGGCAACACCATCATGCCTCACAGTGTACTATGCTTTGATTTTATTGTTGGGGTGTCATTTGGCAAAATCTCAAGAGAACAATGAATGTTATCAGTCCAATGGGTTATTTGGCAAACTGTAACTTCAGTCCGTGTTTTTTTTTTTCCCCACCTATGGGATGTTGATGGGGCTTCTTGCCTCACAGGTAATAATAATTTGCTTAGTCTTTGCCATTTTGGCTATTCTTTGATTCCATGTGAATAGTAGGCTTCCGTTTTCTTCCATATATTTTCGGGGTTTGGTTTGAGATTATTTTAGCTACACTTTAAATGTTTCCCCTCTCTAATCAACTTTTTAATCTGTTCTAAAATGTGTGGAATTATCTGTTACTCATATTTTCAAATGGGAAAGCACCCCCACCAAGATGTATAACGCCTTTGTCCTTAATTAATTGGCAACGATTTTATACTTGTTTGTTTACAGAATGAGTGACCTTACTAACTGAACTCCACATGGCTGTTTTAATTAGTTGCTTTTAATTAATGATTCATTTACACAGAATCAGCAGTGTGCATGTCATGGTCTGGTGGTTTTCTATTACTCTACAACACGTACTAATACATTGTTTGCCATGCAGAGACATAATTTATACCAAAAACAGTGACGGATGTAGTGACATCAAACTGTGATTATTTTGATCACAACTGTGTGTGCTGAAACTAACCTGCGCTCTGCTCTCCGACAGATTGTCCGCGCTAAGTGCAAAGCTGCGCTGCTCTTCCCCCCAGACTGTAAAATACAAATCAACCATATGAATAATCTAATCTTTCATAGGAACATGTCTACAGTAGCAGAAAGACACCTACAGGTAAAATGAAGTTGGTCAGTGGTGGGAGTTCCTCCACAAAATGATCAATCCACGTTTCCAGGTCAGTGATTGGCTGAGGACTGAACGTTGTTCTTTCTGGTAAAACAAAAAGTATTTTAGATCAGTGGTGAAAAACAATGAGATCACACCAGCCTGTATTTGTATACTTCTATGGCTTTCTCTTGCAGATGACCGAGGAGTAGCAATACTGGAGCCCACATCTTGTAAAATGCACTGGATCTGCAATAGACAAAACAATCACATTTTTAATGAATGCTAATTTCCTGCACTTCTTTAAATCTGATTAACTTTTTGTGCTGAAACCAACCTGTGCTCTGCTCTCAGTCTGTCAGGAGATCAGAGTCCAGGTCAGCTTCAGCACATTACATGAATCTGGCATGAAAATCAAACCTTGTCCAGCTGATCTGAGAACGTGTGACCCTGATCAAGACAGAACTCTCGGGCCAATCTGTAAAGTAAGATACAAAGGTGTGTCATAC
This sequence comes from Anableps anableps, assembly GCA_014839685.1. Classification (NCBI taxonomy): domain Eukaryota; kingdom Metazoa; phylum Chordata; class Actinopteri; order Cyprinodontiformes; family Anablepidae; genus Anableps; species Anableps anableps. The sequence continues at coordinate 20,730,766 of CM026066.1, forward strand.
AATCTTTTGATAAACTATTTTCAGAAAATACACTAATTTTAGTTTTAACCACTGGCTTTTTAGTTCTTGTCAACAGCTCTGCAAAAGGACATCCTGTCTTTGATACTTTTCACCAATCACATGTTACCAACTCAAACCTAGGTTTACTGAAAGGAAAGGTTGCAAACATCACAGTATCCACTCACCCTGTCAGTAACAAGCCTACATTTTCATGGCTCATTATTTCCCTTGAAAGTTTAATTTTTATAATTTGCATTTTGATTGAGCACTGAAACAGGTTATTATGATGTATTATATGCATTATTTTTTCTTTTCTGATAACAATTTTATGCAGTTTCTGCCTTCTGACAGAAAAAAGTGCTAGAAAATGAGTGCATAAAATGAGTTAACAGTGTAATATACATATTTTACCCTATAGCTGATGACAGCTCATCTGTATTCCCCAAAGCTTCAAAAATGTGATCTTCCTTTGGCCTCCTTTCTCCTGTGAATGTGCTGGAGAAACCTGCAAAGCAGGAATCTTGTCAGTTTTTTAAAATATACATTACCTTGAAAAAGTCTTTAACTTTTCACCATTTGTTCATTTTGTCACATTATCACCATAAATGTTGATTTTTGTTTTTTAGATTGTGATAGACCAACAGAAAGTAGCAGTCATTATAATGAAAATTAAGCATTGTTTTAAGTTTTTTAACATTCTTTATTTGAAGTATAGTTGAGATTTACGTAGCTGAGATCAATGACAAATAATACAGCATGACCGCTCATCCTCTCAATGTTTCCCAAACAATACACACACATTTTAACAATATATAGAATGTGAATATATATGTACACCGATATGACTGAGAGTCTATTTTCCTCACTGTCCCAGCAAGATCTAGAGAAACTCATCCATGGGTTTAGTCACACTGATTACTATAACAGTCTTAACAGGTCTGCCTAAAAAAGTCAAACAGCTGCATCTGATCCAGAACGCTGCTGCTCATGTTCTCACTAAAACCAGGAAATTAGAGCACATCACCCCAGTTCTAAAGTCCTCCCACTGGCTCCCTGTAGCTCAGAGAACAGATTTTAAAATACTTCTTTATTTTATAAATCACTGAATGGCTTAGTACTACAATAGATTAAAGATCTGTTGTCATTGTATCAACCTTCCAGACCACTCAGGTCTTCTGGTTCTAGTCATGCTCTGCATCCCCAGAACCAGAACCAAACATGGAGAAGCAGCTGTCAGTTTCTATGCTCCTCTAATCTGGAACAAACTGAAAAACAGCCGAAACACTGGGTTCCTTTAAATCAAGGCTAAAAATCCACCTGTTTTTTTAGAGCTGCCTTTGATTCATAGTAACTGGAACATTGAACAATATATTTGATATATATATTTGCTTGATAATTTTGTTGATGGTATTTGACAAATTGTAATGTTTATTGCTGTTTCATAATTGGTGACTGTATTATGTTTTTATGGTGTACAGCACTTTGAACTGCCTTGTTGCTGAAATATGCTGTACAAATAAACTGGACCTGACTTACTTAAAGATGTTGAAAGATTTAAATGCTTTTATTTTGCCCATTAGACACAAGTACATATACACATCATGTGGGTTTTAAACATAAATGCACAAAGAAAATCTCACATAAACTTTCGTAGTCCACCCTCTACTTATTAAACCCATGTAGAGGAAATGTAGACACCTCTTCTGCTGAGCTCATAAGAAACCCCTTATTCTTCAGAATGATCTAATTAGGGCCTTGGAAATGAGGTGGTGTTTGTCTTATAAAGTTGTCCAATTTGATCAGAATTTTGTAAATATACCTCTTTGTAAATGGACTGAAAGGGTTATCTTTTCCATTATGACCACTTCATTAACCAGGTCAGGTTGGAACAAGTATCTAAAAATTTGTCCCCAAGAAATAAATTAGAATAGTAATAATGGTCTTTAAGGAAAGTGTAGCAAGAACAAAGACATTGTTGAAAGAAAGCCATAAGAAGTCTTCTTTTCCACAAACCATGAAGGAGACACAGCAAACATGTATAAGAAGAAGTTGCTCTGGAGAGATGAGACCAAAATTCAACTTTTCAGAATCACAAGTAAAAAGAGTGTTGGTTACCTAATATTGCACATCACCCAAAACAAACCATCGCTACAGTGAAAGTATAATGCAGCATAATGCTAAGGGAAGCAAGCCAGAGTTGATAGGAAGATGGATGGTGCTAAAAACAGAATAAATATTTAAAGAAAACCTTTTGAGGCTACCAAAGGTTTTGCAGTAGGCGGCATCCCCTCTTTCAAAGGCACCTAGATCTTTAACATACAGCCTTAGCCACAAGGAAATGGTTTAGATGAAAACATACTCGTGTTAGAATGGCCCAGTCAAAGTCCAGACATAAATCCAACTGAGAACCTGTGGCAAGATATGGAAATTGATGTTCTGATACACTCACTATTAAATCCGACAGTTTCAGTTATTTTGCAAAGAACAATGAACCCTAGTTTCAGTCTCTACATGTTCAAAGCTGGTAGAAACATAGCCCAAAAGACCCAGGGGGACTGAATACATTTGCATGCCACTTCAGATGTATGCATAGTTTTTAACTGTAGTTCGGGGATTATATTATTAAAACTGATTTACCTTTATCTCCAGTTCTGGTGTATATTTTGGATGACTTGTCTTCTCCAGTGGCATAACTGTTGGAGAAAATGAAATTGTTTCATGAGCAAGTATGAAGATATACTGTCACATATGCCATAACAACGCAGTCCAGGGTTAGTTTCAGGGGATATATGTTCTGTTGGTATGAATAGCAGGCATCAGAAGAAACAAAGCTGTAAACATGTGAGTTCACAAACAAACAGTGCGCAGGGACAAATACCTTCTGTCTGAACACAGTGGTTTATGTGTCCGATGCTCACTTATGAGCCTCCTTGTACGCATAAAACAGCGGAGGAGAGCAGGTCTGATAATAACCGAAGTCATAACGAGATACAAGGTAGCAGCTGGAACTGAGTTGTTCGGTAACGAGGAATTTTGTACTTCTGCTGTGTCCGTAGTTTGTAGGCGTTTCATTTTCATCGCACGATTGGTCAACTCATCCTGTCGTAGGCAGATTTCGGGACGCTGATTGGTCAGAAGGAAATGTGTTGAAGCAGCTGCAGCGGTGATTGGATACTGGAGGTGAAGAGTAGGGTAGTGAATGTAGCTATGTATAAACTGTATTTTAGCTGCATCGATAACAAAGTGTTCAGAGCGTTAGACTGGTGTCCAGTCACAAAAATGCATGGTTAAATTCTTGAAACTTTAATCAGTTGTTCGTGAAATTAAGCCACATATTTGTGGGTTTAAACTATTGCCTTGTTTGTGCTGCCTCAGCGGATTAACATCAGCTAAGCCTGTCTGTGGTAACACTGTAAGTGAAAAGTTGAACTTGAGGAGATTTCAGACTGTGGAAGCTGGCGCAAAGATGCAGGTGAGAGACTGTCTGATTTCTGCTCCTGGGAAGGCGATCCTCCACGGGGAACATGCTGTTGTTCATGGAAAGGTATGATATTAACACGCATTTAAAGCAAACTAGGATTCTGGTAGCTATGATTTTAAAGGCACACAATCTGTCTGGTTTGTGTATTATGATGATGATGATTATTATTATTATTATTATTAGTAGTAGTAGTAGTATTGCGTAGAGGGGGTTTGAATTACAGCATAATGGTGCTGATTATACGTCGTAGTTGTGATTATTTAATTTCTGCTTGATCTGTTGTAAGCCTTGGTGGATGCTGGGTATTTTGCAGCTTTGTATTTCAAACCTAAATTTTTTTGTATTTTAATTTTTTTTTTTTTTTTTTTTTTTTTAACAGTGTTGCAACAGGACGTGGAGCTTTTCAGTCTGTTGTTTTATATAACAAATTCAGCTTTAAAATCAAACACAAAACTTAAATCCAATACTACCTAATGCAGTTGAATCATGCTTTCAGTTTTTTAGTTTTGAATTTCCATGTTTGGTTTTGGAAAAATGAACAGAAATGTCTCTAAAAGTCGAAATACCAAGAGGAAAACCTAAGTGTTTCCACCAACCCTGACCTGAAAACCTAGTAGGGCTGCCTTTGATATAAAAGGGTCTAATTACACTCCTGATTGTTCGTATGTCATTGAATCTTTCCCACGCACATTACTGTACAACATCCTTTGGAGACCATGTTGTGTTTGAAAGTGGAAAATGCAGAGAAAATATATCAGCTTTTACTGCTAATAGTTGTTTGTATAGCATGTAAAAATATCAGTTGTTAAATCCCACTAGTTTTTTACATTGAATTTAAAGCATGACGAAGTTGGATTAAATAATTCATGAAGTATCATGAAATATAAACGAAATGGAGGTAGGAAGGGATGAAATGGTAATCAGTAGGATTTAGTAACGGATGAATTCACTTGTATGCTCCTTGTTGCAGGTGGCTCTTGCTGTGAGTTTAAACCTGAGAACATATTTGCAGTTGAAAGCAAGCTCTGATGGCAAAGTTTCCATTAACCTACCTAATATCGACACATTCGTATGCTGGGAGCTGTCTGAACTGAAGCAACTGTCATCCTGTTTAAGTGGTAAGAGATGATTCCACACACTGACACATTTAGCTTAGACTGGTGGATAATTACTACCATTAAAATCAATTATGTTTTCAGATCACATCAAGTGACTTAGAATTTTCTATATAGAGTTTTTTTTTTTTTTCATAGACACGTTAAAGGCCCCTTTGGTCACAAAAACATCATATTAACCAGTTACTAGCTTGTTGAAGAATAAATATGCAACTGAACATGATGTGTGTCTGTTTCCTAAACCCACAGATTAAATTGTTTGTTTTGTTTTTGAAAAATATTACAAACAGATAAAAAAGAAGAGGTACAACGTCTGGATGCTGAACTGGTGAAGAGACTGCGTGAGTTTATTGGTGTGACCAATGGAAATTTGGACAATAGTGCTACAGCCACTTTAGCCTTCCTTTACATCTACCTATCACTCTTTGGATCAGGGTGAGATATTTCTAATGTTTTTCACATGATTTCCACATTTTATAGAAACCAGGGCCATCAAACCTTTTTTTCTCATATTTTTTTACGTTCTTCTGTAATTCATACCCATCTTTTTCAAGAAGAGCAGCAGCCACTGGGAAATACTGAATTCGATGGCTATGATTTCTTTCCACAGGCAAAATATGTGATAATTTGAAGTCTTTGCTAACCGGAAGTGTCAAATGTTGTAGTAGCATCTATTTTCATCAGCTACCAGCTGTGTCTGCCTGCAGAGTATTATAATTTTGTCAAAGGAAACATTTTATACAGGAAAAGTTCACAGTACTCCATATTTGCCCTGTGTGTGTAATTTTAAAAAAAGTGGAGCGATAGAGGTCCTTATCTGAAATGTGTAGTAGGAGGAGAGCTTTTTGACAGAGGTGATAGAATCTGATGCCATTATGTAACTGGAGAGTTTTGGTCCAGTTCTTTTCTCTGATCTTTGTATTGAAAATAGTTTTTTTTTTTAATTAAACACAAGTTAGAAAAAAAATTAGGGGATTAATTAAGATTACTGCAACTCCCCCACAGTATTTTTGGAATAACACTGGGAATACTTTTATTACTGGTTTTTTTGGGGTTTTTTTTTTTTACATTTTAACAGTGACTGTGTTCCAAGGTGCACTATATTGCCAAAGGTATTCACTTGTCTTCACATACATGAATTTGAGTGACATCCCATCCTTAAAATCCAGAGGATTTGTTATCATATTGGCCCATCCTTTGCAGCAGTAACATATTCAAGTCTTCTGGGAAGGCTTTCCATAAGGTGTTTATGGGAATTTATGACCAGTTTTATAGAGGTGCATTTGTGTGGTCGGACACTGGTGTTGGACAAGAAGGCCTGTCTCTGCTCTAATTCTAATTCATCCTAACTGTGTAACTATTGGGTTGAGGTCAGGAATCTGTGCAGGCTGCTGAAGTTCTTCCACACCAAACTCACTCATTCATGTATTTAAGGGTCTTGCTTTGTGCTCTGGGACGCAGTCATGTGGAAACAGGAAGAGCCCATTCCTAAAATGTTCCTACAAAGTTGGAGCGTGAAATTGTCCAAATCGTTTTTGGTGAAGCTTTAAGACTTACTTTCATTGGCAGAAGAAGGCCAAGCCCAGCTCTTGAAACACACCCCCATACTATAATCCTCTATCCAACAAACTCTAATCTCGACACAGTGCAGTCAGGCAAGTGCCGTTGTCCAAAGAACTGCCAAACTCAGACTTTTGCATTAGATTACTGGACAGAGAGGAATGATTCAACACTCCTAAGAACAAGTTTTCACCGTTTTATAGTCTAGTAGCAGTGTGCTTAACACCATTACATCTAATGTTCTGCATTGCACATAGTGATATAATGCTTTGATACTGCAGTTCCAGAATGTAAATGCTGATCCATGAGAGCCTCAGTATCAATAAATTCGAAAATATGATCAAATGCACTTTGTGCATATCAGTGATACAAATCACTTGTAACTTGTGTCCTGAAGAAGTTTATTTCTAATCAGTGTGTTTTTTAAGAATATTATTTGTGCTTGTGGGGCTATAATTGCTGTGCCATGAAGTCACAGTCAAACAATTACCTAAAAAAAGAAGTAATAAATAGGTTTTTTTAATCATCACTTTTATGGTTATCACAGTAGTACCACAAAATATTGTGATATAACTTTAAGTCCATATCGCCCACCCCTTCCATGAAGCTCTGTACACATTGTTTTTGGGCTAATCTGAAGGCCACATGAATTTTGGAGGTCTGACTCTGCAGAAAGTTGGCAATCTCTGCACATGATGCGCCTCATCACCCACTGACTCCTCTTTGTCATTTTACATGGCCGAGTTGCTGTGTTATAATACTACAACAGTTGACTGTGGAATGTTAGGTAGAGAGAAAGTTCCATTACGGTACTGATTGCACTGGTGGCATCTCATCACAACACCACACTACAATTCACTGAGCTCCTGAGAGCAACCCACCCTTTCTAAAATGTTTGTAGAAACATTCAGCATGCCTGGTTGCTGGATTTTATACACCTGTATTCATGGGAGTTATTAGAATCCCTGAATTCAATGATTTGAAGGAGTGACGGGATACTTGGTAATTTGTAAATTATATAGTGTGACATATTGTAAGAAGGTGACGAGCATAAGCTTAGAGGTTTATTGCACTCATGCAGGCCTGTAATTTTTACCTCCTTCCTTTACAATAATTTATTTCCTTATAGGATAGGTTGATTGGATGAATTGAAACAGTTTCTTTGACATAAAGACGGTAAAGAGAGACAGATCGGTGCCCCCAGCTGCTGTGAGCGGGGAAGATGCTCTGGAGCATTAGAGCTGCAGGTTGTTGGAGAGTTTAATCGGCGCTGACACAGTGCTGCCGTGTCAGAGAGAGGTGAAGGATTTCTGACAGGATGGTCACTAATGAGAGTCAGGCACTGGGCCACTCTGCACCCTTTAACAAGTCTGGATGGATTTCCCTCTCGAGAGCAGAACTGGACAATTAGTTTAGAGTATTTTTCTCTCTGTCTGAAAGCAACCACTTTGAAATAACATAGACAGAAGTGTCAAGTTTGTTTCTGCTGTATAAAGTAGTCTATGGATTACTGCATTATCAGTCTACCTTAAAAATAAAATCAGTTAATGTTGCACCTAAACGTTTTTACGATATTTTCCTTGTTTTTTAGATGGATTAGCAAATCTAGCCCTTCAAATTACAAAAAAACATTACAGCTGTCTGTTTTTTAGCTTTATTATTAGTATTATTTATTATTCAAATGAAAACATCAGCCTATTGTTTATGATTGTGTTTTCAGAGAGATGCCCAGTCTGACAGTGTCTGTGTGGTCAGAGCTGCCGACCGGAGCAGGACTGGGCTCAAGTGCTGCCTATTCAGTGTGTTTAGCTGCAGCTCTCCTGTGTGCAACTGGAAACATTCCCACTCCCCTCAAAGAATGGGAGCAGACTGCCAGGTAAGAACAGGGTTTCCTTTTATAAGCTGAGATTTTGAGTTCAACACTGGTTTGTGTCAACAGAGCAATTAGTCTCTGGGTTTTTGTCTAAAAACCTATGAATGAGCATTGTAAATAGTTTCATGCAAAGGTATTTGATTTGATACAAAAGATTATGATTGCTGTAAGTGTAAGTTGTGTATGTTGGCTTGATTTTTGTAATCATGTTTAATAAAATCAAGTCAAGTTTATTTGTGTAGCACATTTCAGCAGCAAGGCAGTTCAAGGTGCTTTACATCATAAAAACATCAATCAAATATATATCAAAATCATAGAGCAAGTATACAGCAAAACCATCAAGTAAATATACATCAAAATCATCAGAATCATTGAGCAAATATCAATGCATCAAAATCATAAAGATCATCAAGCAAATATAATTAAAAATATTGATCAATGTTCCACTTAATATTAATCAAAGACAACTCTAAACAAATGGGCTTTAGCTTTGATTTAAAAGAAATTAGTGTTTTAGCAGTTTTGTGGTTTTCTGAAAGTTTGTTTCAGATTAGCGGAGCATGAAACTGAATGCTGCTTCTCCATGTTTGGTTCTGACTCTAGACATGCAAAACAGACTTGAACCAGAAGACCTAAATGGTTTGGAAAGTTGATACAATGACAGTAGATCCTTAATATATTTTGGTGCTAAGCCATTCAGTGATTTATAAACTAACACAAGTATTTTAAAGTCTATTCTCTGAGCTACAGGGAGCCAGTGCAAGGACTTTAGAACTGGGGTGATGTGCTCTGTATTCCTGGTCTTAGTGAGAACACGAGCAACAGCGTTCTGGATCAGCTGCAGCTGTCTGATTGACTTTTTAGGCAGACCTGTGAAGACACTGTTGCAATAATCAGTGTGACTAAAGATAAACGCATGGATGAGTTTCTCTAGATATTGTTGAGACATTAGTCCTTTAATCCTGGAAATGTTCTTCAGGTGATAAAAGGCCAACTTTGTAACTGTCTTTATGTGTCTCTGAAGGTTCAGGTCTGAGTCCATCACTACACCCAGATTTCAGGCCTGATCACCATCTTGTAGTTGTAATAATTGAAGCTGGGTGCTGACTCTAGATCGTTCCTCTTTGGGTCCACAGATTATAACTTCAGTTTTGTTTCTGTTCAGCTGGAGAAATTTTGGCACATCCACACATTGATTTGTTCTAAGCATCTGTTCAATGCTTGGATGGGTACAAGGTCACCTGGTAACATTGTAATGTAGAGCTGTATATCATCTGCGTAGTTATGGTAGCTAATCTTATTACTTGTTATAATCTGAGCTAATGGGAGCATGTAGATATTAAATAGGAGGTGTCCCAAGATTGAACCTATGGGGGTATTGACTTTTTTCCTCTCTGATGAGAAGTTGCCTATAAACACAAAGAAATCCCTGTTCTTTAGGTAGGATTCGAACCAACTGAGTACCGCACCAAAGAGTCCGACCCAGCTCTCCAGTCGCTTTAATAATATATCATGGTCAGCTGTGTCAAATGCTGCGCCTAGGTCCAACAGAACCATCGCTGTGGTTCTTCCACAGTCTGTATTTGTGTGGATGTCATTTAACACTTTGACGAGGGCAGTCTTAGTGCTGTGGTGAGCACAGAAACCGGACTGAAAGACATTAAAGTGGTTTGTCATTGTTAAGAAGCTATTTAAATGTTGAAACACAGATTTTTCAGTCATTTTGCTGATGAATGGAAGTTTAGAGATTGGCCTATAATTCTGCAGTAGTGATTTATCCAGATTGTTCTTTTTTATCATTGGTTTGATAAGTCATTTTTTTTAAAGCCTGGAGGGAAACACCTGATGAGAGGTGAATAAAATCTGCATCAAAGATTCTTTTTGCAGCTTTCTGCAAGTGTTTTGGAACTGAAGGGAACAGTTGTTGCAGTTTTCACAATAATTCATTTTGCTTTTAAAAAGTATAAAACTTCAGAGCCACCTGTGTTGCATTTTTATTTACACATGAAACAAACAATTTTAACAATATGACATTTCGAAGCCAGAATGTTTCACGTTGCAAAAGACGTATGTGCATCTCAGTATTAGTTGTGTGTATTTCTCAAAGTTACCTATGCTTTAATGTGAACCCATTTTTGTCAATGGATGTCCCAGATATTGTTAAACATGTTGCTTTCTGTCAGTTTCAGCAAATGTTAAAATAAATGTGTAAAATCATGTTTTTAAAAAATGTGATCCATGATCTTTGTACTGACATTAATGTATCCCAGTTTTTTTGTTTTGTTTTGTTTTGTTTTTTTTTTGGAAAACATATTGCAAAAAATCTGATGCTTACCTAGATATGTAAAACAGCAACACAAGCAAAAGAAGAAAAAAAATCCAAAATACTCTCCCAGTTAGTTGATGATGGTTCAAAGTTACATCTGTTTGGTCCAGGGAAGTACAGTCATATGAGTATGAGTATGAGGCTCTTTTGTCAGAAAAGTACTTTTTGAAAACTGACGACCTTTAAGGAGATATTAAACATACTTTTCGTTAAGGCTATATTTCTGTATTAAACATGTTGTTTTTTGTTTTTTTTAAATTGGTCTGATGTAATATTCTAATTTTAAATGGCATGTTTTCAAAATAATAATTTCAGTGCAAAATAATTTTACAAAGAAATTTTCAAGAGTTATGTAATGCACTTGTAGAATGATGATTTTGTTTAGAGGAAAAAAAAGCTATCCAAACCAACCTGACCGGATGTGAAAAAGTAATCACCCTCTTAACTCAACAACTGGACATGCAGCCTTTGGAAGCAACAGCTGCATTAAGCTGTGATAGCTGGCAGTGAAACTTTTACATTACATCACTGTGGAGGAATTTTGATCCACTCTGCTTTGCAGAATTGTTTTGACTTCAGCCACATTGGAGAGTTTCCGAATACTTGTTTAAGCTCACGTTATAGCATCTGAATTGGATTTAAGTTCAGAGTTTGATTAGGTCATTCCAAAACGTTCTCTTTTTGTTGTTTTTTTTGGCTCTTTAGCGTTTAAAGGAGGACTTGTTGGTGTACTTTGAAACATTATTCTGCTGCATAATCCAATGCTGTTTGACTTAAGGTCACAATCTGATGGCTACCAAGTCTGCTTTAGGAGTTTCTGCTGGAGCACAGAATTTCTGGTTCTATTAGGGATTTCTTGATTCTACAGCCCAGGCAGCAATTTGACCTGGGTGTGGCTTTCGAAATTTAAGTCAGAACTCCAAAGCTATTGTTGATCATAGTTATTTTCACATGGGGGCAGATTTTAAAACTTTGTTCCCTAATAAATGAAATAATTATCTGAAAACTGCATTTTTTTTATTCACTCATGTAATCATAATCTGAAATTAACTGTTGTTTGATGATCTAAAACACATACGTAAGTGTTCTTGTGGAGACCATGTAATACCAAACAGTGTCCCTGTAATTGTTAGCTTAAACAGAACTTTTTACCTGTTGTTGTGATCGCACATTCAACAGCACCCTGTGTTGTTGTAAACTGACTGCAGATGGTGTCAAGAGGATCTGGAGCTCATCAACAGTTGGGCTTTTCAAGGGGAGAAGATCATCCATGGAAATCCCTCAGGAGTAGACAATGCTGTTGGAACATGGGGTGAGAGAGAAAAGTGTTTAACATAACATATGGCACATGACATTATTCCTCTCCTTTTAATATCAGAAGAGCCACTATTATTATTTTACAATATCTCCATATAACCACGATTTAAATGTTTTTTTTACACATAGGTGGTATGCTGAGATTTTTAGCTGGAAAGATAATACCACTTAGCAGGTACTGATGCAATGCTTATTATTATTTTTTTTATTAATAAGCCAATTTAAGATGATGTACTCTGAATTTTTGACAATAAAATTAAGCGTTGTTTGGGAAATAATCCACTGATTATCAGATGACTGAACTCTAATCTTTCTTACTGCCAGGGTGCCGTTGTTAAGAATCCTCCTCACTAACACCAAAGTACCACGGAGCACCAAGGTACTTGTTGCCAGGGTGAAGGACAAAATTAACAAGGTACTAAATGGTTTTCCCTCCCCCGTGTGTTACTTGCCGACACTATAATTAATATAATAGGCAGGGCTTTTTTGTGGCTGATACTCCAGGGCATGGGGTTGAGTGCCTCCATAAAACATTAAAATTAAACTCTTAGCCAGCACCCCTGTGTGCAGTTGCCTTGGTGACACCAGCAGGTGTGCAGCTTTCCACCCTGGACAGAGATTGAGCTTGTATGGTATTGTGCCAATATTGGACACAATCAGAGTAAGACTTGCCAAATGTGCTGCCTATGTGCAATTTGTCCATTGAAATCTGCTTTGCATTTCTAAATTTAAACATAAAAATATTGCTTTTGCACAAACGCTGTGCACAAGGTATGCAGGAGATGTTAATTTGCCTTGTTGGTCTGTTTTTGTTTTGCCCTTCTGCAGTTTCCTTCTGTCATGATCCCTGTATTGGATTCAGTCAATGCCATTTCCTGCACCTGTGAGAAAGTCCTAACAGAGATGACTTGTGAGCCTATCACAGGAGAACACTATAACATTTTAGAGGTACATTTTTTTTGTCATTTGGGTAAAACATATTTACATACATTTTTATTGAAAATGTGCAGTCTGAATATATTGTAGAAATACAGTTTCATTTTATTTGATAGAGTCAAATAAGGTGAAAGCACTGGAACCACAGTGCCCACATTTACATCAACATGAACATGTTTACCTTTTATGACCTGTATTTTTACAAATTATTTAAATTTTTATAGGAGCTAATTGACATCAACCAGCATCATCTAAATGTGATGGGTGTCGGACATCCTTCTTTAGACACATTGTGCCAGGTTACGGTGGCCAGAGGGCTTCACAGCAAGCTTACAGGAGCAGGTGGAGGAGGCTGTGGCATCACTCTCCTGAGACCAGGTGCTGCTCAGAAATGGTTCTTTCTATGCTGTCATAACCATGCACAATTTAAATTAAGTATATAAGACCTTGCTACATTTGTACGTTTTTTACAGGCATATATCATAATTTTTGCACCTTTCCCTTTTTTACAAGTTTGCACTTGTAGATAGTTAAATTCATTTCCATGTCTGAAATCAGGGAATATTAAATAATAATTTTTAAAAAAAGCGTGAAAGGAAAAACGGACCGCTAGGCAGCCAATAACAAAGCTGAATGTCGCCGGAGAGGGATAGCATTACGTTTGGGACATTGAATCAACAGTCAGATCAATGCATAACACAATGGCCACTCTAGACGAAAGTGGGGCTATTCAAGTCTCCAGCTCAAATTTGAGTTCATAAAGTAAAAATTTTTAATATAATTTATCCCGTGAGCAGAACGTCAGGAGAAGCTCGGAGACTTAACAGATCGGAAACCTACCCAGGTATCACCCAAGTACTCTGTGGTAACCTCATGTTGTTTATAATCTGTCACAGTAGTGAATAAATGTCTTGGACAAAAATGTAATGGGGAAAAAAAAAAAAAGTCTGACAGTTCTCAGGTAGCCTATGAAAATTTGTGCTCCAATTGTGACCTGTGTTGTTACTGTGTGACACCACACAGTATCATCAGCACTCCCATTTCTCCTAACAACTGTTTAACTGGAATAGTTTACTGTATATTAGTGAGCCATGCAGTGATTGTGCAAATCTCACTTTTTTCCCATATAGTCAGTCCCCGTTTTACTTGGAAAAGGTTTACACTACATTAATGTACCTATCTAAATATTATTGAAAAGACACACCCTGTCATACCACTCTATAAACCTGTGAGCTGTTAGTTCCCCATAATGGAAAATTGTTTGGCCCTAAAAACTCACTTGCTGCTGCAATAAAATGATCATGAGCAAACAAGCTGGAGAAGCAATTGGAAAGCAAGGTTATTGTCTTCTCATGTCAAGTTTATTTGTATAGTACATTTCTATTGCTTTACATGATAAAAACATAACACAATAAACAAACAAAAACATTACATTGCAGTGGCAAAATAAAGAGAAGGAATGGAAGTTGCAATCCAGACTAGAATTAATCAATGTTCCACTTAATATTAATCAAAGACAACTCTAAACAAATGCTTTGATTTAAAAGAAATTAGTGTTTTGGCTGTTTTGCAGTTTTCTGGAAGTTTGTTTCAGATTAGCAAAGCATAAAATTGAATTCTGCTTCTCCATGTTTGGTTCTGACTCTAGAGATGCAAAGTAGACTTGAACCAGAAGACCTAAATGGTTTGGAAAGTTGATACAATGACAGCAGGTCTTTAATATATTTTGGTGCTAAGCCATTCAGTGATTTATAAACTAACACAAGTATTTTAAAGTCTATTCTCTGAGCTACAGGGAGCCAGTGCAAGGACTTTAGAACTGGGGTGATGTGCTCTGTATTCCTGGTCTTAGTGAGAACACGAGCAACAGCGTTCTGGATCAGCTGCAGCTGTCTGACTTTTTAGGCAGACCTGTGAAGACACTGTTGCAATAATCAATGTGACTAAAGATAAACGCATGGATGAGTTTCTCTAGATCTTGTTGAGACATTAGTCCTTTAATTCTGGAAATGTTCTTCAGGTGATAAAAGGCCAACTTTGTAACTGTCTTTATGTGTCTCTGAAGGTTCAGGTCCGAGTCCATCACTACATACATTTTTGGGTGTAATATTGGAATATGGAATATTGATTTATTCAATCATGCCATCTGTAGAAATCAGATGATTTTTTTTTGTACTGACATAGAAGATAAAAACTACTGTGAAAGAATTCCTTTTTTTACCTGAAGAACTTTAGGGTCACAAATCACTGGTAACGTAAGGCTCGGCAGATCACATAATAGCTCATATGGTCTGGCTGCTGACTCCCTGCTCAAGCTATCTGGGTTATTTGGGATGTTCCTTCACATAGACTGTAATTCCCAATTGTCTCATTATCTTGGAGTAATAAGTGTTTCCAGCAGGAGACTAAACTGATCTACTTTTCATACAAAAGTGCTCACACCATCTTTTTTTTCTGTGTTGCCAATAAATGGTCACTGTTTGGCATATTCCAAATCTTTTATGTCCAGAAAACATTGCTATGAGAAATTTCCAGGTGGTACTGTTATCATCCATGTGTGGAAGTACGTATTCAGATTGGAGAACATAATATAAAGAGCTGTTTTGTTATATAAAATTGTGATATGTGTGTAAAATTACTTATGTGCTTTGAAAACCGATAGAAAGGTTGATTCTGGCTTAAAAATGTGACATTTCTATCATTTTGCGGTTCAGAAATAATTCAGAATAAAGAGTACTTTAGTTGTTGCTTTGTTTCTTCTAGTTCTGTAATATTTCTTTTGGCCTTCTTACATGCAATGATCTTCAAAAGATCAGCAAAAAAATGTTCAAGGTAATCGAAGGGGCTATTGCAAAACATTCATGTCATGCTTCTCCTCATGTTTTTTGTAGATTTTAAGGTATGTTTGTAATTTTAGAAGTTGCAGCCTTTTTTCTGAATGTCCTGGTATTTATTTATTTGAATTCCTTCTTTCCTTTTCCAACTAAACATTCCTTGTGTCTTTGGCTGCAAGATGAGCCTGAATATTTATTGATTCATTCCATTGCAAATAATGGGAAAAGTCTTTTTTTCATGACAACTATCAAGAAGAAAATAAAATTTTATCTCCATACTGTATGTTGCCAATAATATTAAATGGTTTCTGTCTATGTATACTAGTAACCCTTTCAACCTCTTAGGCTGTCCAGTTTTTTTTGACAAATCCCTGTTTAATAAATTCAGTTTAATCTGCCAGTTTTGATTTACCATAACCTCTCAGTGACATTAAATGTTCTGTTTTCCACAGACACTCCCTACCTGTTCTCAGATGTAAAGATTATAAGGACAATGCATGAGAGGATTTATGGAAAGCAGTGTGTATGTACATATACATATGTGTACTCATGCAGGTAGTGTTCTGAACCAATCAGAAAACCAGGGTTCAGTCTTTGTTTATGCCTGCAGCATACTGAATTTTAATAAGTTCTCAATCTCCTAAATAGATTTCCAAATAGTTTGTTTTCCTGTCATGCTTTTGCTTTTGAATCGCATCTATTTTAAACACTGTTATATCTGTCTGTTCTATAGCTTGTTATAATAAAGCTCTTAGAAGAAGTTATTTTATCTCAGTCTGTAGATGCTATTCCTGCACCCTGAGGATAGACAGTCGTAGAAAAAGAAAGGATACAATGCATTTTGTATGTATCAAGGGCTGTTGAGGTATTCTTAGTTTGTCACAAGCGTTTTCATTTTTGCTTCATCTGTGTTCAGTATGATTTAGCATTAATGACTGCAGTTTTGGATACTTCATGTTAGAATTAAAAAGGTGACAGACCAGATTAGTTATGTTAAAACCCCTAGAATTGATCAAATTGATCTTTCAGCAATGGCTATTCTTGCCACATTTTGACAGATTATTTCTTTGAGGCTTTCACAGAACCATCTTAATCTGACTTTTCTTTTTTTATTGAAAATGTGCTTGGTTTATTTTGTAGAAACTGATTCAACGACTGTCCTGGGGACCGTGAAGGATCTGAGGGACTGCGGCTATGACTGCTGGGAAACGAGTATTGGTGGACCAGGTGTGCAGCAGCACTTCCCATCCTCCGTTAAGGAGGAAATTCTGGAGGTTTTAAACCGATACTGAGGCCTACCAGTGTCTAAACAAGAAGACTGATTAATACACTGTAGGACTCTTAATTGATGTCTCAAAACCTGTGATATACTGAACTAATAATGGGGACTGAAAGTATACAATGAAAGAACAGAAACATTTACAATTGATTTTCCTGACTGAATTTTATTGTTTTTTGTGTGTCTTATGAACTGACTCTAATCAATGGGGTTTTTTGTATTTTGGAGCACAATGAAATATCTGTACACTAGATGGCAGCAAAGTGACATATTTGCTTTTAATGAATTAGGATAAAATCTAATATTTTAATAGTTTAATGACAATTCATCAGCAATTCTGTAATTGTAACATATTTAAAAAACTCTTTAGTGAATGTGAAAAAGCTGTATGATTGATTTTCCAGGAAACATCAGTTACAAAAAGTTTGTTAATCCAAATGAAGGACATATTCTGGAAATTGATGCATGCCAGATTGAATTTTTTTTTTTTTAAATTGCCCAACAAAGTGATGTTGCACTGATGTCTAGTACTGGTTTAAAATGAAAATCTGCAGACTCTGAATCATTTTGCAGTTTTATTTATCCAGTTAAAGACTAACAGGTTGTGTTGTTTTGCTAATGAAGGTTGCAGAAAGGAGGACAGCAGGCATGTGCGGCCTCTCTGGAGGATCTGGATTAGCATCACTGTACTCTGAATAAACAACAAACAGCGTCCCTCTGAGTTACACACACACATAACAGCTTTTCCAAATTCTCCTCCACTTAATCGCTCATCCTCCTAAGCATCGCAAAATATGCTGCAAATGGTGCAGATGCAGAGGATGGATCTGTCTGGAATAACCCCCGATTTGGGGAAAAGGTCATTGTGGGAATCGGCTGAGAGTGAATATCCATTTAATTTTTTTGTTCTTTCAAATGTCATGAAGATTGAGAAGTCCAAATCTGGCGGTGTATGTGAATAAACGACATTCGTCACCCCACCCGCAACCACCCCCCCTTCATACCCACCCACCCTTTCTCTGCTTCTGCCCCCTCTGTCCTCTTGAATTGTGTCATCTTTATGTCAGGGCAAGCCCCCTGTCAGCGTGCTGCACAGTTGCTCCGAACCCCTGCTGGAATTTAATTACCACTGCGCTTCTCAATTGAAATGGCACTGAGGAGGGTGGGAAGGCAGAATGGCTGAGGGTTAGGGGGGGGGGGGTTGGACAAGAGGACACAACGAAGCGAGTTTTATTTGAAGTCCTTTTTTTTTTTTTTTTTTTTTTTTTTTTTTTCTGTCTCATTTTCTTTCAGTCCTTTTTACCCGAGTGAGGCACAGATGGTATTTTTTTTATATATCAGTGTCAGTGCCGGCTTCTTTCTGCTCTGATGAATAGAATCTAAGGAGGGCCTGGGATTATTTCAGATAACCGTGGGGGTGAGGAAAGGGGGTCAAGGATAAAGAGGAAGAATGTCAGATTTCCAGAGATACAGTAGGAACTGTGAGCTGCCCTTACAGTAAGGGGGGTGTGTATGTAAAAAATCATTTAACATTTTGGGTGTTTGAGGGAGTTTTGCCTGTATAAATCTGTGTGAGCGAAATGGGGATGAATAATTCATTTTGTCCAAGCAGGAGGAATGAAATGCTAAACGTGAATTTGCTGAGTGGTCTTTCTCACTGTGGCACATTCCCTCTGGTCCCATGTCAACTAGTGAGAGACTTGTCAGGAACCATTAAGACAGAATGCAGAATTAGACCTGACTGACAAGATATCATGAGGCTAATGTCCAGTGGTTTTGCTAATGGGGATTTTAATATACAGCTCCATACATTGTGTGTGCATCTGGATTCGCATACATAGATCAGCATTTGTTTCTGGTTTGTTATTGTAGAAAGTGCTTGTTTTATGTGTTTTATGTCATATCTGTGTCAGCGACAGAAGAGGAAATGGTCTCGGCGGGGCATATTTGGGCAACTGCTCCCTATCAGTGTTTGTAGAAACACAGTGACGGAGGAACAGTCAACATCATGAGCTCTTCTCTGCCATCATGAGCTGGATGATCCTCCTGGGGCTATTTGCCCTTTTGCTAAGTAGGGGGTTGGAGGCCACCATCTGAAGCAGAGGTCCGATTAAGACAACAGGATGTGAGAATGCTGTCACAGAAAATATTTTTACAGGGTTCCTATGGAGTCCAGAGAAGTCTGGGATTTCATGGAATTATTCTGTAGGTATGGATAAGTATAAATAAATATGGTTGTGTTTAGAGTTTTTATTTCCTGTCCCATTGTCTAAATGTTGCATCCATTTGTCCATACATCCAGTGGTTTTTGCGGGTAAGGCCTGGTCACTTCATTAATATGTGCAATAAATTAATTGTCAACTTACCTATCTATGCTAAAAACAATTCTGAAAGCTGTCCAAAAAGTCACTGAGAACTTTGTTAATTTGAGTTGAAGTTGGAAGTAAATTTGGACATGAAAATGTGTAGGACCTATAATTTTGCCTTTTCTAAAATGAGCGTCTGTTCTGAGGTTCCTCAAATTGTAACACAAAGGGTTTTTTTTATTGTTATTATTGAGTCCATCTGTCTCGTAGCCAGTAAAGGGGACAGGAGGTGCGGGAAGATTTTAAATTCTAAAACGTGATAAAAATCTTTTCTTGTCCATTTCTCCAGTCAGGTTCAAATTTCCAGTCAATCTAACATGTATGTTTTCAGACTGTGGGAGTAATTTGCACCTTCGGAAAACACTGCACTCAAGATTCAAACCAGAAATATGTTTTGCTCTGACACAAGTGTTATCACCTAACTACTCAAACATGCTTCCAACCGAAGTGACTTCATACATTTTTGTTTTTATATGAACTGCCACACACTTTCACAAAGGTAAATTGAAAATGTTAAAATCACTCTTTTTCAGAATTTTTGCTTTCATTTGTCTGCCTTTATGTAGTTTATGGAAGCAAATTTTAAATGTATATTTCAAATTTTTCAAGTTGACTGATTCAAAAAGTAATTATGATATTTTAACATATTTTATCAAGTAATAATCAGAAGCTGCAATGCACAAGAGTTCCAGTATTTTCCACGTTTCAGTTCTCAAGGCAAATTAGTTTTAAGCTGTTCTTTGGGGTTAATTATTGCTAGTTTTAAAATATGTTCTTTTATATATTAGAATGATCTAGCCCAGCCTCAGGAGATTAAACCATATAAACCTGCAATATTCTTAAAAAATATTAGACTTTTAAAAAGTCTTCTGTTCAGAGGTTTTGGGATTACGAAATTCACCACCTTTAACCTCCCCGCCCACACCCAAGTATTGTACTAACTACTATTCTTGCATAAACTTCTGTTTACCTAACTTAAAATAAACTTAGTTAAGATGGAGATGGATGCAGTGAATGTTTAAAAATGCTGCTTTCAAATCATTCTATACTTTGGAAGTTGCAATGTTCAGTTTTGTAGATGTCATCTCTGTTATTATCTTCAGACCAAACAAATATCTGCTAAACTGAACCCAACCCTACATGATCTGATGAATGAGATGAAGTTTGTCCCCAAAGACAACAGACCTGAGCTGCACATGAAATGAAGCGTTTTCGGCTCCAGAACTTGGGGCTTTTGTAGGATCTCATTTATGGGCTGCATTACATTTCTTCACTAACTAAAGCCAACCAAATGTCTCCTCTGGATATTTATGTGTGATTTATTAAATTACAGCTCAGTTTTTTTTAAGCTGTTACCAAACTTTCATAGCATCACTTCATAGCAATTGATCAGGTTAAAAAAAAAAAATAAAAAAAATCCAAGTTTTGATTTGAAGAGTTTATTTTATTTTTCCCATCCTCATCATATCTCAACCTTATTTTGCAAGACTCTGTGGGTCCATGACCGCCCTGCCCTCCTCCTGGGCTGTTTTAACAGTTCTAAGCGTAGCCAAAACATTTAACATGAGGTTTCAACCTAGAGGATCTGTTATGTCTGGAGCAGGGTTTCTGTTATCCCTCAGAAACAGACAGAGCTGCACAATTGTAAATATCTGAACACATATGACATCTCTTCTCTATGTCCCTGTTTCCATTAGAGAATTGTATCATGTCTGAGTATTGATCCTGGAATTGATCCTACGGAGTTGAGGGCATGTGCAACATACTCCGTCATCTCCCAGCACCAGCAGCGGTATGTTTTTTAATTGCAGGCTAAGGCGCTCAGTTTTCATGTTACCTTTGAAAAGCCTCATTGATTTTTATACCACCCTTCATCCTCTCTGTGCTCCATTTTAAGAGCAAATCCCTTGTGTCAGACTTTCCCCGAATGTAAAAGCATGAGTTCTGCTTGTGCCTTTCACAAGGCTTCTAGGTGCTATTCAGACACGTTAACACTCAAGTTTTAAAAGTCAGGTTTGTGGATTTTTTTCTGTTTAGTAAAACAAAGAGAAAGAAAGCCTTTGCTACAGTCTGCCAGTCTCTGTGTCAGTAAGAACTGCTGAACGCTGGGTTGAACAGACCTCTAAAACTTGTTAAGTACAGGTTCATTTGGCTGACTGGGCTACAGGAAACCAGCAGATACAACACCAACCATAATTATTGGTACCCTTGGTAAAAAAGCCTAATAAACCTTAAGATAAATTATTCTTCTGCTACAATAGAATAATCTCACAGTGAAAATTTCAGCAAAATCCAACCTTTAACATTAAGTACATTCATTTAGAGGGGAAAAAAAATCTCACAAAGTCATTGGTGCAACAGTTATTGACAACACTGCTAATCTCCTCCATTTGCTAATAGAAGCACTTTCTTGTAACATTTCTCAAGACTGTAACAGACAAAGAAGGGATCTTTCGCCATTCCTCTTTGCACACTCTTTCTAGATCACAGAGATTCAGTCTGGTGTCCTTTCTTTTACTTTCTTCTCTTCAGCTCATGTCTGGAGAGTAAGCTGGCCATGGAAGAAGAATGATTTTATATCTGGTAAACTATTTCTCTGTTGGTTTGGCCATAAGATTTGGATTATTGTCTTGTTGAAAAACAATAATGGCCCATTTTTAGGTGGATTTTTAAAATTATGACATTATGCTGTTGCAATGAAAGAGGAATTTA
This sequence comes from Anableps anableps, assembly GCA_014839685.1. Classification (NCBI taxonomy): domain Eukaryota; kingdom Metazoa; phylum Chordata; class Actinopteri; order Cyprinodontiformes; family Anablepidae; genus Anableps; species Anableps anableps. The sequence continues at coordinate 20,752,565 of CM026066.1, forward strand.
TTTTACACAACTTTTAGATATCTTTACAAAAGATGCCACAAATTGTTACAGGTGGTGTATTTCCAGTATTTTCCCATAAATTGTAACTTAGGATTGCTGAGGTAAATATTATAATTTTAGCTTTGTTTATTGGCACCCTATATGAGACCCAATTTATGTCTCAAATAAAAAAATATGAGTCTAATAATCCAAACAGGATTTGTTGGAGGGGGGTGGGGATGGGGGTGGCTTTTAGCTGAAGCTCAGATACTGGCACAGGAATATATTTAGCATATGTGCGTCTATAATGCAAAACAAAAACATCCTCAATGAAATTTGATTTGCATTAATTTGAGAAGCAGCTTATCTAACATTCATACTATGAACTCACTTTGAATTTGAAATAGGTTCTCATAATTTCCCTGGGATTGCAGCCAATTTATTGGATTCAGCCCCCCCTATACACACACACCGCGGCGCAGAGGAGGATGATCTCAAAATGTTATCATGTGACATAATATGATTGATGGACCATTAAAATGTCAGCCAGATGTACTTAAAACTGTGGCTTTTAGCTTGATAAATCACGACCCAAATGGATACATAAAGCTGTTGGAAACAAATATTCCCATCTAGAGCTATCTGCAGTCAGATAGTAATGGATGTTCAATCTGATGGTCTATCTGTCTGTATGTTTCTTCACATATTGCTCCTCTTCCTGTGTAGTGTACAGTGTGTCTGGACTGCTGCAGACTTATAATTACAAAGAAACAGGTAGGAGTGTTCATATTTCATCTGCCGCATTGGTGATAACATCTAATAATCTGAAAGCCGTGGCAAAATTGGTATCTCGTTGCTCATGCATTATGAATGAGTCACTGATTGCTTTTTTGCATAGATTAGCAATCATTTCACAGAAATCTCTCCTATAAAAAAAATGTAGTAGGATGGTTTTGGCTCTTTTTCCCAAGGAATTTAGACACCAAATCATGCTGCTTTTTAACATAAGGCAGATCAGGTGATGCCACTGTCCCCTCTTGCCCCTCAGCTTCATCTTCTGCCTTCTGATATATTTCTCTATGCATATCATCATGGTGAAGATAAGTGCAATTTTCAGCCCACTTTGCAACTGATTGCTCACTTAGAGAATATATTCAGCATCTACTGTGTTTAGAGCCAAGCGGCTAAGTACCACTAAAATTCTCGGCCAACCCAAGTGTTCATTTGTCGACTTTGAAGCTGAGGCAAGTCTAAAGCGAGGCGTGTGTGGATTTCTGTGACCTCTGCCTCTCCTGAGTTTTAGCCACAGGTTGGCATAACACATAAGAGGGCCTGTATGGTCTACTGGTTAGGAAAATTATCTGGTGAGCAGTTCCCTTGTGTGAGGTTTACAAACTTCCCCTGTTTCCTGTCAGGCAAATAACCTGCCTCACATTGTCAATGGTCCATATCACACAGATCCAGCCTACTAAAAAAGAGCAAGACGGCTGACTCAGTTTTAACCACTTTTCATGCTGAAAACTAATTCATTATTAGAATTCATATAGCTGTTTTATCCAGTGATAAATTTTTTTTCTACCTTTAGAAAAGGCAAAGTTAATTCATAGATGTATTCACAAGGATACAGAAAATTACATTAAAGAAACAAATGCATTTAAAGAATAATAGAAAAAAGTTCAGTGTTAGACAAAAGAAAAAATAAAAACTGAGTTGCAATAAACACTTTTTTTTGTCCTAATTTAAAGGACCCAGCAGTTTATACATCTCAGGTTTTCAAGAAACTCAAGAGTATATAAAATAAATGGTGCCTCCCCTTATTAAGTTCTGGTAAATGGATTTCTGAATAAACAGGTCTCTAAAGACCTGAGGGATCCAGATGGCTCACACCTGACCATCAACTCTGAAAAGTATTTAGGCCTAAAACCCATCAAGGGTTTTTAAAACCAAAATTTAATAAATAGTGATTTAGGGACTATTGTGAAATGATTAATTTTTATAGTGTGGCTTTGACCACAGCATTTTGAGCTGCAGGGACAGATGGATTCAAATGCACCATTACAATATTCCAAACTGTCAAAGTAGAAACATGCATCCATTTTTCTGTCCTATTTAACAGGATGCCCTTTATTCTGCATTTTTGCATTTTTATGATGATATTGGTCTTATTTAGTCATAGATTGTATGTTCATTTTAAAATTTAGGTCTTTATTCATAACAATACCTAGATTTCCCCTGTGGTCTTTAGCTTTATTGAGCCTTGTGAAGTGCTGATTTTTAACCTTGTGTTTTTGGGGCCCAAAACAATGACTTCTGCAATTTTAAACTACTTGAGTAACAATTCTCATCCATCGTCTCAATGACATTAAGAACACACTTACTTAATAACTGTAAGGGAATGAGGTCATGTAATGGCATTGACAAATGCTGTAGTATCCCATAATCTGAGTAGGGGGAGCATATAGGTATTAAATAAAAACAGCTCCCCAAACCTAATAACAACAGAAAAAAGTGGTTGTGTAGCAGTTGTGTCACTCCTAGATTTCTTTCTAAGAAATCCTCAGTGAGATTCTGATCTCCAACTTTGCCTTTTTCATACTAATAATGATTTTTGTTGTATTTTCATTCACCTGGAAGAAATTCTGATCCATCCACATATAGATATTAGGGAACCACTCAGTGACTGTACGAGACTGTGGTGTATGCTGCAGAGAAATGTAAAGTTCTGTCATCAGTATATGTATGTTGTAGTATATTATAATCTGAACTGGCAATAGCAAGTCATTGTTGAAAAAAGGTGGTCTGAGAATGGATCCTTGAGGAGCCCCATGTGTGCTCTTTTTTTTTGCTCAAATATATATAATTGCCTTGGTCCGATAAGTAAGATTGTAACCGATCCTTCACAGTACCACACGATTATCCAACAGTATATTCTCGGTATTAGTGTGCATGTTATAATCAATTGTTTCAAAGACAGCACAGAGTACCAATTTTTGTCTAGTGACAAATAAAGTTCTGCTTTGTTGAAGACTGAATAACAAAAGAAAAGTGTGAGTTTGCAGTAGCTGTTTGCTTGTGGGGACACCCGGGCTACATCTTCCAGCATAACCCCTGGCCTTTACCCCCCCAGATGGGCAGAGTCACAGGCCCTGTGGAGGTTGGTGCCCTCTGCCTGACAGCCCGTCACTGTGCTCTGGTGGTGATTCTTTTTTTTTTTCTTGCAGGAGATAGTGTCTGATTGGGAGCAGTGTGTGAATAGCCCTGTCACACTCGATAAGCCAGCAAGACGACCTGTGACGGGGACATATGGCATGTTTGACAGGGAGAGAGGGTGCGAATCGCACTGAATGATAAAATGGTGTTTTTCCCCCTTCGGCAATGTCATGCTTTCAGGGAAGCGTGTGGACCATCGCTCACTCAAGCAGCTGACTCTGGCCTCCTTGTGACATCTCCTTCAAGGTCCTGGGTTTCTCTGCATCGCGCTTGGACAATTCTGACAATGTGAGCTTTTTCTGCTCACAGCTGCTCCGTTTGCTTGTCTGTGTGGGGGACATAATTGGATATCAGTTTAGTTTAGTGAGAGAGGCTGGGAAATTCATCTTTAAGAACCTGTTTGTCAGAGCTCTTCCTAAAGCTCTCCAGCACTGCAGCCCTCCCTCCTGTCTCTTCTTAACCTGTCACACTGTTGATTAATACAAACACACACAGACACACACACACACAGTCTCATCAAACAACTCTAATTGATGAGTTCTGCCTCTTCAGGACCCAGATTTATTTAAAGGGGCCACAAACTCTGAGCCAAAGAGACAAGAGGGAGATGAAGACGAGCCAGCTTGGATTGAAATTATTGAGTTTGATCTGCACGCCTTTCATCCTCACTGTCAGCCAGGTCCTGACTTCTACTGTTGCAGCCTCGACTCCCATCCTGTCAAGTGTCACGTTGTCAGCGTTTGCGGCCATGACGGACAGCCCAGGTGTCGCACTCAGGCTTCAGTGCACCATCAGGCGCCTCCGCTCTGGTCCCCAGTGGTTCACAGTCAGAGAGACAGCACAGTCCAGTAACCCCTCTCAAACCCAGCATGTCTCGCTCCCTGGGGAGTCCACTTTCTGTGTCCACTGGGCTAGAACCTAAAAGCTCCCAGCCAGTGGTCACATAATCCCACTTTCACTCTGAATGCTAATTATAGCACTTCAACTGCTGCAGCGCTTCTTCTTCCATTAAAATGACTATTTCTGTCGCTCCTTTCCCCGAGAGAAAAGAAGGGTCGTCTCAGAATTCAGTGATTGGTGCTGATGAAGAGGATGGAGGCCGATATGAGCATCGTGTTTGATTAATCTGAAAGCCATAATGAACAGGAGGAAAATTATTACTGGGCTCTGCAGTACTTTAGTGCATGTTTGGGCTTACAGGTAGTGTTTTGGTTTTATAGCTTGCAAACCAACTGTTGTGGTTTACTCTGACCATTTTTCACCACAGCATGCAGCTGCTTTTATATTAAATGTTCCATCTAGTTAATGGATAATGCCAACAAGCTAAACTTTAAGGTCCACCCCCCTCGGCCCTTTTATAAATCCAATAGAGATGGCAAAAAACTATTTTAAATTACATTTAGCCTTCCAGGTTAAATGTGTTGTGTGTCACTGACTCTAATCTGATATATGACTAGACCAGACTGGATTGGTATGCATTTTGTATATCTCTGTAAAACTCAAAAACCAGTTTTTTTTGTAAAGTGACTTGAGATTACATTTGTTGTGAATTAGCCATGTATAAATAAACAAAATAAAAATAAACTCAAATGCCAATGAAAGGCAAGGACACAAAATAAAAAATTATCATATTATTTAATTTGTCTAAAAAGTGATGCATTGCTGTGTGAACAGCTTAATAGAGATACAGTATGCCAAAACCCTCACCTATTACCTCTTGCAACATTCTTCATGTTGTTCTTTTTTGTCTGAAGCGTGAATAGCAGGATAGTATGCCTAATGCTAAAGTGGCCTCAGCTTTGGAGTGCGTGATTGCCCTGCTGCAATGCCAACAAGTTAAAGAAGGGGGTCAATCATCCACTCCTTGTTTGTTAATCAGCTGAGAACCCTTGGCGATGCAAGAAATTTTTACTCAAGTTAAAAATTTTCACAGATTAGATCATGTTTTCCTTCATGCATTTTCCTTGAAGATTATAGGGATGGCTGGTGCTACAATATTCATAAATATGCTTAGTAGAAACACTACAAACACAAAAGTCGTCATTTTGCATGATTGCATTCGAATACAGAAGGATTACATTATTTAAAAAGCAATTTTAAGGCAGCAAATACCTTGATTAGCTACCAAAATACGTGACCATGTCTAAATTGTTCCCATCGCCCAAAAAGTAATATAACCATTAGATATTCTATGTATTATATTTTCTGTTTTAGTACATTTTACTCTATATAAATATGATATGATTTTCAAAAAAACAGTTTAATCAGAAAAGAATTGAACTCTCACAGCCTTTCTGGTAGCTCCTACATTCTCACTCTCTCTCGCTCTTTTGCAGCCTCTTTTGCATTATGTATTTTACAGGCACATAGTGCCATTTTATAGCACAATCATATAACTATATTACCTTCACTTGTTATAAAAATGCTGTATATATCAAGCATAACTAAAAAGAAATTTGACTTTGCAAATTGGCCTCTGTGTCTTTAAGAACCTCCTACTCTTTCCGACATCCTGCCTTCAGCAGATCAACACAATAATGCTGCTCCATTATGCTGTTTACAACCATTCTCAGTATTGTGGTTTTTTATGATAAGCTCGGCAGACACGCAGTTCCACCAGGTGTTTGCTAATTGCTGCTGCCGCTAGTCTGGAGAAGCTGTGTAGGGAAGGCACTGGGAAAGAATGCTCTGTGGAGTGGAAACTCGGCTGGGGACTGAAGCTCCAAGGTGGAGCTTTGGATAAATGGGCAGCGCTTCGTGAGAGCAAGCATTTAGGCACCCCTGAATGGCTGCCATGGGAGATTCAAGGATTTTCCAAACATACATGAGGAGCTATGGTGGCGACGGGTGTAGGAGTTTGTCCTGTAATTGGTGGGTTGCTGGTTTGAGCCCCCATTCTCTCTGTCTCCATCGTTGTGTCCTTGGGCAAAACACTTCACCTGCCTTGCCTGCTGGTGGTAGTCAGCGCGTGAATGGGTGACTGTCGAGTGATAAAGCACTATATGAGTACAGGTCATTTACCAGAGAATCAAAGCAACATTCCAAGTATGTTTTTGATGAGTGAATAACATTATAACGTGATATCAAGCTAAAAAAAAGTCGATTTTACACCATATCCCCTTTAAGGAACTCCAGACATTTTGCCAAATCTTAAATAAAGCATAGTTTAATTTTAAATAGCTTCTATGCTTCTTCTGGCTTTAGTTTTAGGAATTAGCTGAGACTAAAATGGTTAACTTCACATGTTATTCACTCAGTAACAGCATCCCCATCAAAGACCATCAGCGAGACCCAGTAGCACTTAGTTATGTCAGTCCGTCCACTGATCTCTAAATGTCAGATTTTTGAATTTCCTATTGGCTGGTCACAGCCAGTCAGATCCTATCACAGTGTACATCAGACCAATTTGGTCAGATGCCAATTTCTCAGTGCACTTCATTTAAAATACTTCTTGAAGATGATACATGGCATACAGGAACATTTATGTTAGCTGCTGTTTGAAACATTTTCAAAGACATACAACTAATATATGTGTTTGTAAATGCCCTGTTTAGAGTGAAAAACCACACAAGTTGCCTTGAAATGTAAGTTTCACTTTATTCATGCATTTATCCCAGATAATTATAGGGATGGGTGGTACTACAACAATATTTATAAATATGCATTAAGCTTGGTGGAAACAATATGAACACAAAAGTTACCAGTTTGTTACACTGCATTCAGATAAAGGAGGATTATATTATTTGTAAAGCAAAGCAGGTAGCAAATATGTTGTTAAGCAACCTAGAATTGCAACCTTGTAAGAGATTACTTCTATAAAGAAATTACATCAGACTTATATAGCACTTTTTGGGGCACTCAAAGATGCTTAACAATGAAATCAGTCATTCCCATTCACACGCTGAAGGTGGCAATAGGATTGTAGCCACAGCTACTGACTTCTGACAGAGGTCACTGCCGATGTATTGAATTCACAATAGTTCACAAGAATGATCGCTGTTCAAATTCATGTTTTACATGCAAATTCCATTGGTTGATATCTATAGTTAAGCCCCAAATTATTCATATCCCTATCAGATTTAGATTTAAAAAAAGGTTTTGATTTTACTTACTTTATTTTTGCTAATTTTAATTTTTATGGCTCTTTGACTGGATAATATCAACGTTTTGGGGTGGCTCTGACTTTTATTTGATAGAGAATCTGTGTAGGGATCTAAAGATTAGGGTGTTGCCAAGGAGGCCTTTCAACCTCAAAGATTTGGAGCTTATCATCAAAGAAAAATAATCAAAATACCAACTGAAACATGCATGCAAATTGATTTCATATTTTTTATTATCTTTTGAGAGATGGTTGTTTCATTTTCTTTCAGAAACAAATGTCATGAAAATAAATGTAAAATCTAAATCTGCAAGGTGCATAAATACAGTGCTTTGAAAAAGTATTCACCCCTCTTGGCATTTTTTGTTTTGCTAGCTCACAACCTGGAAATAAAATGTATTATTTTAGGGTTTGCATCATTTCATTTACGAACATGCCTATAACTTTGAACATTTCATTTCCTTTTTATTGTGAAGCAAACAACAAATAGTAAAACATTTGCACATATACCACTTGAGTGTTGCTTTAGTAGTATGTGCTAGGTCATTTTCCTGTTGGAAGGTGAACCTCCGTCCCATTCACAAATCACTAGCCATGTTTCCATCAATGTTATTTTATGCACATTTAGAAACATCGCATTAGAAACGGAGGCACACATGTGGATGTATTTTAAAGCCACACCTGGAACACACTGCTTTCTTGTTTGACATGATGAGAAAGTCAAAAGACATCAGCCATCAGGAAGAGAATTGTGGAGCTTCACCAGTCTGGTTCATCTTTGGGAACAATTTCCAGATGCTTGAAGGTGCCACATGCATCTGCTCTAACAATTATATGCAAGTATAGACATGATGGGAATGTCCAACCATCATATTGCTCAGGACAGAGAGAAGTTCTGTGTCCCAAAGATAAATATATTTTCATCCAAAATGTGCAAACTGACCCCAGAATAAAAGCCAAAGAGCCTGTGAAGATGCTGGTTAAAGCTGGAAAGACAGTGTCATGATCCACAGTGAAACAATTCCTTACTGACATGGGCTGAAAGGTCACTTAGTGAGGAAGAACCCTTTATTTAATAAGAAACATAATAAGCCAGACTGCATTTTACGAATGCACAGAGGAACAAATACCTTCATTGTTGGAGACATGTCCTGTGGTCTGATGAAACTACAGTGGAACTATTTGGCTATAATGATCACCGTTAAATTTGGAGGAAAGATGGGGATACTTGGACCATTCAAACTGTGAAGTATGGGGGTGGCAGCATGATGTTATGGGGCTGTTTTACTGCAGGAGGAACTGGTGCATTTCACAAAATAGATGGTATAAGGAAAGAAAATTATATAGAAATATTGAAACAACATCTAAAGACATCAAACAGGAAGTTAAAGCTTGGGCACAGATTGGTCTTCCAAATGGACAATAACCCTATGCATACAGCCAGAGTGGTTCCAAAGTGGCTTAAGGACAACAAAGTAAATGCTTTGACATGATCGTCACAAAGCCCTGATCTCAATCCTATGGAGAATATGTTTGTAGATGTAAAGATGTGTGAGAACGAGGCAGCCTACAAAGTTGACTCAGTTTCACCAGTTCTGTCAGGAGGAATGGGCCAGAACTCCAGCAAATTATTGTGAGAAGCGTGTGGAAGGAAACCATCGATCGATAGATAGATATAGATATAGATATAGATATTGTGTTGCAGATGCATCATATACAGTTTAGGTTAAAAAAAAACATTTAAATACAGGTTGCAATGTAACAAAACACAAAGGGTGCCAAGTGCGGTGAATGCTTTTGCAAGGCACTGTAGTTTTGGGCTTAGCTGGTTTTCTTAACATATTAATGTTTCTGAAAAAAATTATGAAGTTATATGATTTTATTTTAAAATCACTACCTTCTAAACTAAAACTCTGTTGAGCAATAACAGGAACAGCCAACTCTGCCGTGTAGCTGGTTGTCACTAAGTATCAGGGTGTCTTTGATGGGTAATTAGTCTACAATTAGTTGCAAAAAAGAGAATGACACCCATTTTGAGTCAGCATTTGAAGCTTTGATTTAATGAAGGAATGATTACTGTTGGATGTTTTAATGATGACAAAATAACGCAGTAACGAGTAAAAAGTTTGACAAGCAACTCCCTTTACCCTTTATAATGGAAAATAGAGCTCTGTTTTTGATATTTCTTATGCTTTTAAACCAACTGACAGTTTAAAAAAAACATGATAACTTTTGGATGAACTTTTAAGAAGTGAAGGAAATTTAAAAAATCTTTCAATCAGTGAAGGACTTATCTGCTGCAGATGTCCTTTTTTTAGGGTTTTTATGTAATCCAGAGATAGTTTTCCCTGCCTGTATTAGTCTGGATGAGCTTCTGATCTTTCCATTAAATGTGTAATGAAAAGAAAAGAAAAAAGTCCCGACCACTGAGATTAAACAGTGAAGTGTACGTGCTTCTCGTCTGCAGGCATCAGGGCATCAACACTGATGAGCGTGGTCAGGGTCACAGCACTTAACTCTCCGAAGGAGGACCGGTGCTTGTAATCACATATTATGTATGATCTCTCATTCAAGTGGAGCTGACATTGTGCACATGCTAATGATTTAGCAGACTGAGTAGCTTGGAGAGGTTTTCTCTTTGTATGCTTGCTATAAAGTTAGATTTCTGAATATGAAGCATACCGAATGCAGGCTTTTTTGCTGGAGCTGGTTGAATTAAGGGTAAAATACTGACTCCTATTTCTAGCTTAGCATGTTGACTGTAATGCCTTAATGTTCATTTTGTCTGTGTTCTGCAGGGCAGAAATTAAACCCATGGGGATCATGCAGGAGCTGCAGCCCCTCTTCTCGCTGTCTCTCCCCCTTTGTAATTAAGAGCAACATTTCGAGTTAGATTATAGGGAGACCCATCGTGCTGGTGAACTGGCCTGGCTGATTAATAAAAGGCAGCTAATTTCAGTGCAGGAAGGCAGTGCTCCAAAATGGCTCCTAATTACACATTAGGAGTGTGAAAGGCTCCTGCTGCTGCAGGCCTCCATCCTCCACCCAACCCGTAGCCCCTCCCCAGTCGGGCGGCAAGCGATGGCCCACCAGCACATTAATGCTGCTCCCAGGAGTGCCTAATTCCAGCCAACCCGTCGTCACAATCAGTGGCAGATGTCAGGAATCGAAGATGATGAATTATGAATATCCCGGAGATGTGGATGGATGGGATACTGGTATTAGAGGAAAGGATTCTTCTTCCTTTTTTTTTTCCAAGGCCATTTTGGGCAGTCAAATAGGCAGACAAATTCAGGAGGAATGTGCAGTGGTTAGAGTGATTGATTTCTATTTGTCATTATAAATGGGCTCCGACTGAAATTGGATGTTTTAGTGAAGTCGTCAAGGACTTTATGAGTTAGAGGGGCTTGTCTGACAGTGTAGGGCCAGTGTCTGACTGTGATAGTAGTAATGACTTCCTCTTCCCTTCCCCTGGGTGGTCAACTCAAGGGCCCAAAGCAGCTGGGAAAGGATGTCCCAGAGAGGGCAACATGAACCTCTCACTGCACAGGATTTGCATGGCCTGATGATTACAGCTAAAATGGAGGAGGTGTGGAGAGGGTACAGCAGGGGGCAGAAGGTGATGACAGTGACAGCTGCTGAGAGAAGGACAGGAAATGGAGAGTGGTTGTTTTCATTGCTGCTGAGCCACGTCGACAGAGATGATGGAAATGTTGTGATTGGATAGAAAGAACAGCCAGAGTTCTGGTTTCTTCAGGCTTCTTTCATCTGTAATGTGTAGATTTTACACATACACAAAAGTGCAAGTATTCATACCCCATGAGCTTTTTCCACATTTCTGTTGAGGTTTCATGTGACAGAAAATCTTATACTGCTTTGAATTGGTGTCAGGTTTTTCACAAATATAAATCTGAAAAGTGTGGTGTGTTTGCATTCAGACCTTCAGTCAATACTTTGTAGAACCACCTTTCACTCCAGTTACCGCTGCAAGTGTTTTAGGATATGTCTCTACCAGCTTTGAACATCTACAGACTGAAATTTTTGTCCATTCTTCTTTTTTTGCAAAATAGTTCAAACTCAGTCAGACTAGATTGAGATAATCTGTGAACATAAATTTTCAAGTCTTACCACAGATTCTTCTTCATTGAATGTAGGTCTGGACTTTAATCGTACCATTCTAACACATTAATTTGCTTTGGTCTTGTCCATTTCATTGTAGTTCTGGCTGTTATACAGAATGATGCTGCCACCACCATGTTGGACCATGGTGGGTGGTGTGTTTGGGGTGATGTGCAGTGTTAGCTCTTCACCATGTCTTGCACGTTAACCAAAAAGTCCATATCAGTCTCAACTGACCAGATGAGACCCTCCTCATGCTGTGTCCCCTACATGGCCTTTGGAAAAATGCAAATGAGACTTCCTATGGCTTTTCTTCAATAGTCTCTTCATCTTCCAGGTCATCTTCCAGTAAAGGTCTGGTTTGTGGAATCTAACCAATAAATGTCCTGTTGATAGATTCTCCCACCTGATCTCTACAGCTCCTCTAGAGTTAATTTGATTCTCTTTGCTGTTTCTCTGATTAATTATCCCCTTTCCTGGCTTAGTAGGTTTGCAGTTGTTATATACCTGGGGTATCCAAAGTCAGTCCTCAAGGGCTGATATCCTGGATGTTTTAGTTCTCTCCCTGGTTCAACACCCTGGTAGTAACTAACTCCTCAGCATGTCAGTGTTCTGCAGAGGCCTGTTAACAAGCCATCATTTAATTCAGGTGTGTTGAACCAGGGAGAGAACTAAAACATGCAGGATACCGGCCCTTGAGGACTGACTTTGGAAACCCCTGTTCCATACACCTCCATTTTCAGACGATGGATTGAACAGAGATATTGGTTTATAATCAAACTATGTATTAAACTTTCTCCTTGACCTGTCTGCTGTGTTCTTTGGTCTTTGTGACACTTGTTCTCAACAAACCTCTGAGGCCTTCACAAAACAGCTGAAACTAAACAGACACACCACAGGTGGTGGGATTTAGGTAGACTCAAATGACTAATTAGGTAACTTCTGAAGGTACTTGGTTGCACTGGTTTTCATTTAGGGGTATCAGAACAAAGTGGGCTTAATACAAATGCATGCTACACTTTTCAGATGTTCATTTGTAAACATCATTTCTAAACATTGTATAATTTTTCTTATTCGCAATTATGCACTGTATTTTGTTGGTCCACCCAGTAAAACTTAGGTATAGGTCTGTGGTTGTAATGTGACAAAACATGAACATGTTAAAGTAATATGAAGTGCATAATGTCATGTAGTTAATACCAAGAAAATCTTTCATTTATCGCGTGTTGTGTTGTGACAGTGATGGAGTCTGATTCCCTGTCAAAATTGATGTCAAACTGAAGCTGTGCTCAATTACCGACTGACCATACGACTGACGATCTGGCTGTGGATATATGAGCGTACACCTGGACATCTGTTGAGGAAGGGGTGGGTCATACCCATGAAGCGGTTTGGGCCTGGGGCATTCTGCCAGGACAGATTTGACCTTGCTGCCTGCAGTACATTTCCTCAGCCTCCCTGCCATTCATTACCACACAGTGATCATCAAATCTCTCTGTGCATGAAAGATATGAGCCTCCATATCTTTCACAGTGATGGACTTCTTAATAGCCCTACTGCAGGCCAATGAAAATTACCCCTAAAAGAGCTGCGGGGGAGTTCAAAGGAAAATGGCCTTGCCAATCATTTGCAGATGGCAAGCTTAAAATCTAATATCAAACTAGTTCATTTACTCTGTCCTGTTCTCACAAAACATCTGCATCCGTCTCTGACTTTTACTGCAGTTCTATGGTTTTGTCAGACAGAAACTAAAAAGTAATGCTTAAAGTGTTTTGAATCCATAATTTACAGCATCAAGGGTAAAACATCAACCCATTGTCCACAGCAAAGGATCAAGTGTATATTATTTTAGATCTCTCCATCTCTCTATGTGGCAGTATTGATGTAATTTCAACCCATTTTCTTGATGAGTGCCTCAGTTCTGACGCCCACACTGCTTCTCATAATCGCAGCGGTCAGCATATAAGTGGGCTCTCCACCAGCAACTCAGCAATATTGAAAAGTGAAAATCTATTCATCAACATGTTTTCCCGTTAACTACATCTGATTGCAGAGTGGAATCCCCAATAGGGTTGAGTCATTACTTTCAGTAAAATAACTCCATTAAATAAGAGCGAACACAGAGCTGTCCCCCCACATGCTCCCCTTCTGAGCCACTGCCCTACCTGCTGTCTCCCCGAGCTCTTGGTTCTCAAACACTAATACTGTCTGCCAGTTCACTCCTACACTGATTTGTGAGGAGAGCAGGGGTGATCATTTCTTTCCCCCTTTTTTCTTCCTCCCCTCAGGTGACACTGTGAAATATATTTTGTGTGCCCTTTCACTTCAGAAGAGCTCTGTGTGGAGGAAGCCCAGAGGAGACTAATGAGGTAGCACAGGGGTATGGCTCCGTCTGCTTCCATGCCTCATTTTTCTTGATTTCAGCCGCACCAACATCGGCATGGGCTCCTGCTGGTCAGGTGATGGCGGTGCCAGCTGGTGCATCCAGCTCGGACGGACAGCGATTCATTTCCCCCAGCTGGTGATTTATGGCGTGCCAGAGCAGCGAGAAGCTGGTGTGCGTGGCACCGGGCCTCCTGAGTTAGTGCACTGTCCGGCCCCGTCATGCTTTACCACACAGCGGGCTGGACCGCCTAATTTACGCTGGCAGACAGTCACATATATCACAGGCCGTCTGGCCAATGAAGATTGGTGGTGTTTGAAAGGGTCTGTATACACAGTCGATTTTTGCCCACGTGTTACTCCCTGCCCCGTGTTGCTCAGTGGAATATTGTTTTTCTCTTCTTCTTTGGTCTTTTGCTTTATTTCTGCACCTCTTTTTGTCCTCTCTCTTACTGTTGCCCGTTTTCTCAGTATGGAGGCTTAATGTGAAGTGACTGTGTTGGAGGGAGGCCCTCTCTTGCTGGTCTGGCTCCTGAGGACTGTGCCCTTCTGTTCAGGCAAACCGGGGGAGGTCACAGTAGGTAGCTCCCTCGAGCCATGGCGTATTAATGCCTGGCCTGACCTCGGTGATAAGAAGGAAGCTTCGGGTGCATGTTTGATTCATGAGTCCATCCTCAGTGGGCCCCTTGGGGGCTTTTTCCACTGCTGTCCTTTTACTGGCAGGGTGGAGGGTTGCTGCAGGGGAGATCAGTCCTGTCTGTCACAGCGAGGCTGGGGTATGATAAAGGCATAGGGCTGGGACTGGGCCAGAGCACACAGATCTGCCCCCGTGTTGGACACAAGCGATGACTTAATGGTGGGTGGTGATGTGACAGCTAAGTGTTGAGGGATATTAGAACAGATATCTGTGATGGGGGCTTACATCATGAGCACCTCACCTGCCTGAAGGAGTATTTCTTTTTTCAGGAGTGGAAATGGAAAGTAAGTTTGAAGGGCACTCGGCAGCTCAAGCTTTTTTTTTTTTTTTTTTTCCACTTACTATTTTACATTTTCAGCCTCTATTAAATACTGAATCTCTCTGATGGCTTCAAAAAGATTAGTTTAAATGACTCTGTCTGGATGAAATTTGGGGTTTGTGGGAGTAAGTTGGCTCAGTGTCAGCTCATGCTGATATTTCCAGGTTTTCTTCCAGGATTTCTCCATCCAACCTCTCAAAAAGTCTGACCAGCTTTCACTGTCCCAGACCATAATGCTGCCAGGATGATCTTTCACAGTAAGATGGTGTGTTAAGGGTGATTTGTTCTTTGTTTTCTACCACTCATAGATATTATTTAGGTCAAAGATTTCATTGTTAGTCTCAGCTGAACAATACATCTTCTTCTACATGTTTGCTGTGTCTTCTGCATGGCTTGTGACAAACTGCAAATGAGAATTACTACTTTCCTTTTTCCTGTCTGCCATAAAGGCCAGATTAGTAGAGTGCATAACTTGTAACTTGTATGGTAACTCCAGCGTGACCATAGGCCTCTTGTTGGATAGCTTGACTTGATATGGGTGGTGATGTTGGGTTATCAAAACAAGTATATGTGACATCATGTCTCACCTGAATGAAGGATGATTTTATTTTTTCAAGAGTGGAATGGAAAAGGGAGCTTGACGGGCATTTGGCAGCTCCATAGTTTCTTTCCATTTTTTAAATATTTCCAACCTGTTTAAAATGCCAGATGACTCTGAGGGCTTGAAAAAGATGAGTTTAGATGGATCAGTTCGGGTGAAAGATGGGGTTTGTGGGAGTAAGCCGACACAGTTTCAGTTCCAGCGCATATCTCCAAATTATATCCTCTGGAGTTTGGTTAGGGATTACTTTTCTCTAATCCTGACAAATGCTGCAGAGTGACACACATCTCTGACAACAGAGCAACAACTGCACAGACTGAGATGACCATGGTGATTGGGCTGAATAAACACAGGGTGCAGGGTGTTCTCCTACGTACACAGAATAAAAAAAGATGCTCATCTTGTATTAAAAATGTGTACATCTAACAAAAAAATAAATAAATCACAATGCTGAATTCTTAACAAATTTTGAATATTTTAACCTGACAGAATTGTCTGTGAAACGTAGATTATGCAAAATGTGAGTATTCAGACCATGGTCGAATGCCTTCATAAGAAGTAGTTACCTGAAAGGTATAGGTAATTACAGTGCATATGCAAAGAAAGACAAAGCCACATCCTTGAACAATTCTGTCTTGCCAGGCACTTCAGAGCTCCTAATGCCAGCTGTTTGAATGTGGCTGTGTAATACATAATCCTGATTTGTGTTCCTTTCAGTCACCAAAAGATCCGTACATGCCTCAAAGAAACTTGTCAAGGCTTTTCAGTGCACGTTGCCTTCTCACAATCAAGTCGATGCTTGTCAAGCCTTCTGCTATCAAAATAGTCGCAGCAGGGAGGGGAAATCCACTTTTCACACATCCCATTGCTGTCATCTCCTTCTGCCCATCACTAATCTTTAAAAGCTATTTGCAGTTTTAATATAGATCTCAAATCCCGTACCCTCTTTCTCTGTCTCTCTCTTTCTCTTGCACACACACGCTTTTGTGGTTTGCTGGAGAGCTGGGTTCGGTGGATAGAGCGTTCCCATGGTCTTGCTTTTTGTTTTAGCTAAGCTGGTGCCCCCGGATTAAAGGGAAAATAATCCCTCTTTCATTGTTGTTTTTGTTTGGAGAACCTGCTGAAAGGCGATCTGTTGATTTTTCTCTCATCTTTCACAGATTAAGTTTTAAATTGAACGATGAAAGGAGAATTTACCGGTAATGTCTGGTTATGTTTGTGCACGTTTAGGCTTAAACAGAGGAAATGTGATTTTTTTTTTTTTTTCTAGAGATTTTATGTGAACATGGTCTAGTGATAGATCTTAACAACCTTTTTCTATTTTACTGTGTAATGCACATTTGCAGTGAAACATTCTCAATGTTGAACGCATGCAATCCCTGGTTCATATCAACTTGAATTATTGTCTGCCCCAGCAGCCAGGTTATACCCATTTGTGTCAGATGGCAGACTAATGGTGATATTAATGAAGTCATTGCTTTAGTCAGAAAATCAATAGCCACTCAAAACAGTCAATGCCAGCGAGTGGGCTTGAATGGTGACCTAGTTCCCATGTAATGGCAGCCCCTAACCAATGCCGTTGTTTGATGCTCACATCTGCTACCTTACTGCCGTACAACCCCATTTATACAAGAAAACACAGCGGAGCATGACGCACAACACTGTAGACTATATGAGGCAGAATTGGGGCAGCTGTAATTTATTTTTCTTTGTTTACGTGTGACAATCAGTGCTGCCAAGTAAAAATTAAGTCGCTCACGCTTCACATGACATGCAATAACAATATTATTCCATGTCATTAGCCATAAAAAATAACTCCAAGAAACATCAACCACAGTCTTCTGTTTGCTGCAGAAGGAAGAGGCCAACTGGGGCCAAGAGGTTAACCTGGCTTTAGTAATAAACAGCCCAGCTGTTATTGTTGGGTCTTCTGAGTTGGCAAAAGAGTCGCCAGCTTCAGGGTGGGAGTGTGGGCCACAGAAAGGTCAGCAGACCGGTGATGGTGTGGTGGTGAGAGGGTGATGGGGAGCCTGTGTACCAGCTCTGCTTCCTGCACACTGAAGCAGCTCTGCGCCTCACTGACATCAGTCAAAACTCCTGACTGTGTTATTACTGTGTTCTGTTGTGTGCTCTGAGATGAATAGGCTCTGCATTCAGGCTAACAAAGAGTCTTGGCATGCATACAGCAGCAGGAAGTGGGGATTCTAATGCTGCTTTATCATGGGCAATAAAAGAAGACAATACGAGCTGTCCTCTATGAACTGGTTTGGTGAACACTCGCATCCCCATTTTCTGAGGAGAGACACTCCCTTCAAGTCATTTGAAGGAAGGAATGTTTTCTGTCTTTTTTTTTTCTCTAAAGCAGTTTACAGTGACTTGAGTGCTTGTGTCTTTTAGCACATTTGCTGCAGTCTGAATTAGTCATTGTTCACACAGTACTGTCAATTTTTTTGCTGAGAATTATAGTGCAACACATTCTTTTATCACAGCAATTGCCTACAACACTCTGTTACCATTTGCCCATATTGATTTTAGTAATAAATGCCTCTAAATGTCAGCTGTGATTTCAATAATAGGTTTCATGAAATAAACCTTTCCCACAGCAGATGTTTGGACTTAATGCTTCAGAAGGTAAAACACAGGTGTCACTAAAGCTTCACCAGTGGCTCTGCTCTATAATGTTCCAGGAAGACTTGACAGTGTGGTCTGGATCTATCAGGATCTCAGCTCACTAATGTGGTGTTTGGTTTGCCTCGGAGGTTCAGGGCTCAAACTTGGGAAAGATGTAGCTTTCGAGTTGTTTTGTTTAGCAACCAGGCTTACTCCACTTATCAACACAACCAGATAACAGATTTCTCTCCATTTTATGCATTTGTTTTTACAGCTTGGAACTCTGACATTCTGACTTCCAGAGTAAAATTCACAACAACTGCAATTTGAAAAAGCATTGGGATTTTCTTATTGTTATGGTGTTAAACACTAGCTATTAAAATTAACTCAAGATGATGATTTTATTTCATTCCATTATGTGGAATGAATGAGCATACTTTGCATTAAAGTGAGCCAAGCTGTAGGAAGTGCAAAAAATATTTTATTTTCTGCTACATGGTCCAAGTTTAATACACACGACAGCCAGTGTTGTACCAGTTCACCCTCAACAAGAATTATTCCTAAATTCAGTTTAGCCAACTTTAAATTAATTGATTCATGTTCATGGTTCACCACCTAATATTCTGAACCAAGTTCACAACTAAAATATCTCATCCATCCATCCTATCCATTACACTCATTCATTAATTACACTTAGCTAAATACACCAATGGGTTTTTGAAGACAGTTCTTCTTTTTGTTGCCTGGAATAGATTAAAAAAATGTCAAAAAAACGTCTCTGGGCCTTCAATAAATTGTTCTTTTCTAGTTTGTATCATTAAAATATACCATGTTTAAGTTATTGCTGAGCAGATAAAAAGGAAATAATTCACAATAAAATTATTTTTGGATTTTTAATTGCAAAAAAAAAAAAAAAAAAAAAAAGACCCTTGGGTACTTTCAACTTGCTGATTTTGGCCCATAGTGCAAAAGATTTGGACACCACTGACATACAGTAAATGTTATTTACTTAAATCCTGAAGTTTGCTTTAAGAACACTCACTTTAAAATGGACAGAGCTCAATGATAATTGTTTCCTACAAAGAACCATAATCTGTGTCTCTGGGGCTAACTGAGGAGTGGTAGTCCAAGTCAACATCCCCTCTGTGGGCTGCAGAGCACATGCAGCTAAAAAGCTGTTACCAGAGACAGCCTGCTCCTCAGGCAAACTGAAAAAACCTTAATGCTAACTCTCCATTCCCACCTCCTCACCCCTTCAGCAAAACCTCCACATTTTTAATCCAATGGTGTGCATAGAGCTCAGGGAAATGATATTTAGGAGACAATGAGTGCCCTGCAGAGAAAAAGAAGGGAGGGGGATTAGTGTGTCTCTGAAGTGGCTTTGACTCTCCTACTGATGGAGAGTAATTAAAGCAGCCTACTGTGTAGTCAATGTAGCTAAAGGGGGATAGTAATGAAACATCACAGCTCACAGAATGCGGGCCTGCAGCTCTATACTTTGGCCTCGAGCCCTGATTAGTAGCACAGTCATTATGTAGGTTGTTTCTAGATTTAACACCTCACTCTCTATCACGCCAACATGCTGTTACTTTTACAACACAAGTTCTGTTCAGTAGAGTAAATCCACATTTTAAAAAGTGGTTCAATCAATGATCAGGCCAACATTTAGACAGAATAACACATGAAGGTCTGGAACCATCAGCTGTGCTGGTTGGTGCTAATGAACAGTTATCTAAGGTCACTGCTTATTCACAGGCCAGCTATATGTGGAAAATGGTGTCTGAGTCTGAGAATCATCTTCTCTGCCTGTTTTTATCTTTCTTTAAGATAATCTGGTAAATCTTAAAGGCCACTGTTTGCATATCATTTTAGTGTCCACATCTCCTTTGTAACTCCGATGCATTCTGGACTAAAATGTTTTTTTTTTCACCTAAGCTGAAATTTTTTGAGCCGAGGCCTCAACCACAATCCGCAAGTCATCTCAAAGGTCACATAAGTCATGTTATAAAAAACGTTTCCTGTTTTATGTCAGTTAGAATAAAAAAATCTAAAATTGCTATGTCACAAAACAAAAAGAGAGAATAACTTTAGAGATATCTTTTTTTTACCTTCTTAAAATGTAGAAGTTGAAGTTGCTTAATATTCCGTAGCATTGCTTTTCATGCATGACCTGGGTCAGACATTTTATAAATCATTCGACAAGCATCTGACAATAGTTTACTGGAATTTTAGCTCATTTCTTCTGACAGAACTGGATCAGGTTTGTGGGCCTCTTTGCTCCTGTACACCTTTTCAACTCTGCCCACAAATTTTCTACAAGACTGAGATCAGAGTTTTGATATGAACATTCAAAAGATTAACCATAGATTAACCATAATCCACTTTGTAACAGTCTTGGCATTATGCTTAGGGTCACTGTCTTTTTAAAAGACCCATTTGTGCCAAAGTTTTAACTTATTGTCTGTCCTGAGTTCATACCTGCCAAGCCTCCTGTTTTGGCCAGGAAACTACCGTATTTCACCTCTGTTTCCTGCTGTCGTCCCATATTAGTATTTTCCCATATTATATTATAATTTTAAAAAAGCATTCCTGTGCCTCTCCAAACTGAAATGTCACTAGCCTCACAAGAACTGCCACCTGCAGCAGCCTGGGTGGCAGTTCTCGCAAGGTTAGTGCTGACAGCGGGAGCAACCCTGGAACTACAAATCATAGAGATGGATGGACATAACGAGTGAGATGGCATTCCTGCCAAAAATGTTCAGACTTCGTGTAAATATCTTGTAAAATGGGACAGCGAATTTAGTTTTCTAAAGAGGAGCAGGATGGGGCACAGCATTTGAGTATCAACACAGGTAGGCCTATCAGATTCTGATCACGTAATTGTAGTTTGTAAGTGGTTGACAGGTGGTTATTTTAGATTTCTTGTAAACCTTTCTTAAAATGTAAGGGATACTTAACCTTGGTTGTGCTGGTTGGGCGGTAGAAAATTTCCCTTATTTTTAAAACCAAAACTTGACAGGTATGCTTGAGATGTTGCTTGAGTACTTAATAGTCTTTCCTCTTGGTGTCATCTATTGTATGAAGCACTCTAGTCCTTTCTGGAGCAAATCACACTGGCTCTCTTTTTGGATTAATGACTTCTTCCTCTCTGAGTGGCCATTCAGCCCATATTTGTACATAATCAATTTCACTGTGGATAATGACACTTTCCTACCAGCTTTAGGCAGCATCTTCACATGATCCTTTGTTCCTTTTTGTTGCTGTTCTGCAGTTTTTACGCACAGTATGATAGCTGTGGCTGTCGCTCAGTGGGTGCAGTCATATTGCAACTTCAAAGGTGTGGCTTCCTCCTGTCACATGTACCCCTGGGCAAGGCACTTAACCGCAAATTGCCTACTGATCTGCATATTGGTGTATGAATGTATGCACATTAATGAAAAATGTAAAGCGCTTTGAGTGTTCAGTATGACAAAAAAAAAAAAAGCAGCATTCAAATTCAGTCCATTTACTTTTCCTATGGTGTTTATACTTGCATATAATTTTTTGAACAGATGCACGTGGCCCCCTCAGGTATCTAGAAACTGTATCCAAGCATGAACAAGACTTGTGGAGGTCCTCAATTTTTTTCTGATATCTTGCCTGCTTTCTCAAGTTTTTTCCATGATGTCCGACAAGGAAGCAGTGTAGTTGAGGTATGACCTTAAAATACATCCACAACATTGTAAGTAAACCTCCCAGAATCATCACCTGGGCCTTCGAAAATTTTCTATAAGTACAATATTATATTTTTTTCTGGTTGCTAGTTATTGTATTTATAGCATTTCTACATTGAAGAAATCATTAAAATGCAGAATAAAAATGTAAATAATGAATATTAACATATGAATAGTAAACACAAACATCACATTCTCTCTATTGCTTTTTTCATTAAAAATTGTAGAGACAAAAATAACGGAGAATGTATTTGATTCAAGATGAAAGCAGATAATCTGGTTTCCCCCTGAGCTGCCTGTCTACTTTTGCACATTGTTTTCTATCTCTTACAAAGCTGAATTTAATTGTTTTGCATCATTATTTTAGATTAGCCTGAGACACTCCTCATAGTGTGCCTTTTGGCTCATTTATTGTTATTAGGGCTGAAGATAAAGGTTGTACACACAAACAGAGAAAAATACACTTCTCGTAGTTCACTCAACATTTATAAACACATACTATATGTCACATTTTTCTTAAAGTTGTCTACTTTGGTATTTTTGAATAGGCAAGAGCTGGTATGAGATTCTAGTAGTATGATGCCCTTACCAAAATCTAAATTTAAAATGTAAAACTTGCATTGCATGATCTATTTTTTTATTGAAAAAAAATTGCAGCAATTTTTCATGCTGCTGCTAAAATGATGGAACACGGTGATTATTATTTCAAAATAAAGGTATCTATAGCATTTAATTTTGATTTTGATACATGAAAAACTACAGCAAATTTCTTAGATACTTTGTTTTTGTTTTTCTACTCTTTTGACAAGCAGATATTGTGTGGTTATTTATGTATTTATTTATTAGTCATATTTTTTCATAGATATTAGCTGGTTAATTAGTCAGAAAATATGCTACTTAACAGACATGTGCCTAGGTTGGCAGCTAAAGCTTAAGCAATTTTCTGTTAATAAAAGTGGTTGGTGGTGCTTCTTTAGTTTCAACATTATTACTGTCAAGTTTTGTTTTGTTTTTTTGTGGTCTGAAATATTCCCAAACCACATACTTTGTCTTTTTGTGAACAAGAGAAAAGGGTTGTCAGGCAGCTGACTGGCATTGTGCAGCAACAGCAGCATTGGATTACTTTGTTTTCCATTCAGGTGCAGAAAACTCTGGTCACTTTCTGTGACTTCTCATCGAAGGAACTTTAAACCAAAATGGAACATTACTGCATTTCTGAAACTGTAACTTCTTAAACCCTCAGTATATCTTGACACATGTCTCTGCCTCATGCCTACTGAACATTTCACCAGATTGTTTCTGTTAACCTCTTAACTGTCATGAGGACACCGGTGTCCTCATGGACACATTAACTTACATGTAAGCGTCTTGGTGGTGACAGCTAACTCTACAGTTGCCTTCTGATTCTGAGTGATGTGGTTTGGAAAGAAGAGTTTTATTGTGGAGGTCTCAGCTGCAGAAAGCAACAACTAGGACTGAGTTGAATTTGCCCAAACACATGTGGATAATGGATCATTTTTATCTTCCAACTCCCCATGTGTTTACCCAATTTAGGAGCTGTAGAGCAATGGTGAAGGAGTCAGCAGATATTAAATTAAGCATGAAGTGGATGCATAAGTTATTTAGGAAGGAAAACATGTCCCAAATATGGGGGTATTTTGAACATTTGCAAACAGATCGTAGATGGTCAAAGGACTCCTCAAAGTATGAACCCCTGCGGTGGTCCTGGCAGGCATACAAACTGGAGGAAGAATTTGAGTGGAGGGCAAATGCGAGGCTTTTTGAATTTTGTATTTTAGCATTTAGGTCAAATTTAACTTCAGGTCTTGCAGCCATCTACTCCCAGGATGCACGCCAAGCCCACAGGGCAGGGTTCTGGTTCCATCAGGATCAATAAAGAGGCCTCAAAGAGCTCAGTACGTCCCCATAATGTGTCCTCTTCATACCCTGTGTTTCAGGTGTTTTCCCTTTTTAGCTGCAGCCTCCGGGGAGCCAGCTTTAAAATGGATGATTGCCTGCGACCGTCGCATTAAAAGCATTAATCCCGCTCTTATCAAGCAGGGAATGATGAATTAGGAGCGTCAGCTCTGGGCTCACCTTTGTTGTCATTTGAACAGAATCAAAGCTTTAAATCACAGGGCTGCACCTGGTAATAGGAGGGGGGAGACATTCTAATACTGTGTGTGACAGAGCCTCGCTGCTTCCAGCTGATTTAATAACTCCAGAAGGAGGGGGTGGCAATGGGCTAAATGAAAATTTGAGCAAGGTTTAAAATATATGATTGCAGGGTGGAATGGCAGGTGCCCTCATTTTTCTTTGTTAGCGTTTTCTTTCCTTGCTGGGGCTACAAGTCAGAATAATTTTATTTTGTTATTGCTGGTCAGTTTTAATGATATCTTTTACAAGACAAAGCTTTGTGTATTTATTGTGAGATATTAATATTCCTTTGGTTTGATAAAGCCGGACTTCTCTTTAATATATTAGGTAGGCTTGCTGATGTTTGTGCACTTTAAAACAACTGGGTTAAAACATTTTTGGGTTATTTTGCTAACCATAATATGGATCAAGATGTAAAGGGTATTATAAATAAAATCTATTATTATTATTATTATTATTATTATTATTATTATTATTATTATTATTATTATTATTATTATTAAACATAAGGGGCGTGTTATAGATTTGACCCAGCGTATTTGATGAGGTTTTAAAACCCAAAAAGTGTGTTAGGTTCACTAAAAGTTTGTTTTGCCTCTGTGACATGTAAATTTTTTTCAAATGGAACTTATTGTCCCTCACTCTTCTATTTTAGCCATGACTTTTATGTAAATTAAATCCATTGATACTGAGAGGTTCACTCCTATTTGGTCAAATCAAGTTTATTTGTATAGCACATTTCAGTAGCAAGGCAGTTCAAAGTGTTTCACATTATAAAAACATCAATCAAGTATGTATCAAAATCATACAGATCATCAAGCAAATATAATTCAAAACTATTGATCAATGTTCCAATTATTATTAATCAAAGGCAGCTCTAAACAGGTGGGATTTTAGCCTTGATTTTAAGGAACACAGTGTTTCGGTTGTTTTGCAGTTTTCTGGAGGTTTGTTCCAGATTAGAGGAGCATAAAAACTGAAACCTGCTTCTCCATGTTTGGTTCTGGTTCTGGAGATGCAGAGCAGACCAGAAACAGAAGACCTGAGTGGTCTGGAAGGTTGATACAATGACAGCAGGTCTTTAATGTATTGTGGTGCTAAGCCATTCAGTGATTTATAAACTAATGGAAGTATTTTAAAGTCTGTTTTCTAAGCTACAGGGAACCAGTGGGACGATTTTAGAACTGGGGTGATGTGCTTTTTCCTCTTGGTCTTAGTGAGAACACAAGCAGCAGCATTCTGGATCAGCTGCAGCTGTTTGATTGACTTTTTGGGCAGACCTGTGAAGACACTGTTGCAATAATTTAATTTAATTTAATTCAATTCAATTTAATTAGTTTTGTTCCATTGGGAACAACAAAACTGACAGACATCTTGTGTGGCATCTGAATTTGTGGGAAAGATAGAGGCTCCTGTTATGATAATGAAAACCTCTGATTTTCAGCAATAAAACTGTAATCAAACATTTTGTCACACTTTTTTTGTACATGCGTGATTCATTTGCAATGTGGACACAGAATGGAATAGGTCTTCAAAAGTTGCTGAATATAGCTAAGTTGCCAACAGTGCTTTCTCTTGTCCTGACCACACCCCCACTCAACCACTTTTACTCGTCCCCACACTTTACTGTGCCCCTCACTGCCCACTTTGGTGGAACTTTTTCAAAAATTTTTCTGGAGGTGAAATTATTCTTTCACATCAGGTTTAGTTCCACTTTAAAACCTAGTGTTCTAAATTTTCCTGAGTTTTCCTTGATTTTAAACTGGGAAATTGATCTGAAAAGACTTCTTTTGACCAACAACTGAATTTGAAAAACAAAATATATTAACTTCATCACCCATACTTTGGTAAAAGTGTATATGTTGAATATAGTTATCACTGGCTTGCATATGCTACTTAACAGGTATGTTACGTGAAGAAACTCATTTTCTAATGTGAATTAAAGTCATTAACACACACCACTGACGCATCCTAATTTTTCCCTGCTTACCATTTGGGCATGACAAGAAGCACATTACTGGACTTTAACTGCAGATAGTTTTATCAGAGGCTTTGATGTCTCTGAGTAGAAGAGGTTTAAAAATGATGACTTGACACCACCAATGTCTGTTGCCCTTAAGTTTCTTCTCCAACACAACAAACTGGATCAAAAGTTTTGGTCCAGTGTTTGGTCCAAACTACTCATCTATTCTCTGAACACCATGAACAGCATTTGGGTTAAAGCAGTTTTTTGTGGGATGTTTTTAACAATGATTGAAGATCCCAGGGACATTTGATGCCATTCAATTGTAAATATTCAAGTCATTTTGGCTGTTATAAATTAATATAGTTTAAAATTCCCTCATTATATAATTTATTTTATTTTATAGTTTTGAATTATTGTCCCAATACTTTAACGTATTCTAAAATGGCTAAGTTAAACAAAAACTGACACATTTGTTCTTAAGAACAAAAGGTGTTACAGTGAAAACAATTGAAAATGCACTTTTTAATCCCACATTTATTTTAACATTAACTAACCTTCATGTAAACAAGTTAGTTTTGCCCTGCTAGCTATCAGGCTTTCATTTGGTGTTTATCTACAAGATGGCACTATTTTTTCCTCATTCAAAGTATGCTGCAAACTTTTGAGGGTGCCTTGCTTACTAAAATGAGCACTATTGATGTTGGATCACGTATGTGTAATTTCTTACATGTTTACCAGTCAATAAACAATCCCCGGGTCCAATACTAATAATAAGCAAATCCTCACTGGGATCTGTTTTATGGAAATTATTTTGATTTCTTCAGAAATAAAAGATCTTGTTGCTTTTATAAATTAGACTGCTTTTGTAATCCAAAGCCTTCAAAAGGTTTATATTTCATTGGCTAAATGAGAGTTTAATTTAATGCTTTGCAGTTTTTTCTGGACCATTTTGTTTCGGGGGTATTGGGGGAGTACCTCAATTGAACATGACAAAACAAATCAGCCCAGGCTTTTATGTCTACATGCTTGAATATTTTAATGAATTTGAATTGTTCATGAGCAGCATTTAAGCAGCAACCCTCTTTCCCTGTTTATAGAGAGACTGCCATGTATTTATAATTTTTTTTTAAAAAAAGGAGACACCGCAATTAAACAACTGCTTTAATGAGAATAGACAAAGTAACTCTGTTATTTAAATTATTTTTAATGTACTCAATTCAGTGAATTCTCACATCAAAGCACCTTATTGCTTTTGTTAATTAGACCTAGAATAATTGACCCTTACTTTAAAATGTAGAATTAAAACCTCTGACGCAGGCAAAAATGATTGGCAACTTTATAAATTATGTTATTATTCCACTCTCCATACCTTTCATATGCTTCATATCCAGTTGAAATAAGGCCATTATCCTTTGACTCTGTACAGCAGTATTCATTCCTCTTGAACGTTTTCATATTTTGTCACTTAAAAGCTAGAAATGACAATGTATTCAATTAGGATTCCTTTCTGATAGACTAACAGAAAGTAATGCAAAGTTGTGAAATTGAAAGAAAAGAATGCATAGTTTTAATTGTTTTCTGAATTAAAACCTGAAAAGTGTTGAGTTCAATTTTATTCACCCCCTTAGTCTGACACCCCTAATTAATATCCAGCTCAACAAATTATCTTCAGAAGTCATCTAGTTATTAATTTAGTAAATTAAGAGACACAGATAAGCGCTAGAATAAAGTGCTCAAGTCAATGGTTACATGATCCCCTTCATGAAACATAGTTATGGCTGCATCATGCTGCAGGGAGCTACAGTTAAGCCCAAGACTAATAATTAAAGTAATCTTTTAATTTTACCAACATGTTTCTTCTGACTGAAAATAATTTTAATGCTTGGAGTGGCCTAGCCAGAGCCCCAACTTGAATCTGATAAATAGTCTAAGCTAAAGATTAGGGTGATGGCAATGAGGCCTTCCAACTTCAAAGATTTAGAGCTCAGCAAAGAAAAATTGTCAAAATACCATGTATAATTTCCCTACCCTTCACAATATACTCTAGTTTGTTTCTTTTTCACATAAAAATCCAAATAAAATACATGTTTTAATAAAATACAACTTTTGTGTTTGCAAAATGACAAAATGTGATAAATTCCATAGGGTGTGAATACTTTTGCAAGGTTCTGTAAATGCTGCAGGAAAATGTATAATAAGTCAGTTTGGTTGCTGTGAATATTAATGACCCTTTTCCCTGATAAACAGGGGGATTGAGCTGACTTGTACCCAAAGACATAATTTGAATCTGGGGAGGTCACAGGAAACATTAGCAAATTATCTACCCGGTCCCTTCCAAGATCTCCCAGCAGATAATGGAAAAGCCAATCTATTTGGCTGATCGGTATCTTATCGGCATAGGCTGAGAAAAGCTTGCAGTAATTTCACTTGATATGATAGAAGATTTCCCCTCACTTTGAGATTAGCTTTCCCTCGGGGGGCTGTGCTATAACTGTAAGCCTGTAACAAGGTGAAACATTTGTGGAATTCACAACTATATTTTCAATGAGGCTCGAGAGGAGAGGACGCCACTGAAAGGAGGTATATGTGAATGGATGAAAATATGCATGTAATTTATTCATAGCAGATGACTGACAACATGTTCAAATTGCTCATCTGTAACAAATAATTTTAGATAAAGTAAAATGTAAACGTATAATAAGAAAAGTTAGTCAAGTTTTGCAAATAAAAAAAATATATAACTCAAATCATACATTACGAGGAACTAAGGGCTCACATTGGTTTATATATCAGCCATAAAGCAAAAGAAGAAGAAAAAAAAATTCAGCACTAAATAGAGTGCAGTTTTTCTGGCAGTTGTGAGCCTGTAAATAGGAACTGGTGATCTGGGATAAATGCAAACATCAGCATGCTAAAATGCTCACAATGACTATGACAACATGCTGATCTTATTCAGGTGGGTGCAAATCATTAGACATCATTAAAAGTGTAAACAGCACTGTGGAAAACTGCCCCTCACAGGTTTTATCTCTTTAGGTTTGTTGAAATAAAATGCTAATTTGTAAATCTGAATACTTATTTACCTATTATGTGTAAGCAGGAAATTAATAAAAACGGTCTGAAAAGATTTTCTCACATTGTCATTATGGTAGCCAAGCCATTTCCTTTCTATACAATTCCACTCATTCTCGTCTCCTTTCAGTGCTCTGTCTGAGATTTGTCCCACTGAGCTTGATTTCTCAGGATGAATTTTGTCCTGGCCAATCAGTGAACAAAAGGAGGAGTTGTGAATGATGAGGCTGAGTTTCTGCATTGTTTTTGAATTGTAGTCTGCCTATGGTTCTAGTTTGGCAATGGCAGTGGAGGAAGTGAACAAAGCCATTCAGGCAAAAGAAACACTTTTTCAAATAAAATTTTTCAATATTAAACCTTACATAAAATGCTTAGAGTAGGTAATGGGTATATTAGAACAGGGTAATGTCATAATGATGGATGTGAGGACTCTAGTGCAAGCAACAACTACACACACATAAAACAGATTTACCAGATTCATTTGAATGTGCAAACAGCGTAGTAAAATGTGAAAAAAAAAACTAAACGGGTGTGAATACTTTCTGGTGGCACTCAGTTTATCCAAGCCTGTGCGAGTAGTCTTTTATCCTGTGGAGCAGAGAAAGCCAAAATAAATTTTCCACAGTGGAAAAAGAACAGTTTAAATGCTGCATGAAAAGCCCATCAACATGACATTCATACCGATATTAGTAAAGTTCACTCTAGCACTGTAGGTTGTTGCTTAAGGAAAAATGTATTTTTAATATAATAAATAAATGTACTCATTTGACACTTGCCCTTTACTCTCCTGTTTGCTCAGATTTTTGTTTCAGTTTAGCCCAACTAAGCTACCATTAGGCGGGGTGGTCCACTTTGACAGGAATGATCTGTGACTGCTGTGGCTATAAAGTGGAAACAGATCCGTGGTTCTGTTCACGGCCGCTTGAGGTCCACAATTCTCAGGGGATAAATCAGCTGTTCTTGTGCAACAATCAGTTCGATTCTATTGATTGTGCCACCAATTTAAATCACTTTTTGTGTGCATTTAGTAATGATTTAAATAGCCCCTTATTCTCCATTCATAGCCTGAAAACGGTTCTACTGATGAACACTGGTACTCAGTGCTCTTTTTCATGTAGAAACCTTAAAATTCAGGGATTATGACTTAACAGCTGAAAAAAGCTAGAAGACGATTTAGCTTTTTTACTACATGGTAATTACTTGAATGTTTTAATATAAATGTTTAAAGAAAGTGATTACATACATTATTTATTCATCCAAAACTGGAAAGCATGATACTGTGAACCCCCATCTATTTGTGGTTCAGTATTTGCAGATTTTTCTGTGAAACATAACTCCAAATTATTCATGGAAAATTCACCTATTAACAAATTTTTTCCGTTAAGCATGATACATGAACCGGGATTGGTTGGCATTTCCAAAGCAGCCAATCCAGGAGTGTCATTCATTTTCCTTGGTGCTAATTGACTGTACACCCAAGAGCAGAGATAAGGAAGACTGAAGATGTTAGCTTCTGTGATAGAGCTAAGACAGTTTCCATTGTGTGTATTAATGCATATTAAGGTACATTTGGTGTTTGAACTATCAAAATAAGTAGTTATGTGTTTTAGAGGGAGTCAATCTTTAGCTATTTGCAGGCTGCTGTGGACCCTAACCCCCACAAATAATGGAGGTCCAACGTACTAATAATACCATCTATTCCCACGGCCAAACAAAGTGGCAGCAGCGTCATGTTGGGGGATGTTTTTCAGGGATAGGTGGTTTTACAAAATACTGACTAGGAGGTCTGAATAGGAATGCACGCCTTTTCTTTTCTTTACTTTTTTATTTTTATTTGTAAAAAAAAAAAAAACAAAAAAACAAAAGAAGAAAGAAGTGAAACTATGTATATGCAGAACAACGTATTGGTGCCACTCAACTACAGCTGGTAGGCTGTTGTTTTTTATCTTGAAGAATTACTTCTGTAGAGCAGAATATGCAAACCTTTATTCAAACCAAACAGAATTTGTGATTTAATTAAAAACATATTTTGATTTATTGTATTTTTTTTATTATTTTATACTATTGATTCTAACTTATTTTTAAAATAAAATTAATTTTTATTTATTTATTTAATTCATTTAAAAAAATATTTTTATTTAATTACTTTAGTCTGGTTTTATTTTGAGATTTTGCATGCTGACAGCTTTGTAAATGGATTGCCAAAAATTTAATTCAAACAATACAAACCTGTTTCTTTTCACATCCAAACAAAATAAAGATGTTTTGTCAAAATGATAAATAACAAAAAGATTTATTTTTATATTAAATGCATGTGTTCAGTACTTTTAACGTAAAGAAGTACAATCACTTCAACTTTAAGTGTTTCCGTAACACCTTAAAAATCGTATGCATGACTTTTCTAAAATAAATGCAGGAGCGGAGAATTTGAAGAGTGTTCATACAAAAATAGCCTACATTTCTGAGACCCGTGTTGCATGCCACGCTCTCCACTCAGTGTAACCTCCTCCCACTATGTAGTGCAGCGAAAAGCTGCGAGGTCACAGCTGCAGCGTGCGGGGGATGTGAGGGCAGGCAGGGTGGAAACCTGGGGCTCAGAAAAGCAGAGAAGAGGTTTTGTTGAAGGGAAGATTTAGAGGCTAACTCTTGCTTTCAGCATGAAGAGCAGAAAGTGAAACTTGCACAAATGAAACCTTGTAAGCAGAGGACACCAGTCATGACCCTTTGACTTCTGCTACAGGTTTCTGGGGTGTTTACACTCTAGTGACAAAACTCAAAGAAAAAAGAAGGCCTTTACACTAAGGACAGAACTTAAAATTTAACAACGTCTGACAGAGAAATTTTATTACTGCCAATTTCTGGTTTCACATAACAGTTTACTTAATTTCTTGTGTCCACCCATCCTTACTTTGAACATGCTTTTGCACTTGAAAAATGTATGATTGTATCAAGAAGTCCTGGTTTATTGTTTTAATTTAAAGTTCAATGAACTATGATAGATAAGACTGGATCAACATAGGGTCTCCCAAAGCAACCCTAATATATGCTGCTACTTTTGATGAAAAGCCACAAAAGTATCAGTAAAAACATCAGTAATTAGACACTAACATTTTTATACACTTTTCCATGTACTATTCTCATTTGTATTCCTGTTTTTACTGTAATTTTTATTTCATTTTTTTGTTCCCATTGTAAATAAGGTGTGTTTCTATTATATATTGGGCCTTCAGGTACATTTGGACAGGGTGAGTAAAGAGCATTTCATCCTTGCCTTGAAAATTTATAGCGAAACTAAGTGTGCTTGAAAAATTGGCTTAGAAAGTCAAGTCAAGTTTATTTGTATAGCACATTTCAGCAGCAAGGCAGTTCAAAGTGCTTCACATCATGAAAACATCAATTAAGTATACAGCAAATCATCAAAACATCAAAATCATCAAAATTATCTAGCAAATACACATGAAAATCATCAAAAACATCAGCAAAAATATTGATCAATGATTCACTTACTTTATCTAACTGATTTACACTCAAACTTCCACCCTTTGAAAAACCAAGCTTTCCAGACTACTAATCAAAGATAGCTCTAAACAGGTGGGTTTTTAGCCTTGATATAAAGGAACTCAGTGTTCGGCTGTTTAGCAGTTTTCTGGGGGTTTGTTCCAGATTAGCAGTGCATAAAAACTGAAGGCTGCTTCCTCATATTTGGTTCTGGTTCTGGGGATGCAGAGCAGACCAGAAACAAAATACCTGAATGGTCTAGAAGGTTGACAATGACAACAGGTCTTTAATGTATTTTGGTGCTAAGCTGTTCAGTAATTTATAAACTAACAGAAGTATTTTAAAGTCCATTCTCTGAGCTACAGGGAGCCAGTGGAAGGACCTAAGAACTGGGGTGATGTGCTCTATTTTCCATCTTAGTGAGAACACGAGCAACAGTGTTCTGGATCATCTGCAGCTGTCTGATTGGCAGAACTGTTAAGACAGTATTGCAGTAATCAATCCGACTAAAGATAAACGTATGGATGAGTTTCTCTAGATCTTGTTGAGACATTAGTCCTTTGATCCTGGAAATGTTCTTCAGGTGATAGAAGGCTGACTTTGTAACTGTTTTTATGTGTCTCTGAAGGTTCAGGTCCGAGTCCATCACGACACCCAGATTTCGGGCCTGATCACTAGTTTCTAGCTGTAATAACTGAAGCTACGTGCTTACTCTAGATCGTTCTTCTTTAGGTCCAAATATAATGATTTCAGTTTTGCTTTTGTTCAGCTGGAAAAAGTTTTGGCACATCTATGTACTGATTTGTTCTAAGCATCTGTTTAGTTCTCAGATGGGTTCGGAGTCACCTGGTGACATCGTAATATAGAGCTGTGTATCATCTGTGTAGTTATGGTAACTAATCTTATTACTTGTTATAATCTGAGTTAATGGGAGCATGTAGATATTAAATAGGAGGGGTCCCAGGATTGAACCTTGTGGTACTCCACATGTGACTTCTGTCCGCTCCGATGAGGAGTTGCCTATTGAAACAAAGAATCCCTGTCCTTTACGTAGGATTTAAGTACCATACCAGAGAAACACTTCACCAGAGTCATACCTAATGTGACATCACACAGAGTTGTGGTAGCCATCGAAGAAGAAGCTGACCCCTGAAATCCAGTAGTAAGAAAAATTACTTGAGCTTCAGAGAAATTTTAATACCAGGTAATAATATTTTTATGACTTATGCATTGTTCTATTGTAATAATTAACAAAAACATATATGATCCAAAAGTGTGTCAAATTAAACATAATCTGTTTAGAAATTCTGCTTAGTTTTTTTTTTTTTTTTTTTTTTTTTTTTTTTTTTTTTTTTTTTTTTTTAATTGTGCATTTTCTTGTCCCAAATTGCTACATGGGCTGTGGCAATGTTTAACCATTTAAACAGTATATAATGAAATGCACCACTGATATGTGCACATAAACCCTGATCTAAATGGACTACAGAGATGTTGCTACTGCAGACAAGTTTTAAGAAGATGTAGCAAAACAGTTGCAAGTAAATTGCTGTCAGAATAATATGGTCAGATAGTTTGACCTCAATAAGTTCTGTTAAATGAATTGTATAAATTGAAGATCACACTAAATGCTGTTTAGCAGTGGAGTGAAAGTATTACTAATGTGACAGAAGGGTAATGTGATATTGATGCTTGCAGGTGGCTTGTTCACTATGTCTTGTGTTTTTGTTCTTTTAAAAAACTCTTTAATTAGATTCTAATGTATGCAATTGAATTCCATTATGGACAGACTGAGTATGTTAGAAGAATAAAATGCAAAGATGGTGAAAAACTGGGGAAATCAGTCATAAAGAAGTAGGGCCTCTACTTGGGCATGCCATATTCCCAACTTTACAGTTCAAACTGAGGTAGGTCTTAGAAAAGGACAAAAGCACGAATAGCATGGCTAATAACCTCCATTTTTACAGCATAAAGGATGGCACCAATGAAACTCTCATCTTTTTCACTGTTTTTTTTCTTGCTGTTTTGTGTTACATATTTGACTAAAAAAAATTGCATTTTTAATGTTATTTAAAACTTGTTTCCTCTCCACAAATTAAAATAACCTGTATTTACATCAAGTACTATTTCAATCCCCTTTCAGAGCACACTTATGAAACCTTACACAGTGGCATCAAACTCATTTTGCCAGGAGTAGTTTTTGGCTTTATTAGCACATGTATATCTGTTCTTAATGGCATCCATCCCTCTATATACTGCAGAGAAGGCTTAGCGTTCAGCTGTAAAGGCCATCTAAAGCCTTTAAATCTCAATTCCACCTAATGAGGGCACAAAGGGAATTTCTAACTGAAATACATTACTAAGGAAAATCATGCTCGGTGCCACAGAGCATGATTTTGTGTATTCATTATACACAAACTGCGTATAATGAATACACAAACTGCTCATACTGTTTCTGTTTCCCAGTCTATGAATCAAGCTATAAACTCAGTTTACAATAAAAAAGCTCTGCCAGTTACAGTGCCTTGCAGAAGTATTCACACCCCAGGAACTTTTTTACATTTTGTCAGATTACAACCAAAATCTGTGTGTAGTTTATTGGGATTTTATGTGAAAGATCAACACAAAGTAACGTAAATTCTGATGAAGATCGAAAAGGATGCATGATTTTCTAAGATTTTTGAAATTAAAAATCTGAAAAGTGTTGCCTGCATCTGTATTCAGCCCTCTTTACTCGAATTATCTTATTAAAAAAATCCAGTGCTACAAGCTGCTTTCAAAAGTTGCCTAATTAATAGAGTCTATCTGTGTGTTAGGCCTCACAGATTTATTCATAAAGACTTAGAAACACACCAGACAAGAAAAAGATGTGAAGAAGTTTAAAGCAGGTTAGGCCATAAAACAATGACATACGCTTTCAATATCTCACAAAGAACTGTTGAAACCATCATCTGAAAACTGGACACAGTAAACCTGTGGAAAAAGGTGCTGTGGTATGAGAATCAAACTGAACCTTTTGGCCTACATCTAAAACTCTGTGTGAAGCAGAAAACAAACATTGAACATCACCCTGAGCACACTGTTCCTACAATGAAACATGGTGGTGGAAGCAACATAATTTGGGGATGATTAATGATGAAGACAGAAAATAGATCAAGTAAAATATAGAGCAATCCTGGAAGAAACCTGTTAGAGGCTACAAAAGACTTGAGGCTGGAGCAGGAGGTGTATTGGTCTATGAAAATTTATGCAAGACACTGTGTTTACATATATGACTGAAATGTTTGCTTTACTGGATGGAATGCATGAATCAGATGCTTTTTTCACTACCAAGACACATATTTTTAGTCATAATTATAATGAAAATGTTTTCAACACAGATTGGTTTCAGATTTCTATACCCTGCCCTCCTGCTGGGAAAAAAGCTGGTAACCTCTGACGTGTAAATGTGAATGTTTGCCCCGAGTCATTTGCTTGCCAACAGACATGAAGGCTCAGGGGAAATGAGGTGTGACACACTGGCCCACACACGCCGGGTTGTGGCAGTTGCTGATTTGATGATTCGGTGAGCTTATAGTTCTCCTGGTGAAATGCATCATCCTGTTTCAGATGCTGACTGTAAATAGCCTACTGTTGGCTGTAGAAGTAGGGGGGTTTGACTTTCACTTCATATCCCTTTATCATCCTTCATTTCATCCAACACATTAGTCATAGTCTCCCTGAAAGCCTCAATGTTTTGTTGCACTTCAAAGAAATTATGCTTTTTATTTATCTGGTGCTTTTTCACATGAAGAATCAGCTCTGATTACCTTGTGACGGCTGATAATTGATTACAACATTTAAGGCTTGTTTGCAGCAGCTGAGCAGATAACAAGCTCTGTTTGCCAGCAACTTTCATCATAACCCCCCACACCTGGACAGATGGTGGGATAGAAACAAAAGGAGCTGTGATAATCTCAAGATACCCCAGGTTAAAATCATCTTAGCACAAAAGTTGGAAAAAACAATCTTCTTTGAGATGAAAGGAGCTTGTGTTTGTACATTCCCCTGAAAATATCAAAGGCCATCTATGCTGCATATCTGCCTTCTGGAATGTAAGTTCATGTAAGGTGACATTGACTGTAAGTCCAATTTGCTTTCAGTCAGAAAGAATATCTTGTACAGAGATTCCTGCTCCTTTATTTATAACAGTCTTGATTATTTCTTGCCTTCAAAGTCTGCTTTAATATTGCCTCAGTCACAGGTGTCAAAACTACAAGGCCTTTGAATACACACTGTCACATTTCTGTCAAATTATTCCTCTCTTGCCTTTGCCGTTTGTTTGCCATCAAACAGCATCAACCTGAGCCTGTGTGGTATTCTCTGGCCTTTGTTTGTATATGTGATTGTGTGAAGTTTTTTTTAGAGGATGGTGTGCACACAGACACAAAGTACAGCTGACGATACCTTGTGTTAGCTTGATTGATTTCTGTGAAAAATAAAACTACCAAAAACTGCACTTATAAAATGAATGGAGAGTTTTATCATTAGAAGAATTCTGCAGGTCATTTTGATGCAGTGAGTTCAAAACAACACTTAGTAACATAACAAGATGATGCACACGCTGATGTGCTAAATGAATGCACAGGAACAGAGCTGCTTGGGCACAATCATTAGAAATTAGTGTTTATTAGTGAATTTAAGTCATAAATTCATCAAAAAGCAGAAAGGATAGAAAAGGATCAAATTAAGAATCTGACAAAGGACAATCTCATATACAGTAACCTAATAAGTATTTATATTTGAACTTTTCCACACGTTGTCTCATTAAAGTCAGTTGATTGTGTTTATTGGTATTTTATCACTTTTAATTGTTTTTAGCTGACAAAAATCTGTAAATTTTACATTTGTATTCAGCTTATTCAGAGTTAATTGTATGTGGAACCAACTTTCTTCGGAACATCACTCAGCTTGAGTCAGATTGGATGGGAAACATCTGTGAATATCAGTTTCTAAGTCCATTGGTTCTAAGTTGGATTTAGGTTTGGGGTTTGGTTAACCTGTGATTTAATCTAAAACAGTGGTGTCCAAAGTCAGTCCTCAACAGCCAGTATCCTGCATGTCTTACTTCTTTTCCTGGTTCTACACATCTAAATCAAATGATAGTTCATTAGCAGACATCTATGGAAGGATGATGGACATGCTGAGGAGATAGTGGGACCATTTGAATCAGCTGTGATGAAACTAAAACTGGCAGGACATTGGCTCTTGAGGACTGGAACTGGATACCCATGATAAATCATGTCATTGTTGCTCTGGCTGAATGTTTGGGGTTGTTGTCGTGCTTGAAGGTAAACAATTGACTCAATCTAAAATCTTTTGCAGCCTATAACAGCTTTCTTTCCAGTGTTATTCTGTATTAAGCTTAAACACTCTTCCCATCAACTCTGACCAGTTTTCCTGTTCCTCCTGAGGAAAAGCATCTCCACAGCATGATGCTGCCACCACAGTGTTTTACCATGGAAACGATGTGTTCAGGGTGATCTGCAGTGTTTGTGTACTTCCACCAATAATGTTTTGAACATTTGGTCTCATGTGGCCAGTGCACCTTCTTACACATGTTGCTGTGTTCCCTGCATGACTTTTCCCAAACTGCCAGGACATCTTTCGTTTAAATCACAAGCAAATATTGACTAATTAGGCATCTTCTGTAGGAAGTTGTTTGAACTGAATTTCATCAACGGGGTATCTGAGTAGAGGTGACTGAATGGAAATGGATGACATGCTTTAAAATTTTTATTTATAAACAAAAATTTAAAATGACTTATAAGGACTTATAAACACTTCCCTCCAGTTCACAATTAAGCAGCATTTTGTATAGGTCTGTCACATACGTAAAATCCCTTGAAATTTGTGGTTGCAAGGTGACAAAAGGTAAAATAGGCCGGATTTTATTTATTGTCTATCATATCTCTAATGACAGAAGACATCGTAATCAAGACTGAGCAAAAATCTCTGCATACATTAAATATCATGGTGCAGGCCCAGATTGGCTAATCGAGAAATTCTGGACATATCCAGATGGGCCGGTCTGACGTTAGGCAATGGTCGGTTTTATCTTTTCTTTTTCTTTATCATCAGGTGTGCAGTCTTGGCATTGGGCAGACTCGGCGCCACGGGGCAGGCCGTGCCTTCCCAGTAAGGTATTCCCCCCCAAAGACAGGTTACAATGGGGACATGTCCCCCGCACATTTTTCAGTCCTTACAACTGTTTAAT
Source organism: Anableps anableps (assembly GCA_014839685.1). Classification (NCBI taxonomy): domain Eukaryota; kingdom Metazoa; phylum Chordata; class Actinopteri; order Cyprinodontiformes; family Anablepidae; genus Anableps; species Anableps anableps. The sequence goes on from CM026066.1 coordinate 20,791,240, forward strand.
TCGTTATTAACAAGGGCTGTAACGTGTTTTTCTGATTTGAAATGGACCATGAGTGTTCACATGCTAATGTCGATTACACCTGTGGGTCATGGTGCTGGGCAGAGCTGCATGCTGGTGTGTTAGAATCATGGCAGGAAACCAGCAAAAGGCAAAAAAAAAGAAAAAAAAAAAAAAACAAAACAAAAAAAAAAACAAAAAAAAAAACAGTTTTTTCCAAACAAACTGGGTAGGTTGAATAATGATGTTGGATGCAGATAATGTTAGCTAATGATGAGTTAATCCATGCCAATATCACATTAGGCTTGTTAACAATGCTGTTGTTACCTATCTTCAGAGGTGGGTAGTGACTAGTTATTCAGTTACTCAGTTAAATTTAATTGACAAACTTTTTGGAAGGACTTTTAAAGAGGGTTTTACTGCACTGTACTTTTTTACTTTTACTTGAGTAATATTATTATGAACTATTGCTACTCTTGCTTAAGTAAAATTTCCAGATATTCTATCCAACACAAATAACTTCAACGTAGAAAGAACAAACATATTTTAACCAAAAATAACACACCAACAGACCTCTTGTTTTTACACCAGCTTTGTTATTCTAATGTTGTTTTCTATCTGCTGAGCCTGTTGGGCCATTTGGAGATCAATAAGATACATTAAACACTACATATTGTCTCTAGAAGTACATTATCCAGTTCTACCATGCACACATTACCTATTGTAAGTATTAATTTTATGTAAAGTTTAATATTGGAAAAAAAAACTATTTGAAAAAGTGTTTCTTCTGTTGCAATTTATTTTGTATTTATTTGTAGATTTTTTATTTTAGTCTTTTAAATGTCAGAATATGAACCTGACTTTGTATTTTGTCTGTTTGATTACATCCTTTTAAAAATATTTAACCAGATTATATGATCAGTTACTCAGTGCTTGAGTAGCATTTTTACCAAATACTTTCTACTCTTACCTAAGTAATTTCTTGGAAAGCTACTTTTTACTTTTACTTGAGTAATTACAAGGCTTTACAGAACAGTGCGTTATTGTAGACTTAACGCGTAAGATGATAATTACATGATTTTAATAATGATAGGTCGTTATCTAAAGTGGGCCGGTCTGAAGCATGAAACTCCAGGGCTCAGTGAGCCCCACTCTGGCCCTGTCATGGTGTCTTGTTTTTTTTTTTTATCCAACATCAGCTTTGTTAAAATAAAAAAGTATGTAACAAAGCTGTCAGCAAAACAAGAAAGGAAGGAAGCTGAAGTTGTGCCTCAGCCACCATGATCATTGGAAGATTGTCAGGTGTGTCGTAATGATGGGTGGTGTGGCTTAGCGATGTTGTCTCTGAGAAAAGACTTTTACGTCCTGCGCACATAGAGTGGCACAGCTTCTTAAATCCACCCACACCTTTCTTCACTTTATTGCCTTTTCCTCTCCTTTTGCTGCTGGTGGTCAGGTGTCCTCTTGACTCTCCTCCCCAGAGGGCTCTCTCCCCTTTTTTCACTTCTCCCTTATCTGACACATCAAAGGATCTCATTACGAGCTGTGACACCAGCCCCACCCTTAGCCGACCTGCTCCTACACTCAAATTTAAATCGCTCCACATTGTATTCATAATAGGTAATGTCATGGACTGCTCTCTCTGATGTTGTACAGGCACCCCGTTTCTGTGCCTTTCAACCTCTCTCTATTTCAACCTCACATGCCTGTCAGACATCCCTCTATAAAATTCTCTTTTATTTATAGCTTGTTTGCTTTTTATAAGGCAGCTGTGTAGACCAAAGTCTCTCATCTTGTTTGATGTGCACATCTCTCATCTGTGATTACTAAGTGAATCCTAAAAAAGAGGGACAGGCTGTTAAATGAAACGACTGTAGTGGAGGCTTCTTAGTGGAGATTATTCGCCAAGCATTTTATTTGCCTCTTCTCCTCCTGACAGCACATAATTTGTGTCTGAGATCCAACAGGCAGAGGAAGCTCAACTGCAAAGGCGACTTCTCTGTCTTTCAGACATAAAAGCAGCAGTCTAACACTGAGATATTCTTCTAATGCCACACTCTAACTTGGAAACTTCCCAGACCTTACCTGTTAGATCAGAAATCCCAGAGCTAGAGCCGAGGGCGTAATTAACTGGAATGGGGTCCCTCTCTTGTCACCTCGTTTGCCTCCTTAATTTATTAACTAAACAGAACAGAGCCTCGCCGACAGGCTGTTAAAGGAGCTTTCTTTGCATGTCATAAATAATCTCCTTTGCAGTCAGTATTTTTTTCTTTTTTTTTTATCTGGAGACTTTGAGCAAAGCCAGACATAAAGATAACAAGACAATCGTAGACAACAGCGTTCTTAAGGTATAATAGAAGTTTAACTTTTTGCCGACTAGTTTGACAGATTTGCCTCAGTCCCCACCTACAGACAGCCAATTAAAGCAGTATACAGTCTAGCATTGATGCTCTCACTTCACTGCTCCAGCCAGAGCACACAGGTCAACATGGATGTGTGTGTTTGTGGTTTGTGTGTGAGCAGCATATCCGTGTTTGAAAAGGGACACGGAAAGTTCATGCACAACGGCAAGGGCAACTCCTCCATCTCTAGACATTTATCTGACACTTGAGAGTTCTAGATGAAGGATACAGTACTTTTTTGGATGGGGATGCTTGAGTTTTATTTCATAGGATGTTTTGTTTTTTCTGCCCACTGAGGATTTATTTTGGCAGGGCTGTTACTCAAAAGTACTGCTTTTTTCTCCTCTTCTGTTTCAACTTCCCATTTATCTCCAACCTTTATTTCTCTACAAGGCGCAGGGAATTTCACATACAGCCTCTCTTCCATTTGATAAACTTTTTTGAGATTTTGTATAACCAAGCACATAAAAAAACAGCAGCCATGAGGAGGCAAAAAAATGGAGGACAATCATTCTGTCAAGGTGCTTTGAAGAGCAGAGTGCTGCAGCAGCAGATTAATGTCCTCATAAAGGCAGGGAGGTGATTTTGATGAAAGACTTTATAGATTTTGTAGGTGGTCCACCTCTTTTAGATGATATTTCTTTTGTAATTTTTCCACATACTCGAAGCAAAAGGAAGGAGAGGGTTTATGTAGAAGAATGAGCAAGCAGATGGGGACTCATGACGATTCTGTTTTATTGATTGTTACCTCTCAGAAACAATAGACTGAATGCATTACCTTTAGCTTTGTCCCCTTAAAACACAACTATTCACAATTCTCACAACTCAAAGCCACTTGTGCTGCAAAAATTAAGAGGAAATTATCCAACAAACCTCTGAGGCCTTTACAAAACAGCTTTATTTGTACTGAGATTAAATTACACACAAGTAGGGTCTGTTTACTTATATTCTGAACTGTTCCCCTGTAGCGCTGGCTGTATGTTTAGTGTGAATCTCCATCCCAGTCTAAAAATGTTTACAGCCTCTAACTGGTTTTCATCTAGTTTTGTCCTAAATTTAGCTGAGCTTCCCTGTCCCTTCGAAAGAAAAACATTCCCACAGCATGCTGCCACCATCACTATGTTTCAAAAAAGTCTCAACAACCTAATAAAGAAGGCTGACTCTGTTCTGGGGACAACTGAAGAACCTTTGGAGATGATGGTACAAAGAAGGATTTTACATAAAATCAAGAAAATTATGGACAACCCTGACCGTCCTCTTCATGAGCCTGTCATAAAAAACAGTGTCTTCAGTTGGAGGCTTCTTCAAATTTGTTGTAATACACTACAGATGATCTTTCCTGCCCATAGTCATCACCATCTACTACAACTCTAATTAAATGAGTAACAGCAACATTTAACTTACCTTTGGGATCAGTAAAGTATTTTTTAATTGAACTGAATCTAATGTTTCACCATAGGGATGGTGTTTTCATAGTAATAGTTTTCTGCTACAGATAGCTTTTTGCATTCAAGTCAAAACATCCTTTTGGTCTCTTTCACATAAAATGCATAAAACAAACGATGCATTCAAGTTTGTGATTCTAATGTGACAAAATTTGAGAGGCTTAAATAAATCATCCCAACAGAATTGTGCTGCCATCACATGTCACCATGTTTTACAGGGACGGTCTGTTCAGGGTGATTGTGCAGTGTTAGGCCCCCCTCAGTTTTTATCTCATTTGATCATAACACCTTCTGGCTGCATATTTAAGTATGTTTGTGGTTGTTTCCCTGCTGGAAGGTGACCCTTCAGTCCCATCTCAAGCCTGATGCATCCTCTAACAGGTTTTCGATGAAGATTGTCTTGTCTTTAGGTCATTTCATGTTCTTATTAACTTTGATTAGCTTCTGTGTCCGTATGGAAGAAAACCATTCCCACAGCATCATGTTGTCACTGCCATGTTTCACTGTTGCGATGGCATAGCAATGTATACACATATAAGCCATATAAAAAGTTAAAGAGGTATGAAATATCCCCACAGCATTATGCTGCCATCACGATGCTTGAAGGTGAGGATGGTGTGCTCAGGGTGATGCATGGTTTTAGTCCTCAAAGATTTTGGTCTCATTACTTACTAGGTGACTTTTGACTGCAAATGGTTGCATTGGATTTTATTTTGCATTTTTTTTTCATAAATTAAAAAAAACATGAAAGCCCAACCATTCCACTTTGCAATATGCACCACATTGTTTATCTGTCACATAAAATCCAGATAAAACATACTAAAGTTTTTGGTTGTGACATGATAAAAATTCTAATTTGTCTAACAATTATTGATAACTTACCAAAGTAAAGATAAATTAATAATTGATAGAAAAAGGAAACAGCAGCAGCTATCGATGTGGGCAGGTAATGAAGTGATAATGCCTCACAGCTGTAGCGGTTGTCAAGGAGTCATTGACCTTGATTCCTCCCAGAGTTCCTTTCTGCTTCCCCTGCTCTGGGTTGATAAGAGAAAACAAGAAAGCTCAGGCTGAAAAGATCTTTCAGATCAATGCTTTAGTCTTACAACACATTTAGACCTTGACATTGTTTTAAAATATCCCAGAATTTCATCCCATGTGCTTGAAAAATGACAAGCAAAAGTGAGGGTATATCCTCCCTGCTGGTGAGAGAAGTTTACTGAAGTGATAAATAAGATGATGTTTGCTTTTTGTAACATCAAAAGCAAACAGCAGCCCTTCCTGAACATTGACTGTATGTGATTGCATATTTGCCTTTAGGGCAAATTGAGGGTATGTGGAATACAAAGGCCATATGCTATACTTCTTCCCCTTTTTTGTCAGGTCCTTTTGATGAAATTCAATTTGATGGTCCAAACAGGAGTAAAAAAGAGAGAGTAGACAGAAGAGGGCTGAGCCTGAACCACACGAGCCAGGGTAAGGAGACCTCCCCCTGGGCCTGGCAGTCCAATCCAGTTTATTGATTTCCTGTCCTCTCCTTCAATATGTGGACTGCGCCAAACCCAATAGATTATGACAAACGTGCCCGCCAGAGACCACCGATCCTCTAATTGAGCTTGATGGAGTACAGCTAAGGATCAAAGGTTGGGAAAATTCGGTGACATAGCAGGTTTCTCCTCTCCTCCCATAGTCACTCCTTCAAAGTGCATAAAACAGACCAGGCCTGGGATGAAAAAGGGTGTCTCCCCTTCTTTCCATCAAGCCATCTCTCCTGTCTTGTCTACTCTGTGGCCACGGACAGTTTCACCACACTGCTGAGCACAATAGAGTCAGTGCTTTACAATAACAGTCTTCTGCCAAAAGCACAAAAAAACAAGGCAAGAGAAAAGCTCAGTGCTCTATTTTGATGAAAGTAACAAGCACAGCTTGTTGTAAATAGGCTTTCTGAAGCCTGAGGCAGCTTTTCTCCCCAGGGGACATGCTTTCTGCATCTCTCCCAGGGTTGCTGTCGCCAAAAGGTTCTCTGTGTAAGGGGGAAAGGGAGACATAAACAAGAAGTTCAGCTCTTCTAGCAAAGGCAAAATCATCCCTCTGTCTGGTATGAGCACTGGAATTTATTCTATTCAGATTAGGAAAAAGATAGTTAGGCTACAGTACATGTCTGTGTGTGGACTCCTGTGTTAGCTGTACTATTAGGATTACAGTTCAGGTGCACATAGAGACACATTGTTAACCGAGTGTGTTGGGGTGTTGAGCAGCTGGGTAAAGGAGTAGCACCCTGTCTGTCTGTCTATCTGGTAACTAGGATGTGTGCTTATTCAAATGAGTTCTGCTCGGGGCAACCTCTTGCAAATCAAGTGCCATCCACACTGGCATTGTCACACAAATTAGGAACGGATGTTTTGGGTAGAGCAGAGGTGTGCAGTCTGTGGACATGGTTAGACCTGCTTCTTTGACATATTAGTGTCTGTCTCCCTCAACCCCGACTGGATGTTCACTCTCTTTTTTTTTTCCCAAAAAGAAGGAAAAGGGATGTAAAAGATGAATGTCTCCAACCTGCCACCCATATATGGGAGAGTGTTTTTTTCTTTCAGTAAATCTCCTCAAACCTCTCTTCAGTTACCTTTCTCCTCAGTGCCTATAAGCCCCTCTGATCCTTTCCAATAATAATGGCATTGCCAGCCAATCTCTCTGAAAATGGGTTCAGCGCATACCTAATCCCATTTAATTACTTAGACACACAGGGCTCAGGACACACTCCTCAGGCGCCCCTTTGCCCCCCCTTCTGTAAGCATGCCCTGTTTGCACCCCATCCACCTTTTCTCATGAATTATGTATCGCTGGCTGCGAGGCGAGGGGTGATGATTCTGCCTGCTCTGTCATAAGGCTCAGGGAGAACCTTAGCTTAGTGTAAATATGGTGCCTGTCTGGGGTTGAGGTGCCCTATTGTGCTTGGTATTAAAAGCTCACCACTCTCCCACTCAGTCCCTCGACCGCTGTGGCGCTCGCAGCAGGAGGGGGCAGGGGTAATCGCACTGGCCTCCCAACACTTTGCTCCGCTGCAGCCATGCTCACGCTGACCGGCATTATGGTTGACAGTCATCATACCTGTTAGGTGGGGGGAAAATGGGAAAAGAAATGGAAGCTGAAAACTGCAGAAATAGCCATGAATCAGCCCAGGTTTATTGTTGATTTGTCCAACAAAAGACACACACAGCAAGGAAAAGCACCAAAACTTTAGAAGGAAACTAAAATCAAACAATGTAGTACTCACTGTGATCTTTGTAAGATAAACTGAACACAGGATGAGAATGGCAAGTAGTTTCTTTTGTTCTTACACAAATATCTTTATGAAATATGAACTCTCACAAGAAATGGGCCTGATCAATATACACTGATTGGGAAAAGATATCAAAAGTACATTTTAGGCCTGCCGTCATATTGGCTGAGATGCAAGCACTTGTAGGCATATTGCAGCATTTGTGTTAAACAAAGCTTTTCAAGGTAGTTATTGGGAAGGTTTAAAACATTTTTTTAAGAAACAGGATGAAAGCAGCAAAGGATGGTGAAGGAGTTGCAACGTAACCATAGATGCCATTTGTAATTTTCCAATCTTCAAGCCTAGCACAAAGTGCTAGGTTCCGTCTAAGTCTTTTAAAAGCAGTAACTAAAAGGCTGGATTTGTATGAATATGTATATTTATGTATGTATTAAGATACAATGACAAGAGACATTGCTTCTCAAATATTTGGAACATTTAAAGAATATAAAATAAAAATAATAAAATATAGATTAAAAATATCCTCCTCCAGCAATGCTGATTTTGAGCTGCTGGATTGCCGAATAATTCCAGCGCACCATAAATTTATGGCAGCGTACTGTTATGTCTTGATGCTCTGCAGAAGCACATCTATATAGCCCAGAAAGGTGATGCAGATTATACATATCTACTGCATGTTCCATAAATTGTCAATGCCCCTGGACAGCTGAATATTTATACAATTAAACCAAGCTGGAAAACACCAGGGCTAAACTTATTAATATTGTGCCACGTTACTCAACAAACAAAACTAAGCATTATCAACCATCAGAGACCAGAAACCCAACACGGAGCCAAAGGGATATTGAAGATAAAACAAATAAACAGAAATGTCCTGTGCGCAAAAGTTTTTCCCCTATAAGTTCCTGTACAGGCTTGGATGAAGCACATTTATTTTGTAATAGATTGGGCTTACCTTGGTTTGCAATGCTTGGGTCAAGTAAGTAATATCCCTTATTTCTTTGTCACTGAAAGATTGGAGGTAAGATTGAACCGACGGATTTAGAGAGCATGCGATGGGAGGAGGTGCGGGAGGGACGGGGGAGTTGCGGAGTTAAATACAGCTGTTTAGAGCTTTGATTTGATTTATTTATAAATGTTTTCACAACTGCATTTTACCACATTGTATACTTATTTAAATGAAATGTATTATTATTATTATTATTATTATTATTATTATTATTATTATTATTATACCCTTAAAATAATTGCTTTCTACTTCATCTTTCTTTTATGGCCACTCTGCTCTCCGATACTCTCCATGATGACAGCCAGTTTCATATGCGAAATCCTAATTAAAAAAGGGCGGTCTGCACCACTTTTACACTTGCAATTTTTGTAGATCGCGTGCAACACATCCACTTACTGCACATGCATTTTTTTTTCGTTTATGCAATTTAGCGCTCCTTATTTGGAATCTTTGTAGATCAGGCCCTGTGTTTTTGTCCTGGAATGGGAAAATATTGGTGTCAGTTTCATGCATTTAAACTCAGGCATTGGGAATATATTGGGACCCAAACAGCATCTCTAACTGCAGCTGCTGTTGTCAATTCCAGATGCTGCCTGCTACAGCATTGGGTTGCAGCGAGAAGCAGCGGAGCACACTGGATAAATCATGCTGTCCACTCCTTATGCGCTCACTTGACAGGATCAGACTTCAACTCACCAGCTGCGATCAAGTGCTCGGTTGTGCACACTTGCAGCCATTATATACCCCTACCACTTTGTCACTTACTGGTTGGAAATGTGATGACATGTTCATTTAGAGGAACTCTCCACTCTAAGGTTGTATACGTTTACAGGACCTGCTAAATAAAGTACAAGATGACCATCTACGGAGGAGTGTATATAATTGGCAGTGTCACAGTTCTCTCCTTGCCCTTGGAAGAGAAAAAGAAAGATGATGTCTGTGTCAACTCTGAGATGGTTCGCTGCTGTCTGTCAGGGCCCTTAGCACATTTCCCTGAGCTTTATACAGACAGGGCTTGTCTCGCTGCCCTCAGCAGCAGACAGACGTCTCATCTTTATCTCCCCAGGTTTTTACCTAATCTGTTTCTCTCCCCCCTTGCCCTCTCTTGGTGAATCTGTCATAAATCATTTTTGGATTCTGGCCCTGTTTGCACAGAAGGTTTCATAAAAGGAGAGGAACGGGCATCAGATACCCATCCTAAGTTGTGATTAAATTACACGGGATATGAAATGCTGTAGTTTGGAATCCATTATACTGCTCAATAAGACTCTTCACGCTGTAATATGTCAGCACCGGCCCTGAAGGGACAAAAGCACAGATGGTACGGTATTTCTGCAATATGCATATGACTGAACAGTTTAATAAGAATGGTTGACAGCTGAAGGAACAACATACAAGTTGAGTGCACACAACTTCTTCATCATACAATGCTGCCTCACCATTAGTCCTGCCATAAAGACATCAAAATTTACCTGACAGCAGCTAATTTTATATGTCACACACAAAAGCTCAAAAACACAGCAAAATGAGTTTTTTTTTTAAACGCCCACACCAGGTGTTCTTAGCCACAGACGAAGGTTCATCTGAAGCTCAGTCTTCTTTACCAACAACAATGATTCCAGAGGTTAATTACAATGTTTTTTACTTCAGTTTTTTAGCTTTTTTCCATTTCACATTTACATAAAAACAACTAATTACATTCAATAACAAACTAAAGTGATGATAGCTCTAAATGGACTGGGCCTATCTGTCTCCATCTGTTAAAACCCACGGCCTCCTTTTTAAAGAGCTCTTCATTTTGACAAGTATCATTGAAAAAAAATTCAGTCGCCACGGCAACGGCAGACTCATTACATTTAATCCACTAATTGCTAACTAGTGCCACAATTGGCCGTAATTGCTTTGGGGATGCAGTTAACCCCTCGGTTGGTATGCAGAGCCAGGCGTCGGACAAAGGCCAAAGATGAGATGTGCCGGAGCACATAGAGAAGCAAAAACCCACAAAAAAAATCTGGGCATACTCCATCTTCATCATGCAAACATTCCTAAATTTCCAAGTGCAGTATTAATTAATGGGAGGTGGTTGCCATGGTGATTGATCGCCATATTCTCTGTCAGCAGTATTTAGTCAAATGGGCCCTAATGTTTGTTTGTTAATGGCGCCGTAAACAATGCTGCTGGAGTTCTTTTATTATCTCCACAGCGGCTCTGTTGGCACCTGGGCCATTCAGTGGTAGTTTGTACACCAGACATCAAATAGAGGGGAGGAAATTCATTTCAGAAATTGCATTTCTCTTAGCTTTTGCATTTGCAATGTGTAGGACACAAGCCGGTGACATTATATGTTATAATGAAAATGTTCAACAAAATACAGCTTCTGCATACAAGAAAATCCTCGTCCTGTGTAATAAAAGATGAAATTACATTCCACAGATAATCAAAGTCAAATCTTTAAAATAATTAAATAATTTTATGTGATAGAATGGCAAACAGTAGCACATTCACAAAACGAATTGAAAGGAGAATGAGACATGGCGTTCACAATTTTGAATGAATACAAATCTGAAAATGTGGAGTATGTTTGTATTCAGCCTGCTTTACTCTGATACCCTTAAATACAATCCAACCTTCTGTGTGTAAATACATATGGTAATAGCTCAGTATAAACCTGAACAAACAGCATCATGAAGACCAAGGAGGTCTTCACAGGCGACATCAGAAATAAAGTTGACTCACAAGAGACCAACATAGCTCCGGGGGAGCTGCAGAGATCCACAGCTGAGGTCGGAGAATTTATTGATAGGACAACTTTTAGCCATGTACTCAAAAAAATCTGGCCTTTATGTTAGAGAGGCAAGAAGAAAACAATTGTTGAAAGAAAGCCATGTGATGGACATCGTAGCATGTGGCCTCTGGAAGACAACACTCTGGTCAGATGAGACCAAAACTGAACATTTTGGTCAACATGCAAAACACTGCGTGCGATGGAAAACTGACACAGCACAATACCCTGAACATGTCATCTCCATGGTATAACATGCTGGTAGCAGAACCTTTCTGTGGGAGTGCTTTTTTTCAGCAGGGATAGTAAGGCTGGTCAGTGTTAATGGGAAGATTGATGGAGTTACATACTCGGGAATCTTGAAATACACTTTGAGATTGCAAAAAGACATGAGACTGAATAGGAGGTTCAATTTCCAGTCGGACAATGACAGTAAAACATATTGTTGATGTCCACATATGTAATAATGTGACATGTCAGGTTACAAATGAAATGACATCAGACTTATAGCGCTATATTAGAACACTGAAAGACACTGTACAATGAAATCAGTCATTCCCATTCCTGCACACGCTGATGACAAGCTACTAGATTGTAGTCACAGCTGCCCTTGGGCAGTCTGACAGAAGCTATACCACACCATTGGCCCTTCTGACCACCACCAGCAGCCAAGGTGGGTGAAGTGTCTTGCCCAAGGACACAATGACACAGACGGATGAGGCAAGGGCTCAAACCCACGACCCACCAATTCGCCACCATCGCCCCAAAGTGAAAAAGTGGAAAAATGTATTAGTTTCCAAAAGACGTATAGCTACTTTTGGAAAGTTTTGCAATGCAAATATATAAGTGGCATGTTCTAGTGAAATGACAAACATAAATAAAATAACTTGAAACATATAGAGCAACTTGCATGAACTGAACCTTAGCTGTGTGTGTGTGTGTGTGTGTGTGTGTGTGTGTGTGTGTGTGTGTGTGTGTGTGTGTGTGTGTGTCAGCGAACTGAACAAACCCAGACCTCTTTGAAGAGTGAAAGGCTCAAAGGATGGAGAGGCAATCCGAGAACTTCACAGGCACAGAGGGGAAATTGCCTTGAACCTTGAGGTGTATGAAAGTGCAATTTGTGTCCCATCTGTTCTGCTTCTCTTCCATTAGGAGGAAGGGTGCTCTAAGGCCACTGAGGAGAAAATGCCCCTGTGAGGGTCCCAAGGTACACAGAGGCTCTCGTAGATTTAATTTGCCAGGCTAGTCAATTCCTCTTCCTCTCTGTATTATTTCAGCTTTGATTGTTGTAACCTTGGTGTTCTTTGTTTGTTTTAAATATAAGCACAACATGTTTTTCTGTCTTCATGAAGAGGCACCTCACAAAGGGAGATTTAGATTCATGTCTGCAAAAGGTGGATAAGCAGTAATATTTCCATGACCATCTTTCCAGTAGAAATAAAAAAAACAATTGGCAGGCAGAAAGAAATGCATTTGAGACAAGACTGCAGCTCCAATGAATCCTCTCTGTCATACCACTTAACTTTTTTTTTTTTTTTTTTTTTTTAACTTTTTGCCCTTTCTTCAGAGGGATTTGCATGACAGAAGCCCAGAGAGAAGTTTGTTGCCCAGACAACCGATTGCCTCCATTTTACAGTTGGAGCAGAGGTGACTCTAGAGGTGTTGGAAACCTCGGCATCAGAGATTTGACAGTCCCAATGGAAACATGTTTGTCAGTGCCAGAGAGCTAGAGTGCATTACTGGCATCAGGAAATAAGAAGAATATTTAATGTATGTTAGTGGCATTAAAATCAGCTATTTAACTCAATAGGAAGGTCACTCAGTGACATTTTCATTGCAATTTCTCACATAGTGCCGTGTAAAGTATAGCTATTTTGTGTTTTTGTACCTCCATCACATTATTACGTGTCTATTTTGCGTTTTAATGGCGTTGGAATATATGCTACTTTGAGTAAGTAATACTCCACTGCCTATGCACCTGAAACGGTGGCATACATCGTTTGATCTGATACTAAACCAGGCTGCAATGGATTTTGTCTTAGAATGTTGAAAAATTCTGTGGGATTAGTATGGCAATTAAGATGTGCCACATATATTGCACATATGCACCACTGCTCCAGAATTTACGGAAGTGCTATGCATATGTAGCAAATGCCCCAATAACCATTACCTGATGTCCTGCTACACCATGCAGAAGCTTTGTCTGCACTTGTTAAGGTTCACTTATCCCCACATGCCGAATGCTTAGAGTGGTTTCAACTGAAGGCAGCTGGACCTACAGCACTTACTGATTATTTATGTTAAGAATTATTTGACCAGTATGGGGCACTGATCTTTGAACTTTAATCCACATCAGTGGATTAGTAGATTCTCAAATACATAAAAAACAAAGCAGTGGCATCATGGCATTGTCATTTAAGGCTCCCACACACTCAGATGTACTGTATTATAAATTCTATAATACAAATTATACTGTATTCTGTGAGCCATGTGGACTCCATGTGCATTGTCTATGGACGGTTGAGATTTCATTGTCAAGCGCACCAATTTCCTACATTTCTCGTGAAAAATTTCTTCATTTCCCATAATCTGAATGGATACTAGCAAGTTTGATGAGCTTGTTGGTGCCTAGCCCTATTTCATTCTCCACCAGGGCAGCCATCACATACCTGTCAGTGTGGCACAAAGAGTAGCAGTCACGCTACATGCCCTTGCGACTAGTTGTGCTGACTCTCAACAATATCAGCTCAGTGTCACATACAAAACAATTCAATGTGAACACTGTTTCCCACCTAGCAACTTATAACCAATATATAAGTTGGTTTTATATATATATATATATATATATATATATATATATATATATATATATATATATATATATATATATATATATAGCTCCCATCTGAGCTGAATTCAAAGATCTAAAACATTTTCTAGATTCACAAGATAACCATTTCTCTCAAATATTGTTCACAAATCTGTCAAAATATGTGATAGTGAGCACTTCTCCTTTGCAGAGATAATCCATCCCACCTCGCAGGTGTGGCATATCAAGATGCTGATTTGACAGCATGATTATTGCACAGGTGTGCCTTTGGCTGGCCATAATAAAAGACTACACTGAAATGTGCTGTTTTGCTTTATTGGGGAGGTCTGAAAACCAGTCAGTATCTGGTGGGACCACCATTTGCCTCATGCAGTGCAACACATCTCCTTTGCATAGAGTTGATCAGGTTGTTCATTGTGGAATGTTGGTCCACTCCTCTTCAGTGACTGTGCAAAGTTGATGGATATTGGCAGGAACTGGAACACGCTGCCGTATACGCCGAGCCAGACCATCCCAAACATGCTCAATGACTGACATGTCCGGTGAGTATGCTGACCATGCAAGAACTGGGATGTTTTCAGCTTCCAGGAATTGTGTACAGATCCTTGCAACATGGGGCAGTGCATTATCATACTGCAACATGAAGTGATGGTCGTGGATGAATGGCACAACAATGGGCCTCAGGATCTCATCCCGGTATCTCTGTCCATTCAAAATGCCATCAATAAAAGGCACCTGTGTTCGATGTCCATGACATACGCCTGCCCATACCATGACCCTGCCGCCACCATGGGCCACTCGATCCACAATGTAGACATCAGCAAACCGTTCACTCACATGATGCCACACACGTCTGCCATCTGCCCTGAAGAGTGAAAACTGGGATTCATCCGTGAAGAGCACACCTCTCCAATGTGCCAGATGCCATCGAATGTAAGCATTTGCCCACTCAAGTTGGTTATGATGACAAACTGCAGTCAAGTCAAGAATCCGATGAGGACGACGAACATGCAGATGAGCTTTCCTGAGACAGTTTCTGACAATTTGTGCAGGAATTCTTTGGTTGTGCAAACCGATTGTTTCAGCAACTGTCTGGGTGGCTAGTCTCAGATGATCTTGGAGGTGAACATGCTGGATGTGGAGACCCTGGGCTGGTGTGGTTACACATAGTCTGCAATTGTGAGGCCGGTTGGATGTACTGTCAAATTTTCTGAAACGCCTTTGGAGACTGCTTATGGTAGAGGAATGAACATTCAGTTCACGGGCAACAGTTCTGGTCGACATCCCTGCAGTCAGCATGCCAATTGCACGTTCCCTCAAAACTTGCAACATCTGTGGCATTGTGCTGTGTGATAAAACAGGGCATTTCAGTGTAGTCTTTTATTGTGGCCAGTCTAAGGCACACCTGTGCAACAATCATGCAGTCTAATCAGCATCTTGATATGCCACACCTGCAAGGTGGGTTGGATTATCTCTGGAAAGGAGGAGTTCCCTCTATTACATATTTGGACAGATTTGTCAACAATATTTGAGAGAAATGGTTATTTTGTGTACATAGAAAATGTTTTAGATCTTTGAGTTCAGCTTATGAAAAATTGGAGCAAAACTGTTGCATTGTGTGTGTATATATATATATATATATATATATATATATATATATATATATATATATATATATATATATATATATATATATATATATATATGGAGAGACCATTAATGTTGACTGGAAAAAAGTGCTAGCATTTGCAGGGAATATTAACAGTTTCAGAGGATGCAAAGTGCAGTTGCCATTTAGAACCACAGTTTCTACAGAGGAGAGTGCACACAGTCTATGTTGCCAACTGTGAAACAAATGGCATCTAAATTGAATAATTCAGTCTGGGGGAGAAAGATGTGGGATTTGCACACAAAGACTGACTGACAGATAGAGTGAGAGGAGAGGCAGCCAACCTTTAACAGAGCTGCAGAGAAAAGACAGTAAATGGCAAGTTAGATTAATAGATTGGCAAGGTCTCACAGAAGATGGGCTAATAATTCACCAAGCGAGAGAAAGGCAGCTTTTCTGAGGTCAAAGTTGAGTGAGGAGTTATGATGATGAAGATGGAAATATGAATACTAAATAATTCAGTCAGAATCCTTTGTGAAACAAAAAGGGATTAAAAAGTGGTGAGAAGAGTCAAAGGTTAGCAGCAGATGTGGAGGAAGGCAGAAATGAATCACGTGGATGTGCAAGAACAATCAGAGAGGGAAGTTAGGCATAGTGGAGCCAGAGGAGATGGAAAAAGATGGGTGAACACTGCTAGACAGAGGTCAAGGTGTTATTATAATCCACATCCAGTGATCACCTCTGCTGGTGCACCTTTTTAACTAGCCCTGACATGCAGTCGTAAAGCTGCACACGGACATGTAAATGAACACCTGGATTCCTCTGAGCTCTTTCAGATCTAGTTTCTTATGGAGTAATTTCAGCTGCTCCAATTTAAATCACTCTGAACATCAATTATGTCATGGTAAAATGGGCTAGTTAATTTTCACAAAGCATCCTCTACGTCCTACTAATTGCTGCTTATATCAGTCAGTTTCTCCTCCAAACTGAAAGTATTGTATTTCCATTTGAGACATTCTGCTCTCAGGACCTCACTTAGAGATTTTCCCAGATCTCATTCATTCTTTGTGGTTTGTGACTAGTTCTGCTCTGAGTCTTCCTACAAGACATTTACCCTATACACATAGCTATGATTTTGTTCATTTTGATCAGTTTGTATTCCTTTTTCAATCCTTTTTTGTAAAATTTTAAACACAAAGGGTTGCAGCGTTTCAAGAAAATGTCTGTGATCAATATATTTTAGCAGATATGTAGATTCATAAGTCATGCAGTGACTAAAATTGGTGTCCTCGAGTTTTTATTTTGGTCGAAAGGAATAACCAAAAAGCTTGCTCTAAGTCAGGGCCAGTAATGACAAAAACATTGAGATCCCATACAAAGATGCTCAATCATCCAGTCGGATTTCAGAGTAGAGCTGCTTTTCCTCAGCAGCAAATGGAGTCAGCTGGTGACTTGGATATTTTATGGGCTTGTCTGTCTAGGAGACCCTGAGGTAACTTTAGAGGTCATCGCACCTCGCTAGTACCTGATTTGACCTCCTTTTGCCTTCAAAACTGCTTGTATTCTTTGTGGGATCAAACAACAAGGAGTCTGGAATGTTCCTCAGAGATTATGGATCATTTTGACATGATAGCAAGATGTAGCTGCTGCACATTTGGTGGCCCCAGAATTTTCTGTTTCACCAGATCGCAAAAGTTCTGTATTGAATGGGGATCTGGTGACTATTGAGGCCACTGGAGTAAACTGAATTAATTGTGATGTCCTCTGACATCCACAAAGAGTGTTCATTCACATACCTACTGCTCACTGGATATTTTGTCCTTGTCAGACCACTCTCTGAAAACCAGAGAGCTTTGCTGGAAAATCCCTGTAGTTCAACGGTTTCTTAAATACTTACCCAGCCAGTCTGGAACCTGAAACACACAACATTCTAATTCGTTGAAACACCCCTTCCTCGCCATTATAATTCTTGTTTTGAACTTCAGCAAGTAATCTTCACCACCTATAGATGTCAAAGTGCATTGAGTTGCTGCCATATGATTGGCATATTTGCTATCAGTGTTAACACGCGATTGACATGACGTCAATCATTCCGGGGGGGTTGTCAGCAACTGACCAATCGGTGGTAGCAATTTGTCCCGAAGAACATTCCCCTTATCTTGAGGAACTGCAACTCCGACAATATTACCGGGATTCATCATTGCAAACGCGCTGCGGTCACAGTGATTCGAGGAAAATAATAGGAAATCATGGTCAAACGTCGTCAGTGGGGAACACGAGATTTCGACAGCTGTTACCCATACCGTTTAGAGGGTGGAATGCAATTTATTCCATTTCCAAAACCTAAACTGAGTCTGGAAAAATGTAAGAGATGGATCAATGTGCGCGCTATGTTGGGTATCAAAACTGAGCTGTTGATCTCTCATCCTGTAACGCGGAAACACCAGCAGCTATTGCTGAGCCTGGAGCTTAACGCTTCTGCAGTCCCAGCTCCACGCTCGGGAAGAGCGAGTGGAAGATGTCGCGGTCGGACGACGGGGATGCAATGGGGGTGTCTCATCAGCCAGTCAGTTCACTGGGGGGGCATCACATTAAAGCGCACAGGGGGTCAGTTTGACCCATCAGAGACAGCGGGAGGCTTAATCAGGGAGTGCAGTAACTTCTCAACCGTTATTAGAACCTGGCGTGGGTCCATTCTGGGCGCTCAGAACCAACACACTACTGTCTGTTTGTTTGTTTGTTTGTTTGTTTGTTTGTTTGTTTTTACATACAGCACAGACTGAAAAACAACTTCTGTTTTTTTACAGAAATTTTACAGCTCTGCGTGTATCAGTGCTTCTATTCTGAATAAAACCTGGCGCATACAAACGCACGTCCTGATCGGATTAATTAATTTGTGCCCATGTAAACGATACATTCCAATTATTTAATCCGATTACATTTCAATCCGATCAAGAAATTTTGTATATGTAAACACAGCTTGTATGTTTTCATTATGCATGTGTTCTTTGCCAAGCAGTAACTTCGGGCATGCGGTTCAGATATTCATACACACCCTGACATACGTGATCAAAATATAGCGCAGACTTTCACAAGCTCGTATTATTTAAATTATCACTCACCCGCTTTTGCAAATCCAACGAGACTTTGAGCCCCCCCATCATTGTTCCTCTGGCTGTGCAAGACTTGGGCTTTAACGTTGATTTCTCTGTTGTTTCCCGCAAATAACTTTACGGACTTGATGTACGACTTGTTGGAGAACTTTCTTGCCTGTCGCCTTTGCCTTAGTGTTCGCTGATAAGGCAAAAATAACTCACAAAATCTCTCGGATAACGCACTGAATTTCACTACCTCTGCCATTATAACACTTTTTGTTTGTCGGAGGTTTTCTCTACTTCAACATGGGGGCGGAGCCGGCGTCATGTCAATTGGTTCTCTATATCTAATAAACCGACCAATAAGTGTACATCCCTTTTGACTTGGGAGGAACTGGGATCTTTTGGTTCGCCTACTAGACCTATAAGTCTGCAATGATGACAGTGATAAATGGTAGCAGAAACTTTGGAGTAAAACATAAAGAAAGAACATAAGAAGACGAAAGCAACTAGAAATGACATGACAATCTTGCTGTCCACACATACACATGTTTATATAATTACACACCAATGCTGATTATAAAATCACAGACAATATGTTACATTGTCCTTAGCGTTACTACAAATATCATAATTTTCCTTTTTCTTTCTCTACTTTGACATCTTTTGTTCAGCCATTCATTTTCAGCCCTCCTCCTTTTCTTAGACAGACAGTTAAAGAGAGTGAGTGTGTGCTTGTGCTTGTGCTTACACATGTGGTGTGCGTGCGTGCGTGCGTGATTCTGGGGTTTAGGGTGGGTAAAAGGAGGCAGCACTCAAATCCCAGTGGCTCTGGGGAGCTGTCAGAACTGATAGTGCTCTATCACTCGTGAACGGAGGTGCAAAATTGGGCAGAGCTGAGCACTGTGCGAGTCAGAGGATGATGGTCCCTCTGTCCACTGGAGCCTGACTGACTGAGATGGAGAGACGTGAAAAGTGTTCAACCAGCTACCTCTCAACTTGAAAAGAACAAGCCCAAGCAACTTAAAATGTAACACAAGGAATTCAAAAGGGCCTTACAGTAACCTCTGACAAGACTAGCAAAATCCCATGAATTTTCTGTTGAGCTTTATGGAAACTGAAAAGTTAACATTTTATAATTATAAAAAATAATAATAAATATTTGCAAAGTAATAAGGTTAACTAAAATTGTAAAATTATACTTCTGCCTTAATATGTTTGTTGGCTTAGTAAACCTTTAGACGGATCTTGATGGAGAGTAGCTTGTGTGAATAAAGAGTCTGAAAACATGTATTAACATGTTTTATGTTTTTCTGTGGTAATTTATTAATAAGTTAATTTATCACCTTTTGAGTTGTTGTCAGGCATATTTTATTGAAGAAGACAAACACGTGATAACCATTTTCTATGAAATATGTCTCCCAATTTATAGCTGCCATTTGCAAGTGTCTTTATTGAACAATGCTGGTATTAGCTTCCACTGAGCATAACGATACATCTCTGATCCCATTTCTCCGCTTTGGGCGTAGCCCATTTCCAAAGATGAAATTTTAAAGTCATGACCTGGGCATGACTCTCAGATAGGTATCAGTTAGATTTAGATTTGTTATGTCAGCAATGACATTTTCCTCTCTTCATAACTAATGATGGCATTCCACAGGGTTCTGTGGTGAAAACACTACTTTTTAGCTTCTAAATGACTGTCCACTGCTATGCAGATAACACTCATACTTATCAGCGTAGCCAAACACATTATTCTATTAATTAACCTAAGAACATCACTGTGAAGCATGGATTGTGGTTAATTTTTGGTTTTTAAAAACTTTAGCAATACAATGTCACACTTACCAGAAGCTATGAAATAAAGAACCCCTAGTTTTGGTTTATCATGCAGTTTTCTTTTTCCAAATTTGGACAAAGTGCTGTTCTGTTTTGAAAGGGCTTATACACAGTGCTTGTCCAGGAGTCTCTTAACCATCTTCTGAGAAGTTGGGAATCTCTCATGATGATCTGAAAACCTTTCTAATCCTCCTGGAACTCATTTCTCATCTGTGTATGCTATTACCCAATGTTCTCTCCTGTCTATCCTCATAGCTTTCTACAGCTGCAGCATCTGCAACCTCAGGCTTAATGCTCCTGACCAATCAGGAGTGAAGTAAATGACTCTATGCTGTTTCATTCATGTTCAAATCGTCATCTTTGTCTGGTAAACGTGTCTAATTAGTTTACTGTCAGTACTTTCTCCTTACATCCTGTGTGGAGCTGAACTGATGCTCTCCATTTGTGGTTAGATTTCCAAAGATCCATATTAAAACTTCTCTAAACAACATCCTGTTCTTTTTCTTTCACTTCCATATTGTATTAACTCACATTAACATCTGACATACCCAATTTAAACCTCAGACAGTAACTCAAACACCTAGAGAATACGTGATTTAACAAAGCTGGTATAATACATCTTCCCTTCGCTGACAGATGACTCATCTCATCTGCATCTTTAATGGAGGCTACCTTTAAACAAATTACAGCAACATATCTAAAATGGAGGGTTGCGTCTCTTTGGACAGATGTAGATCATGGAAATGGTTCATGTGCTATGTTTGTTGCCCAAACACAGGCAGTAAAAGAGGCGAAACACTTGAAATATCATCTGTTTAATTTCTTCTGTCAAACTTCCATGGTGGGCTTAATAGTGTGCTTCAGTGTCAGATTCAAAAGTGTATTAACTCACCATATGTGCAAGCATTTTGATTGTGATGATTATAGTCAGTGTGACTTGTTGTAATATTGTGTAAAACAGAAAGGCAATGAGAAAAGTTAAGAAATATTCTGAGAGAGTATCACAAACCATGTGAGCTACAAATACATACTACAAAATGATGAGCTATGTATGTAAAATGTTGGACTTACAGGTTTTCATTCAGTGTAATTACTTTGTTGTTTTTTCTGGAGTACCTTTAGGTCCTTTTCTTTTAGATACTTTAACAAAAAACTTATTGAAGTTTTAGCAATCTGAAACACTAGTCCCAACATAATATTGACACGTAAAAAGAGAGTGCAGCTCCAACACGTGAAGCTCTCTTATAACAAAAGCAATAGCTGTGTTCCTGACAGCCCTGCCTAAACCAGCTGCTTTTCAAAGGAAGACTGTGTAAATATGCTCAGTGTGAGAAGGCGTTTGTTTAAATACGTCTTAAGAGGATGTCTCATCAGCAGTATCAGTTAACTTAAAACGTTAAAGTTCAGATTTTGCAGAATGGTGACATCTTGCTTGTGCTGTTTTATTAAAATAAAACTACAGCATTGATCTTACATATTTGTATTTCCCTCCATATTTGTATTACTTGATAATACAAGGAAACTGGTAAACGTGTCTGTTTTTTATATTCTACTGGGAGCTGCAGGTACCGCAAAGGTGCTGACAAACAACATGAAAGGTGTTAAAAACGGTTTTATTTTCTCACACAGTAGTGACAGCTAGATGCAAGAACTCCTGCTTCAAAGTCTTCCACTTACCAAATCGTTGTAGTTAGGTACAGCAAACTCAAACAGCTTAGGACCCTACTGCTCCTTTGTGTCTTCGAGTTTTTATGAGAAAGAGGAGGATCCATGGTCAGTTTCAACAAGCCCATGTGTGACGAGGTCATAATGTGCAAAACCTCTCAAACATGAAGCTCTTTTATGCATCTGTTGTAACTCTGGACCTGAAAATGTGAAACACAGTGGCTTGCATATACCTATGTTATTCATTTACCTTGAAGATTTTCACATTTTATCTCTTTACATCTATAAATGTCCATGTGTTTTATTGGGATATATGTGATAGACCAATGCCTACTCATGCATAAATGTGAAAAGAAAGGACAAACTTAGTTTATTGTTAAATAAAAATCAGAAAATTGTATAATAACCTTTCCTTCCTTGTGAGAAAAACCCCAAAACAATCATTAGCAAAAGGGCAACACATCGTTGAAAATCGGTCTGTCTGCAAAAAGTTTAGGAGAGAACCACTCATGCATGGGGGAGAACATGCAAACTCCATCCAGAAAGACCTTGGCTAGGATTTAAACCCAGGAATTTCTTGCTGCAAAGCAACAGTATTAACACTGTGTTACCATGTCTCATCTGATCAGAGGAACTTCTTCCAAATGTTTGCTGTGTCCCCTGCATGTCTTGTAGCAAACTGCAAACAAGACATCTTATGGCCGTCTTTCAGCATTGCCTTTCTTCTTTTGCTTTTATAAAAGCAAGATATGTTATGTGCATTTGTCCTGTTGCTATATTATCCTACCTGAGCTGTGGATTTCTGTCTTGGTAGGTTTGGAGTTGCTTTATACTCTGAGATGCTCAGAACTTGCAATATTGTTGTACAGTATAACGTAACCCTGCTTTAAACTTCTTCACAACTTTATATCTGACCTGTCTGCTTTGTTTCCCCTCTTCACAAACATTCTGTAACAAACCTCTGAGGCCTTCACACAACCGCTGGATTTATATACACAGGTGGACTCTCTTTACTAACTTGGGGACTTCTAAATAAAGTTGGTTTCACCTGAATTTATTTAGAAATATTAGAATAAAGGGAGCTGAGTGCCTAGTTTTTCATGGTTTTATTTGTAAAACCCTGTATCCTTTTCACAATTTGCATTTGTTTATGATATAAAATCACAGACTGAAGTTTGAAGCTGTTGTCTGTTGACAAAATTTCACAAGAATCAAGAGGTGTGAGTAGTTTTGCAAGATAGTATATACGTTATCTCAGTGAAGTTGCTGAAAGGTTCTGAGGAGTCTAAGTTGGACTTTTTGTTTTTCAGTTTCAGACGTTGTCAATCTGTCTCGCCGAGTCAGCTCTGCATAGCGATGGTGAGATCCTTTCAACATTACTTTCTCTTATTAAGCCTTTTATTACCTCTCTTTGAGTTGATGCTTCTTGTCTTTTTTTGGTCCACCCTCTCTCTTCCTTCCCAGCCACCCTCATCTGGTCCCTGCCGATCTCATCCTCCACCTCTGTGTCCTCTAACCACTTGACACCTTTTCAGATTCATCCTCATCAGTTGGCAGACAGCGTGCATTTCACCCGCAGGGCACAATGCAGCGATCCTCATGAATCAATGGCAGATAAATCAATGCTATCTCTTTTTTCCATGCCTCTGTTGCCATCGATTCTCCTCCCCCCCTCACTATTGCTTTGCTGTTTGTGGAATCTTGAACTTTGCTCAATTAAACTGAGTTCACTTTCTGGAACAAATTGTAACAGCGTAAGGCTTTCAGCTCTAAGACAGACACTAATGTTCATGGCTGGAGCTTTTATTTATGAGATGCTCCATTCAGAGAGATGCCGTGTGGTGATTTTTTTTTTTTTTTTTTTTGCTGAGGCTGAACCTGAATTTACTGGTACCATGAACCCACTTTTCAATGAGCCATGCAAAATGCTCGTCCTAATTGAGACTTTTCTTATAGGACCAGAGCTAATGTCTAAAACAGAGACAAAGCGAATATCCTTTGATCATATTTACTGGGAAAGAAGGAGCTGCAATTAGTATGTAAATGAGCCTTTCCTTTGGTGTTTTAGTGAAACAGTCATAGGTTTCCTGGCAGGGAAATATCTAAACATGATTTTATATCCAATCTTCAGGCTCTGCAGTCTGTCAGTGGGAATGATTTCTGAGAAATGCAGAGACACATACATATTATTCTGAAGACTACATTTAATATAGCCCACAGAAAATTATCCACTGTGATATTTCACTAGTCTCCCCCATAAATAATTCATTGTTTTTATGTGCCCTCATGCTGCCTTGGGGATTGGAACAGCTGAGTGTTTTCACAGCATATTTGAGTCCAATCTTCTGCGTATTGGGCGTGCTCTAATCAAACCACGGTAAACATGCCTTGAATGTTTGTTGAGTCATCTGCTTATCAGCTAATCAAACGACTTATTTGCCTGCACCGGTGCCTCGGTGGTGCACAGCACAGCTCCCGTTTAGTATTTTTCAATTATTTGTTCATCTGTTTGATCAACGCTGCAGCCGTGCAGAGCAGGTGATGTGGGTGAACTCCACAGACTTTAGTGTATGATGTATAGGTCCACCATCAGAGGGGAAGAATAATTCAAGTTAATACATTTAAGGGATCGACTGAACCAGGCAATCCATTGTTATGGAAACTGTCTCTCTCCAGGAGCATATGTTCACCCAGATGTATAATTTCTCATGTGGGTGCAAGACCTCATAAAAGACCTATGCATGCACAGAGCATGTGGTTGTTTCTTTTTGTGAAAGAACTAGCATGAAAGTGCAAGTCATAGAGAAAATTTCAAAGGCAGGAGCCAGGACGGCGACATCGAGCTGCCAGGGATTGGTGAGCAATCAGATAGGGCAGAATTGATGACCTGGCTCAGGATGGATTTCTTGGAGCGGGCTGCCAGACCGAGGTAATACTTTCAGGCTCTTATCAGCACTGGCATAAGCTGAGTGCTGCATCACCCACTTCCCAGCGTCAGCTTATTATGAGAGTCCATGATGTGTGATTGCTTGTACCGGCTTTGTGAGTCTCAGGGTCTGTGTGCTCAGGCCACAGGCACTAAGAAGAAGAACAACGCAGAGCCACGGTCAAGGTGCACTGCTCCCTTCCTTGCTGTTCTTCTGACATTTTGCCAACAACAGGCACTTTGCAAGGTTTCCTGTTCCTTATACACAGCAGCTTGCAAAAATATTCACACCTGCTAGTTGAACCTTTTCACATTGTGCCACATTACAATCAGAAACTTTATATGTGAAAGACTAACACTGAGCTGTGTATAATTGTGAAATGAAAGGATGATTCAGGTACACATCTGTATTCAGGCTGCTTTACCCCAAATTGCCTTCAACATTTCCTTAACAATACAGAGTCCACCTGTGTGTAATTTGACCTCAGTATAATCCAGCTGTTCTGTGAAGATCTCGGAGGTTTTGTAGAGAACATTAGAAAACGTACAGCATCATGAAGACTAAGGAACACAGCAGACAGGTCAGGAATAAAGTTGTGGAGAAGTTTAAAGCAGGGGTAGGTTGTAAAACAACATCCTAACCTTTGAACATGTTACAGAGACCTTTTCAATTCATCATCTGAACACATAAAGAGTATGACACAACTGCAAACCTACAAATACATGGGCAACAGCCCAAACTGGCAGGCAGGACAAGGACAAATAACTGGTAAATGCAGCCAAGAAGCCCATGGTGACGGCAGGAGCTGCAGGGATCCACAGATCAGATGGGAGAATCAGTTGACAAGATGCAACATTGGTGGAAAACTTGAGCTGCAGCTCACTGTTCAGTGTTAGAAAATATTGATGCAGCTGGAAAATCCTGGAAGAAAGCCTGTCAGAGGAAAAAGACATCCAGCAGGACAACAAGCCCAAGTATACAACCAGAGCAACAAATGGTAAACAGTAAATGGCCAGCACTGGTATAAAGCTTTATCAAGAGCTTTATCAAGTCAGAGGACTCCAAAGTGCAATTAGTCATTCACCCATTCCTACACACATTCACATGCTGATGGTGGTAAGCTATGTTGTAAATTATGATTGTACAATGACATGGTTTACATCAAAGCAAATAAAAATATATTAGAATTCCCCAGTTAAAGTTAAGACGTAAATAGAACCTGTGGCAAGACTTGAAATTTATGTTGTTTATTTATGTTACCCATCCAGTCTGTCAGAGCTTAAGTTATTTTAAGAATGTGCAAAATGTCAATATCTAGATGTGGTAATGACATAACCCCCCAAAAATGTTAAACTATTGAAAACTACATTATACCTATCATTATACTTTGTGTTGATCTGTTACATAAAATACATTGATGTTTGCAGTTGTCACATGAAATGTTACGAAATTCAAGGTTTGACTCATTTTGCAAGGCACTGTATAAGCTGGAAGTGTCAGCTTTACTGAAAACTGTTCATCAGTGACTGCTAAGGTTTTTTTTCATTGTGGTTTTATTGAAAAATTTGTGTCTTGCATTATTAAATGAAACATCTGAGCTTATAAAACAGGTGCAAATACAGTAGATCTCAGTTGTTTTCTGATGTACAGAATAAAGACCAAGGTAATTTCAAATTTAATCTATTTTTAATTTGTCCAACATTTACATTCATCGAAAAAAAGACTTGAATTTAAAACTAAAAAATGTGTTCACATATTTTTGTTTATATGTAGTTTGGAGGGTTTTTTATTTTGATTTTTGTAGCCTATCATCATCCTATATCTTGACATGGCAATAATTGGCTGCTCTACCTTTCAAAGATTTTAAGAATCTATGAAATTATGAAGACATGGTCTTCTCCACATCCCTCCTCAGGTGACCCCACAGATTTTTTTTTATCAGATGTACTTCTGATGCTTCTCTCATGAAGTTCTTCTTTTTGTTAGTTTGGATAATGGATGAAAATTTGGGCAGAGAGTGACATCCAATATTAATATTGCTGCTATGGCCGGTAACCAATATCTACAGCCATTTCACACGTAATATATCTTTTGCTGTCCTTTCGACACTGTGAAAAAAAATGACCAAACCACTGACATTGCTTCTCTGCTTCAGTTAACAACACCCCACAATCTTGCGCTGCATCAGTATCACTGTCAAATGCCCAAATAAATACTACATGGTCAACCCCCTCCCCCCCTTCCCCAAACACATACACAAACAGAAACAAGATAGAAATAAACATTGGTTTTTAATATGAGCTCAGTCTTACTTATTGGACCTATATATTAAAAACTGGCAAATGCTGATATTAATACAAATATTTTGTGCATCACTAGTTTGGATCTATCGCAGATTCAAGGTAATACTGAAAAATAAAATCTCTTTTCATCTTCAGAAGCGGACTCATAACTGCCAGTGCTTAGATCTATTCAGGATTTAAGTCACCTTGATAAAAAAGGAAATAGGGTTTCATCTGAAGAAAGATGATGCAAAAGTCATGATGTTTCCACCACCATGTTTCATTGTGAACATGATGTTCTTTTTGTTCATTGTTGTATGTCAAACTTATCTTTTGTAAATGTGCAACAAATGGATGGTGTTAATGTTTTATCAGATCATAGCACATTCTTCTGCAATGTTTTGGGATTTTTTTAGCAAGGCAGGGACAATTTCTATGGAAGCAAATGTTTCTTTCATATAACAGTTCAAAGTGGTCCAGAAATATGGAGTATACAGCTGATTGTTGTCACATGTAGAAATCAGCCACTATTTGTTGGAAAGGTGAGACCGAAACCTGAAAAGGTCTCACCTTTTTCCTTTTCATCAGTTTTGGAGAAACATCTGGATGTTTTAATGTCACTGCTGTTCCATATTTTCTCAAATTGTTGAAAACTGTTTTCACTGTGCTGTGTATATATATATATATATATATATATATATATATATATATATATATATATATATATATATATATATATATATATATAATGTTGTAGATTTATAGTCGCTCCCTGTCTTCTGACTGTTACCTTTGTATAAATGAGATACCTTCGACCCCATGTAGCCTCTCTCCAAACCATGGGTTTAGACAAAGAATGCAAATAAGCAGATATGAGGAAAATCGTACAAGAACAGCTGAACTTCACTTCTGGTTCACCAGATTCAACATAATCATTGCATAACCTGAAGAATAATGAAGGCTCAAACTGTGTCAAAAGCTTCAACAGAGCACAGGTTCTTACAACTTTTTAATTGTAATATTTTTTTGTATTATTGCAGGATATGTCATATTAAGTGTTCAAAGGATTCATCCTGGTCTTAAATTATATCATAAAACCATGAAAATTTGAAAGCCACTAAGAATACCTCTCTTAATACACTTTCCATTTTAAAAAATATATATATATAAAGTGTTTTTATGTTTTTCTTAATATGAGACTTGAAACTACTAATGACAATCTAAAGTCACCGGTTCATAAACAGTAGATTCATTAGGTTAAAAAAAAGTCACATCTCATCTCATTCCGCTCTCATCGGGATCTTTATTTCTCCCTGCAGACCAGCCGTAAAGCAGAACAACCTACTGGACTCTCTCGGGTCCCTGCAGCATCCTGTTCGTCCCATTAGAGGATGGTGCCTTCAACTCTCAACCAGAAAGCTGAACAAGAGCTGAAACGTTGCGTTGCTTTAAAAAAAATGATCAAAGATCTCAATCTCCATCCAGTCACTGCAATTTATATCAAATCCTTCTCCTTTTTGTTATCTTCCGCGTATATAAACAACGTGGTTTCAGACGCTACGACGCCGGAGCGTCTCTATGGTAACAGCCCTCAATTACCGGTGATTGGCCAACCCGTGGGAATGTGTCTATTCCCCGAGCTTTGTGATTGGTTGGTGGGCGGTCTGTGCAGCCTGACAATCTGCAGCGTTCCGGGTTATTGTCAGTCTCGGCGGTTCGGCAGAAGGGTAGGACCGCGTCCTCGGAGCTGCCTCAAGCAGCTAGCTCTTTATTCAGACGGAGCAGTTTCTATATTTGGTTTTAACACCAAAGAGAGGCTGACTGAGTTTTACCACTGAGATTGCTTCAAGATCGCATGTGGAAATCTGCGTCTGAATCCAGAGGAAACGCATCTAAGAAGAAGCCTACCGACCCCCTCAGAGAAAGTGACGGACGGAGCAGAGCCTGATCGCCGGGATTTTGCATCAGTTTAGGATATTTCAGGCTGCTGCTTTGGCCCTGCCTGGATTTCTTTCAGGGTATATCAACACAAAAATTGCCTAAATCATATTCTGAAACATTTACGTTTGTAATCTACATAAAAATTGCCCATAAGAAAGAGACGGACCCATGCGTAACAGCGCTGGATTTTTTTGGAATACTGCGTAAAAGAGTCAAATTTGTCATTGTTTGGAAGTATTCTCAAGCGGGGGAGAAAAACGAGCGTTTTCTTTCACTTTGCTTTCAGAGGTTAAACGCTGAAAACGAGAAGCGCTTCTCGGTGCGCAAATCTACCGAGGACGCTTCTGAGAGACTTCGCCGACCTGCGCTCTTAACCTCCACATTCTATCTGCAGCCGAGTCGAGCAGATAAAAGGGAGAAAAAAAAGGGCGAAGCTTATTAACTTTGCATGCTCAAGGGGAGAGTGTGGAATCTTTAATTTTTGCATACCACTGGAAGACTGGGATAAACTTAATCAGCATTGAATCTAGAAGCAGAAGCAGCAGCAGCAGCAGCTGGATTTCTGGGAAAGCGGAATGAATCCTTTCTAATTTGGCCCAAAGAAAAATGAGGCAGATTGATTAGAGATTGCATGGAGTTCTAGTCTGCAATAAGGAACAATTTATGGTAGGTATATTTTATATATTTTTCTCTTTCCAAATGTTTTTTCATCTGTTTGGTTGGACTCTTTTAGGATAAAGAAACGCAACATACGGATGTCTCAGATTTAAAGCCTTTGTTTCCATGCGTGTCCCACAATAAACGCAGCTTTGTTAGAGAGAGCCCAATAGCTTTAGGAACTGCT
This sequence comes from Anableps anableps, assembly GCA_014839685.1. Taxonomy (NCBI): domain Eukaryota; kingdom Metazoa; phylum Chordata; class Actinopteri; order Cyprinodontiformes; family Anablepidae; genus Anableps; species Anableps anableps. The sequence goes on from CM026066.1 coordinate 20,821,187, forward strand.
TTGATGTTGTAATATTGGGGCTTTTTCAAGAAAGGGTAGCAATTAAGCGTGTTGTGGAGGGCAGTTCACCGCAGGCAGCGGTGAAGCTGGGAGAGAGAAAGAGAGAGAGATTGCGGCGCAGAGCAAAAGGTGTGAATTTTTCATCTGTGTGTAATACCCCGTGCGTCACTGCTGTAGTGTCTGGTGCAATTAGACATACTTCACTTATATATCATTTCTTACATACATTTTGTGGCAGGCTTTTATCGGGGAATTCATAAAACGCTCTGAGATCCGTGTGTAAAACTTTTTACTTAATGCTCCGAGGTCTGCAACGAAACTGTGTCCATTCCTGTAGATGCTTCTCTGCACGGGCTGGCTATTATAGGTGCATCTAAAATTCACGCCTTTCCTCGAATATAAATGCGAGTTAATAAAAGTCAGACTCGGAACTTTGAGCCTCGCCGGCTTGCTGAGGTTGCTTTGCAATATTTAGCCTCATTGCTCACACTGCAAAGAGACGAGCTTCACATTATGCTGACTGTGCAGTGGAAGGGGGGGAAAAAAACTGCACCAAGTGTGTTTTATCATTAGACTGTACAAGCATCCTTCCAAATTGATCTTCCTCTCGTTGGCTCCAGTCATGCTCTGTCTCGCAGCCCTGCAGATAGGGCTGGCTGACTGAATGTAATATGGAGCTCCCCCCTCCTCTTCCAGCAGCAGGGACGGCCGGCGCCCCCACAGTCAGGGCACCTGCCATCGAGTCCTTCCTGGCTGTATTGAATAAAACATCCAGTGATGTATGAGACAGGAGCTGCACCCGGGGGGACAGAGCTGCCTCATTTACTTCCTCTACTCCACGCCTATGACCTGCTGAGCAAATTGTGCTCATATTAGCTCTGTGGCTGCTCCTCACCTAAACAAATAGTCTCCCCAGCATAATGCTTGCCTTAACTCAACATGATGGTTGGACAAAAGCATAGGAGAATGAATGGCATGGGGGGTAAGCTTCAATATCTGGGTCACTGAGTTATCTTTTTTTGAGTTTGGAGTTGGTTTTCTGCCTCTTTTTCTTTTGGCTTACTGTTAGATCTTCTTTTGGATCTTCATGTGTCTAAAGCTTTCCCCATTTTGTAGCTCTCTTTATTCATAAAAAAAGAGAGAGATCGGTCCTTTTAATGAGGAACAGTGTCCACCCCTATAAATTTACACCATCTTTTTGGTCCCCTCCCCCTTGCCAGACAACGTTATGTTAAAAACACTTTCTTTTTATCTCTCAAATGTTTTTCATGAGTACTGGCCATTTTAAACCTTTAGGATTTTTTTTTTTTGTTTCATATCTGACTTTTTTTTTAGATAGAAAAGAAGCCATCTGCTACAGAAGGTTTGGTGCTCTGAACAGGCATCAGTTTGCACCCGTCAGGGGGTCGTTTCGTACTACGTTGACAACCGATGATTTAAGCTGGATTTCTGTATCCCACTTATAGTTTCTATAAGGAAATGTGGTTTTGACTCCCACTGAACATCATCCACCAGCAGGAGGTCGCGTTGCATTATTTTAGCTTGGTGAGAGGTCCTAATCTGTCATATTTCTTAGTCAGCTGGCTCAAACAGCATTCACAAATAGAAATGAGAATAGGGCCTAATACATAGTTATTTCAAAATATATTGTAGTATCTGATCAGTTTTATTATCTCCATAATTTGTGAAGCTCTTAACTAAAACAAAAAATAAATAAAAGCATACAATATGGCTGGAGTGAATGGGTTCATAATGGTTTATTGACTGGTACAAAATGGACATATAAGGGAAAGAATGGCAATGCATAGGTACAAAATAGGTGTTATAAATTGGCAAAAGGGCGACTAACTCAAATCTAGCCCAAATGGGAATAATGACCAAATGTAAATGGATATTAGGTGTAACACAATTTTTCAAACCATAATGTACAATTGAATTAAACTGTATGTGAGACTGGATCATTTTTATGACCATTTGTTTTCATAATTCATGGAAATACTGCCAAAAAACCCCCACAGACAAGTAAATGGATACAAAATGGTTTGTCTAATGGTACAAAACTGAACTGGAAGGGGAAGAAATGGTAACATGAAACAGGCTACAAAGTGGCAAATGGGCGAATTGACCTGGAGCCTCATTTCTATTAATTTACTTATTTTTGTCCTTCTTGATGCAACAATGTTTTTGTTTTGTGGTGCCATCCAAAAACTATAGGTAGCTCCCTTAAGGAGATCCCCCTTTGGAAACCTCCTGGAGGCGCTACTGGTTAAAACTAGAATTATTTTTACGGTGCAGTCTAAATTCTGGGGACTACAGCATTCCTCTTTACTTACTGACTGAACTGAAAATACCTAAATTACTTATGTAAAGCCCAATCTGCTGTACTCATTAAATTTGCCAACGGCTGGAAGGTCGAGATGTATATTTTACACAATGCATTAACAAAAAGCAATACACTAAGAGAAGCCTGGCATTTTATCAAATCTAGCAACTCAAATTGCATATCGCTCTGATTGATTGATAGCTTTTGGGCTCCTTACCGTATTCTTTGCTTATTAAAAGTGCCTGCCTGATGGGAATAAGTGAGCTGCTCTCATGAATATCGTTAAAGTTGCTGAAGTTTAATTTCCTGTGCTGTGTATTAATCTTTTTTAATCCCTGCATGGTTTGATTGTTTCAACACCTTCCCAGAGGCAGTAAAACTCATTTTGGCACTTAAGATGACTGAAATAGTGGATGCAGATGTGTGTGTATGTGTGTGACTATTGTGCTTTAGTTTACATGTTGCATTCAAGTATAGAAATGGATGGATTTTGTTTTACTTGTAGAAAATTATATTTTCTTGATAGGAAATAATATTTTTTCTCCAGTAAATGAAAAGAAAACATGTTAGTTCTTATGCAAGTTGATTTCATAGAAAAGCACATTGTTTCCTACCTGTAAAATATAAACGGATGCTCAAAAGAACAAACAAAATCTTTCACTCAAAGCAATGTCAACAGTACCTCATTAGCCACCTGATAAAAGCGTTTCATATCAAAAGTCTACAGCAGTCCTTCTTTTTATCATGCAGCCAAACAAAAGAGACATGCCCTTTTTTGTGCATTTCAATTTTGCACGATTTGATACCCCTGCGCATTAGTACCTGGGATGTGGCGACAGAGCATGAAAAGAGAGTGCATAAAACATAAGCGTTACATGCAAGTGACTGCTGAGAAGAAACCATGACTTTCAGAGAGTCAGTGTGAAAGTGTGAATGAAAATAGATGAAAAAGATGTTTGGTCTCCATCTGATGTATACATTTGCATATTTGTTAAGTTGTTGCAGGAAGCAATAAAATTCAGTATTTTGATGATGCAACTATGTTAGAACTAAATAATTGATCCTCAGTGTCTTTAATTGCACTGAGTCAGATGAGCTGTTGTCATTTGTTAGATAAAACTTGTGGTCTTGAAGTGGGCTACAGGGGCTATCCCAGCAGATAGTGGGCTTAAAACAGAACCACAGGTCCATCACAGGATTAATTTAGACGAAGAGACTTGGTGTGGACTGTTGAGGGACATTACAGCTTTACCATGTAGCACAAAGCACTCAAACACACCCTGCTGAACTTTTTTAAATACATTTTTCATTTTATAACCATGTCTTTTATTGTGAATTCCTCTCAGTCAGACTTTCATCCAGGCTATCCCTGTATTTAGCTCCATCCATCTGACCAGTTACCATGGACTGCTCGGCTTCCTGGACTATCAGTTTAGGTGTACAGGCATGTCTTGTAAGGTTTGCAGTTGTGCCATACTGATTCCATTTTCAGATGATAAATTGAACAATGCTCCATCAGATGTTAAAATCTTGGGATACTGTTTTATAACCTAACCCTGCCTTAAACTTCCCCACAACTTTGTCCCTGAGCTTTCTTTTTGTTGCTGCTTGCCCACTAATGTTCTCTCTAATGCTATGCTGAGGTTCAGTTGCACACACAAAGACTCTGTAATAAAATACATTTACGTTTGTGACAGTGATGATACCAAATGTAGAAAGGTTTAAGAGGTGTGACTACTTTTTCTGGAGATCGTATGTTATCCATTGTGTACCCTTTAGGTTTCTGATTTCCTGTTGTTTCGACCAATGTCCAGGGATTACCTGACCAATACTCTGTTCACAAGACCTTGCCTGATCCTCATCAGGGTTATTTGCAGCCAGTTAGCGCATGATAGACAGCGGCATTCCTCTGACCTCCTCCTCCCCTGAATGCAGTCACATCTCACCAGGCCCTGAGGTTAATGTATAGTCTTTCATTTGGTAAGGTTAGGGCCGGCTTGTCCATTTTTCTTCCTTGAGGGTGCCCTCACAGATATGAAATACAGTCAGCAGAAGTTTTTTTTTTTTTTTTTTTTTTTTTTTTTTTTTTTTTTATGTAGTTAATGAGTACACTGCCATGAGTGCTGTGCAGTTTATAGTTGGTTCCATAACTCAGCCTGAAAAGTGAGGCTATACTCGCTTCTTCCAAAGACTTCTGGGGGGAAAGAAAGAGAATAAAGCAAATCTGACAAGCTCTCCAACAGCGAATTTGCTCCCCTTAAAAACAATGCCGCTCTTGCCTTCCTCATGGTCACATTGATTTGTTCTGGGTGACAATGCAGGCTGCTGTGAAATCACCCCAGCGCCATTGATCTCAAGGAGAAGAGGAGGAGAGGGAATGAGAGGCTGGCGACAGAGCAACATGGGAAAAAATCCACAGCTTGCCCTCTTCAACCTTAACCAGTAATAAAATGAAGGCCTGGGCTGCAATCAGATCAGCCCCTGCTGCACTCCTCCAGCCACTGCACAGTGGTGTTAGTCTGTGCTTTGATTTGTTTTTTGGAGGCCCGCACATGCTGTTTGATTTGCTATTGTGGCTCGCCATGTTTCACATTATCAGCTGAACTCTTTATTGCTACTGTTTTCCATGCCAGAAGCGAGGCTGTTTTTATCTCACACAGGCCTCTGATTAATCTTCCCCCCTCTATGCTGGCGTACTTTAATCTTGAATGGGAGATATCTGATTCTCCTCGGCTATTGAGGAAGATCAAACTTTAATGGAACAAGGAACTGCACATCATGCTAATCTCCATCTCTCTGCATTTTGGTTGACTGCGCTCCCTTGGGCTTTGTAGCTTTCTGCAGAAGCAGGAAATACATCAGCCAGATAAGATGTTTTCTCTTCATGCTTTGGTAATTTATTCCCTGTCGACAATGGCCACCATTTTATATCTCTGCTGTCTGATTACCTGGTAGATTGACAGAAACGGGTAAAGGCAATGAGATTGATGGACACTGTTGCTTAACTGTCCTCTTAATGAGCTTATTCTTTAAAGATGAACTAATGATTAAATATTACAGTTTCTTCATCACAGTTATTGACCACATGGTGGTTTGAAGATCTTTTAGGTTTTTCTGACATTATCCAGTGCTCGTTTGGTGCTAACAGTAATTTGGCTTCGGTTCTTTGTTATCTGGCTGATAAACTGGTGCTACGTCAGCACCAACACCTGGCTGGATCAGACAAGAGAACAGTTTTGGCTGGAGGCTGTGTCATGGAGTCCAAAACCTATAAAATATGTTAAAAACCAGAGTTAGTGTTGTTTTTGATCTGCATGATTTAAAACAAAAAAAAAAATCTGTAAAAATATTATATTGACCTTTTAAACTTAACAAAAGTTAGGTCAGAAGTGGAGGAAAAAAAGCTCTCCGTCTCATCTGTCACAGAGTTTAAGTTGGTCATTGTGCTGCATAGCTCTGTGCTGTTCACTGTTATTTCCAACTTAGTCCATAAACTTAATTTCCAACTAATTTCCTAAACACTGTTAGTAATATGGCACATTCTATTTTGACTCGGAAATCAGATTTTCCAGGTTTCCTGTCGCAGATCCAACAAGAACAACCCTTGAAGTCAAAATTGCGACTAGAAAAGTCGGGGGTTTGCCAAAAAGCGCAGTTTAGTTTCCAATATGGCCTCCATACACATAAAACAAAGAGGAAGTTGGATGTATAAGCTATTAGTCCTTTTGTTTGTATCAAAGATCTTTTCCATCTCTATTTGCCAACATGTTCCTTCAGTATATGAACACATAAAAATTTAGAATAAAAATACATTGTTATTGTCTTGTATTGCTAATAGCAGTTGGCACAACAACTAATAACAAACCCCTGCTTTTCTGACCACATATAGAACATGCCCTACTCCCATGTGAAGTCATTTCCATTTCCAAACTCTGACGTCTCAGTCAGATTAAGTGCGCTGCTTATATTGCTTGGTGGCTTGAAGAAATTCAGCTCCTGTTACTGATCGGAGATCAGATGGCCCTAATTCTTAGGCTTTCACAAACACAGCATGTGTAAAACAGTGCTGATAAGTAAAGGTGATGATGTGGGGGCGTTTGTTTTCAGAAATGCTGACATATATTATGTACTGCGATCCCTAAGGAAAATTGTGAATAAAATGGTAATTTTGGTCATTTTCTATTGAAAGAGCGGTCAGTGTTTGGGTACTAAAGGAAGTTCCAAACTGGAGAATGAGGGAACAGGCCCTGAGCTGTTGCAGTATTCAGACTGAAAAAAACTGACCTTTAAGTTGCGCACCAGCCGGTCATATGTTAGAGACGATCAACACGACAACCATTTGATTCTGGTCAAAAGCCGATTACTCGGTGCATGTCTAGTTTCAGCCTTACTGTGTGGTTGTCGATGTTTGCAAAATTAAAGATCTAAGACTGATTAATAACCTTCAACCCTTCTTTATTTTTTGGAAAGTTAGTTTTCCTTTAGCTGTGCAGAATACGATTCTGTTCTTTCCTGTTGTAACATGTGGAGAGAGCTGTTTAATTAAAATGTGAAGCATTAATTTGGACTTCTTAATACTTCTGCCCTCCTGCAGGGAAATGTAGCAACCCTTTCTGTAATTATTGACCAGCTCCACATTCAGCGCCTTAGGAAAGAGACGTCCGCTGCATGGATGTATCAAGGTTCGATGCTTTTCATTACACCATAGTCGTTCAGGAACCATCCACTGACCGCTGCTTTATTCTCTCACTTCCTCCATATCGCTGAGTAACAGGGCACATTATGCTGACCAGCATCTGGACTGCGACGGGCTCGATGCATTTTGTTGCAAATGGATAACGCTTATGGGGTGTCACACCTCCCGCAGACGGTTTGTGTCTGTGACAAAAAGAGGCTATTACCCAATTCTGTGGCCATTGCTGTAAGGTAATGAAATTTCCACTGACTGGAGAAAACAATGTTGTCTGGTCCGGAGCTGTAATTGCAAAAGCCACCTCGCCATATTTTTTTTTTTTCTCCCCTCCCGATTTCGTTGTGAATATGGGACGATTTAATAAAACTCCAGAGATTTTTATCATTTATTGCCAGGCCTGGCAGCTGCATGAGGGAAAGTAAGGCAAGGCATGCACAGATAAAACTCATTCTTTTTATGAATTTTAACCATTCTGGAGACCGTTTACAACAGAGTGGACATGTGACCCATAGGGATATATTCATATGTATGCATAAGGTTATAGCAGGTCGGATATATTGTTAATATAAAAGCACCGTTTTCTTTTTCTAAATGGAAGAGTGTTCTGGAATTTCCGTCATTTTCTTCCGTGTTATTGTTTGTATTGGGATAGGGTTGAAAATCCATGGGATATTAGGCCTCCAGGGCAAGGAGCTTCAGTGTGCCTGTTTCCACTCTCACACAAAAACATAGAAATGTTGACATGAGGACATGTATGGACACACACACGCGTGCACACACACACATACACACACACACTCGTAGCCCTGTTTTATTACCTCCTGCCTGCTGCTGGAATTGCTTTCCTCCCTCGAGTGAGCCAAGCAAAGCCGGCTTTATTGTGTTAACCTATTTGTGTGTCAAGAGCGATTGCAGCGTTCTTTATCTCTGTTTGTATTCGGACGGGGAGACGGCTGAAGGGAGCTAGGAAGAGGGAAAGAGAGTGGCAGAGTGAAGAAGGGAGGAGGCGGTGGTGAGGGTTTACAGAAACCAGGCGAGCCGCTGCAGTTTAGACGGATGGCCGGTCACCTCGCTCCACTCTGGAGGATAATGACTGGTTGCTTAGCAATGACCCACCCCCACCCACTTCCAGTCTTCCATCCACAGCAATCATCTTCTTTTCCTGTAAAAGATTTCATAAATAATTATAACACAGTGTCTTGTTTTTATAGCAGGGATTGATGAGAGTTTGAGCCAGAGATGTGGTACTTATCAACTCACTCTACTGACTTATGCTAGCTGCAGATTGATGCTTGTGTGTTTTATATCTGCTCTGTTGGTGGAGTTTGACCAGGATTATGACCAGCCCAAAGCTCTATTTCCAGTCAGATAGCTGCAGCTCTATAACCTTTGACCCACGTAATGCTGCAGTGGCAGCATTGCACTCAAACAGATGCACGAGCAAACACTAGCAGTCACATATTCATGATTTTTTTGATGGCCAACCAGAGGCCTGTGAGCGCAGCTTCTTGTGAGCTCTTAGGTTTATTAACATTTTTATTGAGTTGAACAAATTGCTGACCTTTTGTGGCATAATGAATAGCCTGGCTCGCTTAGGACACATTTGAGTTTTGGCACGAGTGACTGGCATCTCTCCAGGCTGTTAGACTCGGGATTTGTTTATTCAGCAGGTGAAAGTGTTTAATGCTGTGGAGTGTTTTTAAACATTTCAGCTGGTTTTCAGCCTTTCTTTGCCGTGTTACTCCTACTGATGATGCTGTTGTCTTTAATCTGCACTGGTCTTTTACAGTTGTTTATTGCATTTAATTAAAAATGCACCAGTCATTCAGCCAGAGATCGAAATCAGACGATTTTGCCAGATCAGTGTGTCAAGCATTGAAAAATCCTAACATTTTCCTATCAGTAAGTGCATCAAACCTAAGAACTTTGATTATTTTGGGTTGGTTAATACACCAATCAACAGCACATACTTTAATGCAGCTTTTGAGTCTTATAAAAATCAGCAAAAGGTTAGGGACATAAACTATTACACCTATCAAAGAATTTACAGCACTTTTTTCTCGTTTTCTTTTCTTTGGATTACAAAAAAATGTAATATAGACAAAATCAGAATTGGAAGATCAAACCAAAAAAAAGGAATTTGCGATTGGCAAGTAAAGTGCAAATTAGGGCATCTTTATTTTGGTTTGTTTTAAAGAGGCACATAATATCAAGGTAAGATCTAAACATCAGTAGATGATGTTGCCATTAAAATAGTTTTTCCACATCCCTCTTTTATATTAAAATTAAAATATTTGTAAAATTGTATTCCATGAAGAATATAACACATTTCTACAATTTGGTTATAAAGATGTTGCAACGGCTCAGACAGACATCACTGACCAACGCAAATGTCTCCTGAGCTGATTTTCCTTTGCATATTTTTAGGTTACAAGTGTCGAATTACATTAATAATTTACAAAGAAAAATCAGTTTATAAAAGGCGCTTTGATTAAAGTGATAGTTCAGATTTTCTCTGTAATGTTTTTAGCACTAATAGTTCCCTCACCTGTAGTAGAAATATTAGAAATATGTCATATCACAGTCAGTTTGTTGAAAAGTAAGCTGGATGACTAAAAGCAGACTAAGCAGAGGTTTGCCTCTCTAGTATATTGCCTGATTAGCTGATTTTAAGGCCAACTGCGGGTCCTGGAGAAGCACAAAAATGTACCATCTCCAAGGCCATCAAGAAATCCAAATGTTTACTCTATCTAAATTACCAGCTAAAATAGGGTTCCTCATTTGACTAGCTGTTAAGGCCTTTCAAACCAAAAGCAGCACTGGTAACGTTCCGAAAGCCTTTCATTTGTGTTGCATGCATTGTGCAACAACAGATTTGCACACAAACACAAGTGGAGCTCTGTCCAGCTTGATGGAGCCGGTGCTGCACTACGGTCGAAGCTGAAATTTGCTGAACTTTGAGCACAGTGCACAACCGAGCAGAAAGCAACCAGTCAATGTGGAGGCAGAGCTTTGTTACATGCCCCACACTGTTCACTGGATTACAGCATCTCTTATCACACTTTTCTCTCTGTTGCTGATTCTGTGCATTTCCGTCACTTGTTGATTTAGTTCTGTTGGTGGTTTTACCACAAGATAAACACATAATTTCATCTGATAGAACTGCAGCTTTGCATTTTTAAAATAACTAGTATCTGATTGTGTTTAAAACTGTTTTGTGCCATATTCTGCCATGGATAAATGGGTTTCAGAGCACAGCACTCCTGGTACCAAAACAGGGTTCACCTGTAACTTCTGTGGTGAGCTTAACTATTGCCAATTTTGGTCTGAATGCCACATTAACCTTTGCTACAAATATTGCAATGTTACAACTTTCTTCTACAGCTAGGATAGCTATTACTGATAATAACTTCACAGAACCGCACTTAAAAAAAATCCAAGCTATTCCTTTAAAGAACATCAGCCGTGTCTGATTTTGCCCATCTGTGCTCTCTCTCCATATCCTGTTCAGTGCCATCTTCCCTCATCCCAACTCATGCACCATTGGTAAAACTGACAGCTTTGCACGTCCTGGGAACTTCAGACGGATAAAGTAAACATGCACACATACACATATGCACACACACTTCTGTGGCATGCTTCTGTGGCTGCGTCTATAAGAACAGCTGTCCAGCTGTCACAGCAGCCAACTAGTCAGCCACTCTCCAAGGCAACATCTGTAGAGACTGAACGCACAAGGGCAGCCTGCCGTTCTCTGCTCGTCCCCAAAGACCAAGGAAGTATGTCAGACCTTTTGGCTACACATTACCACTGACCACATCAACCATATCGCTGGCTTTTGATTGAGAGTTATCTGCTCCTATGCCACCTTAATAAGCTCTGCAGGGCCTCAAACTGCCAGTCACATTGTCACAGCGGTTCTTAAAGACAAAACATTTGACTGTGTGGTGAAAAAAAAGACAAAGAACATAACCCATTATTGGATCCATTAATAGTCATCTGCCTCTGCATGGATGTGTGTGCACGTGTGTGTAAACAAAGTCCCAGCGAGCAAGGTGCAATGGCCTGGAACTGACGAGAACCCACTGGGAGAGTCTCTCCTTATTGCAGCCCACCCCTCTCCGCTCCTCTCTCCCCACCATCTTTCCCCTCCTGGCAGCGGAGTGATGCTGAGGCAGGCGGTGGAGGGGCACGGAGCCATGTGAGTGGGGAGATGAGCAGAGCTGCGGTCCCCTCTGTCAGCCACAAACCAGGATCAGGCAGATCACATGGGACTCTCTCCTGGGGAAAAACAAAGAGAAAAGGGGGGGGGGGGGAAAGCAGCTGTTTAGTGTTTTTCTCATACTTCCTCAGCAGCTCACTTGTGTTTTTCCCCGTTCTGTCATCTTCTCTGTGGCTGTCATTAGTTTCTGTCATGCATTTTTTAAAGATACTTTTGCTGGCAGTTTTTGGCTTTATTTGATAGCAGCAGAGATATTAGACAAATCTGAGGGGATGGAGAGAGGAAAATGACAAGTAACAGAGTAACATAAACTGGATGTTTAGACCCCTGAATGAGTCCACTGTCACACTTTCGTTAATGGATTTTTGTTTAACTGAGGAAATACTTTCCACAAACATGGGTGAGATTAAAATTTGCTCCCTGAACATGTTACAATCAGTCTTAAGCTTTTTCGTGGATGTTTTTAGGAACTATTAAAGTACTTGATAACCGAGGGCCTCTAAGACACAGAGACAGCTGCAGATTCATTCAGACTGCGGGCAAAATTTGATGGATTCTGTTTACTGGAGCTGAGAAAATGGTTTGGTATCTCCAGTTAAGTATCTTAAACTTGTCTTTTAGTCAGCTTTCTGTTATGTATCCATTCTGCCAGTTGTAAACAGCGATTGAAAGGAAAATACGCCAAGATCATAAGATGAGACAACACCAAAAATTTAATAAAATAAGATTATAAAGATCTGTTTTTTGAAACTACATATGCAAAAAGAGTAATCAAGAAACAAAGTAGTTCTCCGGATGCCCTATTGCATTGACAGTCGACTAATGAAGATTGTTCATCAGCTGACCAACAACACTCAGTTACAAAAATGTCCACCATCTATCAGTTATCTGGAGCATTTTGGATGCTCTGTAGAAGAGGAAACAGTCACCGCATGACAGACAAGATGCAAATACATTTTTAAAACTGGCTACCCGTAAGATGCTAACAGTGCTTAAGTTAGCATCTGCTTCATGTGTTCCTACCTGGGCAAAATTATAGCTGCTGTCTTGCTCTTGTATGCTGGATAGTGGTCTAAATGTGAGGAAACAAAGCACATTTTGTGGAACATCAAGTCCCCTCACATCTTTAAAGTTTGTTTTGCTTTTGATGCATTCTGGCACTAATTATTGCATGAATTGTGAGATCAAGGGTGTGGGATTAAATGTTCTGCTGTTTCTAGATGGGGTATTTTACTTTTGTTGTCATTTTTGACTATCTCATTCTTTCATACTTAAAGCTGCCATATGTAACTTTGACAAATATCAGTTTTTTACATATATATTAAAACTGTCACCATGTTGTGACAGTATAATATGAGACATAATCTGTGAAAAGATCAGTCTCCTCTACCTCCTCCCAGTGCTACTATTACCATTTGCAGAAATGCACAGCTCCTGGTCAAAAACAACCAATCAGAGCCAGGAGGAAAATCTTAAGGCTGTCAATTACACTCTGTATGTGCAGCTCAACATGCTAATGGCAGAGAAACAACTTACCATGACAGAAAAACTGTTTATCTGCTGTCATCGGTGGCCATGCTAACTAGCCTGAGCATTCATGGCAGGCTCTGCTGTGGTGAACTAACTAGCATAGCAGAGAACAAGGGGGAGGGTATGAGTAGTGCATACACAAGGGTGATGGACAGCACTAAGACCCTCCTGGCTCTGATTGGTTGCTTCTCTACTCTAATTTCTGCAAATTACAGTAGGAGGATTGGCAGGAGGCAGAGGACCTCGATTTTTTTTTTTTTTTTTTCACAGATTATGTTTCATACTATATTGTCACGACATCGTGACAATTTTAACAAATATGTAAAAAAAAAAAAAAAAACAAAAAAAAAAAAAACATTTTTTTTTTCTTTATAAAAGTTACATATTGCAGCTTTAAGGATTAACTGATCATATGGGGATGAAACTTCAGTGCTGTGAGTTCTCCAAGTGGTCACATAACTAATTACCGTATTTCTTAGAAATTAGGTTGTGCCATCAATATCACTTTTAGCTTCAAACATGCAGAGATGAGTTTTCTTTTCTACCTCATTATCAAAGATACTGCTACTCAAATAATTAAAATGTGATGGAAGCTCTTTTATTCCTTATGTAACCAAGTCTGTCTTTAGTCATTTCTGTCAACACAAAACAGCAATTCAAGAACTGCTTCTTTTCTTTCTTCAAAATAAGAGTCTCAGATATGGATAGAGACTCAACATAATTTTTCCCGTAATGGGTCTAATAATGATAACCTATACATACCCACATGCTAACTGCAGCTTGACAGTACTTTGGGAGACTATGAGTAGAAATATCATGGAGATTTAATATCGTTACACCCCTTGTGATTACACATTCTGTCATGATGGAGGGGAAATGCCTTCAAACCCAAATTCCATCTGGCTGTGGTGAAATCTCTGCACAAAGTCATTTTAAATGGTCCCCGTCCAGTTTTTGACAGCAAAATCGCCTGCTCATGACTTATCGTTTTATCATTTAAATTTCCCCCATTGACGCTTGCTGCCATGATTGACGGCAGGGCTGGAAAGCTGCAGCTATCTCAATTGAGCCACGGCAGGCAGTTGGTAACCGGGACAATGGTCTCTCCTCTTTGCCTTGTTTTCACACGTTTTCTGCTGTCACAGAAACCTCACTGATTGCTTCTTTGCCAAGACAGCATCCTATTAATCTTTTAAATAAGGGCCGCCGCCCAGCAGCATTGTTTGCTTAGAGCCAAGAGGACCTTGTGAGACTACGCTGAAAAGGGTAAAAAAAAAAAAAGAGAAAAAAAGCGACAGCCGGGGTTGAATCAGGTCTCATTGTGGAAGGGAAAGGCTTCTTAAAACGAACAATATTAGAAATTTAATAGCTGCTGTGTTGTTGAGGTCTTAATATTGCCAGGACTCTCTTGCTCCTCCTGATAGCTGTGTGGGCTCTGTTGTCCTCTGCTGCTCTCAGCTTTGACTCTCCAGGTGTATTTTGTGCTTTTACCAGTACTGTGGCACTCTGAATAAAAGCCTCTGTGTTTATAGCCCTTTTCTTTTTCTTTTCTTTTTTTTTTTTTACTGTGTGCTTATTGATCTTTTCTAAGTGTGGTTGGAATGGGCTTTATTTTCTTCAATTCTGCCCTCAAATAGCATAACAGCAACATATTCTGAAATGGTAAACCATTGATGTATTTTGATGTGACCTATAGAAGGTAGAACAAGCTTTTGTGCTTTGTGCTTAGCTGACAGTTTGTTTAGAGTGAAATAATGCTGTCATTGACAAGTTGTTTTTTCAGTCATTCCACCTTGAAAAGCCATACTCCTCTCTGATTTCATCAACCAGGCTTTTGTGTTTAATTATGTGTTATTTGTGGTAGGAAGTCTTTTTGTGAGACTTTCTTGTCAAGTGGTTGTAAATGGAGAGTAGCTGCAGAGCTTCTGACACCCTCCGCTCTGTAATGAGTGCCTTCCTGTGCAAAATAGCCCCATAAACCAAATCTCTCTGGGATGAGGAACATGTGGCAGGAGTATTTGGCATCGTGCTTACAGGAATGTTTATGGCATACAAGAAACACTGGGATCACTGAATACCACCCTCCAGTCTTTTTGTCTCCACTCCGGCCATGGAAACCCAGTGAGGCAGGGCAAACTAGATGACTAATAGACTCCCAGGTCAGAGCCACATGATAGCAGCAGTGCTGGTCAATGGAAATGGATATACTTTCCCCCCAGAGTGAGGTACGACTGCTTTGCGATCATCTGTGCGGTCATGGCCCGGTGCATGTCCACACACATGAATGACTGAGCACATAGCTATTCATAGCTATATGTGGTCCAGAGCTGCTTACTCATTTTGAGAAGAAACACACAAAATCAATTAACGAGTAACAAAGTCGGAACAATCTAATATTATAGTAATGTAGACTTTAGGGGAATTATTGTGCTGCCCAAGGAATTGGTGGGCTGTTAATTCTGTGCTTTATAGGGGTCTAACAAACCCTCCTTTTTCCTATGTTAAAAGTATTTCTTGTCAAATTAAAGTCTGTCTCACTAAGCACAATACAGCATGGGACTTCATCTAGTGAAGTAAGTGTAAGCTATTCTTATGACTATCTCTATTATGATTATTATTATTATGCAAGGTTTCTGCAGGGCCCAAAAAAAGTCATAAAAATTCAAAAATGTGACAATGAAACTGAATGAATTTAGACAAAATATTTTAACAAACCAAAACAGAACTGGATAATTCTTCACTGAAGAGAGATTATTATATAATTTAACTTTATTCTTCATATAATATAACTTTATTTAACTTTATGTCATACTTGCACTGAAATAGACTGATTAGGTTTTCTAAAACATCACCCTTTGCTAAACCATCAAGGACATTTTTATGTCATGTTTTTATTATTTAGTCACTTATTCAGTTCTTTGCTTCTGTTTTAATTTTTTGGGTCAGACAAAGGCCCGGGACCCCCTTTTAGGAGTCAGGATCCCCCAGTTTAGAAAGTTTGCTCTTGAACTCTGTAATTTGTGAAAGCCTTACTATTATTGAAAAAAACTGGGATTTGTAGTTTAGCACAAAATATTGCTATAAATTGCTTCATTCTTGTGAATCCAAAAAAGTGTATCTTCTCATGAGCTGGATGTATCGTTAACTTGTCACACCCCCTGATTTGACTAGTTTTATATAGTCTGTTTTATAAATATGTCACTATAAGATGAAGCAATAGGTATCCATCTCTCTAATCCTATTGTATTTTTTAAAATAAATAAAAAGTTTTTTTTTGTTTGTTTTCTGCAGCAGCTTGAAATGTGTGCCTAACTGTGAGACTGTCAGATGTTCAGATGTGTGTGCACAGGGGTATCTTTTTATGCTTGTTTGCAGGTTAAATACAAACATTGCTGTCCCAGATTCACCCCCTCGCCCCCCACCCATGATCTCAATCCTCGGCAACCAGCCTGAGCGCCTCACATGCAGCCACGAACCTCCTCCCCTGCATCCAGCATCCGAAAGAAAACATTTCTCTCTGTTCCCTTGCTTTTCAAAGTGCTCACATAGCTTGACTTTCTTTCAAAGCAATACCCCCCAGCGCCACCTCCTGCCTGACCCCTCCTCCTGGAGACAGCTCTCTTGACCTGTTGCCCTATTGTTTCCAGCGGGGATGGATGGGGAGCCGCCTGCGCTGGCGCGATCCTTCACTCAATAGCTGTTCCATCTGTTGACTGCGTGACTCTGGGTTAGAAGCGGGGATTTTGCTCCGTCTGTGCAGGGTGTGAAAGGAGTTATCTCAGGGGGCTTCCTGAATGAGGCTTTAAAGCTGCAATAGAGGGGTGTTGTGATGCCTCACACACACACACACACACCCCACCCTCCGCCCATCATCGGCCCAACACAGCCGGCTGGGTGTGTGCAGGATGAGAGGCCTCTTTTGTGCTTGTTCACAGGCCCCCAGGCAACAGGGTCACCTTGTCCCCAAACAAACGCTGGCCTTACTGGAATTGTTGGCACTGCATGTCTGTGTTAGCATGTATGTGTCTGTGTGTGCTTGCATGTTGAAGGGGGAAGCAGTATTTGAGTGTAAGAATGCATCATTAAAACAAGGGCAGAGGCCTTGCCTGTGTGGAACATTTATCTAACATCTCTGCTTTTCACATCAGGACCCATTCAGTGCAGCCCGTCTGTGACAGGGATTCAAAGGACGTCACAGAAACAGCCAGGGCTGCTTTACTGGTCAAACTGCTTTCACTGAACATTTAGACCTGAGAAAACAACAATGTCTACTCTGTATCTATTGTAGAGACAGCTCTGAGAGCAAAAAACAGTTTTTATTTCCTCTTGTGGATTTGAGTTTCTGTCTGATGAAATGTTCGAGTGCTGCTTTCAGCCCCTGATGCTGGTCTGCTCTGCGGTTTGTGCTTTTCATCGGGGTTTGAAGGGAACAAAAATGAAATCTGTGGGTGTTCAGACATCTGCTTCACCTTAATTAAGGGTGAAATTACAGAATGCAATGCATTTCTAGCTAAGGCTCTCTGCATATGTCCATTTGAGCTCTTTGGCATTTTGCTAGAACCAAAAATTCCTCCCTTTGAGATGTTTTTTAGTCTATCAAATAGTATTAGTTTACCAAATACATTTGCTCTATTAGAGATTTTTGGAAATATTAATCGTAGTTTTTTTAATCCAATCAAAAAAGTCCAAACTTGTAAGAATATAATTCGGTGTTTGAATTTGTCTTATCTGGGAAGTAGAGCAAGTACTCAAGTAGATCAAGTTCTAGTTGCAACCCAGAAGACAATAAGGATGTAACTGTTGTAGCTACTATATATATATATATATATATATATATATATATATATATATATATATATATATATATATATATATATATATATATATATGTATATACATACAGATACTAAAACAACATTTTCTTGAGTAAACATTGTACAATAGTATGTGATCCAACCCTAGGTTCCCCAGCTTTTCAAGTTGGAGGCCTTCACTTTTTTATGTTTTGTTTTTAGCACTGAGGAGGCTGTTATTGTGACGAGCGAAGAGGATTTGAGATCAGAAATCGGTAACAAAATTCTAATCAGTGGATCTTTACTGGCATCATGTGTTATTTCTTTGCACAGTCAGAACTTACATTACTGGGGGCTAAACCCAACAGATGTCACTGGACGTCCTCAACATACGTTTACCTCAGCTAAGATTATGATTAAAGTAACAGAATCCATCTCCTCTCATCTTTTCCTCAAACTGAGAAAACTAAAAGTGAGCAGGAGACATAGAAGCCTTTTCGGTCACAGAGCCCCCTCAGCAGATGAGACAGAGTTGAAGGAGGAGGGGGTTGTTGAGAGGAAAACGCAGCGGTTGAAAACTGCAGTGACAGCAGAATGAATAAATTGAAAAATTCTCTCATTGTAAATTGTCTATCGCTCGTGACAAACGATCTGATAGGCGAGCGGCCTGGGTTCCCGACGCATCCGTCCCAATAGAGCTGTGAATAACTGGTCTATCTCCACACTGCTTAGCACTGGCCCCGCGCTTAATAATTCATACAGTGTGAAATATTTTCCCCGGTACAGATATGCCAAAGAGCTGCCGGCAGCAGGCGGGGGCGGAGAGAAAGGTGTCCCTGTGGTGCTAATTTGGGCGGGGGGGGGGGGGGGGGATGGGGGCGTGCATAGATTTCTAAGGGGCCTCCAGTTGAAAAGGAGATGCCTGAGACACATTTATTCAGCTGTATACTCTGTTATTAGAAGGAGCAGAGCAGGTGATGCAGGAAGTGAGATAGTGGCATTTAAAGGGATGGTTCGGAATTTTTTTAAAGTTAGGAGGCAGTGATTGGGCTGCACAATGGCACAGTTGGTAGCACTGTTGCCTTGCAGCAACAGTCCGCAGGCTGGGTTTGAATCCAGCCTGGGGTCTGTTGCTGCAAGGAGTTTTCATGTTTTCCCTGTGCATGTGTGGGTTCTCTCTGGGTACTCTGGCTTCCTCCCACGGTCCAAAAATATGACTGTAAGGTTAATTGGTCTCTCTAAATTCTCCTTAGGTGTGAGTGTGTGTCTGTCTCTGTGTTGCCCTGCCAGGGTGTCCATGGTGTACCCCGTCTCTTGCCCGATGACAGCTGGAGATATGCACTCACCCCCCTCGCCACCTTGCAAGGATAAGCTTGATGGATAATGAATGGATGGATAAGAGGCAGTAAACTGTTATAGACAATCTGGATTAGTTGATCTCAGAGTCTGAAGCTAACAGTTGTAAAGGCAAATGTTTTTGACATCTGCAAATCGTCAGCATTGGGTGGCCATTTACCCATTTCTTTTTTTTTTTTTTTTTTTTTACACAAGAAATGCATGTTGGAGGCAGTTCACCACTGATAATCTTCCTTTGTGAGAAGGTACTGAGAAGAGGTTCTTGTCTAACTAAAACTCTGGAAAGCAAAATATTTGTGGTTACTTATATTATGAGTGATGGTTGGACGTGGTGCGATTCATATTATCTTCATGTATGAAACACATACTTTAAATAGAAGAATGAATGCATTTTGAGTCAGAGTAACTCTCAGGCCCTATAGCCACATAACTCCAGATGTGGTTTTAAACAGATATATTTTTCTTTCCCTTTTTAGTTTTTGAAAAAAAATTGTGTCCACATAGCCTATTTAATGCCACTAAACACTGAAAAACACAAAAACCTGTAACACCTGTCCTACGGCATAAAGCAATAACATCAACATTAACTACTTAAGAAGTCAAAACAAAAACATCCTGACTATTGGGTAAGCTCTATCTTGACTGTGTGCTTACCTAGCCAGTATTTTTTTTGCATTTTCCATTTAATCGTTTTAATATATTCCATTTATATTTGCTTAAGTTTAATAGAAACTATGAGGATGAAGGAAAACAGATGTGTAATAATCCATGAAAAACAGCTTTACTGTTGCTGTAGATTCTCGAACAGAAAGCCAGAGTGGGCATGTGCAAAGTAAACTGGTATGTCATCGCCAGATATATTCATTACACACTTTGATACTGTGAACAGAGTTTGACTCTGTTTTCTTGTGGATGGGAGGTCCCTACAGAACTATAAATGTCTATTTTGCATAACATCTGTGTTTGTGTGATCCTGATTTAATGTAAAGCAATGGCAAAAGAAAAGATATGCAAGTAGTTTAACTGAACATATTGTTACATATTTTTACACTGCCTTAGTCTTGTATCAGGTAGCTAGTTTTACCTGAAATGCTTTACATGTTCTTAGTAGGCATTTCACACGGGAAGGTCACTGGCAGCGCACTGCCTCCAGCCTCCATTTCCCATGTAAATAATCCCTAGAGCAAATGCAATAATGGTTCAAAGGTTCATTATATAGCTTTAACATTAATCTCTATGATGCTTTTGAGATTAGAGTTGTTGTAAGATGGTAGAACTCCACTTTAAACTTGACTCATTTCAGACTTACTGTCAGAGTTGTGTCTAGGATCAAGTGATTTGCAATGGCCAAGAAATGCATTTACTGCAGGTAAATTATTAACTACTATAACCTATTAATGAAAACTCACTTAAAAAAATCTTAACTACCCATTTAACTCAAGACTTATCTGCCAGAAAGGAGAATAATTATTTAGTCATACTGAACTCTCCTATCATCACAGGCTGTTGGGATAACAGGAGCTATAAAGCAGCTGAGTAGTTTTTGCTGTTTGCCCTGGTGAATGTTTTGGCCGGTCAGCGGGCTGTCTGTGGACACCTGCTTCATTTCTGCCCCATTTTTCCTATTAAGTGACTCCTCCTGTCTCAGAGTCTGAGTTCCACAGCCAAGAAGGAACTGTCCCTGACCTTTTTGTCCGCTTTCATTCAAAGCCCACCGCAGCAGCAGCTATAAAGCCACCCTCTTGCGTGCGCGAACAGGCATGAGCAGATGTGTGCTCGAATGTGACAGTGTCATATTGCAATGTGTGGGTTTGTGTGACTCGTTCTGCAGCTCAGTCCTGTACAAACTGGGTTTTTATGGTGCGCATTCAGGCCCTGATACCAATTATGCAAACTATTAAAAATTTAAGGAGGACAGTCTTTTATAATTTAATCCTAAAGTAATAGATTCTATTAAAAATGTATGAGTGGAGCTTTATAGATGGAGCTAGAATTAGTGTCTATCAAAGACTCCAGTCAAGGATGCAGGGGGAATGGGCAGCAGGAGTGGCGGTATTGCCTCATTATTCAAATAGGATATGATTACCATAGAGCAGGAGTCCCTCAGTGCTGAGGCATAGGCTCGCTGGCCAATGTCATCATGAACAGAGGAAGATCTCCTCTTTACGGGTAAGACAAAACCTTATTCAGATTCCTCTTATGACTTTCACATAAAGTGACATGAGAGTTGTTGTGGTTTAAAGCAGTTTGTCGCTGAAATGCTCTCTGTCGTCTTGGGTTTCTCCTGCCTGTTCTTTCACTTGAGATTGTTTCTTGTCCTTACTAAAAGCATGTAGAAGGTGTTCAAGCATGAAAACAGGAAGCCTGCAGTGTTGTAACTTAATGGCTTATGCTGCAAGCGAAAGGCAGACTTTTTTTTTTACCGGCCTTGCTGCTCCCTGGTTTACCCCACCAAACTTCCTGAACAGGTCTGAATTTCCACTTTATGCATTCTTGTCTTTTTTTTTTTTTTTTTTTTAAATTGAAAGCCACCTTATTTGCACTGCTTAACTTCTCTGGAGCTCAACTGTTTTTCCTTGCTGCTTTCAAGCAGCACAGATTGCTGAATTAGTTCTTTGTTGTGTGATTTGCTTTTGTTATTACAGGTAGAGAGCTACCCTGATCCAGATACCCTAACAGGCTCTGGAAAAAGCTCTGCGGTTATTAATGTGGTGCGGGAAGTGGATTTAAAAAGCCAATAAAAATTGGAATCCTCATGAAGCTTATATGGATCTCAAGTTCTGCCTCAGAGGTAAATTCCTCGTCTTTTTGATGTAATGGTTGCCTGTTTATGGAATAAATCCAAGGAGCTTAATCGATCATCTCCGTGGAAAGGTCAAGTGGAGAAGCTCTGGTGTTTGAAGTGCTTATCCCATGGAGGAGTGCCAGAAATGTGACACCTCCTTATGAGTGGGTGGTGGCAGGCAGATTAGTGACGGACAGGGTGGCCCAGGGGGATGATTTAGGGAGATTCAGCTCTAAATACTCCCTGTATATCAGAGAGGGAGAAACTGTAAGCTGCCTTCTCCCAATCCGTATTTTCAACAGAAAAGGATATTAGTAGATTAAAATGAAAATTTACATAAAAAAGGTTGAAAAATGGAAAATGGATGGGTCAAAGTTGTTGAGACAAACAAAGGCTCCTATCAACTCCGCAAAGAGATAATTCATGATTTTGAAGGGCATTTTTATTCAAAGAAGAGATGCACTGATCAGGCTTTTCCTGGCTCATACCAATTTCCATTTTTCTTTGAGGTATGACCTGCTGGTTCTGATTTTATTTTTGTAAGGAGTATCGGACATAAAAGAGAAAACATGCTACAGATTCTTTAATAGATTAGTAGTTTTGAATCCAACAGAAAATGAATGACTAACAGGATTGTCCCATCTATGAATCAAAATATATGTCCTTAACCTTTGTCTTATTTTTTCATTAAATTAAAACGAGTGCATCAAAGCACATGCTGTTGGTTGTTGTGTGCATAAACCTAAAATGGTGGGAGTTATATACATGATAGCCATTTCAGAACTCAGACCAATTGGCTGGTGTGTCTCTGATTTAAAGGTTTTAAGCAATAACTTATACTTTGCTGCAGTAGATAATGCTTGTGCTGTCTTTACTTAGTATAAATCTAGATAAGATGGTCCAGCAAACACTATTTTATGAACCTTTAAACCATTCCCTCATTTGCATTGGGAAATTATTTACAATGAAGATGTTAATTATTTACACAGGAAATGGGTAGTTGGAGGTGGTGCGCCACCAATGATTTTCCTATGTGAAAGTAGTACTGAGAAAGGAACAAGTTAACGGCTTCTTGTCATAGTAACTGTATAACAGAAGAGTAAGGTTGTGTAAAAATTTCTAAAATAGCATTCACTTAAACTTCAATTATATGTTTAGTTTTTTTCACCACTTTACTATTGTATCAAAGTTACTTTGACTATAAATGGTTTCCATGTTGTCTTTTCCTTGCATGTTTCATACAGGTAGATCATTTTTTTGTGCACTGCCTCTATTTCCCATGTAAGTAATCATCGTCTTATGTGTAGAGAGCCTCCGGGATATACTAAATTATACAAACTTGCCAAGTAGGTCTGTACAATATATAGCAAATTTATCATCATGACAATTTTAGTTGAACAATATCAACATTGCAAAGAACTGCTTGGACTTCAATAAATATTATGTAGCGATGCATCAATTAATCATCCAATGACTGAAATTTGCAATTTTTCATTGATTGTTTCTGACTGGTGATTGGCAGGTCATACCACTACTGGTTTTGGCCAGTAAAGACGGATCCCAAACCAGATAAACATACCATATCATCATTGCAACATTTAACAACATTATACCATGTTTTCCTGATACTGTATAGCCCTGTTGCCAAGAGTTATCTACAAAAGTTAAGGTGTTAACTGCTTGTAACCTTTTAACATAACCTCTCTTCGAAAAGCCTGAACTATCCCTTTAATGTTGCTCGAGGTTACCAGTTAGTTTCATCCCTCTGCAGTCAAATCTAATCTGGGTAGGGTGGCTGTGGGCAGCATGTGTGCTCAGAGTTGAAATAGGGCTTTCTCTGCCTAATCCTCTATCCAGGGATCACTCAGTAGGGTGAAGATAATTACCAGCCTGCTTTCTCATGCTAATGAAATCTCTAACTAGATCTTACAGAAAGAGGAAAAAATAGATGGAGAAGGAATAGAGGCTGGGACAAAGGCATGGAAAGATGACCCGACTAAAATGGGTTTTTAGATTACCATTTAATTATTGATAGTCAGCCAGTTGTAGGGACCTGAGTTTGGGATTAGGGGAACATTTTCTAGCAAAGGGACAGATTATGAAGTTATTTTGGTGTGTGTACCAGGGGTCAGAAATTTGCTGAGACAAGACTTATGTCACCAGCATATCAGCGGCTAAACTAACCCGCCTTTCACCTTTTTATCAGCTGCCTCCAGCAAGGTGTCTGGAGTGGTTTTAAATTGCATTAATATGCAGGAATTTATAGATCGGCTCCCTTGGCATTTCTGAAGGGAGGGGAAGAGAGTATTACGGTCCCCATCTGCACTAATTACTGGGTCTTGGCAGTGCTACCTGTCTCTTGTGAAGGACAAACCAAGGCACCCAAGCCGTAACACGCATGCAAGCTAAAGGAGCTCATCTGCTAAGAAGTCTTTTAGAAGAGAGACATCTCAGAGGAATTTTTACTTGATGTTTGATGCTTTGACTACCATAAAAACATCTCTGCTGGCAAACATCAATAAATTAAAAGACTATTTAAGTTCTCTCATCTAGAGTTGAGAGAAAAACGCTAACAGGCTTTATTCTCAATTGTAGTGATCATTTCATGTGAACAAGAACAGTCAGAATAAATCTGAACACTATCTACTTGGACTGGTTGGATAGCTTTGAAATCTAGGGGATAAAGCAATTCATGGGGTTAGCAAATAAAATAAAGGAGCATTTATGAGTTTCAAAAATCATTGTGAAGGAAACTATAATTGATCTGCACAAATGCACTGACCTCCCTGAAATGGTTAGGTTTTTTGCCTCTGTCAGTTTTGTCACAGAAATTATTTTCCATTTTAAATCATCTCCATTTCTTTTCACCATCCCTTGAGCCCTGACACCTACACTTTAGCTGTTAAAGCAGGCAACATCAGTGTCTTAACTCTTATTTTGCACTACAGGTAGCTCACCGTGCCAGGTTGACAGTTTTTCTGCAGTAAATCTGCATGTGGTAATTCCTCAGCCTGCTGTGGGCTTCTCAGGATCCCGTATTTGTCTGTCATCCTGTCAGAGACACTTCTTGGATCACTGCTGCACAAACATTTGCTTATGTTTGCGCCATCTGTGCCTTTAGCCAGCAGGTGATTACCAACCGCAGACTCACCTCCCACTCTGTCCAACTGGATTCCCTATGCTTGTATGGCTTGGGCCAGTTTTCCAGAGGGAGAAGGATGGCAACATCTGGAGTAAAGAGAAAGACTGCTGAGTCTGAGCAATGAAAAGTACAGTAAAGAGGCCATACAAAGGTTTTTGCATTCAAAACTTTGTTCTACGATATTTTATTAAATTTTATGGGATAGACACACACAATGAAGTCTGTGATAGTGAGATGTAAGGAATGGAATGCATGCTTTTCTTTTTTTTTTTTATGAAAGTCTAATAAATGTGTGGTATGCATTTGTATTCCAACCCCTGTTTTCTGACACCCCTAAACTAAAATTTAGTTCACCCAAGTGGGGTTATTCCTGTGTAGGACATTTGCAAACATTCCAAGACATGACTGTCCATATAACTGACAGGTCAGGAGAGCATTAATCAAGGAAGCAACTGAGATGGGAGAACCTGTCGACAGGACAGCCATTAGTTATGCACTCCACAAATGTGGCTTTTGTGGAAGAGTGTCAAGTAGTATGCCAGTGTTGAAGCAAAGCCTTAGGAAATCCTGTTTGTAGTTTGCCACCAGCCATGTAGGAGTTACAGCAAAGATGTGGAAAAAGATCTAAGGCTGCACAAATATTTCTGGAATGTATCTTTCATGTCATTTTGTAAAATATTATAACAAAGGGTGGTTGGAATTGGGGCTGGGCAATATGCCTGAAAAACATATCACGAAATAAGGGTTTCATATCAGTTGATATCGTTAATTATTGATTAGTTTTTTTGTTTTGAATATCTGAAATACTGCCAAACTGGTGATGTGACCTTTCCTGTTTTATCCACAATTTCCTCTTGAGCTGTTGTACTCATTTTCTTCTTTCACTCCATGACATTATATTTTATTAGCAGTTACTGCTGCTGCGCAAATTACTCAACAGGTTGTTGCTAGCTTACCAGTGAGTGAGTGAATGATGACTAGGTTGAGCGGCTAAAGCCTTTTCTCTGCCTACATTTCTCATATATTTTTTTATATTTAAAATGTCATATGTTATAGTTTAGCATGCCAGTATAATATTTAGTCATTTGGATACAGCCTCAGAGCAGTAGATGCTCACACCAGACACAGATGATAGTTTCCAAGATAGTATCGTATAGGTCACAGAGAATGTCAAAAACACAGATGAGAAAAAAAGACGAGGGGAGGAACATGTGAATATTCAACCAATATTATCATCATAACCTTAATGAATAATATTACCATCTCATGATTTTATAATTTCATGCAGGCCTTGTCTGGTTGGAGGCGACATAAATGTAACTTTTTGACCTACACCTAAAATGTGAGGGGGGAAGCATTATACATCACCCTGTATGGTGCAGGCAGCATAATGCTGTGGGGAAGCCCTTCTGCGGCAGGGACAGAAGAGCTGATGGAAAGATTGCTAGAGCTAAAAACAGAGCTATCCTCGAGGAAACCCATTAAAACCCCTTCAAAAGACTTGAGACTCGGGGTGTTGCATGGCGTAGTGGGTAGAGCAGGCACCCCGTATACAGAGGCTATAGTCTTCCGGGTCAACTCCCAACCTCGGAACCTTTACCGCATGTCTTCTTCCCCATTCTCTACCCCTTCCCTATCTACCTACTATCAGAAAAATGGGAAAAAAGGCCACTAGTGCCCAAAACAAATATGGGGGAAAAAATAGACATGAGACTGAGGCAGTACTTCCCTTCCACCAGAACAATGGCCCTAAGCAAACAGCCAGAGCTACAGATGGTTTAGATCAACACAAATGTATGTTTTAAAATGTCCAAGTCCTAAATCCAACTAAGAATCTATGGGAAGAATCATAGATGCTTCTGTGAAGCATGTTCACATATGCTCTCCATCCAGTCTGTGAGCTTAAGCTACATTGCTAAGAACAATGGGAAAAAATGTCTGTCTCTCAATGTTCAGAGCTGGCAGAGACATACTCCAAAAAGACCTGCAGCTTTAATTTTAGTAAATGGTTGTGCCACAGAATATTGACTCAAGGGGGCTGAATACAAATGCACACCACACATTTCAGATTTTGTTTGTGAACAAAATTTGAAAAATATGAATCATTTTCCTTTCTTGATTATATGGTACTTTGAGTTGATCTGTAACATAAAACCTCAGGAAAATACATTGACCAATGTGAAAAACTTTAAATACCATGGATTGCACTGCTTGTGAAAGAAAATGTTGGTTACTATTTCCTACTAGCGTAGCTCTGAGCACTTTTGTCATCCGCTCTTTTTCAGTCCTTAATATCAAGCGGAGCAAAAATGGCTTTGTCACACTTGAGATATATCGAATGAGATCAGTGTCAACATCTAGACGGTGCACTATTTGATTGCCTTGTGGGCCT
This sequence comes from Anableps anableps, assembly GCA_014839685.1. Classification (NCBI taxonomy): domain Eukaryota; kingdom Metazoa; phylum Chordata; class Actinopteri; order Cyprinodontiformes; family Anablepidae; genus Anableps; species Anableps anableps. The sequence continues at coordinate 20,848,423 of CM026066.1, forward strand.
GGCAACACACTAATCTTATGCATGACTGACTATTGGATCTGTGATATCTTCCAGTGAAAGACAGCGGAGTTGTCATTTGGACCAAGGGAATCTGGGTCACCCCAGGTCCTGCAGAAGGGTGGTGTTTGGACTTCAATTCAATTATTTTCCATTGATTTATTGGACACTCATCAATAAACACACATTACTGGGCTTGAGCACTTTACACAAAGATTTCTCTTTCTTCTTCCCTGCTTTCCTGCTTATTCTGTTCTATCCTTAACTGACATAAGCCTTTCTTTGAAGTTCAGGAGCCAAAAGAACGAGGAATGACAGCACAACAAACAATGAACAAAGCATGCACACACACAAGGATAGAGACAATGAGCGGTTTTTGAATATTCAAGTGAAACACCATAGGATAGGTTGAGAATCAGTGTTTTATTGTTGCGTTAAGCCATGAAAGGATGTGTCTGGGACAATAAAGAATTGTGTCACATTGGGATAAGAAATTCTGCAATATCAACAATGCTTTACAAATGGTGTGTAAGAAGGTTTACAGTGGAAAATATAAATCTCACTGGGGAAAAACAGAAAGCACAGCTTGTTTCTCACATTTGGGTGATGTTACAGCGGGGGAGCTGGTGATTTATATCTGGAGTCCTTTCTGGAGAGCAGTCTACACAGAAAAATGCAGAATAGGGATGAAGCTTTGTTTTTAAAATTTATTGTATTTAGAGGTTTTTACATGTGAAGCAAGTCAGTCATGAACTGCATGTTAGTTAGTTTGGTTACAACATTTCCACAGTTTAGATTAACTGATGCAGCACCAGTAGAAGAAGAGGAGGTCTCCCCTGTGGTTTGTCTGACAATCTTAAGCCACTTTCTTATTGCTCAAGAACACAGAAACTCATCTTGATTCACAGGAAATTACAAAAAGGGACAGTTGGTGAATACTTTTCTGTGCAATAATGAGATTTATTTTTCTAAAAAAAAGTCATGTGCATTACGATTTTAGCCATGTTTAGATTCATTTCTGCCTCATTTACTAAAAAAAAGAACAGATTGTACAGGGAATCTTTATTAAAAAAAAAAGGGTCTGCAAGAGTTCATGTGGTCTTTTTTGAAAGCCATAGTTTTTTTTTAAGTTAAATTAAAAAATGAAAAACTCACTTTAAACGACTATAACTTTAACTGTCATGACCTACTGAGGCTAAAAGCTTTGAAGTTGAAGTGATTTCCAGCTCCCTCCTTCCACCTATATCAAGAGTCAGCAGGCTTTTGCTATCCAAAGACCCAATTTTGCCCATGCTCCTCTTTATTGTTTTTTTTCCTTTTTTTTTTTTTTTAGCTGTAAAACACACGTTCCTGTGGGAAAAGATATCTTAGTAAGTTTTATAAATACCTTCTATTTAGAAATAACTTGTTTTATGGTTAAAAATCACAATTTTAAGAAAAACGGTAACCTTTTTGGAGAATAATGTATACATAGAACATTTAGGGGGGAAAGTGCATAGTTTTTGATGTTATGATAAACATATCTTGTACCATCAGTGTCATTATATTGCGGATTTAAAATTAACTACATTAAACATTAAAACGATTATCTGTTGGCTTAAAACAACATTGAGACTGGGCATCAGCCCATTAAACAACAAAGAAAAATAACTAACAAACTCTCCTAAAATGAAGTTATGTGAGCAGATACATACATGCATGTACACATCCTTCCTTCCTTTTCCTATAGCCGTTAGGTTATAGGAAAAGGAACAGCCCACATCAAAGAGGAATTTAGAGTGACCAGTAAACCTAACATGATTGGTTAGGGTTGGTTGGAGTACCCTGAGAAAACCTACATATGCACAAGGAGGTCATGCAAACTCGATACAGCAAGGCCCTCAGCCAGGATTCAAACCCATGACCTTTATCCTGCAGGGCAACAGTGTAAACAACTGCTTCACCATGCAGCACCATCCTTCAAATCATGTTATATTGAAAATCACAATGCACTAACAAGAGCTCCTTTAAAAGCAACCATAATGTCTAGTTTGATGCATTTTAATAATTCACATTTGTTCTTTCTCAAACCAAAAAAAAAAAAATGTCACTACTTGTGCTAAACGAGAAAAAAATCAAACTCGTTTAAATATAACTGTGGTAATTTCCACTGTTGGCTATATGTGATACTTCAGACAACTCTGAACTTGTAGCTTCTCAGAGATTTGTCAATGAATTTTCTCTGTGGTAGAGAATCTCTACCACAGAAATAACCTATGATACTAAAGATCATAGGTTATTTCTTTAACACTCTGCAGGTGCTATTGAGGTCATCGTCTGCTGGAGATGATATATTTCATTCCTCAAAAGCTTAAGTGACCCAACTTGTTTTTTTATTGTGAATCCCCAGAAAGGCGTTGGTAAAGATGGACTTGCTGATCATAAACTAGGATTTGAAGGATCATTATTTTCCAGGATAATCCAGTCTAAATTGGCCCAGATGCCAAAATAAAACAGCCCTTTATGTCACTGCTGAATCGAAAGCCAGTTAGCTTCAGCACAATGTTATTTCATGATTTATGAAGCAAAATTAGAAATCTCAACTGGGTGCATTTTTTTGTACAATAGATAAAACTGAATGTGGGAAAAAGTTAGTTTTGAAACAAATATTGTAAGTATTGAGGGAACCCTGAGACTGGAAACATTTCCCCTCTAAGTGCTCATCCTACTAAATATTCCACATTATAAAAATCTACTTTAAATGCTGATTTAACTCACAACTCTTTCTCTATTTGTCAGGAGTTATTACTTTTTAAACCTTCGCCTTTTACATTTACAAAAGTTTAAAACTTAATGTCTGATTGCTTTGTTCATAGATGCAGCAGTTAGCTGTGAAGTCAATTAGTACTCATTTCTATTACAGGGCTGACATTAGTCTAGACAGGCGTGTTTTGATTAGAGATGACAGACAACTCACTGTGATTGGACTGCCAGACATTCCTCACCCTTCATCCCATGGGTGAAGCTATTGAAGCTGACTTGAATATGGAAAGCTAGCAGATGAGTGTTTTTGCCAAGCTGCCCTTCATCTTCAGAGAAACATGTTATAAAAACGACTTCTCGGCACACAGGCCCGTATAAGCCGCCATAATGCTGACATGCAACAGTACATCACATATATATTTATAAAGCTCAGCTGCCAATATGTTTTTCCAGTACTGTATATCATAGCAATAATGTCCAAACTGTGGGTTTTTTACACACAATGGCCTTTTGTTGTGCAGGTTATTTATTGTGCTGGTGTGAGGTTGTGCAGAGCTGGTGGGTGAGTGCATCCAGGGGCTTGTATTGTTAGGGAATCAGTGGCTCTTGTTTGCGGAGCTGGGACGGTTTGTTAACAATGCCTTTTTTATGTCTCAGAGTGCGTGCCTGTTGGCAAACGTCCCCTCTGAATTTTTGTTTGTGTGCGGTTTCGTTGTTTGCTGTATGTGGACCGGGGTCAGTGAGCATAACCCTCCCATTGTGTTCCCCCATCCGAATAGAGCAGTTTTATATCAGGCACATGTGAGCATTAGTGTGTGGGTGTTTTGAATATACAGTATGAGCGCAAATTATTTAGCGCTGCTGTGTGGAAAGTGCAGAGCTGAAAGGAATGGGGGGGGGTAGACGGTCCCTTCCTAATGGAGGCTTTCACTCTGCCTCCATTCATGTGACGGTATGGTGACGGAGAAGGGGGAGCTGGGGATTAACGGGGTAGAGGCAGTGCCTTGTTAAAGAAAAAGAAAGGGTTTGAGTGTGTCGATTGGATTAACTTGTTTGGGCTTATTAAGAGGGGAGACACAGCAGCTTGTTAAAAGCACTGCATGGGGCGTCCCATTGTGAGACTGCAGGGTCACCATTCAGTTTGGATGAAGCCACGCCCCAACACATTATGGAGACTGTCTGCCAGGCTCCTAATACTTCGAAATTGAAGCTTGACTTATAGTGATTTTATGTTGAGCATTACATGACACATCTTACATGATTATTTATGTTTCTAATCTGGCTTTGGGAAAACAGTTTGAATGCTGAAGTTCCCGATAAGAAGAGCGGTTTTAGCTCTCCACGTGCAACACCACCCTACAGAGAGAAGATCACAGAAATTTGTTGATTCTAGAAAGGCACCAAGAAATCACCTGATGGTGACCACATTCAGCAAATTTGCTGTTTGAGTGGCTCTCGGAGACTCAAAAACTTTTTTTTTTTTTTTTTTTTTTCCTGTCAGCTCTAACAGGTTATACTGACACCTCCTTTACAGAGTGAAGAGGACTGGACTTCAGGTATTTTTAGTATCTATGAGGTGTTTAAAAAGAAGTCAGATAAAGTATGGAAGGTATTTTAAAAGAAACAATTTTCTACGATGTTTCAAGACATTTCTGTGGGTAATTCAGGCTGCAAGAAAGAGAGACTTTTGCAGATAACAGGAAGCCTAAACTGAGCTCAGGTTTGCAAACAGTGTAAAAAAACAGAGATAAGAAACTGACAACAACATTCTGACTGATAAACCTGTTGCTGATTTTCTTCAAAATCTGAGATATTTTGCTAATGTTTACATATAAATATCTGGTAGTGAACGGACACCACTTTAAGGAAGGACATCAATGCCACTTCCAGCATTTCTTCGTTAATCTATGAAAACCATAAAATCAGCAATGACCCTGAAATATCTGTGAGCACAGGCATTTTTGTGTGCTTTGCAAAGTTGTAGAAGGAAATTTATGCCCAAAGTGTTGCAGACAAACATTCCTAAAAGTTTGCTGTAGCACACCAGCAGATAAAAACAAATGTGTTGAATCTGTTTTACCAGTTTGCAAAGTAGCTCACACAGCAGAGGGTCTGGCTCCTGTTGTCCTGTCGAAAATAATAAGCTAGTTTTTGTCTTTAAAAAAAGAAAAAAAAAAACAAACGCTTATGCCTACCGCAATCTGTGGGATAATCAAATGCCTTTTCTCCTTGTTACAGTCGCCTGCAAGGTTGTCCCTGAGAGCAATAATTGGAATATATGGCAATAGCACACTGAGCGTAACCACACTCCTTCTGGCAATGAGAAAAAGAGCCATTGGCTGAGCTGTTATACATTTAAAAAACTGTAAAGACAATCATTTAGGTGAGAAAAAACAAATAAATCAGACATAGGAGTTGCCCGTCTGCCAGTGCAGCCTCCATGCTTAAGCTTTAAGCACTGACGTTGATTCCAGATAGACAAATATCAGGAGATTTCGTTATGATCCATGAAAACTAAATCTGTATTTAGTAACTGTTCATGTGAATCCATAAGGTACTAAGGTTAGCTACCACTGAGTATCATCTCCCATACCCTGTCTTTCACCTAAAACATCTGTACCTCAGCGCGCGCGCGCACACACACACACACACACACACACACACACACACACAGACGGACAGCGTTGTTCACCCATGACCACCCTGTTCCTCCCCGCACTTGGCAGGATGCTTATCTGAGTAGACAGCCTTGGGCACGGAGAGCCATCTCCTCTGATCTCCTCTGCAGTTTAAGAACCTTTTAACTAAGAAATAGCCCTCTGCCAAAACCACCGCCTCTTGATTCCAGCTTATTCCCTCATCTCAAGGGACTGATCCTCCTGCCTCCGTTGCGAACCCTGCAGCAGCGTTAGCAGAACGGGGATGGATCCGACAGACATCCTAGCTTTTGAGATATCTCTGCACTGGTGTAATAGGAGACCTGGTGGATTTGATGTGCGAGTGAAGTGCAGGTGGTGTTTCTGAGCGGCAGGTGCGCGCACACACATACACACAGACACACACAAACACACACACACAGAAAACCTAGCACCTTCACAGAGATTGACCTCAGCAAGACGGACTGTTTTCAGGGCAGCTGGGTGATGGGTCACAGGCGTTTGGTTTCGGGATAATTTCCTGCCACTGATGGACATCTGCTAAGTAGCACAATAACCTAATGGGAGGAGATGAGGGGAAAAGGGGGACATGACAAACAAGCTGAAGACTTGCTCCTTTTGCTTCGCTCTTAAAGGCAATAATAGCAGTAAATTGGTTCCTGAAATTGAATTGAAAAAAAGAGCCAGTCTCCTTTAGCAAAGTATAATGCCTCCGAATACATTTGGTGCACAGCAAATGGAGAAAAATGGAGGGTAGTTACACGATTGTCTTTCATTTCAGGGAGGGGAAAAGTGTGCCGGCATCCCCCCCACCCACTTCCCAGCCCTCCCCGTTAAGACCAGCTTTTAGTCTCAATCTCCACCACGTGTCTGCTTCCCCTCTCTCAACCACTATCTTTGAACAAATGGACTGTGAGGATGGGCTCGTTGGGAAATTAGTATCCTTGCAGAGAGAACACAGAGAAAGGATTATGTGAATAGCCAGTAATGAGCTCAAAGTACCAGTGTGTTTGGGCCAGGGCTGCCTGTGTGCGAGAGGAAATGGCACTATAAGCGACCTCTCTTTTTTTTTTTTTTTTTTTTTTTTTTTTTTTTTTTTTTTTTTTTTTTTTCTTTTTTTCTGAGCACCTGGCGAGACATAGAGTGGTCCCTCTTTTCCATCTGCAGCGTGTGTGTGTGTGTGTGTGTGTGTGTGTGTGTGTGTGTGTGTGTGTGTGTGTGTGTGTGTGTGTGTGTGAAAGAGAGAGAGAGGGTGAACTGAGGTTGTGTGTAGATTTAATTTGCTTAGATTTATCAGGGAGATGCATTTTAGTGCTTTTCTCACTGTCAGCTTTGTGCTAAAAGTGTTGTTTTGTGCTGCTGGTGACAGGTTTTAAAAATACTCATGTGACTTCGAGTGTTAAGTGCATTGAAGAAGCCTCAGGGTCCAGGTCAAACGTAACGTCTTGAGAAAATAGTTTTACAAAAAAAAAAGGGGGCTTTTTCTGGGTGAAAGACTGAGTTATGCGTGTTTTTAGGAACTGATATTTTGCTATTAAACCCAGAAAATCATCCAGTCTTACTTATAAAACAGTTAGATATGCTTGTGCATATTTCATTTTGGAATTTAATACTCAAATACAAGACAAGCATTACGGAAGCCGAGAGCGAACGTGTTGCGCATAAACCATTCTCTGATGGTTTTCTCGAGATAACGACTTAATTTCGAGAAAACAAACTTTTTTTTCTCAAGATCACGACATGATTGGTGTGTGTGTGTGTGTGTGTGTGTGTGTGTATTAAACCTGATTCCATCATTCAAATGCATGCCACACCAGCAGGAGAGGACTTATAAGTGTAAGTCATGGCATGCAGGTGTGATTCTATGAATAATTCTGTGAATAAGTGATAGGTAAACCATAATGACATTATGTTGTTGGTCATATGATTAAACCAAAGGGAAATTAAGTCATTGTCTTGAGAAAACGATATTCGTTATGTCGTTATAATGACATAAATAACTCGTTATCTCGAATTAACCATTGGGAAAATAAACATGCGAGTACGACCGCTCTCGTCCTCTGTACAAGCATAGTGGTTGTAGTAAAGATTTGGTTTTTGTAATGGGGTGTGTGTAAAAGCCCCGACATACTCCTTAAAATTACAGTATTTTGTGTATTATTGTGTGTTAATTTTGGGAACAAATTAAATAGCTTTTATATCATTTGATACATTGATCAAATTTTGCAGTAATGATAAAAATAACTGTAAAATCATGGTCATGATTGGCAAAGTGTTTAGGCAAAATGACATTTTTGAACAGATTTTAATCAGTTTGCATAATTTTTCCAAAAACAGCAAACATTTTTGAAAATACTCTAGAAATGCACTATGGCTTGAAGTGCTTTTCTAACTCCTTAATTTTAATTTGAAAGACATCACTGCTCAGTTAAAGTCTACTCTTGCTAAATAATAGTAAATATACCAGTATAAAAAAATTATATCATAATTTTTATGTGCAAACTCATCACAGTTATCAGTTTAACTTCACTTCAACATAAATGTTTAAACATTGTTATTATTACTACTATTAGTAGTTGGAGTATTAATGCTAATGTTAATAGTAATAGTGTATTAATACATCCAGAGATAAACTTATGCACAATATTGGGTTTGTGAGGACAAGATAAGATGAGACTTTAGCAATAATTATAGTGAAGCTAAAAATCCCTTTTTTTGCTTTCACAGATGAAGGTTCCCCAAATCCTGACTGCTTATCTGAGCTTTCCACTTGTTATTTGAGGTTCAGAGCATATTATACGTATAGGCTTAAGCCTTTATTGTGAAGGTTTGAACCTTGTCTAACTCTTCTAACTGCTTCAGCCTCGTATTTCATTTTAGCTGTCCCGCTGAGAATAGGCAGACCTCCGGCTGCAGTACCAGTAGTCAGAGAAATCTGACAAGATGGTAACAAGTTGAAACAAGAAACCAGACCCTTCTGAATACTGAATACATCTGGCTAAAAGTTAACTTACTTAACACTATCTGCTAGTCAGCAGCAGGAAGGAGAGGAATACTTGTGTTTACTGAAGTAAAGACAAAAACTTCTGGAGAAAAGTGTCTTTGTGGAGTAGCAAGTTCAGAGTACATTTAACATTTTGTTCTCTTTGGTGGGTAAAATATCTCTTCTTTACTTTCTCTGCCTTGTGCTTTCATGTGCTCTGAAGTGCTTGAGAAGCTGCATTTGATGAACAATAAAAAAAACATATTTTTAAATGAACACACTTTCAATGGTTATTCCATGTTAAACAGTCATAGTAACTAAATTTTATCATGGTAATCATTAAAACCAGTTAGAGATGCATCCCTACTACATAGAAACAAGTTAATTAAACTAAAGGAAAAAAATAGATAGAGCTGTGTGTGATAGAGCATAGAACTGCAATATACAGAATAGACAATTTAATGGTGATTAATAATGATTATCCCATGGCTGATTGTTACCACGTTTTAATCCTTCACAATCAAATATTGTCATGTGTCTTACCCATGTTTTAGATAATTATATGTTGCATCTTCTGCCCACTAAAGTCCATCCAGATTTAGTAATACTTCCCTGTGAGTCAGATCCAACCAGAAGTAAAACAACAATTATGATTGTCTGTAGAACTACAGTCTGGGGACACTGGAAGGTTTTTTTGTTTTGTTTTGTTGTTGATGATGATTTATCTCTCAGGGTCCACAAAGACACAAAAAACAAATGATGTTGTGTGAAGTAACTTTATTCTTCTAGCTTGGCTCTTTCCTCTTCTCTCATGAGCAAACAGTTGACAAACTTGCACATTGCCACCCCCTTGGTAATGTGGAGGCTCTTGTGGAAAATGTATAGCTCGGACGTGTTTTTTAGTCCAAAAGCAGCATTCACTGGGTTCACCAGAGAAGTCATCTTCACACTGTGATGGAGAGATGAGATTTTCGACTGCTTAAATGGAGCCAGGTCTTGTGGATCCATTTCTTTCGAAGAGTTGTTCAAATTATTATTATTATTATTATTATTATTATTATTATTATTATTATTATTATTATTATTATTATTATTTTATTTTCAAGTAGCCATCATGAGGTGACTTATTTCAATCATTGAGAGACATGATAGATATACCCATTTTTTATTTTTGAGGTTGCTACAGACTAGGCACTCATATGGTAGCAGTGTGGACAACACACACGACACTATGCAATGTTTGCATGTCAAAATAGTGCTGTGTGTGTACTCTGCTGCGCTCCTCTGTGCCTGTGCTCTGTCTCACTCAGTGAAGTGGCAATGGAGGATATGCAAAGTACAGCTTGCAACTGCGACTCGGTACCCATTATTTCTGTTAAGTTACCAGGCAATAGTTTCAATTCACTTGCACTTTGCTCAACAGAGCGCCATCGGTAACGGTTTTTACCTGCAAATGCCTTGAGCAGGAATGCTGTGGTTCAGCTGGACCAGAATAATTATTATATTGTTTTTGGACATGCATAAATATGAGAAGATGTTTTATATTTTTCACTTCAATCAAATACTGCAGGTACATTACATCATTTGTGGAGCTCTTTTGATTGAATGCTTCAACAACTGGTTAAAATTTACGATCATTTGCAGCAGTGTTCTGCATTTGTATAGCCTTTAAATGAGCAAGAAGAGGACCCAGAGCTGTATGCACTGCCATTAATTCATCCTGTAATCACTGCAATTGTTTTCTTTCATAATACAATGATAATCTATGAAAGCCAGTAATGGACTGATGGCAGGTGGCTAAATGTTCGTTTAGTGATTCACTGAGAAAATAAATAGCAGAGGACATGCGCGTGAGAAATCATTTTTCAATATTCTGCCATGCATCGTAGCCGGAGATGCCGACACTGAAAGCACAGATGAAATATTTGCCTTGGCTCTGTTTTAATATGGGAGGAGACAGGCTTAGATTGAAACAATAGTGTTTCATGTTGATGCATTTGGAAAAAAGAGACTCACACTCAGGTGGAGCCAAGATTAAAGCCACAGTCCCTTTTTTTTTTTTTTTTTTTTTCTTATAAATGTGACTGTTATCCATTGTAGGTGAAACTCTGTAAAAGCATGCGACAGTACATGCTGAGTAAAAAATAGAGGAGTAAATCTGGATCCTCATCTTATAAAAACACTTTCTGGGCTTAAATAGTTGCTTCGGCTGCTTTTATCTGCCATATAATGCAAGTGGAAGACTTTGTAATCAGTCATCATTGTGTTGTGTGACAGCGATGCTCCTGATGAATGATGTCCTCCATGGTTTGTGATTGTTCAGGGTTGTTATTCAGCTTTATATATATATATATATATATATATATATATATATATATATATATATATATATATATATATATATATATATATATATCTGACCACGTCTTGTGTTTCCTCTGGGAAATGTGATGGGCTTTTTGAGAGGAGACCAGTCGCCTCTGCCTCCCTGTTCCTGAGTGAAGGTGGCGGTGGAGAGCAGAGTTGGAGATTTATGGCCTCGAGGGAGATTGATTAGTGCCGTCACTAGCCCTGATGTACGGTTGGCAGTCTCTCCACTCCCATCCCATCACATCTGCTCACATACACACTCTTTCACATGCGACTGTACAGTTCAACACATACATCCAGACACAGCTCGGGCCCCAGGCCTTCCATGACAGTCCCCCAGAGCAGTTGCATGTTAAGTTGTAGCAGACAGACGGCTGTTTTCTCAGCATTCCCTTTTTTTGTTTTTTTGCTTTCGATAGATAACGCCATCAATCACCACATCCACACTGCCCTGGAAAGAATGTGGCCCGATGTGGCTGAGTGTTGCTATTTTCTCTGTGATTGTGAAGGTTTTTTTGGAGCCTGGTTTCACAGACAGGAGATGCGGTTGAATGCCTGTGTGGATATGCTGTTTGAAGCTGCAGAGTGACTGCTCTGGACTCTGCTCTGCTCCCGTGTCAACAGTGCCCACCCACCCCCCACCTCCACACGGTGCAGGTGTGTGTTTATCATTCAACACACAGAGCTGAGAGGCAGGCAGCTGTAGCTTTGCTTCCCAATTAAATCCTCGGTGAGAAAGACCCCGATGGCTTCCAGACCCGGCCGTGCACAGCTTTGACCTCGTATCTAACTTGCTTTAACGTCCTTCCTTGTTTTTCTTGTTCTGACTCAGGTTGTCTGCAGAACTCCCCCGGCTGTAGTATTGTGCCCACCTCGCCATGCTGGCCTGTCTGCAGAGGAGGCAGAACCCCCCACCCCAGCACCCGGTGTGTGCCAGCAAGACCTTGGAGCCGCCACAAGTCCTCGGACGGAAATGTAAGTTAACAACACGAGGGAGTGGTGGAGGTCAGGTGTTCGACTCTCCTCCAGCTAAGGAATGAGAGGCCTATGTTTAGGTTTCCTACAGAGTCTGAAAAAGCCTGGAAAATTTTGGAATTTGATTTCAGTATTTTCCAGATCTGGATAAGTACAGATAAAGAAGAGTATGGAAAAATATTTGGATTTCGAGACTTTATTCCTATTTGTCTAAATGCTTTGTCTTCCTTGTTGGTGTCCTTCTTTTCCTCCTTGTATCCTTCCTGTGTTTTATTCTTTTTTTTTTTACTTCGTGGTATGCTTAATTACTTCTTTGTGTCCTAACTTCCTTTCTTCTCTTCCTTATGCCTGTCCTTCCTTCTTTCTCTCATTGTTGCCTTCCTTTCTTCTTTCCATTTTTCCTTTCCTCCTTTCTTCTATTCTTCCATCATTTGTAATACCTGCCTTCTTTCTCTTTCCATCCTTCCTTTTCAACTTAATTTCTTCCTTATGTCCTTACATGTTTCCCTCCTTTCTTTTTTATGCCCCTGTGCCTTGCCTTCCTTGTGTCTTTCCTTCTTTTTGACCTACCTTTCTCTCCTTCCTTTTATCCTTCTTTCCTTCCCTCCAGTTTTCTTTTTATTTCCAGGTTTCATATTTGAAGCAGCACACTGTAAAAATAACTGTCATAAATTTATGTTGAACTTCAGTATTTTATATTTCACATGAAACATAAAGGGCTGAGAAACCTGGAGAGCTGATGCTGGAAAAGTCTACTTGACAGATGTGTAGGAACCCTGTGCGTTTGTCATTTGTATTTAATCTGCTGCTCATGTTGAATGATGGGAGTCGGTGGTTAACCCGGACAGTGTGGTGAAAGAAAAGTTTCCATTGTTGTCACTTTGTTCCCTCACCACTCTGTGGAATTCTAAACAGTTTTATTCAATTTGCACTTAGACCTTGGATTGCTGAGTTGTTTGGCTACTCATTGTGGGGGAGGCTGTTTAACTGTGCTGATTGTGCAGTCGTGACAACAGGGCTGAACAGACACTGTTTAACGGGCCTCACTAGCCCTGCTGACCCTGAGGGTCTGTAAACATTTACAGTGTCTGGCCCTGGACGTGCCGGCCGCATCTAAAGCGTGGCAGCTGCTATATTTGTTCCCCGAGCACCGTCCTCTGTCCACTCACAAAATGGTGTAAAGGGACAGAGGAGAGCGAGGGTGGAAAACTGTAAAAGACCTCACAGAACTAGCTCTAACCAGTTCGGGATTCGAGAGAGCTGCAGCCATCAGGAAAGTGAATTTCTCCCTAACTTAGCAGGTGCTTTGGAAAAGCGCATTTTTAATAAGCAAGAGAAGGGTTCATTTTCTCCATATTGAACAATCCTTAAATGTATCAAACTGTTGTTTACATGGCAAACCCATGAGCTCATTCAAGCTAATTATAAATCCTCCTGATGGACACAATGGACGGACTCTGGCAGTTTTACCCAAAACTTACAAAGGAAGAGCAGGAAAAGCAGGATCTCTGCAATAGACCAACAAAAAGTACAAATTGTAAGGTGGAAGGATTATGATACATAGCTTTAGAATTTTTTTACTGCTAAAATGCTAAAAAGTGTGGAGTGTATTTATATTCAGACCTCCTGAGTAAATACTTTAGAGATCCACTTTTTGCTCTTTTTTTTATCCTCTTAATTTTTCTGTCTGGATTACCCTGCATTTAGCTCCATTCCTCTTCCCCATCGACTCTGACCAGCTTCCATGTCCCTGCTAAAGAAAAGTATCCCACAGCATGATGCTGCCACCACAGCAGTTCATCCTGGGGATGGTGTGTTTATGATGATGTACAGTATTTTCTGGCACATTTTCAGGTTATCCCAGAAAAAGGCCAGATTTATGGAGTGCATGGCCAATCATTATCCTTTCAACAGAATCTCCCACCTGAGCTGTAAATCACTGGAGCTTTTCTTCAGGATTTTATCTTGGGATATCATAGAAAAGGAGGTGAATTTTAATGTAAACCATACTTTTCTGATATTTTAAAATTTTATTTTAAAATTTAAAAAATTTTAGAATTTAAAATTTTTCGTCAATTTCACAGCTTTTTGTTGATGTTTTACATAAAATACAGATGAAACACACTCAGGTTTATCAGTTTAGCATGACAAAATTTGAAAGTCCAGAGGGTCTGACACCTTTGCAAGACACTAGATTTATTCAGCTACATAAGTAGTTCCGACTGTAGTAACTTGGCTTCTTGCTGACCAATTAGCTACTTCTCAGCTCAAATAACACTTCAGTAGTCTGTTACAGAAGCCAGCACCAACAAGGTGATTCTGTGCTACTGCTGTCCTCAGATCTGGAGTTCACTTTTTTCTTGTTTATGTGGAGATTATCTGTAAGGAGCTATGAGAGAGAGAGAAAGGAAACTTGAGAGATTATGAAGCTCTGTGGTCAGTTGGAAGGTGTGGCTCTTTATCAGAGTAAAAGTTCACCCATGTTCACTAACGGAGTTTCAGGGAGAGTGACCTGAGAGGGGGAGAGCGGAAGACGGACTATTGAAAATAAAATTAGTAAAGGCAAAAAGAGGGAGGGGGAGGAAGGAGAAATGGAGGAAATCCTCAATAGTGCTCTTAATCGATTCCCCACTACCAATTTCACAGGATTAGCCCACTTCCTCTCAAGGTTCTTTATTGAGGAGCAGCCAGTGTAAGTTAGGACTCAAATCAATAGAGAAAAAGAACAGTCTCCAGTCTTTCCACTTTCCCCTCCCTGTTACTGGCCCTCTATGTCTAGCTCCACTTCCCCACCTGTTAAACCCTTTGATTGAAGGACTACTACAGCGGCCGAGTCCGAGGTTCATAATGAGGATGTTTGGACATAATAGCCTTCTTTCTGTCCTTGGGTGGGAGGGGGTGGTTAGTGTTGGATTCCCACTACTGTGCAGCACTTGGCCTCAATAAGGCGATTGTTCGTCCAAACCCAGAAGGGGCTCAGAAAAGCAGACAGTGGGTCTGGCTGCTGGAGTGGGCAAACTCAGGTCGCCACACTGAGCCGGGTCCTCGTGACTGATTGGTCATGGCCCAGTTTTTGCTAGAATGGAGTCTGGTCGTGGATAAAGTGACCCAGGCTGCAGAGAAGAACACAGCCTTCAAATAGAGAGTGGGTGCACAGGAGGGGGATTACCTGGCGGGGAGGAAAGAAAGAGTGAGCTGTGCCATTTGCATCTGCTGTCCTTTACTGAAACATTTTAAGCGCGCGCGCGTGTGTGTGTGTGTGTGTGTGAGCAGCCGGGATGAGAGCACGAGAAGAAGCTCTTTTTTTTTTTTTTTTTTTTTTTTTTTTTTTTTTTTTTTAAGAAAAACCCCTGCATGCAGATGCTGAGTGGCTGCACAGTTCATTGATGCGACTCCCATTAAAAATCCCTCATACCCTCAATAAAAAAGGACTTAACTGGCTCTACCATCAGCTGGAAGCGCTCAGATCGGCTAGCCAGACAATCAATTTCCCCCGAGCGCGCAGAGCTTAGCAGGAGAAACGGGAGGCGGAGAGCGGGATGTTTCCATTATCACAGCCCGCTTCGAGTCTGGGCTTTGAAAGGGGCGGGGTGATGTACTGGAGAGCGAGGAGTGCACAGGGAGAGAAGGGAGGGAGGCAGCAGAGTGAGATAGGGAGAGACAGACAAGTGGAGAAAAGACAGAAACAGAAAGCGAGACAGAGAAGCTGGCTTTTCAGAGAGCTATTGACCGCCTGCCCTTAAAAATATCATATTGGATTAGCCTCACAGGGGCAGCCTTTTGATATTTTTCTCTTTGGCTGTAGAATTAAAAGGAGTGTAGAGCATTACTTGAATTATAAATCATAGGCACTTGCTTTCACTCCACCCAAATTCCACGCATATGTGGCTGCACTCTCCAGCACCAGCCCCTGTCATTTTTAATTAAATCCCCGCTTATGGGTGACATTTGTAGCCACCCGCCCCCCACTCCCACTTCCTCCTTCGTCCTCCACTCCACGTCTCTATACCGCTGCCCTAGATGGAGACATGAAAGGCAGAGACGGTACCAGAGCCAGGGCTTCTCACTGTGTCATGCCCCAGAGAGAGGGCACCCATCCAGACAGATGAGAGAGAAAGAGGCCCTGCAGGGAGAAAGGGGGTGAATGGATGGCACCGACCCCATCCAGCTTTAGCCAGTGGCCATCTCATTTTTTTCACCCATCTCTTCTCT
This sequence comes from Anableps anableps, assembly GCA_014839685.1. Lineage (NCBI taxonomy): Eukaryota > Metazoa > Chordata > Actinopteri > Cyprinodontiformes > Anablepidae > Anableps > Anableps anableps. The sequence continues at coordinate 20,864,359 of CM026066.1, forward strand.
TGATTGTCACCCTCTGATGTGTGGGCCTCAAGGTAAAACATTTAAACTGAAGATGGACCGACTTCAGACTTTTGTGGTCAGTTTCAGATCACCCATTTAGTAAACCCACTCCTTATTTTAGTTTAGTTGATTTTTCTTTAGGAACTATTAAAAATATATATATTTCTACTTTCTGGATTGATAAATTGGTTAACTGACCCAACTACACAATGTTCATTGTAGAATAATAAAACAAGATTTACCAAAAAACGGCACCCAACTCTACAAAAACAGTAAAATCTTCCAGGTGATGTACAGAGGTATTTATTAATAGAACCCAACCAAAAAGGATTGCAGGATATCTCGTTTACCACTTTATAGACTATGTTCGCACAGCAGGCAAATCCGACCAAATCAGATTTTTTTTTTTGTCCATGCTACCCATATCTGACGTTTCTACGGCAGTCAGAACAGCCCAATTCTGATCCCCCCTCCCCCCCTTTTTTTTTGTTAGCTTCCTTTGTGTTGTTATGATCTTGTGACAATACTGTCAGCTCCCATTGCTGAAAAACTTTAAAAGCAATCATTTAAAAGCTACATAGACGGCAGCATCCATTATTGCTTCCATAAACGGTGCTGTGTGATGTCTATGTTCTTTTTCTACACATGCGGGTCGCTTTCGGGTTATAAACCATTCACACAGAAGTCTGCCGTCGTAGCATTCAGTAGTATCAATGACCACAGACAAAAAATCCTATTTCAGAAAAAAATCGGATTTGAACATTCAGACCTGCTGTGAGAATGATTTGTCATCTGCCTTTAATTCCATCCAACCCCATATATTGGCAGAGAGTCTAAAATCCAGGAATGTGGATATTTGCCCTGATCTTGTGGCTAATTGACTTCTTAACTAATAGGTCACAGCGGGTCAAATGGCACATTGTCTGATGTTGTGGTGTCCTCCACAGGCGTACCTCACCTTTGTTTTTTGTTTACCATGAGAATCATAACATTACAAAGTTTGTTGACGAGTTGGTCATTGTGTCCCTGTTAAATGGTGATGTCCTGACAGGCCACGATAATGTCCTGCAGGACTTTCTGGAGTGGTGCCAGTCATCTTTTTTGCATATCAACGTGTCTAAAACAAAAGTTATGTGCATAAACTTTAGGAAGGTTTCTGCCCCTCTCACTCCAGTTATTATTAATGGCCAGGTAGCGGAAGAGGTGCAAGGATACAAGTACCTGGACACGATGGACAATAAACTGACATTTGGCTGATTGAGTGTGCAGAAAAGCCCACCAGATGATGCATTTCCTCCAGAGGTTGAGGAGCTTGAACATTGATTGTGTTTTTGATTGAACTGAATTGAAATAAGGCAATGTTGCACTGTGAAAGAGAACAGTTGATGTTACACAGCTCTGCAGTTAAACGGGATTTCACTGTTATTGCAAAGCAAAGACAAAATAATTACACAGCTGAAATTTTAAACAGTCTAAAGAACCTTAGTAGCATTTAGCACAGTTAGTATAGTTAGCCTTACTAAATTTAAAATGATTTTCATTCATCTAAGAAATTTGTTTCTGATAGAAAATGAGACATGCATCTCTCAAAGATAATGCAATGTAAAACGAGCATTAGGTTAGTAGCATCCTGTATTCTGCTGAAATGTATTTGCATCTCAATGTTTAAAAGTAACAGACTGAAGGAGCATCAAGGAAGCACCTTACACTTCATTGATGTTGAAAATAGCTGACTTTTAATCATCTTCCTACAGGAGCAACTTCCACACAGTGGAGTGTTATTTTCAGTGCTACCTGGTAGCACTCATCTGTAGTACATTCATTGATTAGATTCCATCCATTTCCGACCATTCAAGGGTCAGATCATCAGATAATTTCTCTGTGCATCTCCACTTAAAACATTTCTGCTGTAACAGAAAGGAAACTTGAACCAACCCAGTGATGAGTAACACTGAGGTGACTGGCCATGAGGCCCCGCCAGCCCCCAGCTCTGGTCTGCCACTCTGCCTCTCCTCTTGGCCCAGACTCCAATTACTCCGCCACATGTCAGCTTAAGAATAACAGGTCCAGAATCTGTCATTTGACTGGCTGATGGAGATATTTCTGCCTGGTTATTTTTCAGATTTCGGCAGGTTTTCATTTGTTTAATTCTTTAGCAGTCGCATTTGTGCCTGGATGACAGTTTCTTAGAAAGAAGCTGTCACATTGTGTGTGCACATTTTATCTGGGCTCAGTGTAGATGCTGCCCTTGTTAACCACATGGCTCACTGCTGCTCCCAGATTTGTCCTGTCACTGTTTCAGACTTGAGTTTGAACCAGGTGTTCAAGTCCAAGCACAAACATAGTGATTTGGTATACTTTTAGAATAAAATAACCTTAATCGTTTTAGTTAAATCTGAAAGAATCAGGGAAATTTCAGGTTTTTTCCTGGTAAATACAGCCTCCAATCAACTGGGGTAGAATTTATCCCCAATTCTGCCTTGTTGCACATGGTAACAGACTAGCCCACCTGTAGCCATAACCCTCTGTGACAACAGCCCGTAGGCCCACTGTGCCAATCAGCCAGGTGTAAATGAAATTTCCCACAGAGCCTGATATCCCAGGTTCATTCCATGTCAAGCCGGGTTCAGCCCTCCTAGAGCTTGATCGACAGAGACAACCGGGCCTTGTCACACTCAGCCTCAGGACATGACACAGAGGTTCACCAGGGAATTGTAGTTTTCCTAATAGCCCTGTGCCTCTGCAGGCAAAGCTGCCAGAGCCATTAGTTTGACTTTGCTTTTTAGCTGCTTCTCTTCCCCTAAACTGAGGTAATATGCTCAGGTAACGACCTCCAGCCAACTCACCTCTACCGTTTTCTGAGACGGTGTGGAACATAACAGCAAAATTAGCTGGCCATATCAGATTGCGGCACAGCAGCTCGACGGCTGCTGTCTGGGAGAAAAAGTGAGAAGGGGAGTGTTTTTTTAGATGAATATTTAAGCGTGGTCACTGGCGGCTGCAGCAGCAGAAATAACAACCTTTACCCTGATTGCCTCAGCAGCGAACTGGGGGAAAGGAATGGAGACGGTGAGGGAGAGCGAATCTGCATGCACTTGACCTTTTCCCACTGATTGAACCACCTCATTTCTCACTCCCATTTGAAATTCCACAGGAGGTCCACTGAAACTGTCATTATTCTCCATTCTGCTGAAGAGAAGCAGAGGTCAGGAGGTTTTTATGCTAAAAGGTGACAGTCGGCTATCCGTAGGATCCATAACCCTCTTCATCGATGCCTGCTAAGGCAGTTTTGCCAGACAGATTGCTGCATTAGCCACATTTTCATCAGCTCTTTAGATTGTGAAATCCAGGAATTTTAGATTCGCAGTTAGTTTCAGAGAGACGGCCTTGTGATATTTGTTGTATTATTCTTATCTTATCCATAGCACAGCCTCTTTCTACTGTGCAGGCGTCTCAGCTCTGGCACACAGAGAATCATTTCCGGCTGCTGGTGCCCCACAGAGCTATGCCTTCCCTCTGCCCTCCACCTTCTGCTGCACGCACAGGAGGCCGAGCCATCTCACAGCCCCAAGAGGTGAGCTCGAGGAGGAAGAAGAGGAAGTCTACTGTAGTTTTGGTCACAGCAGGACTTGGGTTCAAAAGCAGGGTCCTTGTTCCAAAGCCTACAAACTGGCATTTGGGCATCCCAGGTGCAAGGCTTCACCGCCCTCTTTTCTTTGCCTGCCAGAGCGTGGGGGTGGCTTGGAGGACAGGAGCGACTGTGTGCTGCCCCTTGCTGTCCCACAGGAAGTGACATGCAGGTTGTGTCTTTGCAGAGCTGAGCACAGCATACTGTGCTCTCTGGGAGAGCCGCTGAGTAGGTGTTGCCTGTTTCTGGCAGGATATTCAGTGTTTTCAGTCATCTTATTTTAAAACCTGAACTAAAAAATTGCATTGGTCAAATATTTGGATTTCTAAGATATGCAAGCTCTGACGAGTGCAAATTTGAATAGAAAATATACAAGAAGATATGCAGTAAAGAAAACAAAGTAGTGCTTTTATCCATTGCGGTCATGAACCTAAGTCCATCCCTCTCTTTGGTTTTTCAATCTACTCTAATATTGGAGAGGGTTTGGCAGAGAAAACATGAAAGTGCAAACTGACCACAGCACTTTGCTCACTTCATTAATCCTCTGGGACATTTAACTACACTTTCCATGGTTTGCTCTTCAGTTGCACTCTCCTAAAGGCCATCTCCACATGCACCGGCAGTGTCGTCATATTTGAATACAGAGATGGTTTTAGGTTTAGGGTGTGTCTTTTCCTGACTATTGGTGCAGGTTCCAGCTCTTTTGTTGATGGTCCTAGTCTTTCAAGCACATTTTCTGTTATCACTCTGCAGAAACTACTGCTAAAGAGAAGTATACAAACCTAGACCTGAATTAGTAACCTCCGTCTTTAAGTTTCTATGTGTAATTTTAAAAAATGTTATACATAGCCATGCAAACATATTTACATCCCTTTTCACATTTTGTATCTTTAAAACCACAAATTTATATATGTTCAGTTGTGATTTTATTTGACAGACTAACACAAACTAGTGCGGAACTGAAAAGTGGAAGGAAAATGATGCATGGTTTCCCCTTTATTTTACATATAAAGTGTGGTGTGCGATTGTATTCAGCCACCTTTACTCTGATACCCACAAATAAAATGTATTGCAACCAGTTGTCTAAGCAATCATCATCACAAAGACCAAGGAACACAGCTGCCGGGTCAGGGATAAACACGTGGACAGGTTTAAAGCAGGGTTATGCTATAAAACAATATCCCAAGCTTTGAACATCTCACAAAGCAGAAAATGGAAACCCACGGTAACTCTGGAGGAGCTAAATGGATCCACAGTTCAGGTGGGAGAATCTGTTAACAGGACAAAATATTAGTAATGAGCTCTATAGCATAAATCTTGATTTAGTGAAAGATAGAGAGCGAGAGAGAGATACACTTTGAAGTCTGTAGTTGCTATGTGAAAAAATGTGAAAATTCATGTATGAATAAATTCACCAAGTTAATCTGTAATTTCAGTAAACCTGAAAATGTCAAAGACTTCTTAGTTCAATCCCAAACTTTACTGTAATACAAAGACTAGACATCATCACTAGAAATCATCAATCAGCTGTCACTGTAGTTCCATTAAGACACATATTTAAGCTTCAAGCATTGATTAAAAATAAAACGTGCTTCTTCTATTAAAGCCCTACCTCACTGACATTAAGTGTTTCAAAATATTGTTTCATCTCACTGAGAGTGAATCCATTTATGCATCCCTAGATCCTCTTCATCCCCTTTCTTTTTCTCTCCTTGCCTCTCCTCTCGTTGGCATGTGTACTGCAGTGGAGTGCCTTGTTGTCTGTGCGGTGTTAAATATTAATTGGGAATCAGTGGAGGACTTGTCTCCTAAATGATAGAACAGAAGGGCCCAGGCTTGCCTCGGGCAGCCTGCAGGCGCCTTTCTTCTTCCATTTACCTGCAGGCCAGCACACCAGCACTTCCTCCGGTCTGACAGCCCTGCTCGGGCGCCTGCAGCCTCCCCTCAACTCTCCCCCCACATTTTTTCCCCTCCTTCTCTCCTTTCAACACTGTTCCTACTCCTATCTCTGCATGCCCTTGCTATCTCCACCTCTGGGGTCTTTTACTCCAAACCGGTGTGCATGTTTGTGTTGTTGCCATGTCCATTTAGGTTTGTGCACGGCTGAGAACGATGTTGGCCTTCAGCTCCACACATATCCCTTTTGAGAAAATAGCATCACAGCATGGCATATGCTCTTAGAGGCAGGACAAGGAGGACCCGGCACAATTCTTTTTCTTGGCTTTGTGTTGCCCTCTGTCGCCTCACTGAATGGTTTAATCTCAGTTTACTTCTCCTGATGTTTCCCCATAACTGACCTTGTGGTTTGTCTGTCTCGTGTTAGTCTCCTATTCAGCTCAGTCTCTATCAACTTTGTCATCTGGTGAGATGTGTCAAGACAAAACAACTGGCACCAGAGGCTCCTCCGCTGCACCGGCTGGTTGCGACTTGAGGCTGACCTCCCTGGAAGGAGTTAATTAAACAGCAGAGATTTGTTTTGGAAAATGAAACCGGTCCTCCCTGATGTTTTTAGCTCCACTTTAGATCTGTTTTCAGCAGAGTAAAGCTTTTAAAGAGGTTCACTCTGGGTTCACTGTGAAGTAGCGAGACTAAATGTGAAATGGAACAACGAGGGGACGGAGGAGAGGGCAGCACAGAGGCGGGGATATAAATGGAGGAGGGTAGGAGGTGGCATTGACTTTGATGCCATGGGAATGAGTTCACAGGCTCATGAGCACTGGCTTAATCGTACATGACAATATCGGCTGGTGTGCCAGTCGCAGCGCATAACCGCCCTGCTGCTCGTGCTGACTAGGGGTATTTGTTGATAAAGCTCTGCTTTCCAGACCATGCTGTATGCACAATGAGGGTGGCCCGGGCAGGCCCCATGGCTGCCTCATCAAAGACAGGTCACAAACCGGGGACGAGGGCTACGTTCCATAATCTATACCAAGCAATGCATTCAAATAAGTTCACTCTGGCAGAATATTAGTATTAAACAGTAAGCAGCTTCGTGATCAGCGCTTCTCTCATTTCCAGGTACATCTCAATCACTTATAACTTTATTGAGAAGTTTATTTCAGTAATTGTGTCCTATTGATTAGGTATAGATACGTGGATTCATTACACACACACAGATATGTTTCAAACATTTATTTCTGTTAATTTTGATAATTATGGGATACAGCTAATGCAAACCCAAAGTTCAGTTTCTCAGACAATTTGAAGATTAAAAGGACCACCAATTAAAAAAAGATTTTGAATGCAGAAATATTGTGCTATAGCCATATTATGACTTTCACAATCACGGGAAAGACAGCTGATTTGACTTTACAGAATGCTTTATGCAAGTAATATTAACTTGGCTGAAAAAGGTGCACAAGCGACAGGGATAACCTCAGTTTTAAGAGGATTGTGAAGTCAAGTCCAGAGTTTTGTGGGAGATTCTCATGACACTGATAGATCCAATATTCTCTTTTCAGATGAGAGTAGATTTTGTCGCTGATAATTTGGGGATCCATGTCATGTCCTGGTCCACTGTGTTTTATCAAGTCCAAAGTCAGAGCAGCCAGTTACCTGGAGATTTTAGAGCACTTAATGTTTTACTTTGTTGACTTGAACCCCACAGAAACTAGATAATAATAATAATAATAATAATAATAATAATAATAATAATAATAATAATAACTATTATTATTATTATTATTATTATTTTAGAAACTAGAATATTGTCCAGAGGAAGATGAGAGAAACCTGAATCAACAATGCAGACAAGCGGGAAGCCATTGTCAAAGCAACCTGGGTTTCCTGAACACCACAGCAGAGCCACAAGCTGAACAACTCCATGTCATGCTGCACTGATACAATAATTCATGCAAAAGGATCCCTGATCAAAAATTTGGTGCATTTACTGTACATGGATATACTTTTCAGTAGGCCTTAATTTCTGAGCTAAAAAGCTTTTTTTTTTTTTTTTTTTTTTTTTTTTTTTTTTTTTTTTTTTTGACTTTGTGTCACGATTCTAATTTTCTGATAAATTTAATTCCGTGTTTTTGTTAGCTTTGAGCCATAATCACAAAAATAAAAAGAAACAAACACTTAAATAAACCATTATATGTGAATCTGAGTTTTATCAAGTAAGCTTTTGATATTGTATGTTAATTAAATGCACATGAGCATACATTATATTACTTCTAGTGAAGTAAAAGTAAAGTGGAAGTTAAAGGAGGTTGTGCAAAATTTTAAGAGTTTATATTTTACTATTAAATTCTTTCTCTTTCTGGTTTATGTTGTTGACTGTCACGGGAACAAGCACAGAGCTAGCTGTTTTCTGTTTTGTTTAGACATTGTGCTTATGAAGTGCATTGCATAGTGCGAGGTAAACATGTTGCCCCAGTTTCTGTGTTTGTTGTTTTGTACGGGTGTCCTACAAAAGCCCTGACAGGGCTGCTGCTGGCCTGCATTCCTCTGTGGTTGGGTTTGCCAGACTCTCAGCCAGATCATTGGTAATTAACATGAATAGTGGCCTCCTCTGGTATCTTCTTGTCTAATACTGACTCAAATTTAACATATAAGACTAAGATTATGAGATGTCTGCCTAAATGCACTCGACTTTTGTCATTTGATAAGTTATGTTTAATTATGATGCTTCCCCCGACAGGCTGCATGTCCACTCTGGTCCTGTCAGAGGTGTTAATGGGGCAGGAATGCAGGAGGATATCTTTCCCACACTGTTTGCTTTCTTCCGATGGGCGCGTTTGAGATGAGGCTCAGGGCCCGGCTGGGTTCTGCTAATGCAGCCCAAGCGCAGACAAATGGAAAGTGACACTTGTGTGTGTAGAATGGTATTTGTGGTGACGCTTTGACTACAGATAATAAAGTGTTTGCCCCGAGGTGATTTCGCCCTGCAAGCACCCCAGATGAAACTCACTTACTCAGAGAGGGAGACGGAAGAGACAAGAGTGGGGGGATGAAAAGACAGAAGGGGTTTGAAGCCTGAGAGAAGCACAAAGAAAACACAGAGATGAAGTAAGAAGGATGGGAAGGGGATAAAACAGAAAGAAAGATCCAAAGACGCGTGGAGGGAAATTCTACTGTGTAATTTCTGTTCCAGAGGTCAGAAAGTACAAGGTTGTATTCAAGTATGTGCTTGACTTACAGAAACAATCAGTTTTTTGCATTTTAATGTAACAAATATGATTGTTTTCTGCATTCTTTACTGTGGATGCATGGAATTGGAAAAAAATGGTTTATTGATTTTACTATGGTGAGGGTAAAAGGTGGGAACTGGCAGGATTTATATGCATGTGTGTGTGTGTGTGTGTGTGTGTGTGTGTGTGTGTCTGCCAGGCCATATGTACAGAGGAGTCCTTCAGGATCAATCAGTTCTCAGTAATTTCCTCCACAGCTCATAAAAGCCAGGTCTGTCTGGAAAGAGCATGAGGCAGCCACATCAAACCAGCTAATTAATTTTCATTGCTGATTCTGTTACATCTGGCTTCGAAGATAAATTCTAATGAGAAAATGTAAACATGACAGTGTCCATGTGGTGATGTATTTCAAATTTCCTGGGTTGAAACCTTTAAAATAAAAACCCAATATGAGGTTTTTGGTTTGAAACATTGTGCAGCATCTTTTGCCAAATACAGAGCCTTTTAAATGCATTCATGCTGATTTTTCCCAACTTTTAGCATTTTGTCAGTTTACAGCCACACACTTCAATGTATTTTATCTGTATTTTCTCAGCTTTGTACATTTGGAGACTCAGCTTTTTCCTCAATTTCATAGCTCAAGTTCAGTCAGATTGATTGGATTGCATACGTAACAATCAATATTTATCAATATATTTTGAAAACTTTGGTACCGTTAACAGCCCATTTCTACTTCAATGATACACCTTACCTGTTTATTTAGGGGAACTAAAAAACTTGGAAAACTGTGTATTAATTTTCACTTCACACTTATGCACTACTTTGTGTTGGTCTGTTACGTAAATTCTCATTAAAATATGTCTAACTTTGTGATTGTAATGTGACAATATGTGAAACATGACTGTTACAAACCACTGTATTTAAAACCTTGTCCTGAAGGTAAAATCCTGTTATCTGTACCTGTGGGGTTTATCTCTGCCTCAGTCCACAGTCAGTATCCCCCCCTCCCTTCACTGCAGGCCAACCAGATGACCTCATGCTGCAGTATCTGTGAGCAGGAAGCCCAAATTAGGCTCCCAGGTTGATAGTTCTTCCATCTGTTCGTGCAGAAAATAGATCCAATCTGGGATGAGATTGGCTTTAATGAAACGAAAGATTAGGTTTGTGAGTTTTGTCCAAGCTTCTTTTGAAATCTATTTTAATGAATAAATCCATTCTTGAAGCTGTGCCATGCCCGCTTGCCTGTGAAGGATCAGTGTGCAGATTGCTTTAACATTCTCATTATCCTCTTTGCTATTTGTGTTGGCAGGTTAAAAGCCCAATATGGGAGGCAGTATGGCACCACTTTTTGAAAAGCAATTCCCAACTATTACTACTTTTACTTAGGCTTTGATGAGAATGACAAATTTCTTGTATGGATGTTGAAAAATACAGACTTTCCCCTGAACAAAGTTAAAAAAAACATAACTCTCAGTAATTAAGGAAATCAAAGGGAGATGTGTGCAGACCTCAGTTTAATTCATGTCGTCTTTCAATAAGCATTTGTTTGATGATTATGATTATGATGACACAAGCAGCCGCTGAATTTAGAGAACCCTATCCTCTGAGAAATCACAGCAGTTTGATTTTTATCTGCACAATTATAGATAGCAAAGGCCCGACAAATAATTGCCTGGATTTTTTTCCCCCTTTCCTGCATTGTTGCACAAAAAAATCAACCTTGAGATGAACAGAGAAAGATGAATGTTCCTAAAAATGGCCTTTTCTGATATCAAGCAAGCAGCAGGGTTTCCTTTCCCCTCACGTGCACTTGAATTGATTAGTACTTTGGTTGAGGGCATATTCAACATGTCTGCCCCCTGCGAGGCTCCTCTACCCTGTTGATGACTGGCTTATACATGTGCTTCCTTTTGCTCCCTTGCTCCTCAGGAAGCTCCTGTGGGGAGCCAAAGCTTTGATTGACTGGCGGCTGAGTCTGCGGGACGCCTCTATTATTATCATCTCCACCTCGGTGGAGGGGCGGAGGCTCCATGTCCAGGGGGTCTGGCCGACAGCCCCTGCTTTGTGTGCCCAATAGTCAATTAGAGGCAGCGCACTGCCGGAGACGAGTGGGATGCAGGGTTAATTGCAGAGGACCAAACAGCTGGCTCTATCAGGGCCCATTGTGTTTGCGGCAGTTGTCACGGCAATTGAGGCATGGCTGTAATCGCTGACTAATCAGCCCTGTGCCAGATGACACCTCCATTAGCACAAGGCAGGTATTGTTCAAGAGACGAAGCTGCCTCTGGTCTCCTCTGGCCTCCCCCCTGCTTGCCCATCTTTTTTTAGTGCTGGCCAACAGAGGAGGGAACACAGTGTTGCAGACCCTGATCCTATCTGCTAAGAGGTAAACAATAGCAGCAGGTCAAGGGTTCCTTCAAGGGACAATACTGTTAAGTTCCCCTGGGTGGACATGTCAAACATTTTTTTACACTTAAAGGGAATCTAAAATAAAAGTTTAGCTTTGGAGACGTACCAGTCGGAGTTTTGTGTCCCATCTCCAATATCCAGTTTTTATACATTTACAACCTTCTCCTACCAACATTAGTCAATTCCTCGTTCTCTTACAGATTTGTAATTAACAGCATAACATTTTTTTCCAGCTTTCCACAATGAGTGGTTATTACATGTTTATATTAAAGTTTCAAAACTGTCTTTAGTATCTTATATTAGTGATTAACATGGTTATCAGGGTTAGCATTACAAAGAGTAAGCAGCAGGATCTGTTTGTGATCCTGATGGAGAATGTGTATCATTGCTTTAAGTCTTGGATTTCCATGACCGGTATAAAGGATGAAATAACGCATCCTTGCTGTAATGTGTTCAGCCTTCCTTTTATCTGCTGACATCACGAGGATCTTTAAGTAGCTGCTTGAATGAACAACAGAGTTCACTAGAATAGGAGAATAGAATAGAATAGAAATATCCTTTATTGTCCCACGATGGGAAAATTTCTATGCAACAGCAGGAAAGTGGGAGTGACAGGCAGTAACAGAAAAACAGACACACAAAAATATAAAAATATGTATAAAAAAACAGAATAAAGAATAAAAAATACTGTACAGTAAGGCAAAATTTCAACATGAATTCTGTGTAGTTGTAAAAAATATTCCAATCCAGGGGAATGTGCAACTGAGTTGGTTAATTAAAAATGTACAAAATGTGCACATCTCTGAGCTTTAAAAATAAAAACTATTTACAGTTGACCAAAGAAAATGCATTTATTTTGTTGGGAGCAATGATGGTTATAGAGTCTAACAGCTGCTGGGAGGAAGGATCTCCTATAACGCTCCTTAGTTCACTAAGGATTCAGCAGTCAGTCACTGAAAGGGCTCTCCAGCTCAGCAGCAGCTTCATGCATGGGGTGGGAGACTTTGTCCATCAGTGATGTTATTTTAGCAAAAGTCCTTCTGTCTCCCACCACCTACACTGGGTCGAGGGGGCATCCTAGCACAGAGCTGGCCTTCCTGATGAGCTTATCTAACGCTTCCTCTCAGCTGTAGATAAGCTGCTGCTCCAACATACAGTCCCACAGAAGATGGCTGATGCCACCACAGAGTCAAAGAAGATGTTCAGGATCACCCCCTGCACTCCAGAATACGTCAGCCTCCTCAGTAGGTAGAGTATGTTCTGACCTTTCCTGTAAAGCGCATCAGTGTTGTGAGTCCAGTCCAGTTTATTGTTCAGGTGAACACCCAGGTACTTATAAGAGTCCACTATCTTAATGTCCACTCCCTGGATGTTCACCGGTGTCACTGAGGTGGGTCTGCGCCTGTGGAAATCCACCACCAGCTCCTTGGTTTTAACAGCATTGATCAGGAGGTGGTTCTGCTGGCACCAGTCCACAAGTCCTGAATGAACTGCCTGTACTCTGAGTCATCCTCACCTGTGATGAGGCCAACTATGGCAGAGTCATCAGAGACCTTTGCAGATGGCCATGTGGGGAGTTGATGGAGAAGTCTGCAGTGTAGGGGGTGAAGGGAACCACAGTTCCCTGGTGGACTCCCGTACTGCAGACCAGCCTATCTGAAACGCAGCCCTGTGTCCTCTCATACTGTGGGTAGCCAGTGAGGTAGTCCAGTATCCACTGGGACATGTGGTGGTCCACTCCTGACAGCTCCAGCTTGTCCCTCAAAAGTCCTGGCTGGATGGTGTTGAAAGCACTGGAGAAATCAAAGAACATGATCCTCACAGTGCTTCCAGGTTTCTCCAGGTGGGTCAGAGCTCGGTGCAGGAGGAAGCTGATGGCACCTCAGGAGCCTGGAGCTGATGCCATCTAGTCTGTGCCAACTAACTTTAAGTCCTCTTCAGCCAGTAACAACTTCCACACTAACAGGTGTTGTTGTTAGGTTTGGTGTGTTCACTCATTGGAAAAACTTTTTTGATTTTCTGAGTGAAAACTAATCTGAAAATCCCAGCCACACGCTGATTTCTTGTTGCATCTCTGCAAGGGCTGCACGATATTAAGAAATAATTTGATTGTGATATTTTTGTTAAAAATTGCATTGACAATATTGGTTGTGATTTATGTAAAATTTCTCCAATATACCTTTGTCTTTCTGGCATGTCTTTGCATTGCTTTCAGCTCTCTTTTTGACCTTTAGCAGCTCTGGGCATCTATTGCAGTGAGACTCCACCCAGCAGGCTGAATATCTTATTGGCAGGCAGAAGATGAATTCTGCCCTGTGCAGAATTCCTTGGAATCCAATTGCCAAGTATTATTTCTTTCCATAAAGTTATTTTCAATATTAGCATTGCATACACTGATATTTAAGTGACGATACATTTTTCAAACTTATTCTAAGATTTCTGTTTCAGCTGTTAATTATTGATTTTAAATAATTAAATACAGTGTCGCACAGAACAAAGTGTCTATTAGTGGTAGAATCAAAATTGACGTGTAAAAAAAAAAAAAGAAAAAAGCTTACTTATTGAACTAAAACAAACTCTGCAACCTGAACTTTAAGTGGATCTTGTGTTGCATCAATACAGTGGTCCAAATATTGGTTTGACATTGACAACAGACACAGAACCCATGTATAGAGGTCTAAAAGCAACATCACTGCAGTGGACTCATTCATCATAGCCTGGTAAAAACCAGCCCCTTTTTCTACGCTTTGCTTCATACAGAGAGTCTGGACCCACTGCCATTGAGAAATGATTGCTTGCTGGGGGCGTGGGCTCTGTTGAAGTTTTAAATTTTATCCAATCACTAACGTTTTCCCATGACATATGTATTGCACCAGTTCAACTCTATAAAGCTTACCAGAAATCACCTGTTCTATAAACACTTGTCCCCCACTGCGAAGTCAGAAGTGCCAAGTTGAATGAGATGGCTGCTGATGTTAATTCAATATTTGGAAGCATGGCCAACACGGACTGAATGGCTTTGTTCACTTCCTCTGCTGCCATTGCTAAAACTACTGTCAGACTACAATTCTAAAACAGAGCAGAAAATCGACGTCAATGTTCACGACTTCTCTATCTGTTCGCTGATTGGCCCAGTTAAAATTCTACCTGAGAAATCCAGCTCAATGGGAGAAAAGCCAAACGGAGCAGTGAAGGGAGATGAGAATTGAGCAGAATTGCGTAGGAAGGCAATGGCTGGCTACATTCACCAGTGACTGGCAGCTTCAGAGGGAAATGGCTCCCAATGAGTGTTATGCAAACTAAACCAAAACTGACCCCCTTCTCTTTCTTTTAACATTCTGATCATCTCTACTCCTGATTTTTGCCCTGACCTCATCACAGACTGCTCCGCTGCTTTGTTTGGCCAAAGTTAATGTGTTTTACATGCTCGCTCTTCTGTGAAAACTTAATTGCAGTTCAGTCATACGGGTCCTCTCCCTTCATCTAAACAAGCACTCTTCCCCCACGCTCACCATAGACATGGTCAGGGGGGATCAAAGCGTGCAGCAAAGAAGGGATACATGCCTGCAGGAGTGAGTGGGAAAACCTTGAGGGCTTTTTGATGTTTTAGAGCATTTCCTCTGCTAATAAGGAGAAACTTCTCCAAGCAGCTCATAATTTTTAAATACTTGGAACACTAATAAATGGTAGCAAGGGTGTTTCAGGCAGTTCAGTTTTACTCCTGCTTATTCGTTTAAACTTCTAATTAAAATGCAAAGCATTCTTGGGTTCCTGGATTTGCTGCTCGACTCTCGTACAGCCTATGACTCCCCCACCATACCCCACACATCACCTCACTCCCTCCTCTTATAGTCCTTCTGTATGCCTCTGCTTCTTGTAATCAACACAATTTGACCTCTCACTTGGAAGAAGTGCACCAAATTTAATGGATTTTTTACAGTGTAATCTAACCATTTTGTCTCTTTATTGCTGTTTTGTACCCAGTGGACCTCATCTTTACCAGGCTAACCTCCCCCACTCACCTCCACTGCCTCCTCCACCCTTGCGCCGAGAAAATTAGTTCATCAGAATTCAAAATGTACCGCTGGCTAATTAAAGGAGTGTTAATTGAGTGTTCAGAATTGGGTAGCCCCTTCACTAAATGCACACGGATGCGCAGACATACACACCACCACACCATGCAATCACAGAGACAGTGCCGGGTACACCAAGGACGTCGCGCTTGGGGAGTTTCATGCCAATCAAAAAAATGAAAGAGAGAAAGGAAAGTGCCCATCCTCCAAATAAAATGGGATTTCTAGATCATATCGTGGCCTACTGCGGCTCAGTCCGACTCTGCATTATCCAATCACTGCTCCGCTATCTATGTCTGACCGCTGGAGAGTGTAACGCTGCACAGATAGCCTCTCTCTCTCACCGTGTGCATTGTGCTAATGAGGGGTGGCATTTAGAGATGTGCTGTTCTGACACATGGGCATTGTGTGCCAGGCACTGGGTGATTAAGGACGAAGGTCAACCCATTAATTGCCTTCCTGCCATCTCCGCTCCCTGGCGCGTGATCTCCAAGAACTAATGTATGTGTTTGCCTGAGCTTTTATCTAATCTCCAATGCAGTTCAATCATATGCTTGGCTTGTTTACATTTCTTTCATGTGAAACTTTTTTCCCCTCACTTATTGGAGGAGCAGCTCAAGCCCAGGTTTTCCCATTAATTTACTGTAAGCTGTTTCATGTGCTTGTGAGCGCACATAGCCTCCTGCTCTAAGGAAGGGAAAAGCATATTCTTCCATCCTCAGGGGAAATAATTAATCCTTACAAGGCTGTCGCATGTTGAAATGAAGCGAGTGTGAAGCATTTAGCCCAGGAGGCATTGCAGGCTGTCGCCCGCACAGGCACCTGTTGTTGTCCCTGCCCTACATTTCATGAGAGCGCGCTGAGCAGAGGATAACAACATGCTCCACTGATGGCAAATGAGACACACAAATGCAGATGCAGATTTTTGAGTACGTGTGTGTCTGTGTCTATACACTTTTTTTCTCGTAGTTTTCATGCATTATATTCGCATGCACGGCCACGCCGGAGAGTGTGCACAGGTGCAGGAAACCCCCTACCTTATGAGAAGCTGAGGGCTCACATAAACGTTGGCTGCCTCAGAGGGTGTTTATCAGGCAGCACCATCTGTATGCTGCAGCTCAGTGCTATGATCTACTGCCTAAACCAATAAGTCACAGAGTGGCTGCCTAAGAAGAGACTCTCTCCTTTAACCTCCGTGTCTTCACTTATAGACTTAAAACTCTGGAGGAGAGAGATGTGAAGCTCTGCACATCAAACATAGGGTCTATAACAGCCTGTGCATGAGAGTGAAATATGCTTTGGTTTGTGGCCATACTTACTGTAATCAACTTTGCTATAAAATTTTCTCCATGGAACTTTTTTCAAGAGGAAACGGGAATCAGAAGCATCCAGATGCTCATTTGCCTCCTCCTCCTCCTCCTCTTCTTCCTTTATGCTTGTGGGTTCTAATAACCGGAAGCCTTTGTGGAGCTGAGATGGGTTTTGTAGGCCTGAAAGGCCTCTAATCCCTGTGGCCTGTGAAGTGTGAAGCCCTTTGATGCCAGGTTGGTGTGCCAAAGGCTCTGCCTATTGACAAACAAGGGCCAAGCTGGGAAAAGACGAAGCGAGAGGGTCTCTCTCCTCTCACTCAGAAGAAACACAGGCTCAGGCATGAAAAATATAGAGCTCAGTGAGTGAGAAGGAATAGAATTAGCTACCCTTTAATGAATTTCCTGGCTTTTTTAGAGTTTTTTTTTTTCTCATGTGGCAGTAATTAGGTGGAATGATGGGCATATTGCAGCTGGGGGCTCGCAGGGGCGGCAGGGCACAGGCCCTTGATATGCCTGAAAGCCAAATATCTTTCCTCATTTAGACCATGTGATGATCAAAGATGTTTTTTTTCTTGCCCTCGTGTAAAGAAGATCAGAAAAAAATGCTGCCTTTCCATTTGCATGTGGACCCGCAATATGCTTTGAAATGAACATGTTTTTTTTCTCTTCTGAGCAAATGAAATAAGTCTTCTGTCAGTTTCCTCTGCAAGTCAGAACATCAAAGCAAATGACATTGCTGTCACAGGGGGAAGCAGGGCTGCACTTCACCGAGGTTGGTTAGACCTCAGATTGGTAGGTCTGGCACGCTCATACCAGGCCATTAGGATGTCATCCTAAATCTGATTAAAGTTTATTTACTGTTACTCGTGTGTTTTTACAAATCTGAAGGCTTAGACTGGTTAAGCTATGTTACAGTATATGAACCAATCATTTCAATTGAGTTTATTTATAGGGCGCCAATTCACAGCAAATGTCATCTGAAGAGACTTTACATGGCAGATTCAGTTTATACACAGAAATCAGATGAATAAAACCCATAAAGACAGAGTTGAGTTTATTTACATACATTCCAGTCTGATCTTACTTATATCCCAGCTCAGCAAAGTCACTGATTTTACAGCATTGTCACCTCCTAAGCAAGCACATGTGGCGACAGTGGAAAAGAACAGTGTCTTAGTTCAGACTCTCAGACAATAAAAAAAATCGATCAGAAATAGATAATAAATTTGACAAAGGAATAAATGTTAGACATTAAGCTAATTATTAAAACATAATATTTATCAAGTGTTTATTGGTCGCTATGTTACTGTATAATCTATCAAATGATACTTACTCTAGGTACATACGGGAGCATTATCGCAGGTCCTTCCTCCCAGCGACTGTTAGATTCTATAACCAACACTGCTCCAAACAAACTCAATAAGTTTTGATACTGGTATTTGATACTGGTATTTGTACATTTTTTTTCTAAATTCAAATAACATTCCTGTTATCATTTGCACATCCCTGTAGTTTGCAGTTTTTTGTTTTTTTTTATTTCTTGGAAATAGACTTGTTTTTTTTAATGAAAAAATACTTTCACATTTTGTTCCTTTTTTAAATGATCCTACTCAGTTGCAAATTTCTCAGGACTGGAGTAGAGAAAGAACTGAACACCTTAGTATGGTCCAAACTCAGGCTGTTTTTTTCAATCAAAATTGTATGTTTGCTCATGTCTCAGAGTCCTGTCTATTAGCTTGACATGCATTGTTGGTCAAGAACTGCTTGACATCAAATTGACATCAAATTTGATGTGGTCAAAGGTCAAATCTGATGTGTTTTTGTGTGAACGACAGAGTGCATATTTGTGATTTTTTTTTTTTTTTTTTTTTAAATAATTTTGACGAACCCACCCGACTAGTCTGTCTCTAAATTTAGTTTAGATATTCACAGTCTTGCCGCCACTCAGCATTCAGCTCCTAATTTATTTCTTTTATGATATGGATCTTGTAGATTTAATCATTTTCACAGTTGGAGTCCCAATGGGCTGTTGAAATGAACTCCCCATGATATCTGTAATGGGAGCAAAGAAATGAGAATTGTGACTACTTGGCTGTGGAGTTTCTTTAAAATGGTTTTGCTATTGGAAAGGAAATGGACTGCATCCCAGTCACAGACGCCTCAGGTAGCCGGGACATTTTCTGACTGTTGTTATGGCGATTAATTTTTGAGCATTTTTTGCATCGAAATGTCATTTTTGAAGAGGTTGCAAGTCATTTGTGGCAGCTGATATATTGTTTGTAAATTGAGTCCTTTTCCCAACCCCCCACGCTTTTTGTTATACTGAGCTAAGTAGCCATGAAATTGCCTGAATAATGTCATTTAAATCCAATCTCACCGCAGCCCCTCACCTCCATACCCAGCCCCCAGACAATGACACATGGTGGGCTTTTTAGAAATTGCATTTTTCCTGTTTGCTACCTCATCGTACTGTGGACAAGAACTGGTCCACGGACCAAGGACTGATGTCTGTCTACTCTGAACCTTCAGTGTTGGATTAAATTTTAGAATTTGCTCAAACTTAGAAGACCATTTCCATATAGATTTAAAGCGAAATTCCTAAATGTGGTATATATTTGGCTTTTCTCTGTTTCATATTTTAAAGCTAATGTCAGATGAATGTTAAAGCCAGTTTTATGCTGGTCTTTGCTCTTTGTTGAAATCATATGTCTTTCTCATGCAGGAATCATTCTTGAAGGTACAGTTGTGAAAAAATTAGAACATCCTATGACAGCATTTTTTTATGTTTTCTCACATTTTGGACATATGGATATTTAACATTAATTTTAACAATGCTGAGAAATTCTAGTCCTATAAATAAGCAATAAAAGCTGAGGAGAAAAGCATGCCATATTTTCTGAGAAATATAGTTTCTGGTAAAGAAGAAATTGGGACACCCTCACATCAGCTTATCACATCAGGTCCACATATTGAGAACATTTTTACTAGGCAGGTTGACCTGTTTAGACCATAGAGACTCAGTTTTGTGTGCTCCTGACTATTAAAGTGAGAGTGAACACCATGGTGAGATCCAATGAGCTATCTGAGACCTTCAGAAAGAAGACTGCAGCAGTTTAGGAGTCTGTAAGGGGTCTTAAGAAGCCCTAAAAGATTTTGAAATCAGTCATTCCACTGTGTGGAAAATAGTCTACAGATGAAGGGCATTTAAAACTTAATAACATGCCCAGGTTCATCTGTCCAAATGAGTTCACCCTGAAAGCAGACTGCAAGATGCTAAAGGAACTCTCCAAAGACCCATCAAAGGACTGTTTATAAAAAGTGTACCCCTATAAAATCAGAAAGAGACATGCATGAGTTTAACTTCCATAAAAAGTGTGGGAACATTTGCTCCTAAAACACCTGCATGATGTCCAGGCTAAGGTTTGCTAGAGAGATAAGACAAAGAACAGAACTGTTCTTTGAACAGATGAGTGTAAAGCTACAATGTCTGGAGATCAGAACAGAAGACATGTTTGGCATAAACCAAATAAAACAAAAAAATAACATCATACCACATCAAACCCTAAAACATGACATTGTTCCAACACATACAAGAAAATCCACCAAAGTGATTAGAAAAAAAGAAATGAGAAATCCTAAGCTAAATCAAAGACCAGATCTTGATCTTGATCTCATTGAGCTGCCGTGGGATAACTTGAAATGGGCTGTGCATGCAAGAAACCCATGAAACACCTCACAGCTGAAAGTAAAAAATGAGGCTAACTTTACTGAGACCGATGTTAAAAACATGTAGATTTCTATGAGCAGCATCTTACTGGAGTTATTTGAGCTAAAGGGTCTAACACTAGTTAATAGGAGGTAGGTGTCCGGATTTTTCTAAGTTAAGATTTAGATATTTTGTTTAAAGAGTAGTGTGCTATTTTTGTTGTTTAACTGCAATTAAATCACTTTAATTTCTAGTGATAAATACAAACATAATTAGACATCAATTTATAAACTTTTTTTAAAGAACCGAACGTTTAATAGGGTGTCGTTATTTTGTTTACATGGCTGTCTGTCTATTTTAAAAATTCACCTTCTATTAAAAAAATCATCACTTGATCATTCATTATTGGGTTGTATTTTGTTAGATTCACCTTAACCAAGCCTGTAATTCCCAGTTGACCTTTAATTGGTTCTTTGTGGGGGTCTCTCTCACAAGTTCTACTGGTTTGAATGAATGAGAAAATTCAGTTGCCAAGGGTAAGACCCAGTAAGTGATTCCACTTATAAATCTAAAATGTGCCACTTCAATTAAACAGGCTTTTATTCCCTCCCCTTTCCTCCCTTCGTGCCTGGTACCAAGGCTAACCCAATTCAGCGCTGAAGAGAGTCCAAATTAATTCCACAATGCACTGATTTAACAGCGCCTAAGGTAGCAGGCTCTGACAGAATGAGTTTTTAAAAAGATTCATTTGTCTAGGGATGTACATCCACATCAGGATGTGAAAATGAGATGGAAAGAAAGCTCTGAGCGGAGAAGCATACTGATAAATGCCAGTCCTCATTTACAGCTTTCCAACTATGTTTGGGTTCTACTGAAGTGTATCCGCTTGGTTTTATTCAAGTCAGCACTGCTTAATAAAATTCTCGAGATGGTGGTCTTAAAATTTATAAAACATGCTAAGCCTGAGAAACTTTGCAGCCCATTTGTTGCTTATGCACCTTTGTTTTATAGATCTGCAATTAACATAATATGATGGCTCATGGCTCGCAAATTTCTCTTTTATATGATCCCAGCTAGACATGAGCTGGTATGAGCCTCTCAGAGTATCATTACCTTAAGAAAAAATGCTATCACATACAACTTTTAAACAAAAATGTGCAATATGATCGAATTGCTTTGATTAAAAATAAAAAAACAACAATTATTCCAGAAGCTTCAAAATCTTGCACATTTACTAGTAGCTTTCGAGGAAATGTGCCTGTTGAGCAAATTTTTTTTTAGCTATTTAGACAGTAACACAAGCATAACAAGATGATATTAGCAGGTTATTTTGTCATGCTATCTCTTTGGGTACAGCATGCAGTCAGCTGATAAACAGACATGACACTTGTAGTTTGCTGACAGTAGTTTTGAAACAGTGTTACATTGAAAAGAGGGAAAGGTGAGCCTCCCTTAGTTTCCACAATAAAGTTATGGAAATGTTTTCCAACCAGGAATATTTCCAGACAGATTAACTTGATTTTTTTTATGCCAAGTTAAACTGTAGCTACCTTATACCAGCCAGCTGACCGGCAATGTGCAGCAAAACTTGGGTGAGAGGACGTGCTGCACCACACCATGTTCTATAAACTGAGAAAACTTAAGCAGTTTCTCTGGAATCTCAGAAAAAGAAATAGGAATGGCATGCATGAGCAAGCACATGGCTACAGTAGAAAGGAATGACTATTTTAATAGGAAGAAACCTCCAGCAGAACCAGGCTTAAAGTGCAACTACCTTCAGCGAGTAACAGGAGTGGAGAGGATAGAGCAGAAAAAGAAAAAATAATCACTAAACCAGGAGTACTTTCAGTTTTAAAGAAAAATCACCCAGAATTTGTGGAAGCAGTAGCTTTGAGTGGCTTCATCTAGGACAGAAACTACTCTTAGAGGCCTGCAGGAATGGCCACACTGATGGTCTGCAGTGACAGTTTACCAACATCTAAAAATGCACGCATTAGGATATAGAATATTGATTGATAATATGCGGTGCCAACATGGAACAATTTTGTTTCTAACAAGAAGATATTCATAACACCCTGGCTAAAATTGGCACTTCTTTGGTCCTGTATTACAAGTTTCATAGTAGTTGGAATACAAACGTCAGTGTTAGCTTACCTTGCAATGTCTGGGCCACCTCCTTTCTTCCAGCTGCGAGGCTGGGAATCTCCTGCGGATATCAACTGTCCCTCTTCTTGCCATACTCGCTGCATCCGCAGCATTCTTCCACTTCACCTCTCTTCTTGGAATCTCAGAAGAATCCCAGTCAGGCTGAAAACAGCAATGGCACAGCTCTCTCTTCTTCTGTTGTCTCAGAAAAATGACGACTCGCGTTTCAGTTGCACAGTTACGAAGCACAATACATGGCATAGGACATCT
The DNA here is from genome assembly GCA_014839685.1 of Anableps anableps. NCBI lineage: Eukaryota > Metazoa > Chordata > Actinopteri > Cyprinodontiformes > Anablepidae > Anableps > Anableps anableps. The sequence continues at coordinate 20,887,029 of CM026066.1, forward strand.
AGGGGTTGTGGCTCAAAGCCCCCACTTCCAGGAGGTGTTTCCCTGCGACCGGCTTTACGGGGTCCATGGAAACACCATCACTTCAGAATAGAGCGGAGCAAGCCCAAGTGGAGTGGAGCGGCCAAAGTAGAGCCAGTGGAAAATGAGCAATAGTTAAACAGATTAAAACTGAGTCAGTAGTACTATCTATGGGAGGCAAAAGAGATTTCATATAGTTGTCAAAAACACATAGTTGTGAGCCAACAAGTGAGAGCTGTCAAGATTATCTTCAGAAATTAAGCTAAAGGACGAAATAATAACTCTAAAACACATTTATGCTATACATGTTAAAAAAGATTTTAAAAAACAGTACCTACCAATACACAAAAGCAATATATTGTCTGTTGATGCCATTTGGTAATCAGTATATCCCTGTTTTCATTGACTGCTTGTGTACCCAACAGGAATTTGGGGTCATGAATCGAAAAGTTCCTGAAGTTTGGAATCTATCTTCCAAATCAACCTCACCTCAGCTCAGCTGTTATTTTCTGCATTTATCTCTTTGAGATCTTCATGTGTTCATACTTTTTTCTCTCTTTGGTCTTTCAGGTGACCTGGTGGTACCTTCAACTTCCTCACGGTACCCTACAGCAGCAGAACTTGATGCTTATGCTCAGAAGACGGCGAACAGCCCACTGTCCATCAAAATTTTCCCCACCAACATCAGGGTTCCCCAGCACAAGCACCTTAACCGGACTGTGAATGGATATGATACTACAGGGCAGCGCTACAGCCCCTACCCCCATCTACACACAGGAGGGTACCAGGGTCTTCTAGCCATAGTCAAGTCCTCATCCTCATCATCGTCATCCACCTTTGGTCATTCAAAAGGTGTTCTCAAGAACTCAGAAGGCAGACGGACTAAGCTCTCTCCGGCTCACATAGCTGTGGCCCCGTATCCACCCCCTAACAGTAGCACTTTAGCCAGTGGTCATGGCCAAATGGTATACCACTCTGGGCCCTCAAAACTTCCAGAAGGTTCCGGACTTTCTGTACCCCCAAATGTCACTGTGGCTGGCTCTGTGATTCCTGTAACAGGGGGCCGAGGCCTGTCCCTGCCTGCACAGTCTAATCTCCCCTCCATTCAAAGTATCATCTATCAGATCAACCAACATTGTCAGGCTCAGGCCCTGCAGCAGGTGTGTCAGGGGGCATCCACTGCACCAACAAATTCTAGCCCCTCCAAGCAGGCCACAGCAGTCATGGGGGTTGGTTCGAGCTCCTCGGGTGGAGGCTATGTCGTAGGAATGGGTCCCCAGGCTAACATGGTGTACACGGGATCAGGACTGCCAGCTCAAAGCACAGAAGTAATGAAGAGTGGCGTGTACGCAGAGGGTATGGACTACATCCTGTGGCAGAAACAACAGCAGCAACACCAACAGCAGCAGCAACAGCAGGCCGTCCTTCGCATGTATAGCGGAGGCAGCGGAGGAGGGGGTGCCATCAGCAAGTCCCCTGAAACCTGTATTCCAGGTGGGGGGATCATGGCAGCCCAGGTGTCCTCCTCCTCCTCCTCCAGACCTTACCACCTGACAGCTAGTGCCAGCGGGGGAGGTGGGCTGGACAAAGTCAGCTCTTCCCCTTTGAACTGTGTGGGCATGCATGGGAATTTCTCAGTGGGTCAGTACTTTGCACCGCCGTGGAACAGTGTGCTGGTTACGCCCGACAGTGACTGCTACAACCCCCAGGAGCTCCTGGGCACCTCCACGGGAGGCCTGACAACAGGCCACAGAGAAATGGGCTATCCTCACCACCATCACCATTACCACCATCACCACCACCACCCTGCCGTCGACAGCGGTGGGGGTCTGTGCTGCAGCCTCCCCAGCAAGAGCCTGTGCAACACCTCAGTGCTGAGCAGCAGCCTGCAGTCTCTGGAGTATCTGATCAACGACATCCACCCTCCCTGCATCAAAGAGCAGATGCTTGGCAAAGGCTACGAGACTGTGTCGGTGCCGCGGCTGTTGGACCACCAGCATGCACACATCCGCCTTCCTGTTTACAGATAGAACGGATGGGTGGGAGGGAGAAGAGGTGGAAATTAATCAAGAATTGTGAATTTATGAAGAAAATCAAGAAAAACAGAGATGTTATGGGACTGTTGTGAGTGCCACTGTTTTAACGATCGTGGCAGCTTAGAGAAGAGCAGTTGCTGTGCTGTGTAACCCTAGATTTGCTGGTTTCAAAGCAGGCTGTGGGGGATCCCTAACACAAAAGGTAGTAGTTACTGCCAGCGGGATGGAAAAGGGATTCCAAGATTCTCCTGATGTTCCATTGTGTGGTTTGCCAATAGGATTTTTGGATTAATAATAATTTTTTTTGTTTGCTTTGTTGTTTTATCTTCTTAAACTGTTGTTTGATGAGAATCATAGCTTGACATGAAGTGCATACGCCACTTGGATCTCCTCTCCAAATACTAAGGATGAAGCTACTGTGTAGGTTGTCACTGAAATGGTCTTAAAGGGCCGGCACTTAGGGCTGCTTTTAAAACCCAAAAGTCAGAAACAGTACATGCGTACAGAAATGTGCTGAAAAAAGTGAGAAGATTACTAGCAGTTCTAGGGTGTTCTTGTAAAAGGATCACAAGGTTGAATCTAAAAGGGTAGTACAATATTAGTTATTGTTGCTGTTATAATTGATAAATTAATTGCACTGCTTGAATTTTGTTAACTTTGAAGTTTGGAATTGGGTAGTTTGGATATGATATATTTAAGAAACTTGAAAAACTTGAACCTATTTTTTGTTGTTTGATATATTTGTAGGTATATTATATGTATTGGCTGCTACAAGGAAAAGTGTCTCAACTGTTTTTTTTATCTTATTCTGTTGTTTTCCTTTTTTCGTCATTATGATTTAAAATTTTCTCCTTAAGCTGACGTGCAGTCTCTTATCTTCTGACATGATGCAGAGTTGCTGCTTTGGTTCTGTAAGAACCTGAACGGAGAGCTCTCTTTTTCCTAACCGACACTGGAACCGACAATAAATCTCAAAATACTTATTTAAAAGAAAAAAATGTTGCAAAAAATACAAGAAAAAGAAATGTTACAATGAAGAATGTGACTGGAAGGTTACAGAGATAACCTTCTATGTACAGTAGCTTGTAAAAGTTTTCAGATCCCTCTGACATTTTCAAAATTTTTTACTATACAACCCCAAATTTCAGTGTTTTTATTTTGATTCATGTTTCAGATCAACACAAAGTAGAGCATAATTGTGAAATGGACAGAAAAGGATACAGCGTTTTACTTGTTTCACAAATAAAAATTTGAAAATTATAGCTACTCGCAGAAGAAAAGCGTCCCCACATCATGAAGCTGTCACTACTGTGTTTCATCATCAGGATTATGTGTTCAGTGTTATGTGTGATCTTAGTTTTGCTAGCAACTTGCATGTTGGCCTGAAAGTTAAACTTTGGTCTCATCTGACAAGAGCACCTTCTTCCACATGTTTACTTTGACCCCTACATGGCTTCTAGCAAATTGCAGATTAAATTTATTTTAGCTTTCTTTCAACAATGGCTTTCTTCTCATCATCCTCACATAAAGGCTAAATTTGTGGAGTGCACAACTAATAGCCATCTTGTTAACAGATCTTGACCTGAGCTGTGGATTTCCACAGCTCCTCCAGAGTTACCAGGAACCTCTTTGCTGTCTTTCTGATTAATGTTCTCCTCGTTCAGCCTGTCAGTTTAGGTGGATGACCATAGTAGGTTTGCAGTTGTGCCGTACTCTTTCCATTCTCAGAAAATGGATTGAACAATTCTCTGTGAAAATGTCAAAACTAGGAATATTGTTTTGTACTCTAAATTCCCCACATCTCATTTTCTGACCTGTCTGCTGTGTTCCTTGGTCTTCATGGTGCTGTTTGTGTACCAATGTTCCTTAAAAAACCTCTGAGGTCTTGAATAGATGGATGCATACTGAGATCAAATTAAACACAGGTGGTTTGAAGAATATTCTTTTCTATCCACATCACAGGTTTGCACTACTGTGTTGGTCTATCACATAAAATCCCAATAAAATAGACTGAAGTTTGTGTTTGTAACGTGAAAAATTGTTGTAATGTTAAAGGGAATACTTTTGCAAGGCGCTGTATGTTGAAGCGTGTTTGCGGCAGAGTGCATGTATGTTTGTACCTTCTTAGTTTGTGTTCTTCAAAATCCTCAGACTTTTTTATTTTATTGTGTGATTACCAGATTTTTCCAGCGAGACTGACCGACTGATTCAGCAGTCCCATAAACATTATGACTGAGTTATGTACAGGAGATAGCTTGCTCCTTTTTATTGGAGGCTTTAGATTTTCTGTGCAGTCGGAGTCATTTAACTCCTTTATTGCTGCACTTACAGCAGCAGTGAAAATAAATGAGATCGTACTTTTGGGGTACTTTATTGTTGCAAACGAGTACAAAACGAAAACAATCATGCCCTGTCTTTTGCGTCAAAGGAAAAAAGACCAGACTCACTGCTTTTTTTTCTCTTTGTTTCCCATTTCAGCTATGGGTGGGGATGCATTTGGCCCAGACCAGTCTTAACTTTGATGATTCAGAGCAGTGAAATATTCATTATGACTGTGAGATTCCCTCGAATGTACTGCACTTAAATTACCACAATATTTTGTTGCCTTGTGGGACCCGAGCGGGTGAGAAAAATTGTATCAGTGTAGCGGCTCTCTGGTCTTAAATTAGCATTTCTTTTGTCAGTCAAATTTCAGTGGCAAATTGAATTTATTAACTGGACAGAATGAGAGAACAGGGAGCTTTGTTGTGGAGAAATACTGGCATCAGTCTAGATTTATGAAGTGCAATTATAATGACTGTATTAACATTTTTTTCTCTGAGCTTACACCAAAAAAAATGTAAACTACAGTTGTCAATACATTCCCAATGTACCACAATCCCTAATCTTTATCTCTGGTTTCTTTGTTTTGATTTGTTCTAAGGTGTAAAATAAATTCCTTTAAGAATATATTCAGAAGCCATATCTTGGCTATGAAGTCTGTCATTATTTTTCTTCACATTTGCTCTCTAGAGGTCAGTGGGATTCCGGGCCGTTGTTCTTGCAGGTCTACCAGATCCATAATGTAATCTGATGTGTGATTCTTAATTGTTTTGTACCGTTAATTGATTTTCTAAATATTTAGACTTTGGCCATCCTAAGTGAAAAGGAGAAACAGTGCTGCTAGATAAAGTTAATTTTTGTTCCCTCAATGCAGAAAATATGTTCTATGGATCATGGAAGTTTAAAAAAGAGAGAGAAAAAAGGATGATAGGGACTTAATATCCTTTAATTGTTACTTTTCACAAATAACTATACAAACTCTGAGCTTTACATGTTGAGCTAGGGCTGATTTTGTTTTTTGATGGCTGACAGATAATTCAGACTGAAAAATAAGTCTCTTGGCTTAAATTTGCATCGTAAAACCTCAACATGCATTATGTTTCAGCAGTCAAATGTTTTAGCCACAGTCTGATTCCAACATATTTTCTGCACGGTAGAAGTATTTTGACAGATGTACACATACATCCCATCCCTAAATCCCTTCCGTTTGACTTCTGCATTCAAGCATTAAACCCTGTCACATGATGTTGCAGTGAAAAAGGAAATGTTTTAAGGCAGTGGAATTTCTAGCTTCTGCCCCCCCACCACCCCACCAGAGGCACCAGGCCTTCTCAGCCAATGGAAATATTAGGTGACGTCTTGGCTACTGGACATTGCCATTTGGGTGTTCATCCAGAAAAGAAGACTGAAATCAAACCGTACCAAGGGATTTCAGTAGAGAGACACAGATCAAATCATCGACTCACATTTTGTAACATTACAACCACAAATGTTTAAGAGTTTTGTCTGATAGACCGGCACAAAATAGTGCATAGCTATGAAAAGAAAGGAAGATCTTAAATTTCAAAGTTTTACACTAATTAAATTCTAAGAAGTGTTTTGAGTATTGAGTCAACACTGCGTAAGGACAGAAATTGTCCATTCTTTGCAAACTAGCTCAAGCTCAGCCAGAATGTATAGAGAGCCTCTGTGAACATACTTTTAAAATTTGCTGCATATTCTCAATTTGATTTAGGTCTGGACTTTGACTGGGCCATTGTAGTCCATGAAACCCTTTGATCATGACCACTCGTTGCTTTGGTTGTATGTTTAGGATTGTTGTCCTGTGTGAATGTGAACATTGGCCTCAGTCTCAAAACATTCACCATCTAACAGATCTTGCCTTGTCTTTTTCCCTCAACTTTGAAAAGCTACCTTGTCCCAGCTGAAGAAATGCATCTCCACAACATGATTCTGCCATCACCATGTTTCACCCTGGGGATGGTGAGTTCAGGAAGTGTCCAGTGTTACTTTTTTGCCACCATGTATGCATGTAGGAGAAAAAGCTGAAATTCTTCAACATGTCTGTAGTGTGCCCTAATTATATGCACTGGATTTTATTTAGAGTTATCAAAAGAAAAGGGACTGAATACAAATACACACCACACTTTTGAGAATTTTATTTAAAAAATAAACGTAGCATTCTTCCTTCTACTTCACAGCTATGCATTGCTTTGTGTTGGTTTAGCTTATAAAATGTATTGAGGTTGGTATTGTAGCATGATTAAAGGGTGAAAGGTTCAAGGGGTCTGGGGCACGGGCAAAATGAGAGGCAAAACATAACACAAATTAGCTGCACAAATGATAGTTTTAAATCCTTTTTATCCAATTCAGGCTGGTCCAACATTCCCCCCAATCACCTCTTCTTCAAGCACAGGCTCCAAACTGTCTGTTCCTCTGCTCCTTCACACACATTAATGAGCTCCTGTTGATGGCACGCATCTTAGCCCTGCAACTCTGCTCCACTCCTCTGTTCCTCATTCGGACAATGGACGCTCAGCTCATATTAGGATAATAGAATTAAATTTCAAATAGATTTGTGCCTGAGCTGATCCAGCCACGGCTCACTCAGCTGCAGAGGCAGAGTGGCATATGGCAGGTCATTATCTAAAGCCCACCCTTCCTCCCCCCGTCCGGGGCCAACAAGGTTCAGCAGCGCTTAAACAAACTGAAGGTTAGGACTGGCTGTCTGGCTGGCGTCGGAGGGGAGGACAACAGGGTCTAAGTGGTGGTGGTGGTTGGGAGGGAGGCGGGTGGTGTTGCTATATCACAGACGCCACAGCATCTCTGAGGGCCTGAGTGCCGTACCATGGCGCCCAGGCTTGTTTTAAAAGCTGGGCTGCATTTGATGGAGGGGGATTTGTTTTCTGTTGGATTATACATGCTTGCTCCCTCCATGACTGAGGGGCCGTGTGCAATCTGACAGAGAAAAGAAGGGATGAATATAGAAAAAGGAAGGATGCGGGTAATTTTGATCTGAAAAGCCTCAAAGCATTGGTAATCAGGATAATTGACATCTTCCTTCAAGTCTCCTTTGACTGGAGACCTAATGTGCCTCAGTTTGCTGCAGCAAAATCCTTTATTTTCATTAAGCAGAGAAACATTTCAACTCATCTTGTTCAGCAAATGATTAATCACAGCAACACCACCTTCTGATCGGGGACATTTAAATCTATAACTTATCTCTGAGGCTACAGACCGCTATTGACTGCTAACACATTTTCAAGGGCAATGAGAAGCTCATGGAGGATGGTTGGAGGGCAAAGTGTAGGAAAAGTGACTTATGTATGCTGTAAAAATCCCTTAGTAAATCCCAATAAGTCTATTAAGACCTTTGCCCTGTGTAAAGGTTTATAGTCGCATGTTATGCACCTTAAATACTGCTGAGAAGCAAAGGGGGAAGCAGGCTCAGCTCTTTTGCTCTCAGAATGAGAGGGGGGACATCAGAAGAGTGGAGGAGGGGGAAAAAAAAGGCAGCTGCTTGCCCTGTAGGGTCCTGGCACAGCTTTTTCAATCTACAGACGATGGGTATTGTGAGAGTCCCTTCATTTACCTTTTTGATCAACTCCAGTTATGTCTCCTGGCAGCCCCTCCTCAAGATGGGCTCCCATCTTCGAGCATCCCTCCTTAGGATCTGAGATGGGATGAATTTATGAGACCAGCTCTCTCTGTTTCATTCATACCTGGCAGGAAAATACTGTCATCAATAATTTGCATGGTCCTGGAGAGAACTGCACCTCTTAATCACCAACTGTAGCTGTGTTGCACTATATGTCTTTAAAAATATGCTGTTTTTCTTCACGTGTCTTTTAGGGTAAAACTGAATAGGTCAGGTGAAGGCATGGGCTGGTTAGTGGCACCAAGGTTTTTAAAAGCCACAGTTTCAAAACCACAAAGAAAAATCTTCATGCTGTTCCTACAGTTTAAAGTGGTTTTACTGAGAAAGTGGCCAAGGTTTTCTCAGGCTGAATGAAGAAAGACCTGTCCCTCCCCCACATGTTGCTGCACACTGTCATCTGGCTGAAAGAGGGTTTTTACACTTTTCCTTGCTTAACAGGAAAAAAATGGTCTCTTAGGAATTTTTTCTGTCAAAAAACAAAAAAGAAATGAAAGGAGTGCTACCTTTCACTCTTTGTAAAGTAACGCAAACTATAAATTACAAATGCTAAGAGCTACTTGTCAACTACAGACTAACCGAGCAGCAAAGTAGTGATTTGTCAGTTGTGAGCAAATCAGCTCTAAGAGGCAAATCTTCAGCTGTTCCTCCTCAGCTCTGCTGAGAATCCATGCAAGCAGGACTTTAGTTCAATTGGCGCATGATGCGCCCAATCACATGCAAAGACAGGCAAAGGTCAAACTATCATCAAACATCAAACCACATGAGTTGGTACCTGCCAGGTACAAAGAGTGACAAAAAGACAGGATGCTGGATTTTTTTTGCAAGTGTATGGGGTGGGGAGGAAAAATTTAGTAGAACGCAGGAGATATGTGGCATCTTTCTGTATTTCAGTGATAATGAAGACTGTAAATCTGAATTCCTAAATTTAAAATAGGATCAGCAGCAAAACTGGTCATACACTTATAATTCTGTGCTCCGTTGTTCATTTTAATGTTTCACTGAAATGTTAAACAATTTTAATAAAAATAAGGCTTAAAAAATGTTTATCAACACACAGAGGATTTAGAATTGCTAAATTAGGCCAAAACAGCCTTTTGGTAATATTCTGCACATTAGGCACCTAAAAACTACTGCAGAATTTGTGCTTAAGTTTAGGGATCCAAATCAAAGTGCAATAATTAAATGATAAAGATACCATAACTGTTACAATCAACTTATGTTAAATTAGATCATGTCATACATTTTTGTTTAAAATAGTTGTGTTTATCCCTGACACCTTGGTAATATTTCTTATAAGTTATTATACTGTGAGAGTCCCCTGTGAGCTATTGCCTGGACAGATGTGAGTGCCACAGATTTTAAATATAATTTTTAGAAACTACACAGCAAGGTTAAAAAATTTAGCACATTAATCTGAATCTTTCCCCTAAAGCCACAGTTTCAAAGCAGGGTGGTCCTGGACCCACTTTATTTTTGTGTATGCATGTATGAAAAAGCTTATGGTTTTCACATATTCATCTGGTTTACGCAGCTGGTCTATTACTGAATCCAATCTAAACGCAAAAGTCTGGGGATTTTGCCTTTTTTTTCCCTTTCTCCTGATTCTTTTTACGGTTTGTGAGGCAGTTTCTGTGTTTTTTTCCCCAAATGATCTCACGTGCACCAACGCTGCCAAAGTACGAGGGTGCTGCAACCTTGAGAAAATAATATATATGGAAATGGGAAATCTATAAAGCATCTCTCTTATTGTTTTCCCTGCAGTACTGTGTTTAAAAAAAATGATTTTGTCTCCTCAGGATGAAAAAAATGTAAAGAGTACAATGCTTCTTTCTTCTTTTCAAACAATAATGACATACGAGTCTTAGATTTCGAAAAAGAAGTCTGAATATAAAAAGAAAAGCTGTAAAATCCTTTAGTCGCAGGGGTTTTCAGCTTTTGAATGTGCCTACAGCCAAGCATCACAGTGATGGCTTACCCTCTCCAGATCTGCAACCATCATCTTCAATTTGCTGAAACTGCCACAGTCACTCCTCCATCTAAACCATCACATTAGACATTTTCTCGACTCCCTGCTTTTCGTCAATCTCAGGACTGGAGTTTCTTTACTTTAATGTAGATTGGCTGTTTTTCATTTGACCTTTCCTCTCTTATGTACAATGTTTGACATAAGGAAATAAAGCAGATGACTCCTATGTCTGTCTTCTTTCTTTCTTTAATTCACATTTCAAGACACAGGACTCGACCTTCTAATAAACGAAGGTAAGCATATTAGTCTGAGGATTGCCTTTGCACATCGCCATATGCCGCCTCGACAGTCTTGTTGTTCACTTGACCTTCTTCACCTTTACAGCAGTAACAACCTCACCTCAGGGAAACACAGGTAGAAAAAAGAGGGACAATGCTGGTTTTATGCCTTGGTCATTTCCGGTATTTTTTTTCTGGGCTGTGCTTTGGAGACAGTTCTTCAGCAATGGAAAAAGGAAGTTAGGTTACTATGAATGCAATTTACAAATGTGGGCAAAAAGAGTCACATACTCCAGAAACAACAGGTGCAGAATGCCATTTCTCAAACATGATACTGCAGCAATGGTTGCTCATACAGCAGCTTGCTGTTCTAGATATTTTGCAATGCAGAGCCTTGCAAAGGAGTTCATATCCCTTGATCTTTTTTCACATTCTGTTGCATGACAATCACAAACTTCAACGAGATTCATGTGTTAAACCAGAGGCCAACCAATATGATGCCCTCGAAGACCAGTAGCCCACAGAGCTGTTTTTAAAATTAGATAAATCATTAATCACTAAGTGATATAACTAAAAGTAAACTGTGTGTTTCAATTTGGCAGCCCTTGATATCACTTAGCACCCATGAAGTAACTCTCAGTTGCAAAAAGGTTGGTGACTCCCGTGTTAGACCAACACAAAGTAGTTCGTAATGGTAAAAGACAGGAAAAAGGATACACTGTTTTAAAACTGTTCTAAAATAATTTTATATATATATATATATATATATATATGTGTGTGTGTGTGTGTGTGTGTGTGTGTGTGTGTGTGTGTGTGTGTGTGTATGTAATGAACTTTATTTAACTCCATCTGTCTTCCCAACAACTCTGACCAGTTTCTCTGCCATCATCATATTTTGTCATGGGAAGGGTGTATTCACAGTCATGTACAGTGTTCATGTGCAACCACACATACCATTTTTCAGCAAAGCAAAAAAGCTCAGTTTTGGTCTCATCTGACTGTAGCACCTTCTTCCACATATCTGCTGTGTCCCAAGTCGCAAACAAGCTTAGTTGTAGTTGTACTGACTTGTAATCAGATATGTGGACATTGTGTGAAGGCAACTGGTTACACTGGATTTAATCTGGAATAACAGAGTAAAGGACAGGTGAAGGCATGCAGTACTTTTCATTTTTTTTAACTTGAAAACCATGTATCATTTTCTTCTACTTTACCGTTATGCGCTACTTTCTGTCGGTCCATCACGTAAAATCCTAATGAAATTATGAAATTGAAAAACCCTGTGCCATCAATTTGCTTGATATTTAAATTAAATGCATACCAGCTATTTTTTTATTCTCTGCAATCAAATACCTAATCTGCATGTTTAGCAACACAGGTATCCTCGAGAACTCAGCACAGACCCTTTTTCTTTCTAGTCTTTCTCGGAGTCTCTCTGCCCACCTAAAACACCAGATAATCCACAGACTGATGAGGCAGCCGCCTCCACCGAAGCATGCAGTAGTACTGGGAGACACTGCACACTGATTTCACACACACTCGCTCAGATAGAAAAAGAGCTCTGTGGAGCAGAAATGCTTCTCTTATTAGCAAAACTCATTCACCTGCACGCCACATTGAGTCCTTGGCAATTTCACAATAAATCACAAGAGACGCCCACCGAGGCCGGTGGAGCCGAGCTGAAACTCTGCCACGGCCGTGCCCTCGCCTGTCAGTTTAGACACTCTGAATCATTTCGGGTTCACTGGCCTCATTTCATCTTATATGGACTGAAAGGTCATCTCACACGCCACCTGACCAATATGTCTCTGGCTCTTCATTTCCTAGTGCTTCCAGTGATTGCTCATTCTATTTAGAAATGTCACTCTTCTTGGCAGAAATATTTTCTTGGGAAGAAATAAAGAAGGGAGTAGGGAAAAGGGGAAGAATGTGTATTTTTTGAGACACAACGTGTCATTTTTATTAACATAGTGTCTTGCAAGAGATTAATACCACCTAAACCTTTCCAGAATTATATATTATGTATTTTTTATGTGATAGACCTAAACAAAGTGGTGCATTAATTCTGAAATGGAAGAAATATCATACAAGCTTTTCCTTTTATATTTTTTTACAAATCAAAATCTGAAGTGTGGTGTGCATATGTATTCAGCCCTCTCTATTCTAATCTCTCTGAATATAATCCAGTCCAACCAACTGCCCTCAGAGGTCACCTAATTAGCAAAAACAGTCCACCTGTGTATGATTTGACTTCATTATAAATCCAAATTCTGTGAAGGCCCTGAAGGTTTGTTAGAAAACATTCATGAACGGCAGCAGCATAAAACAGAGCACTGTTCGTTCAGTCATCAGTAGAAAGACAAGAGCCCAACTATAAACCTACTAAGACAGGGCCATCCACATAAACTGACTGAAGGCTAACAAACAAAGTATTGTTCAGAGAAGCAGCCAAGAGAAGCTGCAGAGATCAAAGAGCGGTGGAAGAATCTGTTGACAAGACACAGTAGGACAGCTCACGTTCCAATTTTTAAATGCATCTTTATTAGCCAATTTATTACAAGTTTGAGTTTGCCGTCCAGGGCCCAGTGTCATTATGAGAGGGTCTCTAACCTTGAGACCTAAGTGGAGTGCTGGAATGCGAGAGGGGCTGAAGAGAACCAAGCAGAAGCTGCCAGCAGCTAAAGCAGCATGCAGGCAGGGTGTGAAATGTAGAGTGCAGCAGGATTTTTTGCAGCTTCATTAGACCAGCCAAATTATTAGGAGATATATTCTGCAGCATGTAAATAAGATCATGTGTAACTCTCATTTGCGCACTCCACAAATCTGGCCTTTATGAAAGAGTGGTAAGATTGCTGAAAGCCATAAGAAGTCCTGTTTGTAGTTTGCCACAAGCTATGTAGGAAACACAGAAACATATTGAAGAAGGTGCTCGGGTCAGATGAGACGAAAACTGAATTCTTTAGCCTGCAAAACAGTGGATGGTAGAAAATTAACACCCTCAACTGACCATCCCCTGCAGCATTATGCTGGTCAGAGGTAATGGGAAGACTGATAGACCTAAATACAGGTCACTACTAGAAGAAAACCTGCTGGAGGCAGTAAAAGACTGGAGACTTGGGCAGAGGTTCACCTACCAGCAGGACAACAACCCTAAACATACAACAACAAAAAAATGGATTAAGGCATATTTACATTCACAGTCCAAAACATGACTGTTAGGTTAATTGGTCTCTAAATTCTCCTTAGGTGTGAGAATGTATGTGCATGGTTGTTTGTCCTGTCTATCTCTATGTTCCCCTGTGATGGGCTGGCGACCAGCCTCTCCTCCAATGACCACTGGAGATAGGCACCAGCCCCCCTCACAAGGTTGCAAGGATAAGTGTGCTAGTGGATGGATATTCACTTGTTAGTTGAATTCAGGTTCAGACAGGAGTGGGTCATTCAGTGAGTCTGTTGCAAGACTTTATTTGATGTTCAAAGATGTTCTCCATCCAGTGTCACCAAGCTTTAACTGTTTTGCAAGTAATGGGCCAATATTTCTATTTCACCAGATCTACAAAGCTGTCAGAGACATAGTCCTACAGACATGTTGCTGTAATTGCTGAGAAAGGTGGGTCTACAAAGTATCAACTCAGATGTGCTTAACACATGATTTTTATTTGTAAAAAATAATGTACCACTGGGGTGCTGCATGGTATAGAGGTAGAGACTATAGTTCTCGCAGCCGTTCTTGGTTCAATTCCCGACCCTCAGACCTTTGCTGCATGTCTTCCGTCCTCTCCCTGGCACATTTCCTGTCTGGTCACTTTCAATAAAGGCCTCTCGTGCTGCTGAAAAAAAAAAAAAAAAAAAAAAAAAAATAAAAAAAAAAAAAAAAATATATATATATATATATATATATATATATATATATATATATATATATATATATATATATATATATATATATATATATATAGTAATGTACCATTTACCTTCCACTTCACATTTATGCAGTACTTTGTGTTTGTCTATCTAAAACACCTCTAATAAAAAGTTTGTGGATGTTATGTGACAAAATATGAAAGTTCAATGTGCATTAACACTTTTGCTAGGCACTGTAAGTTACTGAAAACTATTCACTGTGAGGAAGTCGAGTTCTCTGCTGTATCAGATGAGAAGCTGTCCATCAGTCTAAAGTGTTGTTTAGTAAAAAAAAAAAGACGGATTCAGCATAAGTCCAGTCTTGTGTCCTTATTAGACCAGTCAGCCTAAACACCTTAAAGCTTAACTGGCTGAACAATAGCTGAACAATTTGTTCTTCCAAAACCTAAGCTAGTTAGTCACCATCAGACCTCCTGGCTGAGGGAGTAAACTTTCCCTTCTGTGCGGTTACCAAACAAGGGCCGTTATAACACAGTCCCGTCTGGCTGTCACTTGGTTCGTTGAGACACTTTTGTGGCAGCCAGCAGACGCCTGCTGCAAGCAGACAAGCCATTTTGTTAACAGCTCACACTTCCTGTGCAAGCGTGTGGTTCCAGAGTTGCTGACAGTGACACTTGCAGGACCGAGTCCTGCCCTACTTAACGGGGTGAGGGGAGGAGGGCAGGCCAAGTTGTCAGCAGTGCTAGGTGCTCACTGCTTAGATAAACCTGCAGGATTAGTGGCCCAGTTAAAGTTGGGGCAAAGAGGATTAGCCTCTTCTCGGAGGTGGTGAGAGATTCCCTGTGTCCTTCAGCACTGCTGGCCTCAGACGCAGATGGGAGAGAGGAGGAGGAGGATGTGAGATGACGGATGAGGCCTTTGCCATCATAAGTGTGAACATCTTCAGAGGAAGAGGAAAAGCAAGGTGAAATGATGAAAGGCAAAAGGAATGAACTCGTTTGTTGATTTTTAGCAGCTTGTTCCATTATGAAGAAAGAAGCTAACTGAGGACATCTGAGGAACTCTGGAGAAAATATTACACAGAAGGAGCTTCATCTACACACTGACCTTTTAATATATGAAAATTACATTTATAAATATGTGTGTCCAAAGACGGCAGAGTAGACAAAATACACACCTGATTTTTTAAGTCAGGAAAAACTTTAGACCTCTGCCGCCATCAACAGGCTAATATAGAAATTGCACCGAATATAAAATGTATTGAGCTTACTTTTTTCAGAATTATGGTTTATATACATTTTGTTATAAATAATTTCATTAATGGTAATATTATACTTCTTTGAAGACATTATTATTAACAGTATTATAATAAACAAAAACTGAAATATGTCTTTTCTTATTTAATATTTCAAGTTTCTGCACTGTAAAAATGAAATTTGGTGGCTATTAAAACTTAGCCATTAAAATTATCTACATTTTACAAAAACATAATAGGTTGCAACTCTAACATCTAATAATGACAAAACTTTCAACAAAGTTATGCTTTCTTTGGTAGCAAATCCAACCCAAAGGTTTTTGGTTGAATTTAATTGAACTGTTATGCTAACTTATCATTTGTTTGGCAGAGAATGGTAACATTTAATATTGGCTGAACCGGTCAATATATTAACCAATTCAAACTTCCATGAACTACCATGATACAGAGGTTGGGAAGGATTTATTTGTGGGCAAGGATTTTAGTTTATTTTCAACCACAATTTATTTAGCAACAATGCTAATGCCAGAGTCAAACTTGCTGGGAAGCTTAGCTTTTTAACCCAGGTTGCCAATGAATAGCACGCCTCAGCTGGAGTTGTCAAAAAAAACGTTTTGGGGGGGGGGGGCCTTTGTGGTAAATGTCAAGCCCTCTGTGTTTTACCCCTAGAGCTTTGTTTTCACTCTTAGAAGATACTTACCTTTTTTTTGCGTTTCTCCTCCAAGACTCACCCTGATTAGAGTTTGAATTCCATTCCTGCTCAAACCTCTGGCATCTGTAAGCAACCTGCAAACCCTCAGCAAACCTCCGGGCATTGAACTCCTGACTGGTAGCTCCTTGGTTCCTCTTGCTTGCACCTCCTTCAAAGATCGAACTCTGTCCGCCCTCCACTTTGCCCACTTAACTCCACGTTCCATCAAGCCATCTGGATTCATCTCCAACTTACTTTCCCTGAGAACTCACCATCCTCCCAGACCCCTTTAATTCCCCCCCTGGCAGTTTCCTTCACCCTCTCAAGTAAGCACCTCTGGAATCTATATTGCAGTTCTCCACTTTCTTTACTCAGTGTTTCCCTGTCTTCCAAGAACCCCAGCCGAAGCCCAGTTCCTGAACCAGACCATGGACCACTAAACATTCTCCTTGCAATAATCACATTCTTATTTGCAAATAAACTTTTAAGTTTTCATCTGCCTCCTGAGAGTGTTTCTGCATGTAGGTTAGACAAATCTCTAAAACCATGACACATAGTGCCATTTTCTAGCACAATCAAGTAACTACGTTCCCTTCAGTTATAAAAATGCTGTGTACATCAAACACAACTTAAGAGAGATATAACCTCACAATTTGACGCTTTGAAATTGGCCTCTGTCTCTTTAAAAAGCTCCAGCTCTTTCCAACACTCCGCCTTCAGCACGTCATCACAACAACGCTTCTCTATTAAACCATTTACAGCTGTTTTTAGAAGTGTTGGACTGAGAAGTAGTTCATATGTTAAGCTCAACAGACATGGATTTCCACCAGGTGTTTACTAATTGGTGCTGCTGCAAGTCTGGAGGAACTAGCTCGTTTTCTTAACTCTGAGGTAGTTGAAGGGCACATATTAGAGTTTAAATTTAACATGCTATTTTAATTTTTTAAAAATTACACTGTAATTTTTTATGCTTCAATCACAAATCAATTCTCATGTTTTCTGTTTCTTCATCTCATGGAGGACAGATCACATAATTTGAATTTATCTAATGTAGTTGTGCATATTTAAAAGCAGTTTGTTGTTCTTAGTTTTCATTTTGTACATATATTCATACATTTGTTATAGTTTTCTATCTTATATTTAAAATGTAAATTTTTTTAATTTAAGGTACTGATGACAAAAAAATTCTCACTCTGTGCAGAAACAAAATAAAGAATCAAGTTTATGGTTTATAAAATCCGTCAGTGTTTACTGTTCTGTGGAGCAATGTTAAAACAATCCACAAATGCATTGACATGTTGGAGAAATGTTAACACAGTAAACAATAATCTGTAACTTTAGACAGTGGTGAATCTTTAAAAATGAAACACGTTATGTAGCACAATGATGCATATGTAACCCTGCATGCAGCTGATGCACATTAAGGAAAAAGGGAAAATGCTGTTTAGGGCACAATGCCAACTGCAATGAAAACACTGCAGCAAATTGGGGGGAAGTATACAATAGTACGGACTAAGAGTTGATTATGCAAATACCGCAGCTGCGAAGGAACAATAACTCTGCAAATTCAAAGACAAGCCACAACACGAAGGGCTATTGTCTTGATTTGCATATTTGCTTGACAACTATAACCTGCCCATCTTGTTTGGGATGACGTTTTTGTATTCATGTAGTAATGTGCACATCAGAAATTGGCATACTGCATTGTTTCAGCACAATTGACAGCTGTTCTGCCCAAGCTGCCAGTTCAAGTCTGCACCTTTCATAGGAGTGCATTTCATTAATACGATATAAAAAGATTTTTAAAAAAACATATGGCGCATAAAATAGATACACCCTGGCAAGCTATACTGAAACTTTCAACCTACAAAACATTCTAACCAGCATGTAGTGAACAACCTCTAAAGTAAAGCTTTAAATATAAGGTAAGCCAAGTGAACTTCTATTTGCTATCTCTATCTTTGCTGAAAAATGCTCTTGGAAAAAAATAATCTCGCAGTCTGATTATAGCTGCAAAAATGTTATAAAAATGTGGTAATGCAGTGATAATCTGTTTAAGCTTTCAGTTATTAATAAAACTATAAAGCTGTTTACTTTCAGAATATAGGAACACTCCAAATGCTGAAATGATCTGATTTCCCTGAGTTATCGCCCACTAATGTCTGACATGCAGAGCTGTACAGAACATTAAGGATTTAGGGTTCCTACGCCTCTGTACAATTAAAAAAAAACTAATTAGCAAACTGCAGCTCATCTTCTAAGTATTCTACGAGCAAACATTCCCTCTTACAATATCTCAGGGTTTGTTTTCATCTATAACTGTGTATTCAATGTCAGTCTGCAGGATTAAGCCTCTGTTATTTTACAAATAAAATGCTATATTACTCTCCATTCTCCCTATTTGCCCATATTTATGGCATGAGACATGTGCAAATTGGGAGACTTATTGACCAAAATATCCCCTGAAGTTGAATACTATAATTCATAGCGTTGACACAAGAATTAATATAGCCTCTGCAGGCTTCAGTATCTTGGCGTCAGTGGCTCCATCTCGACCACTAGATCATGAGAACGAGGACCTCGGCTTAACTCTACCACCCGTGGGACCACAGTGGACCAGCGATCTTAGGGAGAGAAGAAAAAAACAGATCTTTAATTTTTATGTGGTTCACATGACTGAATACTGTTAAACAGCAATGCATTTAATCACAACTATCAGGATCTCACCTCTCCTCAGGCCTCTGACACCTTGCTGCAACCCATTGGTTTGGCTCATATCAGTCTTGCCTGGATCCTCACTGATTATTGCCAGGTTCTGATTCCAGTGGCACCAATTTACCTCATCCACCCTGATAGAACAGTACACTATTCTGACTGACAACAATCTAAGATCTGTTGCTATTATGTAGCAGACCAACCAAAAAGTACTGCATAAATTTGAAGTAGAAAGAAAAAAAATGAAAAAAAAAAAAAAAAAAAAAAAAAAAAGATGGAAAAAAGTAATGAGAAACTCAAACTTTGGACTTTGTCACAAGCCATGTAGTGAACACAGGAAAACTGAGAAAGCAAATGCTTTAGTCAGATGAGGCAAAAAAACCCCAAAAACATTTGGTGCTTCATGAATTCTAAAGTGAAATAATAGTGTTGGTGGAATCAAGTTGTGGGAAGGTTTTTCTTCAATAGGGACAAGACGCTTGAGAAAATTTATGGAAAGATGAGGGCAATCTTGAAAGAAACCCGGTTGGAGACAAAGACTTGATAACAGGGTACCTCAGTTTTAATGGAATACTTTCGATCAAAGCATATTCATGTGTTAGAACGATCCACTCAAAGTCCAGACCTAAACCCCTGTCACTTTTCAGATTTTCATTTGCAAAGGTTTTGAAAACCATTTATCATTTTCCTTCCACTTCACAATTCTGCAGTACTTTGTGTTGGTCTGTCACATAAAATCTCCAAAAATGATTTGTAAAATGTGGAGCGGCAAAAGTTAGAAAAGTTCAAGAAGTGTGAAAACTTTAGGAAGTTTTTACCATGGGTGTTGGACTGTATGAGGTCACAGTAAATACCTGAAGCACCACCGTCGATCTGGTGAGCCATCTCGGTTCTTCCCAACAGTCACCATCTCCCCAGCACGAAAAGACTTGCGAAGACACACTGGGAATGAGCGCTCGATGTCCAGGATAGTTGTTGCCCACTGCAAGTAAAGCATGTCAGTAACAGTGATTCGGTTTTAGGAACTTTCTACTAATTTGGCACATTTTCCTGAACTTCAGCCATCACAGTCACATTTGCTCACTCAGGGAGAGCATTTGGACTATGTTGTGTATCTTTGTGAAGGTTTGCTACCTCAGTTATAATCAATTGGACTTTGTCAGGAAGAACTTTTGTTTGAATTTAAGTGTAATTGAAAACACTCTCTAAGAATTCTCTTTTTAGAGTCAATCTAACACTTTAAAAATGAAAAAGAGAGTTATGTTAGAAAAAAAAGGCTGCTTTGTCACCTGAAGCTTCCAGATCTTCTTGCTCTCTTTGGACACCTGTCCCACTGTCTCCCCCATCAAGGCAATCAACATGTTGAGAAGCAGCACAAAGGTGAGGATAATATAGGTGACTAAGAGGATGAGAAAAACTCCAGGATATCGTGCGCTGTTGATCATGTCCAAATCTCCCATCCCGATAGTTAGTTTGAACAAGTCCAGAAGGAAAGTGCTGAAAGTGTCTGGGTTCCTGCAGCTTGGGTAGGTGGGACACTCCCCAACACACTCTGTAGGACAAACTGGCAACAGGGAGACCAGGGCTGCAGGGTAGAAACAGAATAGGTCGCTTTATATGCCAGTCCAGAAATATGAGGCTGCAAGCTGTTAACATAAGGCGCGAATACAGAGGGAAGCTAAATCTTAGCTTACCTGAAGCATAACCGATCATAAAGAGTACGTAGACAAGCAGGAATCTGAAAAGATCTTTGAAAAGAATCTATAAAGCGAAAACAAGAGAAGTTAGGTTATATACAGAGTACAGAGCATTCGGTGAGGTGTCAGTGTTTATTATCTGACCTTCTGT
Organism: Anableps anableps; assembly: GCA_014839685.1. Lineage (NCBI taxonomy): Eukaryota > Metazoa > Chordata > Actinopteri > Cyprinodontiformes > Anablepidae > Anableps > Anableps anableps. The sequence goes on from CM026066.1 coordinate 20,907,680, forward strand.
ATCATGATGCTGTAGGTACCAGTGAGCTTCAGCCCTCTGGTAAAGTAAAGCGTGTTCATCCATCCCAGGACAAGTGCAAAAACCATCACAGAGACATAGGCCTCAATGCCAGATAAGTAGAGAGCAGCAGTGACTATTATCAGGACAGAGTAGATAAAGCTGGAGAAGCAAGAGGGAAAGATTTGCTAATGTCATAAATGAATGTAGGAAGCCAAGAAGTCTGAGAATTTAAGTGGATGACTTAATTAAAAGGTTGTTAAATTTGCTTTGGATAAAAGTCTTAAAGATTCACAGGAGGAGGCGCAAAGATAAAGGAAGGAGACTTACAACAGCAGCTGAAAGGATCCATCAAAAACTAAAGATTTCACCTTAGGACACTTTTTCAGGAAGACATTCTTAATCTGCAAAGAAACAGAAACCCTGCATTAGCAACACATTGTTACAGGTTGGATTAATGCTTGACACAGTGATTACAGAAATGAAATAACCTACATTTGTGAGGAAAAAGAAGATCGCCGATGCCAGTGTTACAATTTCACCTGCCATCCGTAAATAGTCAGAAGAGGTCTTGTAGGCGTAAGGAGGCTGCCAGAAAAAGGACCAAAAAATAATGAGGGGCATTTCACAAGGATTCAGTTCAGTCAGTGTTACGAATGAGTACACAGACACACGGGATAAAATGAAACTTAAACTCACACACATCTGAAAGTTGAGTGTAACAAGGTGTTAAAGTTTGTCTTTTTGCTGTAAGTGGCAACTGAATGTCTTACGAGATGATAGATTTGACAACATTCTCCTGTGTTCTCCTTGTGTGTGGACTACGAAGGAGTGTTACAGAAGAGACGCTCATTCTCTTAAAGAAAATATCCAGGGCAGGGTAAAACTTCCCTAAACCATGTGTGAGAATGTGTTATGGTCTGATGAAGCCAAACCTTAATGTTTTGACCACAATTACAAATGGTATGACTGGCATAAAATCAATACTGATATCAACGAAAGAACACCATGCCTGCAGTGAAAAATGGTGGTGGCAGCATCATGCGCTTAGCAGGGTTGTCTGTGTGTTACATAAAAACCTATGAAATAAAAGCAGTTCCAATATATGTGGGGACATATAAACAGGTTAATGTGAAATTAATTTCACACCAACCGTGTCCTTTGTTGGGTGGTAATATGCCACCAAGGTGAAGATGATCATGGAAATGAGGTAGGACACCACACTAATGTAAAAAGTGGCAGCAGCAAACTTCTGCCACTTGGCCCTCAGCAGCTCATTGATGGGCTCCACAGCCAGCATCTCATGGCGGTTCTGAACAAAAATGAAGCATTACACATAAACTGACTCATTTATTTTCCAGATGCATAAAAAATATTCTTGGGAGTTATTTTTACCTCATTGCGGCTGTTGTATACTAGAATCTCAAGCACAGATGGTTCCTGTCCACATGTATCCAGTGAGGACAGGTCATAGAGGGAGGAATACACCGGACCGTAAGCCCAATCCTTAAATTTACGAGACAGATGACGAACTTCTTCATCTTTGATCTCACGTCGAATGATGTGCTGGAAAACCTGGAGGAACATGCGGAAGCTAAGTAGTTTTCTGGACAAAAAGGCCTTTAGAACGGCAATATGACAAATAAATGTGTGGCCGCTCATTGACAACAGAAAAAGATGGAGAGACACAGAGTTTGTGCAGAGTCAACAGTTAGACCTGTGGAGTGACTGCATGTTGTTTGTGAGCATAAAGTTTGTCAGGTAAGAAAACACATGCTTTTACAGCTGTTTTAACTTCTTTTCTATCAGTACAAAATATCTGTGAATATATATCAGTAATAAATCAAAGAGTTAACTCTGCTCTCTCCAAACATTCCTCCAGCTTGTTTACCCACAATATTTAGGTTAAACACTGATTTGCTTTCTTCTTATTGTCTGACCCAAATGAAGAAGAGAGTATTTGACTGCATCTGGTGTCTGAGTTATTTTTTACCTCCCTTTCATCTATTACAAATGTAGCATTAGTTTGAAGAGAATTCATGGTCAATTTTTTTTTTTTTTTTTCGTGGGAAACACTCAGTTGGCGTTGTGTGTCCTTGGTGTAATATAGTTACACCTACATACTGAAGTGCAATTAAACCCTAACATGAAGTAAATACAGAGAAAAGCAAAGTCTACAAATAAGTGAGACTTGCACAATCATTGCATGGCTGACAGATATAAAATATTCTGGTGGCACAGCTGTTGGAAGAAATAGGGGTGCTGGCATCCCTGGGCATCAAACGAACAATGTTGCTCAGAACAGGAGCAGAAATCCCAATGTTTGAACTAAATCCTATCAGCATTATAGTGTTTCAAGTGACAAGTCACAAATCATCATTCTTCAAGCAGAGAGCTATTCTATTCTATGTCCCCTTTAATAATACAGACAGGATGCATGAGGAGCAAATGACACAGTGAATATATCTACCCCTATTTTTCCAAGTTTGGCAGCCATCATGAGGGGTGACATGCCATCGTTGTTGAGTATTGTCTCCAGGTTGCAGTCTGGGAAGAGCTTGGCACACTTAATCAGCAGCAGGTCGTACATCTTTGTGAGGAAACGAGTGTTGTCCTTGGTGTTGTCTGCAATGTGCACAAGCGCATGCAGCACTGTGTTTCCACGTGAATCCTGGCGCCGCAGGTCGGCCTTCTTGTGTGGGTTCTCTGTCAAGTAGTGCACTATGTGAGGCTGGTTGGTGCACGCAGCAAGAGAAAGGGGAAGCTCACCTGAAGGGGAACAGAAGAACAGTTCCTTCAGATTGAACATATTAAAAAACACGAATAGCAGGGTTAATTAAGAGCCGTAGCTGGCATCTGTAGTTTTTCACAAAGCAGACTAAACACGGATCAGAGATCTGACTTAAATCCTTGGCATGAAAGCTGCACAATTAGTGGCTGTTCAAGGGAGGGGCGCAGAGGGGCCAGAGTGCCAAAGGCAGCTGCTGAAAATGAGCCGTTGCCATGGGTGACAGATTACTTTGTCACCTCACATAGAAACGCTCCTCTTCATGGATTTGCATGGGTGCATGCAGAGAGTTAGCGTGAGCCTAAATCCCATTAGCCAACAGCCCTGCCAGTTTCCTGTTCACCTCACCGCAAAGCTCCGCAGCAAATTACACACACTGTGCCCCGGACACGCTAAGATTGGGGAATGACAACCATGCTAAGTGAAAATAGAAATCCTCACCTCTGTACGGAAAAAGGAATATGACACCTGATTTTAGTCAAAAAAGTTATTATTTAAATTTGAGAAGAGTAAAATATTACCAGAATTAGTAATACACTGACTCTTTCTATTTTAAAAGAAAGACTGGTTGATTCTTTACAAAAATTGTCAGAAAATGTTTTATTTCCACATAAATAAGGAATGAAGCAGATATTTTCCCCAGAGGTTCGATTGTAATGACTGAGGTAAAATCTTCACTGTAGCCAGCAGAGGGCGCCATTGAGTTTAGTTTGTCACCTCTGATTTATTTGTCCTCCCTGTGTTGAGGTCAGTGAGGTTCTTCCTACTGGTGGAGGATGTTTACTTTCCAAACTGCAGAACACAACTACCTTTCACTGCATGTGTCATTAGAGCACAAAACATAATGCTCGTCTTTTCATGTGTTTTAGAAGCATTTTTAGTGACGAATTCTTATACCATACTGTACAAACATTTGGGTGTGTGGTTGAGTATCCTGGCCACATTTCTCTTGCCAAAATCGGCCACATTTAATGTAAAAAAAAGAGGGTGGAGTTCTGATGTCACTATCCTTTTTCTCTGGCAGTGAAGGCATCTGCGTTTTAAAAAATTTTTTCCATGCTTTCATTTTCTCAATACTGGCAGCAACTACAGACAGTAATTTAAAACATGGACATGAATTAAAAGCCAAATAACCAAAATGGGTAGAGGGAGACCTAGAAATGAGACAGTGAAATCACAAGTACACCACATTATTACAAATAAAAATGGCAGAAAGCTCAGAAGTAGCTTTCCAAAACTCAGTGAGAGTCAGAATGAGGTGTTGTAAGAGTGAAAACACAGAAGCACTATAACATCTGCTACTTGATGGCCAAAAGTTGCTTTACCAAAGTAGAAGTAGCCCCCCTCATCTTTGGGCTGGAAGAAGCGTCCCCTGGCTTGAGCATGAACATCTGCCCCTTTCTCCATCAGCAGCTCCACATACTGCTTACAGCGTCGCTCGATGGCGATGTGGAGTGCTGTCTGGCCTGAAGAGAAAACACAGCTTACAAGAGTTACAGCTATTCAAACTATTTCATAGCACTGCTTCACACTGTGCTAAATTGAAAACATGTCACCAAAACCAAGGTGTTTTCCAAGACTTGATTACAAAATTTAGGTATTTGCGTTGTTGACAGAAATTGTGCAAGAGCGGTTGCACAAGGAAAAGATTTTCAACTCTGCACTGCAGTTCCACAAGATTGTTAGGAAATGCATCTTTGTGAAGTTGATGGTGAAAGTAAGAGAGAAAACCTGACATACATACATATATATATATATATATATATATATATATATATATATATATATATATATATATATATATATATATATATATATATATATATATATATGGCCCAACCAGTGAAGTGCATGCATAATAGCATAATAACATGTCATATTGTGAGGTTATTTTCCTACCTCTGTAGAAGACATCCCTGAAGGGTGTGTTTATAAACTCCCTGAGGTTTCCCGTCTTCTCTGCAATATCCACCAGCACTGGGATGGTGTCATTCCGACCACCATAAAGGTTGAGCAGGGCTTTGGGCAGACACGTCTTTCCCGTGGATAGCTCTGGGAAATTGTATTAAAAGATAATTACTTGTCCATATGTCATTATTCAGTTGAGTCTAAAATAATAATGTTTAAAGGAAAAGGAATTTTACACCAAAGACTGTCTATGCACAAATCATGGGTGAGTAAGCAGATGTAGGGAGGATTGATTTTTTTGTCAGTCTCTCCTTTAGAAACAGCTTATGTTTTCAGTATTAGAAAATAACAGGAACTCTGTATTGAAGGGAAGAAATTACTCTGAAGACTGAGGAAAGCAGATTCAATACAGTTTATGTATTGGCTAAAAGCAATAACTCAATTAGGGAGTCAACAGCCAGACCAAGAGGTACTTCCAGGGGTTGTTTAAAGTTTATCTCTGACAAAAAAAAAAATCTTTCCTGTACCAATAATTTGCTTTAGCAACATCTTTTTTTTCTGTGTTTGAGCCAAATAAAGGAGAGAGAGTTTAACTGGTTAAGTCATCTGAGTATTTTCACATTAATTACAACCTGAATAACATTAGGCTGAAGTGATTTTATGGGGCCAAACGACATGTTTTGGTGAAAAAACTAACTGATGGACCTTAAGAGTTTGAATAGTGTTACAAGTCTGTGTCCTCAGAAAGACATTTTGACAGGTACATTACTATTCTGTAAAGTGTTAGGTGCTGCATCTTTAGTGCATAAATGAGCGTTATAGGAGATCCTTCCTCCCAACAGCTGTTTAGACTCTGTAACCATTACTTCTCCCATCAAACGCAATAAGTGTTTTCATCCCTGCTGGTATTTGCACTGTTTTACTCATTTTTAAATAAAATGTCTGCTGGTGGTTGTACAAATATGTTGTTTGCACAGTTTTTTATTGTAAAAGATCTGTTCTCTTTAATGCATAAATGCACATGCACATTTTGCACATAATTTTAAAAAATATATATCCTACTCACTTGCAGATTCCTTGGATTGGAGTATGCTATTTCTGATAGCTGCACAGTATTTTATGTTATAATCTAGCTCTTACTGTACAGTATATTATTGTGAATTTTATTTTTACATGCTTAAATACTTTTATCTTTGTGTGAACCTACACCTGTCATGTCCTGTCATTTCGCTGCTGCTATACCTAAATTTTCCCACTATGGAACAACAAAGGATATTTCTATTCTATTCTATTCTAAATTCTCTGGAGTAAAAAACTGATCTATATGAAGAAAAGTCAGACTTGAACTGAATAGGTCCCTGATATAAAATATCCCGGTTACATAATTACTTGAATAAAAAGAAGTGGGGACATCTGTCAGCACCAGTATAACAATGCTTATCAGACCCAGAGAACAATTTACAACATTTTCTTGAAGGCTGTCAGAATATGTGTGGTTCACATTACAGTTTTTGTCACATGCTGCCAATCCCCACTGTGGTGAATAACAGGTAGACTGGGCTCCACACAGCATTTTTACATCCCTATGTAGGGTGGTGGTTTGTTAGGTTTCTGAGCTACTCGTCTCAAACATTTCTCTTAATGTCCTTGTCCTCACTTCATGGTTGGGTTTTTTGATTTTAAACAACTTTTTCTTGTTTGTTGACTTCAGTAGTTTTCATACACTCTTCTGGAAAATCAATTTGTTGGATTCAGCTGTCACTGAGCTCACACATTTTAAAGGCATGTTTTCTCCCTTCATAGCTGTCAAAGCACCCTGGCTGTGATATATCCTGTCATATAACACATGATTTCATATAAGTCCTGTATATGAAAAGGAAATTAGCTAAAAGATAAGAGACAGTTTATGCTGGTCACGTGAAGCAACAGGTTCCAGGTTCATAGTAAAAAACAGATTAATATTCAGTGGGGTGAGTATTTACCCCCGACAGATTTCTTGTCATTTTTTGTCATTCTTTCATGTTTCACATTATATCATGAAATAACTGTTTTTAACCATGTTTTTATGAAATCTAAGTGGGTGTGGCTGGGTAAGTTTAGCCCAGATTTTACAGAATATGAACCAGGTGAAGACAATACTATGCCAATTGAGTAGTTCTGGGTAGAACATATTTACAGACAAAGTTTTTTTTTATCCCAAATGCAAAATGTATAGATTTTGTGTACAATTTTGGCTTAATTTCTGCTCTGAGTATGTTGTTCTTTCAGCAAATAGCCTTTTTTTGAGTCTGTTTATTCCAGTTAATGATTAATCGATTACTAAATTAGTTGACGATTATTTCAATAATTGATTCAACATGATTAACCAGATTAATCATTTCAGCCCTACTTTAATCCAGCTCTCCTTTTTTGATAGGAGAATGCCAAGCCATTGGTTTGTGACCTGAAAGGGTTAGTTTGAATATTTTAATTTTTGGTTCTCTAAAGATATTATGACGTAATTATTTTATAGTGCTGCACAACTGACATAAAACACTTAATTTAACTGCATTCTTGGAGGAGCAACAGTAGACTGACAAGTTTCAGCTGATCTGGTAGAATGATACACCTGGCAGGCTCAACCAACATATTGTAACTCCACATAGAAACATGGACGTGGTTTGGATAAAAAAAAGCACCATGAAACAACGATCTGTTGTGACTGTAATGTTAATACCCTCTAGTAAAGCTTTGTGTCCCACTAATATGAACATTTTTGATTTGAGTTGTTTAAAATGGGAATGTCAGCTAAATAGAGAATATATGTCTGACAAGCATGTTAACTGTGAACTTGGCTCATAGTGATATGATAGTTTTTAATAAGGGTAAGGAAACTATCACAAACAACAACTTTCACAAAATTTCTTTTCAAAAAATCTGAGCAACTCCTTTAAGCTCAAGCATACCTCAGTTATGCACCAGTACAATAATGTAAAGCACAGCAGCAAGTTCACCTCTAAACAACACAAGAAAAAACAAAAAGCTTTGGAGTGGCCTAGTCAAAGTCTGGACTTATATTCAGTTGAGATGCTGTGGCATGACCGTAAGCAGACCATTCGTGTTTAAAAACCTGCCAATGCGGTTGAATTTTAAAAATTCTGCAACGGCGAGTGGAACAAAATGCCCCGATAGCTGCAACAGGACAAAGGCTGTGAAAGACTTATTGCCAGTTACTGCAAAAGCTTGACGGCAGCTGCTGCTTCCAAGGGTGGCACAACCAGTTATTAGTTTTAGGTGACAATTACTTTTTCACATAGAGCCATGATGGTTTCAGTATCTTTGCTTCCTTAACAACTAAAATCATCATCTCATGAATGTGTTTTGTATTTACTGAGGTTATCTTTATTTATTAATTAAACCTCTTTGATACTCTAAAACATGCAAGTGTAACGAAAGGGCTAAAACAGAAGAAATTTGTAAGGGGGGGAAATGCTTTTTCCCAGCATTGTAGGGGTGAAACAAACCCTTCATCTTTAGCTGTCAGTCAGTTAGCTATATTTATCTCCATGAGGATGTCAGCAGTTTGCTGTGATTTCTCTCCGCACCCTGTTATAAGCCTGAGAAAACTTCTCAAACACACAGGAAGCTTTTATTTGGCCTGACTTCAACAGGACAAAAGCTGACATCATTCCACCTTATCCGTCTCACATCCTCAGAGCAAAGTAAGCACAGAGAAACCAGCAGAGAAACGCAGAGGACCACAGTTCAAGAGTTTAAAGGGAAGGACAGTGTCACCTTTAGAGCAGTCAAAGTTTAAAAGTTGAGATCGTGAAGAGAAGAAGAAGACCAGAAGATGATAAGGACTCACCTCGGAACTCCTCATCTGTTAGCCTTTTCTCCTGACTTTGCAGGTACTCCAGCAGACCCTCGAGGGCCTCTGGGTCTCCACGAGACACACAATCAAACAGTATGAAGCGAGTGAATATTTTCAGTACTTTTGGTTGTTCAGTGCTTTGACTGTCATCACAAGATGTCTCAGTTTTACTGAAAGGACACAGAAACACAGGTTAATATTTCTTCACATGTTTCACTGCAGAAATTCCCTTTAAATATACAGTTTTATCTGCTGTTCATTCATAGACATTCTCAATGAAATAGCTTTGGGTCAGACAAATAACCTTTTAAGCAACACCAGCACTCCTAAGTGCTCTGATAAATGCACCTCTGTGTGTGTTGTGCAGGTATGACGACCAGGAAAAAGCAACAGCCCAAATATTACCTCAACGACTACAGAGGATCAAACAATACACTCTCTGTTAGGCCAAGAATGGACTGAAAACTTACAGTATGTGTGTGCATACTGACAGCTTTTTTCCAGTTTACACAGTTTACGAACGTCTAGATCAAGCAAGAAAGAAAACACACTAAAACAGCCAGGTGGACCAGTAGGGCTCTTCTCACCCTCTTGGGAGTTTCTTCCTACGTTTCTTCTGATTGCTTGTACTTCCATAGGTGCCATAGTCAAAGAGGGAGTCCATGGGTGCTTTTTTAGGTCCTGGCACCACATTTGACTCACTTATGGTGGTTTCCAGCAGGTCCATTGGATTGGAAATGCCCTTCTTGAAGGCACCCTGAAATTTCATTCTCAGGTTCTGTCTGCCATCTGAGGGCTGGCCAGGCTGAACGCCAGGCTGAGCCTGTTCCAGAGTCGTATCCAGACTCGTGTTCTGGGCTGACTGGGAACCATCCTCACTTTCAAACAGGTTTGAGAGTTCAGAGAGTGGGAAGGCTGCATCATTTTCAGCCTGAGCAGTCACACCATCTCCAGCATCCTCAGAAGGAGCAGCTCTGACAGAAGGAGCACCGAGGGTGTCCGCCTTGGACAAGACAAGGTGGCACCTTCTGAGCAGAGCAGAGCGGCCCTGAAATTATAACAATGACAAAATGTGGGGTGAAAGTTTAACCAAAAACACCAGTAACTATTTTCTTGCATAATAACCACAAATATCAATGCATTTTATTTTGGTTTTTATAAACAGACTAACATGTATAATTGTAAAGTGGAAGAAAATTCTTAAATTTTAAATTAAAATGTAAAAACTTTGCCACGTATTGATATTAAATCTGACAGAGATTCTCAGTTGGATTTAGCCTGGACTTTGATTAGACCATTCAAACACATGCTGATAAAAGATTCTCCCACCTGAGCTGGAGATCTCTGCAGCTCCTCTAGAGTATTTCAGCTGCTTCTTTTATTCATGCTATTCTTGCCTCCCTTTGATAGCTCAGTTGGACAACTGAGTGGTCTTGATGCTCAATTTCGATTTTTTTCCTAAAATCCAATTTTTTTTTTCTCATTCATAATTCACTAATTAATCAGACTTCTGTGTCAATAGTTTATGACCGCAAAGCGACCCGCATGTGCAGAAGAAGAACATAGACATCACGCAGCAGCGCACTGTTTACAGAAGTAATAATGGATACCACCATCTATGAATGGCCAATTTTAAAGTTATTCAGTAATGGTAGCCAACATTATTGTCACAAGATCATAACAGCAAGAAGGAAGCTAATAAAAAGAAGAAAGCACTGGTGCAAAATTATGATGCATGTCTCACATCAGTGACATAAAAGTCAGATTAAATGTGACATAACTATTAAGACTGTAGGAGCTTTGAAAACTATCAGATACATATCCAATTTAGTACCACATTTGGAAGTGACAAAGATTTTTTTCTTTGGAGGGGGGTGGGGTTAAAGGATTGGAACTGGGCTGTTCAGACTGCTGTGGAAAAGTCAGATATAGGTCGCATATGGGCAAAAAAAAGTGCATTTGGGTCGCATTTGCCTGCTGTGTGAACATAGCCATAGTAGGTTTTAGTAGGTTTCCAGCTGCGCTATACTCTTTCCAATTTCAGATGATGGATTAAATGGTACTCTGATATCTCATAAATGTTTTATAACCTAACCCTGCATTAAAACTTCTCCACCACTTTCTCCCGGACTGTGGTCCTTGGTCTTCTTGATGCTGTTTGTTCACTAATGTTCTCTAACAAACTTTTGAGGCATTCAGAGAACAGATTTGCTTACACTGAGTTTAAAGTGTGCACAGGTGTAATCTGTTTACTAAATAGGTGACTTCTGAAAGCAACCAGTTACATTGGATTTTATTTAAAGATGTTCGGGTAAATGGGTCTGAATACAAAAGCACACCACACTTTTCAGATTTTTGTGTTCCTTTCCACTTCCCAATGCTGCTTTTTGATCTGTCACATAAAATTCCAATTAAAAACTACTTTTGATGAATTAACAAGAAACTGGGTGGGTCTTTGGGATCTTAAAAATTAGAACAATACTGAAATAAAAGTTAAAACTCAGTCTTTTACAGACTGAGTTTTAACTTTTCTGTACCTCATTCATTCCTTTTATCACAATAGTGTGCAAAAATCCACTTCAGGAAAAACTGGAAATGATGCTGCAACACATGGGCAATCTGCAAAACATAACAAGAAACCAGTATATTTGGACTGTTTATAACAATGTTTATCTGTGTGTAAAAGTACTCCACAAGAGCTTTTATATATATTTCACCTCAGTCACTATGAACTTTCTTCAAGCCAACCTATCTAAGCTGACTGCAGCAGTAAAAGAGCAAGACTTACAACCCCTGTCTGACACAGGGGATTATAATGCCTTTACACTCCAGCAGGCATCTGATGGTAAAAAAGACAGAGGCTGTCAGGCTCTTTGGTAGCTTTTGAGAAGGCAAGGAGAACTCAGTGTGAATTTAACATTTTAAAGTGTTGTTCGGGGCATTAAAAAAAAAAAAAAAAAAAAAGCAAACTACGCACAAAACTCAAATATTATCAACTTGTTGGAAAAGGGGAAATCCACAAACGTGGAGCGATCCTAATGTTTTCTGATGACAGAGTTCCTGTCCTGACTGCTGATATGACATTGTTCACATCAGGAGGATGTACATATATACATAATAGTGTTTTGTTCTCTATGGTTCAAGTGATACACGACAGACTCAAACCTTCAATGAAAAAATTCAAACAAAATTGAAGTAAATTGAATAATGGTTGTATGTATTAGATGTGGGTCTTAATGCGGAGGTTATAAAGATTCCACCTAATAACATTAGAACATCAATTAGTACACTAATGTTGACTCAAGATAAACTATTTCCTCAAACCTTTATGGGTTGAACACGTTTGAAAGGATTATTACTTACCCATTACTCAGCTGATCCATTTTTCTTTTCCTCAATCCACTCTCTCCGCTTTGCCTCACAGTTTAAAACTCCTCTAACTTATTTACTATCTCCGGTCCGGTACCATCTCCCAGTTCCTCACTTATGCTTCAATGTATCTCTCCAGCCAAGCGTTGAAACTTAAACCACAGTGTTCGCCTGCCTCATAACTCCGACCACCGGAGATCTCAACCGAACAACGGATGCTTTCACTGATTTTGGGTGGGACAGCCGTGGCCACCACCTTGCCTAAAGCAGTCAGCGCGGAAGTATGAGTTGCAGTACCACTTGAAGCCACTAGAGGTGGACTCGAGCACTCGCTATAAAACCCGGTGTCATCCTTGGAAAACTTCTGCTTATTCCTGGAAACACAAAAACAAGTTGGGGCAGTTCATATTAAATCTACATGGGAACGCTGTGGCTACAGGATCCTCTTGTTTATTTCTTTTTATTGGAAAAAAGCTGGAGAAAACATTGTTGTAATTGTTAACTATGTTTTTTATTGTTATTTTGTTTTTAGCATGTTCACAAAGTCCTGCATACAAGAATATTATCAGAAAATCGAGTGCGAGGGGAAAAAGTGAACAAACCTGCAGTAAACCTGCAGCAAGGATAACTGCAGGTTTTAGAGGATCGTGATACAAAGCCCACTTAAGGGGAAATTCATAAGGCGTTGACTGCAGCTGGAGTCAGAGATTCAAGGGCCCCCCACACAAAGATGCCTCCAGGACCTGGGTTACAAAAGGTCACGTTTCTTGTGTTAAGCCATTTCTGAACCTGAGATGTAAGAAGTGTACTATACCTGCAAAAAAACAAAAAAAAAACAAAACATGACTGGACATTTATTTCAACATTATTCTGACTTTTAGGATGCACCTGCAAGTTTTCAGTCTCATTATATCTCAGTGTTCAAATGGTGATTGTAATCTCACACATAGTGTCATGTTTTCCACCTTTTGAAACCACAGAGTGAAGTGGTCTACAAACAGGGTGTGTCAGGCCTGTATGCCCTAACCCAAAAGGGGAAATCTGTAGTCATACATAAAAGAAAAATGGGTTCCACCCAAATCAAACACCAGTCATTTGCTGATGGTTCCCTACATTTTTAAGCTACTTTCAGATGAAAGTGTCATTGTTTGTAAGTTTGGTGTTTTGATTATCATTTGTTTTGATATGTTAGATTCTTTATTTTGCTAGTATTTCAATTTGTTCCGTTTTTTTGTTAATGGGCGTTTTTGTTTGTGTCATTGCTGAATAAACTGCTATAGATCAAGAAGTGGTTTAGCAAATGGTGACATGTTTCTCACCTATTCAAAGTCACAGAATGAAGTGGTCTGCAAGCAGAGTGGGGCAGGCTTAGATGCAGCCTAAGAGGACACTTGTTGTCATGCACCAAATAAAAACAGGTTCCTCCAAACACCCAGGTCAGACACTGGTTATTTCCAGATGGCTGCTTAGATTTCAGAGGTACTTCATTGTAAAAGATTAACCTATTTATACCACTTACCTCAACAGTGTGTGAGAAAGGTCAGCTACTAGGGTTGGCTTTGTTTTACAGCATTCTGCAAAGAGAAAATTTCCAACTAAAACAAAAATCTAACTGAAAAGGTTTTCTGCAGAGAATATAAACAAACATACTTTTAAGTTTTATTTGTAAGTATTGTAATGAGACTGGGTCATGACTTCCTGAGTCTTTGCAAATCTGACCCTTTTTCTCATTATGCTTTGCAAACTAGCTCATCTCAGACAGATTGGTTCGATAGCATTTGTGAAGAGCCCAGGTCAGCTCCATGAACCCATTTTTAATTAGATAACTGGAGACTTCTGTTTGACTAGGGGTGCACCTGCCTTCTCCTTCCGACCAACCAATAAAACCAGCAAAATATTTTTTTATTTTTTTATTTATTTTAATATTGTGAAATAATGAGAATTGGTTAAGTATTAAGTCAAGATTTAATGCCAAAAATTATCAGTGTACAGAGTATACAAATGGAACAGATACAGAGTGACAATCACCTTCAGCGCCGGGCTCCACTTAGCACATCTTAAGGATGTAACCAAATGAAGCAAAGAATGGAGCACGAGTACTGCTTTTATCTACGCCTCATGCTGAACCCTGCTAAAGGGGTGTCATCCTACTGTGTCAGTTTATCCTTGACTATGTGTGTGACTGGAGTCAGTCTTATGTGTTATCGATTGTTTTGGTTATGTAAGCGTGCAGCCGTGAGCGGTGCAGCAAGATAAGTGAATTAGGGTAGAGAAATAATTTAAGCAAAGAAATAATTAAGGCAGGCTACAAAATCATACATCCATAACAATTCTAAAACATGAATATGCTCTGATCCAAATTATTCAATTGTATCTCTGGTTATATGTGTAAGTTTGTTTCCCTGCTGGTATGTGAACCTCTGGCTCAGTCTTGGGTCTGTTGTAGCTTGCTACAGGTTTTCATCCAGGATTGTCTTGTATTTAGCTCAATCCATCTTCCCATCTTCCTAATCCATCTTTCTATGCTTTTTTCTCTCCTCTACTTCCATCTCCTTTTTCTCTTTAAACCTTTCCATCTTTCTCTTTTTCCTTCCCCCTCCTTTTTTTCCCTTTTCGTCTTTGTGTCCATTACATTTGAAACAAACACAAAGCAATTTTTAATAAAGTTTCATATATATATATATATATATATATATATATATATATATATATATATATATATATATATATATATATATATATATATATATATAAAAATTCCCTTCTCACCCTCCACGGGTGGTCTTTCTCAACCTCTGAGCTCGGGTCCTCTACCAGAGGCCTGGGAGCTTGAGGGTTCTGCGTAGTATCTTGGCTTTGCCGAGAACTGCACATTTCTGGACTGAGATGTCTGATGTTGTTCCTGGGATCTGTTTTACCCACTGCTCCAGTTTGGGGGTGACTGCCCCGAGGGCCCCGATGACCACAGGCACCACTGTGGTCTTCACCTTCCAGGCCTTCTCCAGTTCCTCTCTGAGGCCCTGGTATTTCTCCAGTTTCTCATGTTCCTTTTTCCTGATGTTGCAATCGCTTGGTATTGCTACATCCACCACAACGGCTTTCCTCTGTTGTTTATCCACCACCATGATGTCCGGTTGGTTCGCCATTACCATTTTGTCTGTCTGGATCTGGAAGTCCCACAGGATCTTAGCTCGGTCATTCTCCACCACCTTTGGGGGTGTGCCCCACTTTGATCTTGGGGCTTCCAGTCCATATCCTGCACAGATGTTTCTGTACACTATGCCCGCCACTTGGTTATGACGTTCCATGTACGCTTTCCCTGCCAGCATCTTGCACCCTGCTATGTGTTGGACTGTCTCAGGGGCCTCCTTGCACAATCTACACCTTGGATCTTGTCTGGTGTGGTAGATCTGAGCCTCTATTGCTCTGGTGTTTAGGGCCTGTTCCTGTGCAGCCAGGATGAGTGCCTCTGTGCTGTCCTTGAGTCCAGCTTTTTCCAGCCATTGGTAGGATTTCCTGATATCAGCCACTTCAGTTATTTGTCAGTGGTACATCCCATGTAGGGGCTTATCCTTCCATGATGGTTCCTCCAGCACCTCATCCTCTGGTCCCCATTGTTTGAGACATTCACTGAGCACATCGTCGGTTGAGGCTTTGACCTTGATGTATTTATGGATCTTGGATGTTTCATCCTGGACAGTGGCTCTCACACTCGCTAGTCCTCTGCTTCCGTCCTTACAGCTCGTGTATAGTCTCAGGATGCTGGATTTAGGGTGGAACCCTCCATGCATGGTTAGTAGTTTCCGAGTTTTAACATCCATGGTCTTTATCTCTTCCTTTGGCCATCTTATTATTCCTGCAGGGTATCTGATTACTGGCAAGGCATAGCTGTTTATTGCACGGATCTTGTTCTTGCCATTGAGCTGGCTTCTCAGGACTTGCCTTACTCGTTGGAGGTATTTGGCTGTGGCTCCTTTCCTTGTGACCTCATCGAGGCTGCCATTTGCTTGTGGTATTCCCAGGTACTTGTAACTGTCCTCAATGTCTGCTATTGTTCCCTCTGGGAGTGAGACCCATTCTGTGTGGATGACCTTCCCTCTCTGTGTAACCATCCGACCACACTTCTCTAGTCCGAATGACATCCCAATGTCAGTGCTGTAGATCCTGATGGTGTGGATCAGTGAGTCGATGTCTCGTTTGCTCTTAGCGTACAGCTTGATGTCATCCATGTAGAGGAGGTGACTGATGGTGGCTCTGTTCTTGAGTCGGTATCCGTAGCCAGTCTTGTTGATGACTTGGCTGAGGGGGTTCAGACCTATGCAGAACAGCAGTGGGGACAGAGCGTCTCCTTGGTATATGCCACATTTGATGGACACTTGTGCAATTGGCTTGTAGTTGGCTTCAAGGGTGGTTTTCCACATCCCCATCGAGGCTGCAATGAAGGCTCTTAGAGTCCTGTTGATGTTGTACATCTCTAAGCATTCAATGATCCAAGTGTGTGGCATTGAGTCATAGGCTTTCTTGTAATCAATCCAAGCCGTGCACAGGTTGGTGTGTTGGGTTTTGCAGTCTCGGGCGACTCTTTGGTCTACCAGGAGTTGGTGTTTGGCTCCTCTGGTATTTATGCCGATGCCCTTCTGTGCTGTACTCATGTATTTATCCATGTGCCCACTTATCTTAGCTGCTATGATGCCTGACATGAGCTTCCATGTTGTAGAGAGACAGGTTATTGGCCGATAGTTGGATGGGACCGAACCCTTTGAGGGATCCTTCTGGATCAGGATTGTGCGCCCTTCAGTTAACCATTCAGGGTGAGTCCCACTTTGTAGCAGCTGGTTCATTTGAGCTGCCAGTCGCTCATGGAGGACAGTGAGTTTCTTTAGCCAGTAGGCATGGATCATGTCAGGACCTGGTGCTGTCCAGTTTTTCATACCTGAGACTCTTTCTTGGACATCTGCCACTGTGATAGTTACTGGGGCTTGCTCAGGGAGGTTGCTGTGGTCATCTCGTAGAAAGATTAGCCACATTGCTGTTGTGGGTCGCCTCCCTTTCCCATATGCCTTTCCAGTACTGTTGGGTCTCCAGCCTTGGTGGGTCTGCTCTGTTGTTATTACCCTGCCATTCAGAGTACACTTTAGCTGGTTGGGTGGAGAAGAGCCGGTTAATCCTCCTGGCTTCATTTTCTCTCATGTACCTCTTTAGGCGACTGGCCAAGGCTTGGAGCCTTTGTTTGGCAGTTTCGAGCGCTTCAGGTATGGGCATCTGGCTGTACCGCTTGGGTACTGGTCTTTTGATTGCACCTCTTTGGAGCTCTGACAATTGGCTCACTTCCCTCCTTGTTACCTTGATTTTAGCCTCTAACCGTCTTTTCCATGGTGGGTATTGAATCTCATGGTTGCTCCTATAGCCGAGCATCTCAAGGATCACTGATGCTGAGTTGTACACCAGCTCATTGGTTTCCGTTATGGTGTTGGTAGGGATCGTTCTCAATGCTGCATTCACATCTTCAATGAGACTTTCTGATGGTACTTCACTCAGCCGTTGTAATTGGCATCAGGATTGCCTGGTGTTCATTCGGGCCACGATCCTACCTCTCAGGTCAGTTGCTGGCTCGTTCAGCTGTGATGGTTCGTTCATTATTGGGGCTGCATACCCAATCTCCGGGTGGGGAGTTGAAGCTAACTCCCCTCTGACCTGGCGTCCTGGCTCCCCCTTGCCGTAGCATTTGTGTTGTACCTCGTCTATCTCAAGTTGTGACAGCATTTGCCATTTGCGGATGTTGGAACACTGAGCTACTAGTTGTTTGGCAGTTAGTGTTGAATGGGGATGTCGACGTAACCATTCTTCCCGCATTCTTTGCATGTAACCCCTCTGACTAGGGTTACTTGATTACTATAGTAACTAGGGTTACTATATATATATATATATATATATATATATATATATATATATATATATATATATATATATATATATATATATATATATATATATATATATACCAAGGGGAACATCATGGCTAAAGCCATAGTGAAAGCAAATCTGTTGGGCCTTACCTTGACATTCAGATGACAATTCAGAGTGCTGAATTAACAGGACACATTAAAAAAAAAAAAAAAAAAAAAAGCCAAGTTCAAAGTGGATTCTAGTTTTTTGATTCATCCAACTTACATAAGAAAATAACAGTGAATGTATTACCTGATAAAAACACTGCAGCATATAAAACCAAAGAACAACAGATGGGAGAAAACTAGAAATAGAAGCTTTTCCCATTTAAAAAAGACAAAAGTTTGGATAAAAAACACACTCTCCTTTTACAGTGAAACCAAAGCGGAATGATAATTTTGTGCTGTTTAAAATACAGCTGAGAGCTGAGTGGAAAAAATGTGGAAATCTTGTGCAAGCATAGGTTAGTGTTCTCTCATAGTCATCCAGGAGACAACAATCCAAAGAGCCTAAATAGAAACCAACTGGACTTCTTCTCTCCCCGTATTTCTTCAAGAAACAAGAAAAGTCCAGTTATCTTCTATTTAAGGACCTATGGCCAATGGAGATGTCTTATACCAGCAATATCATGAGTGATAATCTTCATTTTTCTCTCAGTTTGCCCACCTTGTTCACACATACTGAGCCATGAGGTCCAGGTCAAATTTGTTTATATAGCATGTCCACAAAGAACTTCTTGTTCTCCAATTAAGTGGTGTGGTTAAAGGGAACAGAGACAAAGTCAATTTAAATAAAAGGAACACAAAAAGGAAAGCAACAGAAGTGGCATGGCCATTTTAATGAGTTGTGCTGTCTGTTTAGGACAAAAATGAGTGATCAACATCAGAGAGACATTCCTTTAAAAAAGCAAACAGTCAAAGAAATCCACCAGAAGACAAAAATACCATAACAAACACAGTACAGAACTTTATGATGGTGGTTTGATTGATTTGCACTTTTTACTGTAGGATGTGTGGAACCCTCCATCCTGTAGTATATGGACCCTTTTCTCAAGTTCTCAAATAAATATAGAGGGAATAGGAAAGGCAAAACAGAGAATTAAAAGATTTTTTGACTTATAAAACAAGAGCACATCGAAAATGGATTTCCCTTGTGACATTCAGATAACTTAAAAGAAGCCGTAATGTAGCTGACCAATGAAGACTCCCATCATCACACTTTGTAGTCAAGATCAGCGTTCATTCTATTAAATATGTCATAAACAGCATCCACAGTGGCAGAGAAGTTGATGAGGAATTTTCTGATTTTTTCCAAGCATTCTTCCTCCTTCACCTCCCGACCTTTGGAGAGTGCCTTCAGGAAATCTGACTTGTAGGGAGCAGCATAAAGAGCTGCCTAAAAGAGGAAAAGTCATATTCAGGCTCAGCTTCGTGCATTTGTTTCACAAGTAGCAGACTCCTGATCCTGAACTGACCTTGAAGAGCTGCTGAACAAACCACCCATGATACCGTTTAAGGGCTATTTCATATGCTTTGGTGATATTGACTCGGATGAGGTTAGGGTTGCTGTCATCTTTTTCCCCATCCAACAGGCTCTGCAGAAACACTTGGATAAATCTGAGACCCCTGGTGAAAAAGAAACCCCACATAAGTGATTGTAGACTTCGAAAGGTGGAATACAGAAAAAATCAATTCAAGTCATGCAAAACTGAAAAAGCATAAAAATCATGAGACCTTTTGAGCCACATAAGTGCTAGCGTTGCTCCAACTTTGGGCCATTCACTTCCATGCATTTCCTTCTCAGCCTCTAAAATCATCTGAAGAGTCTTGTAGCGTCCAGGGTTGGTATCGTAAACCGCCTTAATTTTCTGTCAGTTAAGACAGTACACATCATTTTAATTTTGCTATAAAATGTAATTGTAGCAGTGAACTCATAAATCGTACTTACTGTGATATTACCGCATATATCAGCTTTTATTGGTGCAAAAATAGTAGAGCCGAGGCAGTCTGAGGATGGAGCGAGAGAATTTAAGGATTAAAATCAAATCACCAAGTTAATCAAAATATTTGTAACGTTGTCAAGGATGATACAATTTTATCATTTAAAAAGAAGCTAAGTAGACAGTATTTTCATCTTTAAAAAAGGGATTTACACTGAGTTCAGTTTGTCTCAGAAGCTGTTGTTGTAAGTAATAAAATTAGTAGGATTTATGGATTGTTGAGGACCTAACAACTTTAAGCAATCCAAGGTTATTTATTTTTGTCCATCTTATGTGTTCAAACACTAAAGGAACTCATTCACAAATAATGGTTGTGAAGTGCTTAGTTTGACACTGGTTGAATGACATACAAATCATTAGAATCTCTAAGAAATAGTTCATACTTGCGACAACATTGAAATTAAATCTGATCCCGGTACTTGTCGTGGAATTCTGACTTCAGGGGCAGTCCTGTATCGTTCAAATCAAACTTGGATTTTCAAACTTGAATAGCATGCACCATAACCACCAGGACTGTTTATTCATGCTCTTTATTAAATTTACCATTTCAAAAAAAGGGATTGGGCTTTGAACTTTGCTTTGATAGTTTTCTACTGAAAGAATCATCAGCCTTCTGAGAACAGCTGTCACCATAATGGTAGCAAGCATTTCAAAAATTACAATATGCATCTCTGCACACATATACAAGTCCCTTATGGCATGAGCACCAAAACAGCCTAATAATGCCATCTGTTATACCATCACAGGCAGTGAACATTGCACCTTTATCTGTGACCACCTGAGTGAATCAGGACAGTGAATACTATCAGGAGAACTTTGTCCAAAACTCATACTGATAGAAAGACTTTAGTTTAGCAGGTGCTCTTTTTTATTTCCCATTCAGGCAAATTCAAATGTAACCAGATAATCTACTTATTTTAGAATGAGGCTACTCAGACTTTCTAGAAACCCATCTCTCTTAACCTCCACCTGATCCTAGCACCCAAGTAATGATGAGAGGTGGCTTTACCATCTGTAATAAAATGCCCAATAGTGTACAAAGCAGACTTTGTCTTCATTTTCCATTTAAAGATGAAAATTTCAAGTTTTATACAAACATTAAATATGGACTGTATGACTAAGTTGTATCTAATTTTAAAAACACTTAGAGTACCTTAGAGTAACACATGATACAAGGATTCTTTTTTACAAATAGAAAATGCTGTGTGCTCTACTATACCCCCTTTAATACAATGCCCCCCCCCCCAAAAAAAAATCTAATGCCACCAACCGCCTTCAGATCTTACCAAATCATTCAACAGAATCCACCTGTGTGTCATTTAATCTCAATGTAATTTCAGCTCTTCTGTGAAGATTTCAGAGGTTTGTTAAAGAACATTAGAGAACAAACAGCAACATGAAGACCAAGATACACAGCAGACAGGTCATGAAGAAAGTTGTTGAGCAATCCATCATCTAAAATTTGAAAGAGTATGACAAAATTGCAGATCTACTAAGTCACAAGCCTTTCGACATAAAATGGCAAGCAGGACAAAATAGAACATAAATTGGAGATGCAGCCAATAGGCTCATGGAGGCTCTGGAAGAGCTGCAGAGATCCATAGGTGAGATGATCTGTCAACAGGACGGCTATTGTGCTCTTCACAAGTTTGGCCCATATGAAAGAGTGGTAAGATTGAAGTGTTAAGAGAAAGCCACAAGAAGCACCTTTTGTATTTATGTGGGAAAAGTTGCTCCGACCAGATGAGACCAGAAATCAAACAGTTTTAAAGTTTTTGGCTTTTACCGTGATAACATTTGGAAAAAGTGATGTGAATACTTTTACAAGGCACTGAGACTAATTATTAGCATTATAATTTTGTGTATTTCACTTTTGGTACTGATGATCTGGGCTTTGAAGATGATATTGTGAATGAAGTTTTGTCAAGGTCCAATCACAAATGGTTCTGGATGATCTGCTGACACATTGGACCTCTTTCAATACCTGAGCTGTTGGTGGGAGCTAGTCATGACAAAGTGCCATCTATTGTACATTTATGTGTCCCATCACCACAACACTGATGGCAACATATCTGGTTTCAGGGTTGTGTGGCACTCTCTGCCATTTCCTGTCTCATCACTAGATGAAACTCCTCATGACACTGAAAAACAATACATTTTCTACTAGATAAAAATTCTATTGACTCAAACAATTCTTAAGAGATTAGCTAAAGCCATCGTAATTAGAGGTAGTTGGGCAAAACTAAAGGAACAATTAGGAATTTAATCGACCACTGTCCTCACAGCCAAGTCTAATTAGACAGACACTTGAGTGAATTTGTCCTAACAGTGTGCCAGACCTTAATAGCTTGTAGGAAAGTTGGCCCAGACGTTTCTAGGTCAGGAAAAACAATGCTGTCGAGGAGGAAAGAGTTTAATAGCAGCGTCGGACTTTTTTCATCTCAAGGGTTTCACGTGGCAAATTCAATGGAGGGACTTTGGCATATTAATACAGAATGAAGTCGCACAAAGATGCACTGCTGCTTTGTGCCACTGCTGAATGGGCGAGAGCAACTCAACACCGTACTAATCAATTTTCACAACTCAAAATCCAGGCCAGTGGATTAAATTATGCATGCTGAAGGATTGTGGACAGCTTGATGGGAAGAAATACGATCCAAAACAGATTATCATTTGGAAAGAGAAGAATTGTTGATGTAAACTTTGGGGATTTGTTGGGGCAGATTTAAACTCTTAAAGGCTGTGTGGCTTGTAATCAATGTTTTCTAAAATAGCAACAGTTGGTTTTAAAGTGCTACAGTTGACATAAATTTTGCATTTTTTAAAATCCATTTAGCAGTTAGCAGAATTTTCACATTTCTGAATATATTTGCCTAACATATATTGCCACTTCATTTCTATCATAGAAGTTGAATATAATAAGCCATACTTCTATGAATATGTAGAAAAAATGCTTTTCATGCAGTTCATCTATCTACTGAGAAAATTATATGGTAAACAGAGCCTAACTTACCAAAGAAAGGTGGAAGGTAGGACACAGCCTCCAGGAATGGCCTGGTTTCTACCTGCCTATCAGCTGGCAGCTGTCTGAACTGGTGCTCCATCAGCAGAGCCATCTCTTTAGTGTGGACGCACTGTTAGCTTTGAAACGAAAGCAAAAGGCTGCCAAACTCTCCACTGCAGATTCACAGAGACACCAGGAGAAGGAAAATCAACACACAAGCACATCTAGAAACACACACACACACACACACACTCAGGTTACCTACAATGAGTCCAGGTCATTGAAAGACATCCAGCTGCTGGCCTGCTCATGTGATCAGCTGGTTACTAAGAGATCTGGGCCATTCAGACACACGTCCAAAGAAACAGTCCTTCATGAACAATTCTCTGCTAAAGTGTTGAAACATCCCTCATAACTTTATATGTTGGCTTAAAGAAATAAGGCTTTCTTGGAAAGTTTTTAAGCAATTTTGATCAACAGTTCTTAAGGATTTTTAAAGGTTTTATATAAAATCAAATCCATTTATGTTATTTCATTGAAGACTAATAGAAACCAACAGCACAACACAGCTTCACTATGAAGTTTAGCTGTAAAAAAAAAAAAAAAAAAATCCTATCATTAGATAATAATAAAAAAAAAGGATCAACCACAAACAACCAGAAATTGGATAGAACAAATAATAAGCACAATAACCTCTGCAGGGTCCTCTTGTCTTCCAATTGCAGTAGGAGTGGCTAAAAATTATCTACAATGCACTACAAAAATATTTACTAAGATTTTGCAACACACCAAAAAAATGATTAAGTGGCAATCTCACGCGTCAATGCATTTTCCTTGGCATTTATGTGAAAGACCTACACAAAGTTGCAAAGAATTGTGAAGAGGAAGGAAAGGGATACATGATTTTTTCAAAACTATTAAAAATAAAAATCTGACAAAGTGTGGTTTGCATTGGCATTCAGCTGCCTTTACTCTGATACCTGTAAATAAATATACACTGCGATGTGATGCCTTGAGAAATTATCCAGTTGTTATTTAGAGTACACCATTATGTAATGTAAACTCAAAATAAATAATGATGTTCTATAAAATCCTTTCAATGTTTGTTAGAGAACATCAGTGGCTATGCAGCATGGTGGTGGGAGGATCATGTTGAGGAAATGCATTTTGTGACTAAAGAGATTGTTGAAAAAAACAATTAGAGGTTCAGTCTGCAAAAGTTTGAAAGAAGGTGATCTGCTCAGATGAAACTAAAATCAAACTTTCTGAACTACTTTTAAGATGTTCTGTGTGTTGGATATCCAATACTACAAAATCACAATTCCCACTGTGTGTGTGTGCTTTGCAGATGCTTTTTTGTTAGCAAAGACAAGTAATCTAGTCAGAAATTATATGTTTTATGTGATAATCATAATTGTAATTTGGACAGTCCTAAAAACCCAACACCAAACCGGATGCAGTAGCATTGATTAGCTTTATTTTAGATTAGCTTTATCTTAATTTATGTTTTCCTCTGAAATAAACGAGATTCATACTTAATATTTTTACAAGATTTGTTTCACAACTTTAATCAGTTTCTGATTTCAGGGGTGATGAAAATCGTCTCGCGTTTTCTTGGAGTGGTCATATTTGGTCCTTCACGCTCTCCGTATTACAGGAAGTGTTTTGGTAACTAAGGAAACCTGTGAGCGGTTGGATGAAATAAAGGCGGAGATACGTTGAAGAGTTTTGTGAAGGTTTGTTTTATTAACATTTAATATGGCAGGTTTTTATCAAATAAAAAACCTCTAGTAACACTCATCTTTCCGCTGATTATAATAAAAAGTGTTTCTGGATCAGTGTCTGAATCCAGTCGTCTGTGTGGTCGGAGCTGAAATGAACGTTTCTGGTGCGTTTAAATAAAAGTGAATGCGTTGTTAATTATTGTTTTATCTCATTAAGCTTATCTACTAAACATAAATGTGAATTTTCCCTCGTCCCGTAAGACCATTTCTGTTTTGTTCTTTTTTCTATTTTTGTGTTTCAGACCGATGGCTCTAACGACTTTCTCGGTTAGTGGTCCCAGACGGTCGCGAATGCTGAACGAGCAGCTGGCCCGGCAGCGAGAGCAAGAGGCTCGGTGGCGCCAGCACTGGGAGTTGCATGCTCGGTACTTAAGGGAGCAGAACGTCCGCACCCAGAAGCAGGCGGCGTGGACCTCCCGTCAGTCCTTCCAGCAGAGGTAACGGGTCTGAGGCAGGGCCTTCCTGCACAGCAACGACCCCACTACCGCACCACGAAAGCTGACCAACAAACTCATAAATAAATCAATAATTTAAGGCGGGCGGCATTTTCTATAGCTTTTCTAAGTTTGAAACACAATACCAGGCATCAGAATGACCCTTCACAGTTTTGTAATTAATTAGTTTCTTAAATGTGTTCTTACCCCTCTTGGATTTCTCACAGTTTGTCACTTTACAACTACAGACTGCGATATATTTTTACTGGGATGTTATTTGACCAGCACAAAGTAGTGCGTAATTGTAAAGAGGAAGGAAAATGTCAGGGTTTTCAGGTTTGTTTTTTTTTTCAAAAGTAACATTTTGAAAAGTCCGACGTGCATTTATAGTAAGCCCCACTTCTTCAATATTTTGTTGAACCACATTTTACTGCAGTTCCAGCTGAAGGTCCTTTGGGTTTTGTCTACACCAGCTTTAGACATCCAGAGACTGAGCTGTTTGTCCATTCTCAGCAAAATGGCTCATGTTCAGTCAGAATGGTTGCGGTGTCTGTGAACAGCGCTTTGCAAGTTTTGCCATAGATTTTCAGTTGGATTTAGTTCTGGACTTTGACTAGGTCATTCTAAAACATTTATATCCTTTGATTATTCCATTTCATTGTAGCTCTGACTATACGTTTAATGTCCTTGTCCCTGCTGAGGAAACAGTCCTGCAGCATGATGCTCCCACCACCATGTTTCACTTCAGCAATGGTGTTTTCAAGGTGATGTGCAGTATTAGTTTTCTGCCACACACATTTTGCACAGGCCAGAGAATTTTGACCAGAGACCTTTATATCTCACATGTTATCTGTGCTCCCTAATAACTTCTTCTTATGGCTTTCGTTCACCGATAGTTTTCTTCTTGTCACTCTTCCATAAAGGCCAGATTTGTGGAGTACATCAATCGACAGATTCTCTCACCTGAGCCATGAATTTCTGCAGCTCTTCCAGAGTTATCATGGCCCTACTGGCTTCTTCTGTGATTGATGCTGTCCTTGCCTGGCCTGTCAGTTCAGGTGGACAGCCATGTTGTAGTAGGTTTGCAGTTGCTCCGCACTCTCCATTTTCAGATGATGGATTGAATATTGCTGTGTCCTAATGGCAGTGCGACACTGAAACCACAACTCATGCTTCAGACTCTGAACTACAATTCCATAGACCCACAGCTTGCTTTGGTGTTACACATGACTTCTGAAGAACCATCTGCTTCATTGCGTGAATGAATCAACAAAGCTGGTTTGTGGTCTAAGCAGGTGTTGATTCTAGCAATGGAAAATAGTCAAGCTAAGTTTCCCCTGCCATACAAGCACAACCAGTCTGTACCATATTTTCTCAGCACTCTCTCCCCAGTAACACATCATACACATTTCAGTCTTTATTTGAAAATAAAATATAATATTAAATATTAGTTTGTGTGGATGAAGAGGTACTTCAGATCCACGTGTGATGGGAGCAAATATGCATGAGAACAAAAAAGGTCTTTTCTGCAACATTGCTCTTGTGTGTGTAATTACAATCTCCCGTCCACCAGCCAGCCTGCCTAATTGACCTGCAGCCATGCGCTTCACCAGGAGAGGTCAGTGTTACTGAAGCTACAATAAAGATATTTTCAATATAACTGGCTTTTATGGTTAAATGTTTTACAAAACCTCCTTCTACCCTCAGTAGTGTGGCGATACAGCACTGCTCTGCGGGATGTTCAGAGCCCCTGATGTTGTTGTATATTTTAAGCTCCACAACTTTCTCCCTGACCTGTCTGCTGTGTTTCTTAGTCTTTATGATGCTGTTTGTCTTTATATTATTACACACATGAGATGAGTTCTGAAGACAGGTGATTGAACGTGATTTATTTACCGATAAACAGGGCTAAATATAAATGAATGTCACAGTTTACAGATTTTTATATGATATAATACGTGCCATTTTCTTTCCGCTTCTGTTATGCATTAATAGATGTAGGTCTATCACATAAAATCCCCATAAAATACAATAAAGGCTGTGTTTACAACATCACAAAATGAGGGAAAGTTCAAGGACAATAAATACTAATGCAAGCCACTGTACATAAAACTTTGAACGTTTAACATTTTGTCCTTAATGCTGCCTCGCTTAGTGTAGGAGTTCTACATCTGCAGACAAAGATGGCAGAAAAATGGACATTTTGTGGGATCTTTTCACTTGTTGGCAGTATGTCAGCATACCACAAAGAGAGACTGAAGGAAGAAAAGAAAGCCAAACTGAAGGAGCGCAGAGAACGGCTCAGGGCCATGCTTCAAGAAGAGCAAGACCGACTGGAGGCAGAACTGCGGGATTTAGTCCCTGAGAGGAGCGAAATGGCGAGTCAGTGGGTGGAGAAAGCTGAAGAGCTTCGTAAGGCTAGAGAGGAAAGAAGGAAAAAGGTAAATACTTTGAATAATAGGAACTTTTAAATCAAAAGTGAACATAATATTGTTCTATAATTTGCCTTCTGTGCTCTCAGGTTGCACAGACACTTCTGAAAGAGCACTGGAAGAAAAACAGCCCAGAACTGCGTGAGGTAGGCGTGCTTAAACTATTCATGCAAAAGTGACTAAAATTACCTCAAAGACAGACAGGTGGTGACATGATCAAAGGCTTCAAAGATCTTGTAACCATGCTGTGTGTGTGTGTGTGTGTGTGTGTGTGTGGCGAGTCCAGCAACTGGAGAAAACGGACACTTTTTGTTCAGATGTCCATTTGATCCTGAAACTTCATCCTTTTCATGAGGCACAGATTCCATGACTTCTGTCTGGCCAAGTCCAATGTTTTAGACGGTAAAACACCCTGGTGTTCCTGTCCGCAACAGGTCAGTGTCATGTCACAACTTCACTCTTTCACTGTGCTTGCAGGTTGAGTCAGCATTGCATAAAGATCATGTTGTCAACCAGTGGCAGGAGCAGATATCTGAGAAGAAACAGGTAGGTCCAATAACCCATCTGTCAGATAAAATATCCCAAATTATGTGCATGTGAGTGTTAACCGACAGAGTGTTTAAAGCAACTATTTTCTAACAACCCAACAATGCCACATAAAAGCAACCAGTCATTTAATTTGTCCGTTTCTGTTTACCTCATCAATTATTTGTGGAGCAATAAATTTTTAATTGAAGAGCACTTATGCAGTCTGTGAGCACAGTATCATGTCTGAGATCTGCTCAGGTTAAATCCCCTCAACACGGCACATAATTAAGAAAGTTTGACACTTGCTGTAAGTGACGAGTCTCATCAAACATTCAGAATGAAGAGTGGGAGCGGAAGGAGAAGACACGCTTTGAAAATGAGTACGAGAGGAGTCGAAAAGAAGCTCTGGAGAGGATGAGACAAACAGAGGAGAGGAGGAGAGAAGAGGAGCGTATGAGGGCTGAAGAGCTCCGTAAACAGATGGAAGAGCTGAAAATGAGGGAGGAGGAGGTATGTGGGACTTTAAAAACCTGCAATTATGAAAAATTAGGAAACCCCTTTAAATATCCTCTTCTTTATGAAGAGATGTTCACATATTGATGTCTAATCTTATTTCTTTTTTATCTCTGAAAAGAGAAGTGGTTTAAGTGTAATAGACAACAAAAGTTAACCATTTTACTCATTAAAATGTGTTTTCTTGGGGAGAAAAAAGTTCGGTCTCACATTTTCCTCAAGCACCCTCTGAAACATATGGTAAAATCCATGGTGCATTTGCCGTGTAAAGACCGTTTCATAAGTTGTGTAAATTCTCTCCCTGAGGCCACCCGTCTGAAAAAGGAGCAGGAGGCGCTGCTGGTCAAGCAGTGGGAGCTGGAGAAGATGGAGGAGGAAAGGAAGAAGACAGAGGAAAGACAAAGGAAACATGAAATTGGGTAGGATGCAGATAACTAATCACAACTCCTTTCATAGTTAATACATTTACATTATGTGGCTCATTTCATTTTCGTTCCACCAGGAATTTTCTGATTCGGCAGTATCGCGCTCAGCTGAAGAGGAGAGCCCAGCAAGTCCAGGACGAACTGGTCAGTGTGCTTTGCTTGCAGTTTGCCGATTCAAATATTTTCCACTTTCTTGATTGCATTGTTTTACTTGAAAATCTCTGTGAACCCCAGGAGGTCGACCGTAAGATTCTGGCAGCCTTGTTGGAAGAAGAGGAAGAGGACAAAAGGCTGCAGACGGTGAGAAGGGAAAGAGCGGTTGCCGACGCTGCCTGGATGAAACGTGTGATAGAAGAGCAGCTCGAGCTGGAGCGCAAGAGGGAGGCCGAGTTTGACGTCCTTCACAGGTCAATACAAATACTTTTTTCAATTAGAAGAGAACTCTGGGGCCTGATCTGATGAGGTACTCCTCAGAGCTTTAAGAACAGCATCTCACTGGAGGCTTTTCGAAATCAGTGATTGAACTGCAGATTGTAGAAGACCGTGCATCACTTTAAATAATTCCTCCATACATACGTTTCAGTTGTGGGGTTCTGGGTGTGTTCTCACACACCACCCGCTGCTGTCCCTTCTCTCTACAGCCAAGTGGGACAAAGATTCCAAAATTTGCAAAAAGACCAGGCAGACCTCACCAGAAGAGATGATTCATTTGACCTTTTTTCTTTTTAGTGAAGCCAGCAGTGCAAGTCTACTTAAACCCATCAGTTTTAAACAAACTATATTCTTTCCTTGGGGTTTGTGTTACAAAAACAGTACTAGTCACAATATGAAGCTGCAGGACTCTCCTTGCAGTTCATTATGCATACTAATGTTTCACATATATATTCAGAGAAGAAGCTCAGCGTGTATGGGAGAAACGTGAGGCCCAATGGGAGAAGGAGAAGAAGGCCAGAGAACGACTCATGCATGAGGTAAAACTGTCTTGAATGACCAAGACTTTGAATAAAAGTTGAAGAATAATGAGTTAGTGCCATGCTTTTTCTCTGGCAGGTGCTTGTAGGGAGGCAGCAGCAGCTGGAGTTGAAAATGCTGAAGAACCGTGAAGCTCAAGAGGAATCCCTGAAGAGACGGGAGGAGCTGATCCAGGAACTGGAGCTGGAGAAGAAGCTCAGACATCTGGAAAAAGAGACAGAAGAAGGACATAGGACAGCAAGGATGCAGGACCTGAAGGCCCAGGTTGGAGCTAATTGCACAATATTTTTTGGCTTTAACTCCAGAATTCTTCTAAAGCTACTGATTGAATTGGGTTTATGCATTTGATATAGGTGGAGCAGAAACGCCAAGAGCAGTGGGAAGAGAAGTGCAGGATACAGCAGGAGGAGGAGGAGGAAAAGAAGGTTCTTGAAATCCAAGAGGAAGACCTGAAGATTGAGATGCAGAAGATGGCTGAGGAAGGTTACCAAGAAAAGGTAAAAAAAAAAAAAAATAATAAAAATTAGAAGACTGATTCAAAGTGTTAAACTTGAAATATCAAAATTGAGATTAAATGTTAAACTTAACCTTTCTTAATTTCAGATTCACAGCAGACCTCGATCAGCCTGGATGTAACCAACATAGATCGTCTAACTCCTAGCTCCAAGTCCTAATGAAGCGTGAGGTGTTTATTAGTCAGTAGAGTTAGTTTTAAATGTTTATTATACCTTTATGCCCATAATAGTCTATGTGGTCCATGAAGGTGTAATCTCTCATACTTCCTTGATGTTTAATAGACAGGGGAAAAATTCAAAGTAAATCAAAAGCTCTTCAGATGAAGCTACTTCCCAACTCTTCTTCTAATGACTCTCCTTAATGGTGTTTCTGTTCAGCACCAAAACAGTTAGACAAAAAATCCCCACGTAATCGGACAATCCCATATTAAACCTGTAGTTTTTGCAGGACTTTTTGGACAAAGGACTTTTAGTTTCTTATTCAAGTAAAGAACCATCCAAATGGTCACCAAGGAGAGGATGGACAATTCAAGATTCAATTCTAAATCTGTTTAGGGATGCTTGTAGATATTTGAAAAAATGCAAACCTCCCTTTTAGTGCCTTTTGATGGAGAACATATTGATGAAGGTTGCAAGGCTCATATAATGTGCCATCATGATGTTCTTGTCTTGTTTTTGAAGTGTTGTTTGTTTTGCACTTTTAGAGTTGTTCGAGTAGAATGGAGGATTTTCTATTCTGAATTTGTTGCCTTTTTAAAATAAAATTACTGTCAAACAACTGGAACATTTGTACATTAAAGTAATAAAAAAGTGAAGATAGAACCACCAAAGGACTGGTAGGTTTACATATAAATAAAGTTTATTTAAAAAATATTTTTTTTTTTTTACTTCATTTCAGCTGGGATGCTGCATCTCATACATCCCTGCACTTCAGACAAGCACAGGAAGGGACGTTACTTGGAAGAGATTTCAATATGAAAATGAATTCAGAAACATTGGGTTCAGCAATACAGAAAACTTCTACAGTTCTAGCCCATATGTTGTACATTGAAAACAAAACTAGCAGAAATAGAACAGAGCAAACCACACGTGAAATGTGACTAAAAGCTTAATAAAATGGCTGCAAGACAACATGGAGCCTGTTGAAAGAAACCAGACTGTTAGAACATTAAATACTAAAAGATCTTCATGCTGGTGACAGAAAACAGCTTGGCCCCTGAACGAGTCTAACTCGCTTTCACTAAATGAGCACAGATAAGCAGCTGCAATAAGCGCACTGCAGACAGGATTACACTTGGACAGCTGATAAATATAAATAACCTTTCATTGAAGCAAACATTAATATTGCAGAGCTATAAAGTGTCTGAATATTCATTCTGAACAATGGATGGGAGTTAATTAAATGTTCAATTATTTATATTGAAAGCGATGGTGAGATGATGTTTAATATATACAGGGTTCCTACATTGTCTTTAAAAATCTATATTTGATTTCAGTATTTTCCAGATCTGGGTAAGTATGAAAAAAAGATAACAGGAGTTTAAGTAATATATACATTTCCGGACATTATTGGTTTTTATATAAACGTCTGAATATACTTCAGCCTTGTTCTCAAGTCACTATAATTTCATGTTTTTCTTCATATACCATGTAAGGTATTGAGTTCACATTTAGTCTTTGCCGTTTTGGAAACCAGAAGTGCATTCATCCACATATAGATGGACAGACATTACCACAGATGAGTGACCATGATGACAGGGGTGAATGCTGGGAGTCTGAGACCATAAACACACCAGGAAAACAACAGAAGTGTAGTTTCTCACCTTATTTCCTTTCTTCCCTACAGTCTATTTTCCATATTTAAAAGGCATATGCCACATTTTAGAACCAAAAAACCTAAAAATGTAGAAAGTTGGAAACATAACTAAATTGTATCATTTCCAAAGGGTTTTTTTTTTTTTTTTTTTTTTTTTTTTTTTTTTTTTTGGTGTGTTGTCTGAAACTGCACTCTCTTAAGGTGATCACAGAATACTGTTTTCTGAGAAAACACCTTTTTAACTGGATTATGATCATTAGGTACGTGGCTCCTTACTGGAGACAGAAAATGACATAGTGAGCACTTTTGCTACAAAGATCGTCTTTGGAGAAAACATGGGTGAGCAGTATGGTAATGAATACAGGTAAAAAAAAATAAAAATAAAAAACATACTGATTTCTCCCTGCTCCCACCAAAAACTGTCTCCATGATTATGAAACAATAGGAATCTTGGATTTCAAAGGGGGGAGCAACTCTAAGGGTATGGCAGACACAGGAACAGCAAGTACATTGAACAGGCAAACCACCAAGGTGACTGGATGTTTGTGTGCATAAAGTTTCTCAAAAGAAAATGCTTTCTTTCATTGCTAATGAAGTGTGGCAGCAATGTTTTTTACTGACTGCAAGATTTTACTGTAGAGTTATACCTAGTGTAAATTTATGTCAATCTTTTGCATTTATACAGTTTAAAACAGGCAGAAATGACAGAAATAAGGAAATTTTTAGTCTGGAAAAGTATAGACTTTTACAGTGTGTAGGAACCCTGAGTATAGCAACAAGCATGGTTTGAACAGGTACTTGTTTCAGCATGCAGTTTAATGTGCTTCATTGATTTTCTTTTAGCTACTTTGAGCTGAATAAAAATGTTTTAACAATCCCTCAATAATAGAGCAATACAGATGTGCTTACTGGAAAATGTTACCTTAAGAGAAATTGTGCTACTACAACAACTAGATATATCAACATTGCATTTTTTCACTTTCCCTCCAACAATCTTGCCAGTATTGTTTTTAAATAATAAAAAAAAAAAAAAAAACACATGCATATATCACAGTACATTAAAAATAAGATTGTAAGAAAATCACTGAAAGTATAGGAACAATACTGAGATGGCGGCTTTGGAGCATGTCAAGCGCTGTTTAGTTAGTATTCTCCTTTGTTGTGATGGTGACGAGCTGCTTGGCGGCTTTGGCAATGTCATAAGCGCACTGGATGACCTGCTGGGTTACAAGCTGCATGTCCGGCCCTGTGCAGCCGTCCAAAGGCACGGCTTTCCGGCACTCATTCTGAAGGCGGCAGGCGCTGGTGGTCAACAGGCGCAGAGAGCCTCTCACCGTCTCTGAGCGTGGCCTCTGCACAGAAATACACATAGAAGCACACCGTCAGGTTTGTGGGGATAAGGACCTGAAAAGGATGAAGATAACTCATAAGGTGGACAATTCTCCTCATGATAAATACAGTTCAGAAGCTTACACTCATCATTGGCATGGATCTTATTAATTTTGGGCCTTTCGTGATGCATTTGCACCAATCTTTTTGGAGTGAACTGAAAAGGCAAGATACAACTTTACAGAGTTAAGAAATAAATAATTGGCTGCACAAGTTTAAATTGCTACATGCATGTGAAATATATACATAAGCACCCACTAATGTTCCTTAGCAAGCTGAAGACAAATAAAGTATGTTTTGTAGCCTTTAACAAGCTTTTGGCGTCATTCTGACTGGATATTTGACCTCTTTCTATAAGACTTGGTACAGTTGATTTAAAGTGGTTGGTTTTCTGGCACTAATCTGGCTTTTGGGTATTGTTCATAAATTTTCAATAGGGTTGAGGACAGGGCCATTCATGTTCGCCTGATATATCCATTACAAAATTATATCTCATATTAATATTCATTTATTGTCCAGTTGGAACAAATTGTTTTTAAGTTTTAATCTAGCTGTTGATTTTAATTTGGAGGTAGTCCTCCATCTTTATCCATTCATCCACTTTGTTCAATGCACCATCGTCAGAGGCAGCTAAACAGAGTCCGTTTCAAAGTTTCAGTCATTTAACCCAAACTGTTCAGATGAACTCAGAAGATTCCAGAAGAACAGTATTCCTGTCCACAGTGAAGTCACTTTACCCTCAGCATCATCATGTTGACCAAGACAGACAGAAGCCCGCTGCTCCAAAAGAAACACCTTCAAGAGCAACTGAAATATGCAGCTGCCACACAGACAGAGTCCCTCTGGAAATAAGTTTTATGGTCAGACGAGATTAAGCCTCTTTAGGATCATTCTTTTTTTTCTGTAATCTACACATGTTCTCCATGCAAACAACTGGAGGGCCCCAACACAGATTTGGGGAGATGAAGTGGACCTAGCAATATTACACTCCTTATCCACCTCTGGAGGTAAATCACAAGCCCATAACTGCTATGAACTGTAAGGAATAATATAGGATTAAATGGGAACCTGAGATATCATACCAAGCAAAGACAACAGCTGCAGCTGTGCATGCCTGCATGATCCTCTTTTTTTTCCAGCTAATCTAATCTGTTCATCACTCTCTTCCACTGCCAGTAATACTGGGGAATAGCACACAGTGGGTGGAATAAAATAATTCTTCAACTTCACTTTAAATCAATAGATAGATGGCTGAAACTTGGTTTTCCAATATGACAAAGATTACAAATGCACATCGAAACTGATTCTGAAATGGATAAAGAAAGCTAGCATTAGGCTTCTGGTATGTCCCTGCACTTAACCCTAATGAAAATACATGGAATATGCCTAAAACAGCTAAAAAATTTCAATGAGCTCTACCATTTCTGATAAAAACAAAGGTCAAATATCCAAAAGGAATTATGCTAAAAGCTTGTTGGTGGTTACAAAAAGCATGTGGCTTCCTTACAACTTGGTTAGGGGCATTTATTCAAATATTAATGAGGGTGTATGTATAATTCTGACCCAGTGTGGATTAGAAAGAAATCCACAACAAATTCAAACCTAGGCACACGGTTATTGTTTTTAAACTTCATTGCAATTTTTAGTTGCATTATCATTCCAACCACAAGATAAGGAGTCAAATGCATCATTAATAGTCCAAAACTATTATGAAGTTCATGCTGATGATGAATGGATATAAGAATTTCTGACTGTAAACACGAGTGTTCTCAAACCTTGGGGAAGAGGGCAGCCATTTCTGTTACAGCCACATGGATTCTTTCTGAGCAGGGGACAAAGCTGCGATGAAAAAAAAAAAAAAAACAAACAAACAAAAAAAAAAACCTTTGTATGAGTTGACATGGTCATATTCACAATAACACAAGCTTTAATAATACTAATCCTAAACACATCACTTATGTTATTCAACCATTAGAAGCTATCAAGATATAGATAGTATATAAAGTAATTGTTTCACAGTAACATCTCATATTAGAAAAATCAACCACACAGCAGAAACACCAACCTGAAAGCTTTTGGATTATTTAACTTACCTTTTTTTTGTTGTTGTTTGTTTTTTTGTTTTTTTTACATAAGACAATTTAAAGTCAGAAAACTAAACCATGCAGAGGTACAGCCAAGAAAAACAGAGGTTGTTAGCAGGTGAGACACAGCAGAGGAAAGAAACTGTGTGAGGAAGAGGAAAATAAAACTGTGCCTGGGAGGCAGGGACAGAAGCCAGAGTACCAGGAGGTGGGGTCAGGGGACCGCAGGGTGAGAGGCTGAAGGGGAGAGGGGGCCTTCTCAGCCCATGGCACCAGAGTGCTGAAACATCCCAGGCTGTGACGGAGTCGTCGGACTCCCTCACGCTCACAAGGTCTACACACGGCGAAGGATTGGGAAGCCAAAGAATATTGCAACAGCACAGTGTGGGTGGAGGTAGAATGAGAGGGAAAAATGTTGGCAGGAAGTGGACAAAAGGCATTAAAATAAACTTAAACTGAATAATGATCAATGGAGGAAACTGGGTCTGAAATAGATGAAAGGACACGAAGGCTGAAAATAAGATCCCTTCTCCTTCAGTCTGACCTGTCATGTTTATTATCCTGAGCAGATCGGAGGAGCTCCTGGATATTCTTGGTGATCTGCTCCGTTTTGCGGATGACATCTTCCGTGCTTGGAAGCGTGGGGTCCGACTCCATCTCCAGATTATCCAGCTCAGGGATGGAGCTGCCCTCTCCAAGCCACCCGCTGCTCCTCAGCCTCCCCCTCCTGCCAAAGCTGCAGAGGAAAAAGTCAAAGAGAGTAAAAAGACAAGCAGCACCTGAAGTTTCCAAATCATTCAAGTGTATCAAAAAGTGAAGGAGTTTGACTTTCTGGCATAAACACCATCTTACCCAGAATCATCCATCTCAGAGTCATTGAATGTGTTGTCATAATCACTTTCTGGCACGCTGCTTTGCTTTTCCAACTTGGAGCTCTGGAGGGAAATTCAGCAACAGAACAACATGTGTGAAGTTTGCAGACTACACTATTTATTGATAAATTAAATATTCTTAATGTGAGATGTCCGTTTGCTGAACAAGTTCAACGCTAATCATTCAGAATAAAAAGCAGAGCTGAGAACCGAATAAAACAGGCCAAAAAACTTTGAAGCCAGAGCACCAAACTACAACAATACAGGCAAAATAAAAAAGATAGTAGAAGCAAGAATATTTACAAAGTTCAGGTTTGTTAAAATCAGTGTGAAGCCAAAGCTGATACTGTTTAAGAAATATCATAAACAAATGCGGCAATAAAAAAAAATTTAAAAAAAGATCATAAGTGTATGAGAGCTTGTGGATTCCTGAGATGAAGGTTAAACTTTTCAAAGAAAAAGCTATTGGTAGTTATTCACATGTGGCAAAAAAAAAATCTTACATTCAAAATAAAACCAAAGGCAGATAAAAACCACGAGATTAGTGCTTTATGTGTTTGTCTAACAAAACGTAATACTGCAGAAAAACTTTATATTTGCTGCAGATTTTACATTTAAGCTTTAACTCGAGAAATACTGAGACACGTACAGTCATGTCTCGCAAGCCTATTTAGCAGTTTCACAAACTGCAGATCTCCATGTTTAAGAATCCAGATCTAAATCTGACTTAAAATGCAGTCCAACTAACTCGCCACAGGAAATTTTTATGCGATAAAAACATCCGTTCTGCCTGCGTCGCAGACTCATCTTTTCAAATGACAAACCATTTCTGGATCAGAACGATGCTTGGTGGCTATAGATCTGAGACTTTTTTTTTTTTTTTTTTACAAAAGTTATCATCTACAGGACAAAATTAAACTAGGCTAAAGTGTTTTTGAAGATAAACAGGAAGTTAGGATGTAAAAAAAAAAAGTTAAAATTAGTTAATATTTCACATAATGTGCAATTTCCTTCCTTTTTACCTTAGTGTTTAAAGTGTAGAAATAAGCTGTTCAAAAAAGTAGCTGTTGCAGCTCGCCTTTCAATTCAAAGTTCAGCAGTCAATCAGGTTTTGTCTTTAAGGATCCTTGCAAAAGAATTCAGACACCTTTGACTTTTTTTTGCCACATTACAATCACAAACTACACTATATTTTATTAGGATTGCATGTGATAAACAAAGTACTGATAACTGAAGTGCATAGTTTTAAATTTGTGGTAAAGATCTAAAAAAAATATAGCATTCATTTGTACTCCAACCTGTTTGCTGTGGTTTCCTTAAATAAAATAGAGCATAACCAATTCAATTAAGAAGTCACCTAATTAGTTCAGTTTGAGAGTCACAAGACGGAAGCCATTATGAAATGAAAGCCACATGAAATCAAATTTAAAGTTTAATAAAAGCCATGAAAGAGACACAGCAAACAGCTGGAAGAAGATGGTCTTGTCAGAGGACACCGTTTTTTTTGGCCTACATGCTAAACGCTCTGTCCTGAAAAACTAAACAGTAAACACCATTAAAAACACAAAAACCCCTAGGGGAAATAAGGCGGTGGCCGAATCATGCTGTGCAGATACTTCAGCAGTGGCAGGGAAGCTGGTCAGTGTTGATCAGCAGACGGATGGAGCTGAATACAAGGCATCCTGGAAGAAAACTGTTGGAGGATGCAAAAGACTTATGACTATTGCAGCGGTTCGCCTTCCAGCAAGAAAAAGCCCCTAAACATAAAGTCAGAACTTCGATAACATGGTTTAGTGCAAATAATATCAATGTAATAATATCTAGAGAAAGAAAATTTATGCTCACTGATGCTCTCTATCCAGTCTGACTTGAAAAGCTTACCACCTAAAAACCCTTGCAGTTGTTATGGCAACAGGTTGTTTTACACATAGTAGTTACTTTGGAGGGTTGAATACAGATGCATCACACACTTTTCAGATTTTATTTGCAAACTATATCATTTTCCTTTCTCTTCATATTTATACACTAATTTGAGTTTGTCTTTCCCATTAAGTCAATTAATGTCTGTAAATTGTAATGTGACCAAATCTAAGAAAGTTCAAGGAAAATGAATACTTTTGCAAGGCACAGCAAAACACTATGCCTTTCCACTTGTTAACGATGCACTGAGAATGATGCTGATGATGGCAGCCAGTGGAAGGTTGGCTCATGCAGCAGGGAAGATAAATGGCAGAAGAGCACAGGAAGCTTATGAAGGAGAGACAGATAGAATGGACTCCAAGTGGATCTGCTGTGTCTCAAAAGGATGCAGACCAGGCACAGATGTACTTAACCTTTAGAGGAGTGTCGTCCTTGGACCAAGACAGGGTGGATGGAAATGAGGGAAGGGATGAAGAGGTCACAAATGCACACCTTTCTGTCTAAAGACAGAGGTTAAATCATATTTCAATGAAAAAGTGTAAGATTTAAAAAATAAATAAATAAATAAAATAATAATAATAATAATAATAATAATAATAATAATATGAATGACGCTGGACATGGCATCCCCTGGCAGATTAAGTTCACTGGTAAAATAAAAATGGCTGAGTTAAAAGTGAAGAGCCCATCAACATGAAATATTGATTTGGATTAAAAAAAAAAAAAAAATTAGCTCAAATGGCAAACTTCGGAGGAAGTGATCGTAATTGTGGCGTCCTTTCCAAATATCTCGCATGAACTCAAAACAAATCAGCAGGTCATAAGCCAATTTATTCAAAGAAAAGTTAAATTTAACCATGACGTGTTCAAATTAAAATCAAAACAGATGAGGTGTGTGTGTGTGTGTGTATGTGTGTGTGTGTGTGTGTAGGAGCATCATGCATTACAAAACACAGTGTTTAGATGGTAGCTTTAATGCACATCAACATAAAACAGTACAAAAATTCAAAGCTAATCATCTTGCTTCCACAAATACAGTTTGTCCAAATAAAGCAGCAATCCAGTAAACTGAGACAACGTAGATATGATTCCAAACTGGACACAATGAAATGAGACAAATGTGTGGCATTGACATTTTCACAGAATCTTAGTCTGATACAACTGAATACCCAGTGGCAAATCAGATAAAATAAAATCACAAGGGTAGAACAAAATGACTGCAGACAAGGTGAAGAAATGAGGGGAAAAGACACAGAAATGAGCAGTGAAGAGGAAGCTGCAAAGGAGAGCAGGGAACAGGTCTTACTTACATGAGGTGAAAAGGGTTGCAGGCTGGGGAGACCCTCCTCTGGGTAAGGAGTTTCCCCTTTGGGAAGATAGGGCTTCAGGCCTGAGCCGGTCTCATACATTGACATGGGCCGACTGGCCCGCGCAGACTGCCGGCGTTTCAGGGCTGAGGGGCTGGATGGGTCAGGGTAGTCTGTACCGCTGGGGGTCTGATACACATTTGTTGTGACCTGCCGCCTGAGAGAGGTGTTCTCGCTTTGCAGAGATTGCAGCTGGAAGAGACGGTCAGCAGTACACTAAGAGGCGCTCTCAGCAAGGCAAGCTTTGCTCCCTGCTACTAGTTCTGTAAAGCTTACCCTATTGGTTCTTATACAATTTCTACACATTTTTATGTTAAATTGACTCTGCTAATGCTTTAATGTGCCATTAATTAAGTAGATCTTTGTCAAGATTAAGAATTTTAAACACAAAACCTGAAATTGCTTTATGTCAAAATTTTTAGTAAAACTTCATTTTCATAAGACTAATCTACTCCATTGCATCAAATTAAATCTATGGATATTGTTGGAGCTTCAGATTTAGTTTAATGTCAGCATCCAGCAGTTACTGTAAAACCAAATTCACGCAGACATGTCTGGTCTGATTTCCTCAGACATGTTAAAAAAGGATTTAGTCTTAGTCTTAAAATGCAAAGCAAGTTATAAGCAAGCGAGAGACTGTTGCACAACGATGCAGCCACAGAACAGACAGATCGACTCGAAAATCATAAAAAGAGGCTCAGAAGAAAAGTAAAATGTGGCCTCAAAATGAATGCAGCAATTTGCATTCAATAAAAAGAGGGAAGTAAGGATTTTGTAGGGGAAAGAAGGACAAAGTCTCTGATTTAAGTTCAGAGAGTTGATATGTTTGATATAAAAAAAGAACTGAAAATCTGTCATTTCAAATGCTCTTTGGTCTCCGCTACATTATATGTCAAAATAAAACATAAGTAGTAACAACTTTGCATGAACAGTACAACATCTAAATGTGAACACATAACATTTTAAAAACAAGGTCCCAGAATCTGGAAGAAGAGTGGAGGAGCAGAAAATCCCAGTTGCTTGAAGTCCAGTATAAAGTTTCCAGACTAAGTGATGATTTGGGGAGCCATGTCCTCTGCTGGTGTTGGTCCACTTTGTTTTATTAAGCCCAAAGTCAGAGCAGACCATCTACCAGTAAACTGTGTATTATTTATTTGCTTCACATATTTCTGATTTGTGCGGCTGTTGTCTCGGCCAAGCCTCCCTTGTAAAAGAGATGTTTGATGTCAATGGGACTTCCTGGTTAAATAAAGGTATAATAATAATAATAATAATAATAATAATAATAATAATAATGATAATGATAATAATAAAAGTTATAGAGCACTTCATGCTTCCCTCTTTATGGAGGGGTTTATGGAAATGCTGATTTCATTTTCCAGCAGGACTTGGTACCTGATCACAGTGCCAAAAGTACCGATATCTGTTTTATCTGTGCTCGATTGGCTTACCTGAACCCTACAGAAAATCTGTGGTATTGTCAAGAGGAAGATGAGAGATACCAGAACCAACAACGAAGAGGTGCTGAAGATCGCTATGAAAGCAACCTGGGCTTTCTGAACACCTCAGCAGAGTCACAGGCCACAATGCAATGATGCAGTAATTCATTCAAAAGGAATGTCAACCACATAGTCAGAGTTAGTACTGAGCAGTACATTGGTGTGCTTTTTAGAAGCCTGACAATTCTCTATTAAAAATAATTATTGATCCTACGTTATATTTTAACTTGCTGAGAAAATGAACTTTGGGTCATCATTTGCTGTAAGACAAAATCATCAAGAAAAGAAATGTTTTGAAATATGTCTGTGCAATGTTTCTATATGAGATTCTTTTTTTGGAACTAATTAACTGAAATAAATTAACCTTTGAAAATATTCTAATTTATTGAAACGGATATGTACATCCTAAAGGGTCAGCTAACAAGACTTTAAAACACAAATGTTGAGAATCTAAACTGCACAAAACATGAGCAACATGAGACCAAAAATGATCTGTTTTGGACAGATGTAGCTCAACTGTGGATCATTTTCTGTCATCTATCAGCTTTAATGATCAGAGCAACACAGTTGCAAGTTTGTTTGACCAGTATCTTTCAATCAAATATAACCAGTAAGAAAACAATAAAAACACGGTTGCTAAAACAAATAAGCTACAACATTTTTGCAATAAAAAAAATAATTAAAAAAAAACATATGTGATAAAGCAACACACACACACACACACACACACACACACACATACATACATATTCCATTAGTCACTATTGTGTCATAAAAAGTTAAAATTCAGAGTAAAATATGTCATGCTTTTTTACAACATGCTTGTTAGTAACATTAGATGCCACAGCTTTCACTCCAACTGATACATAATAAAAATATAACCCATTATTAAATGAAAAAATTATGCCTTACTTTTTCTGAAATCAACAACAACCAAAAAAAAAAAAACCAACAACAAACAAACAAGGAAAAAATATAAGATTTTTCATTCAAATTCTGAAACATGCTGGTCAAAAAGAAGGCTGATCAATCCAATTTCAATGACCCTGATCAATTCATGACCTCCAACACCAATGAGCGCTCATACTGTGCACCAGAAGCTGCTCTGTGACTCCACAACCACCCTCCCTCCCAGTCAGCAGCCCCCACCCCACCCCACCCCTGGGGTTAGTGAGCTCATTGGTGGAGCGCGGGGGATACCTTTTTCTGCATTAGCTTCAGCTCGTCATTCAGATCATCGTTGGCTTTCAAGAGCTGCTGGATCTTAGCTTCAGAGGCAGTGAGTGCGTTTTTCACCTCCATGTATTCATGCATAGTTACAGGGCCATCAGAAAGGTCAGAGTCCAGGCTCTGTTGAGGAAACTGGTTAAAACAAATCCACCAACAGGGAGAACTTGTCCTTTTGTAGAACTGAAAAGTCAATGGCCCAATACCTTAGTTCTGTCTCCTTTGCTTGAAGGGAGCTCTTGATCTGTATCTTCATCTGAAGCTACACTGTCATAATCACTACTGTGTCTGACAGCTACGCCCTTTAATAGGAGTTCAACATTGTCTGGAATAAACAGCATCAAAATTGAATAGTTAATGTTGGCCCATCTGATATAGCACCTTACTAAAGTATTCAGTATTCCCTTGAACCTTCCCACATTTTGTCATTCTACAATCACAACTTTCAATTTATGTTTGTGGGATTTTACATGATGGACGAGACAGCTGATAATTATGAAGTTGGAGATACTGTAAATACTTGATAGTATTCAGATCCCTCTGGCAATACTTTCTTGAATCACTTGCAATCACAGTTGCAGGTCATTAGTAGTTTGTTTTTACCAGCTTTGCACAACTTGAGACTAAACATTTTCCCCATGTTTCTATGCAAAATAGTTCCAGTTCAGTCAGATTGGATGGAGAGGCATCTGAGAAGTTTGAGAAGCTCAAATTTAAATTTTTGCTACAGACGCACAATTGGGCGCAATTGATCTAAACCATCCCATTGAGCTTTGGCTGTAGGTTTAACTCTGACCAGCTTCCCTGTACCAAAATAAAAAATTAAAAAATAAAAAAAAAAACAGAATACCCACAGCATAATACTGCTACCACCATATTTCAATGTGGAGAATGTGTTCAGAGGGATGCGAAGTGCTGGTTTTCCGCCACACATAGCATCCTGCGTGTAGGCAAAAAAGTTTGTTTCTTACCCAACCAGAGAATCATGTGTTATCATTCTTCCATAATGGCTGTATTTGTAAAGTGTACAACTAATATCACAGATAAGTTGTGCATCTCTCCAGTTCAATCAGAGTTACCACAAGCCTCCTACTGCTTCTCTGATTGCTCTCCTTGAACAGTGTGTTAGTTTATTTGGGAAGCCATATCTTGTTTGGTTTGCCATACTCTCTGATTACCAAAGCTTGGGATTTTGTTTTATAGCCTACTTCTCCTTCATCCCTAACCTGTCTTCTGTGTTCTTCATGATGCTGTCTTTTCAGTAATGTTCTTTACAGCCATATTTATGATGAAATTAAATCACATACAGCTAGTTCATTTACTAATTTAAAATTATGGTTGTAACGTCACAAAATGTTAAGATGTTCAGGGGGGTCTGAATACTTCTGTAGTTCTCTGTACATTAGGATAAAAGTAACAGGATGATACAGACCTTTCGGGCTGCCAACAGAATTCCCTTGTTGTCTGCGTTTGGCATCACTTAATATATCTATGACTAGAGTTGCAAATTCATGTGCATTAAACCTTGCAAGC
This sequence comes from Anableps anableps, assembly GCA_014839685.1. Lineage (NCBI taxonomy): Eukaryota > Metazoa > Chordata > Actinopteri > Cyprinodontiformes > Anablepidae > Anableps > Anableps anableps. The sequence goes on from CM026066.1 coordinate 20,951,854, forward strand.
TTCTGTCGTCCCTAAAGAAAAAAAACCACAAGAGTCAAATAGCTGTAGCAAATTTAAATTGGCAGTAAAAAGCAGAATCTGGCAACAGAAACTGCTGGGACCTTTGTAAAGATGACTTACCTGATTTCTTGTTGATGAATACTCTGGATTTACAGGAAGGAAGGGGACAAGAGTGGTCTCCGACACCAAGGTGCTGTGATTCTGAGTGGCCAACCACACTGCAAACAATGAGATACAGATGAAAGATGTATGTAAAGTGGCACCTTTCTGAAAGCAGGTTGTAAAAATGACACTGAGGATTTGCAACCACAGACAGCTTCTCTAAATAAAAAAGGACAATAAAGCTCATTTCTCCTTTACCTGCATCGGTCTCTCGTCTGTCCACTTCATCATACACGTCCATGGCCAGCTCCTCAAATAAATGATTACTGAGCTGCATGAAGGTTAGAAAAGCACATTTAGCCTTAAGGAGGCTGAATGAATAAAATGTCTAAGGGTAAGCTAAGTACTCACTGACTGCAGTTTTCTCTTTGCGGCTTTTGCAAGTTCTGTTAAATCTGAACTGCTGTGGAGAGAGAAAAAAAACAAAAAAAACCCAACTTTTACAATTATAGATGAATTATACCCAACTGTAACATAATCTACTTTTTATCTGAGTTATACTTACACATTTCTGCTCCATCAAAAGAGAGCAAGTGAAAAAGGTCAAATATATAAACTTAAGTTAATTTAAAAAGCACAATGTTCTGCAGAGCAGTTTTCCGACTGAAGTGAAATTAGAGAATATATTTACAGTCCTTTCCAGAACAATTGTATTATTTGCTACGATTCTAACTTGAGTGTGTCGATTTTCTCTAAACTAGATTAAACAAACAGCAGAGAGAAAGCTAGCAGAAGGTGGGGAGAAAGGGCCACACAGGCATGAAGATGTGCCCGACTGCACTGCATCAATGCAAAATAAGACAAGTTCCTTAAGATAGACCTACATGAATGGAACTTACCGGTCAGCCATCTGGGGAACAATGAAGTGCTCGCCATTTTTATGATCTAAATGGACCAAAAAGGAGAGTCATGGATTTATATGACATAACCATTATTAACAAGAATTACAGGAGTCGGTTCATAAGTGTTTTAGAAGTTGAATTTTCTTATCAGAAAACAGTAAGAAAAAAAATATAAATAACCACAACGTAATAAACATACAAACAAGCAGTTTTTTACTTTTTTGTGGTGAAAAAAAAATTAAAACAATTAAAATTAACCAATTATGCACACAATTAACTGTAACCACGCAAGTGTAAAGACCTATCCGTCACCGACATGAGAAGCTCAACTAAACCACAGACAGTCTGATCTTTTGGTAACAGCTGCGAGAATATTTGAATATATTTTTTAGTTCAACTTCTCATGTCTGTGGTAAATACAATTTTTATAAAACTTCAAGGGCAAAAAAGACCAAATGAAATCGTTTGTTTTGAATATGAACTCTATTCCCTTAACTTACACTGAAGCAACATTTTCTGAACTTACAGCAACTTTGTGTTAAAATGGAATACGTTTTTGAGGAGCTACGGTGAACTTAGAAGGAAATGTTTTCACCGAGATATCTGAACAAGCTGGCGTGCACACATTGCCAGCATGCATGGCAGCATGAGCAACAGCATACCAGTGGCAGGATAACTGCTCTGGACACACTGGTAGATGGTAGTTTAGAGAACTCTGCTTGAGGAAATCAAGCATCAGAATACGAGAAAGGGTCATTTCTCATATTTTAATTGAGAAATTTTTATGTAGAAAACTGCCTATAAAACATAAATGAATAACCGTAATGCCAAGGCTACAGATAACCACACCAGAAGAGCACTGCAATTGTGCATGAGCATACAGGGTATCAGGTCATTTTTATCCTCTGTCAGTACAATCTGCAGATTAGGTGTGTTTTATTGCAACTGTAGTCAGACCGCAAATCTGTATTTTGACTTTCCTTCTGTCCAACACGTTAGTGTAGTGCAGTTAAGCCCTCAAATAAAACAGACCAATTATATGGAAAAATAATGTATACAATCACTACATGACTTACTAATATAAAGTATTCTGGTGGAACATTTTGTTGAGGCAGCATTCAGCTTTTAAGATCCTCTAATCTGGAACAAATTTACAGAAAACTGTAAAAATGCTGAAACACTGAGTTCCTTTAAATCAAAGTTAAAAATCCATTTCTTTTTAGAGATGCTTTTGATTAGTAATAACTGGAACCTAGATTAATTCTGGTCTTCATTCCAATATTTTATGATGATGATTTTTTAAATTATTTTTGATGATGACGTTTGAGAAACTCTATTGTTTGTTGCTTGTTTGTTTGTTTGTTGTTTTATGTTTTAAACATGTAAAGCACCTTGAAGTGCCTTGTTGCTGAAATGTGCTATACAAAAAAACTGGACTTGCATTACTTTGATATGCACAAGCATATGTCAGTTGGTGCACATCAGAGTAACTATGCTGGTCAGAAGTGGAGCAGAAATAACGTCTACTAAAAGACTGCCAGAATTTTTGTTTGTTTTGCAGTTTTTTTGTCACAAGCAGTCATTTGCCACTGTGATGAATTCCAGACAATTCCTCGCAAATTATAGTCAGACAGCTTTTAAACCTCTGGGTAGGGTGCCGGTTTCTTAGGTCTCCAAGCTAATACACTCAGAAAACATTTCTCCTGACTTCCCCCTCCTCATTGAACAAATTGCTAGATAACTTCATTTTATTAACTCAATTTTAAGCTGCAGACTTTGTTATCACAACTGCCTAACATGGACATTGTGTTATGCATCGATGCCTGAGTTCAGGGTTCCTACCATAACATTATCACTCTTTAGTATCTTTTTGCTGCATGCTCAGCTGCCTTGTGCTTGCTTTTTTTTTTTTTTTTTTCTCTTTCACACTTCATTTCTTAGATATTTGCCGAAATCAGACAAGGAAATGAACATAACAGCAAGCTACAAGTTTGAACAGAGCTGCAAAAAAAAAAAAAAAAAAAAAAAAAAAAAAAAAAAAAAACAAGACCTATGCTCTATAACCACTCACTTCTTGCTTTTCATTACTGGCATCTGATAAGGAAACCCAAATTCCAAAACATGCACAGACCGTTAACCTTTCTCTCCAATTAAACAGAAATCACAAACAACTCTCTATTATACATTTCTGCCACTGCTTACCTGGTTTTCTGCCACATAAATAAAACGCCAGGCGATCAGTGAGCTCATACTGAATCTCCACCAGCCTGTCTGCCAGGTCATAGTGACCAGCTTCCCTGAAAAAACACAACAGTAACACATATAGTTCAAAATGTATAATTCCAGAAAGGTCATGAAAGACTAAAAAAAGAAGAAGAAGAAAAAAAACCCATAAACTTAGGTAATAAGTAATAAGTGAGGACATGTACCTTGCATAGTCAATGGGAGTTTTGCCATTACTGTCTAGAGCTCCAGGATCGGCCCCATAAACCGTTAGAAGTTCAGCCTGGGATACTTGGCCTGCCTTCGCAGCTACATGCAAAGGAGTGTTTCCTTTTTCCTGGAGGACACATCATTTAGCAACAATACGGTGAGAAAACTCAACACAAAAATGTAAACAATTAAAAAACATTAAAATAGAAAACCATGTCTTACAGGATGAAAAAAATTTGCTTGTGCTCCCAGAGACAGCAGCCTCAAACAAGTCTCGAGATTTCCTGTGCGCACACTCGAGTGGAGTTGCTGAAAAATAATTATTACTATGAGTTAAAAAAAAACAAAACATATTTTATACAAACACAACAAACTAAAGCATCAATTGATACTGGGGAAGAAAAAAATCTAAGTACAGTATCCTCCACTATTCTTGCCACCTCAGGTAAATGTCTGCACAAAAACCATAAAATAAATTGTTGCTTCAGCAACCCGGGGACCCAAACATCCCATAATTTACTGCAGTTTCTCCCCTACCATCCTCCCAACTGTGGGTGGAGGCAAGATAAACTGTTCAGACTTCTTTGTCAAAGTTTCTCCTTTAAATCTTTAAAGCTCTGACCAAATATAGGATCATATGTTTGAAGATCAATGGACAACTACCTTACTTGAATAGTATGTTCTCTTGTCTTTCCCCTTTTAAGAAGTGTCTATGAAAACTAGGCTTTAATGTCGGGTTAGATTTATACCCCAGGGGAAACAGGAAGTCATGGATTACTAAATAGAAGCTTATAGAGCTCTCATCAACTCGAAAAACCAAATTTGTTCTGTAGGACTTGTTAGAAGTGCCAATAAATGTAGCACCAGTTATTTTATTAAAAGATATTTCACATGTAATATTTTTCCCCACAGGAAAAAAAAAAAAATACTCAAAAGGTTTGATTTTCAAAAATGTTTCAGTGTGAAATCATCTTCTTGCAATAACAAAAAATGTTTTAAGAATTTAACAGATTTTATTAGGGCTGCCAATTGAGCGTGCTGCATGTTTCACAATGAACAGCCGTTTCTCCTTACCTTACTTAAATCCTTTGCTGTAGAGCTGTCATCGTCACGGCATGGCATGCGATGGACAAATGCCAGCATTTGATATTTGGCTCTAATAAACTCGGATTTGTTTGGGCTTTTGAAACAGAAACATGAAATGAATGAGTAAACAGCAATCTTTTTTTCCTCGTCAATATTTCTCAGTAACATCCTGAATTTTCCTCATGAGGATCAATAAAAAGAACAAACACATCTTATAATCAGGGCTGTTTACTATACATTTCAAAATTGATCTTTTCATTTGTGCCAGAAATACGGAATATTATTGTGATAGCCTTTGTTTGTGTAGGTCATTTCACTTCGTTGCCATTTCGAACCTTTAAAGTTCTGATCATTTTGTACCCACCTTGGCGACCATTTATTTAACAAAAACAATTGGGGTTTTTTTTTTTAAATAAAACACCCTGAACATTCATAATGTCAAATATCATGACAATGAATTGGAAATAAGTGGAAACTGGTCTCAGTTCAGTCATGAAAAATAGAATCTGAACATTTATTAGAGTAGGGCTACACAATATTAGAGAATCCTTTGATGACCATATCAGTTGCCATATAAGCCTATTTTCTTCTTTCCTCTCCTCCTCATCTGTGCTTTCTAATGCCTTTAGCATTTTGAGCAATGTCACTTGTGTCCAGTGTGAGCATCTGCTGCCCAGAGACTCTGTACAACAGGCTAAATATTACATTACGATAAAAAAGAAAAAAACAACACAGTTGGAATATATTCCAACAATTATTGCACTCCAAACAATCCTTTGCGATATGATTATTCCACACACTGATATTGCGATGATAATAGATTGTGTAGCTCTATAACAGAACTGAAACTTTCTATTGACTAAAATTATTTACCTGTGTGTATTATTTATTAGTCCATCTGATTTAAATGGGACACATCATGCAAAATCTACTTTTTTAGCTCCTAAATATATATTTTTTGTATACTTTCAGTCTCTTGGAGTGCAGAAAAGTTTAATTTAGTCTCTCCCGGTGCTGTGTAAATATCTTTATATTCTGTTTCGATCATTTTTTTCAATCCATTCAATTTCCTCTAAGCTTTTTTTTTTTTTTTTTTTTTTTTTTTTTACGTTAACGTCATAGTATTTGCTATGTAACAGCTAAACAGGGTCATGGATTTTCAGGTAACCAATTTTGCGAATCTGCCATTTTTATTTCTCGAAGTGATTTTGTAGTCCAAGTTCAAGGATGCAGAAGCTACAAGTGGATCAGTCCAAATGTTTGGTTGTTGGGTCTATTAACCCAGACAATTCATTACACCGTTCCCCAGCATCCAAATCGCTTCCAATTGCCTGGTTGAATATTTTTCTTGGAAATGTACCCACATCAGTTTGTTTGCACGAAGCCCTTCAAGGACGAGTGCTTCAGCAACCTCCGCCAGTATCAAGAAGGAGCTGCTGAAAGACTTTGTCTGATTGAGGGGTCAGTTCTTTCTCTCGACGGAAACGACGGACACAGCAAAGCAGTAAGCAAACTAAAATTTTGTTTTAGACATGAATTTATTGTGTGTTGATATGACGTCCTGGTTGTTTTGACAGCTGTAGCATCGTGCCTTCTGCTTCTGTTAGCGCTGTGTGCTCACTCTTAGCTCCTTCAGAACATAAACGTCCTACGGGTAAAAGAGGGGCCTGTGGAGCTATCGTAACGAGGAATTCAGACCAAAGCATTGCACTTCCACTTTATTAGAGCACAACTGAATGATTTAAATGTGAAAAGGAGGGATTTAAAAGCAGGAAATTTCCACTTAAATTTAACTCATTTAGATTTCCACAATTAAATGTGATTAAAATGGGATAGAATAAAACAGATTTGGTCAGCTGCACAGATATGCATATTCATTAATCATACAGGGTAAATATTTCATGCATGACATCAAATAAACATGTGGATGCAATTCCATAGCTGAATTTAGTAACATCTATGTTGATTACAATCAGTAATCAGTTTCCTGATACTTGTTTTTTACCCCATCATAATTTTCCCACCATTTTCAGCGAGCTCTAGCATCACATATGGTGAGCATCATGGGGCTGTTACAGACCATTCAACGGGCCAAAACATTATTGGCAAGTAGAGTGTAAACACATGGCTCTTGAAATATATCTAACTAAATAGTACATCCATTAAGTGCATGGATACAAAACTGATTCTTCATGGGTATGAAACGGATGTAGGGAGGGACAACGTAAGGGTACAAATCGGCAAAGGGGCAAATTGAGCCAGAGCCACTATCATTGTATCTGAAAAGTGCTCCATAAATAGAGACTGAAAAACAAAAATATCTTACTGAAGTTTGTCCTGAGGATTGGCTTTACGTTTTCCACTCATCACAGATGCAGGATCCAGAAGGGAGTGCTCCCATATTGAATTTGCACCATTGCTGTATAACGTCTGCACCATCTAGATGAAGTAAAACAGATGACTGTTTAAAATGTGTCTCATTCAATGAAAACTACTCCTATTAAAGACGTGCTGTGTTTCATCAAGGAATTCCGGGCTTGCTTGGTCTGTAGAGAAGTCACTTTCACTGCATACCGAACAGGCCTGGAAGCAAAGCTGAAACATAATCAGCATTATCACTCTGCAGCGGGTCATTAACCTGAAGTTGCGTTGGAGGCCATGTGGAATGCGTCAGGTGACGGACTTGGGAGCTGTGCCTGCCGAGACTTCGATGAACACTGCAGCACTCGTCGCAAATCAACACTCCCCTGTTCACGGAGGCCCAGCGAGGCTCTGGAAGAACCAAAAATAAAGCTGAAATCAGCCCAAAACCATCACACTACCGCCACCATGTTTGACTGTCACCATGAGGGTCTGGTTCTGAAGTGCTGCATTAAGTTTTGTTCAACTGTAACATGACACACATTATGGGGCTATAACGTTCCTTTTGGTCAGCAGTGGTCTTGTTCTTGGAGCTCTCCCACGGAGGCCATTTTTGCCCAGAATGTCTTTCTTACTGTTAAATTTTGAACTCTGACCTTAACTGAGGCAGGTGAGGCCTCCAGTGATTTAGATGATGTTTTAGGTTCTTTTGGGACCTCCTGGATGAATCATCGGTGTGCTCTTGGAGTAAGTTTGATTGACCGGCCTCTCCTGGGAAGGTTCACCACTGCTGCTATTTGCTTCAGTCGTGGATTATGGTTTTGCTTCTGAGATCGCTTCTTGTTTGGTGTATTACTGGATTGAATGGTTAATGACTGAAGAACCAAAACACACAGGCAATTCATTCCCTTAATGAAGAGGAGTTTAGTATTGCATGGGAGAACCATATAAAACCACAATAGCCTGGTGCCTCCTCTTCATGCTGATCATCAGTTTGGTCACACACTGCTGCGGGATGGCATACCATTCCTCAAAGAGCATTTGTCACAAGATAGGCCAACGTGGCTGTTTGAGATTGGCAGAGAGGATTTGGTATGTTTTGCAGCATCATTTAGGGAAAATATACCGAATCTTAAGGGTGTAAAATGTATTACCAAGATGCAGTGTTACAATAATATAAAAAGTGAACAAACACAAATTTGCTATTTTGTGCTAAGGTTAGAGTCATTACACAAAAAGTAATGGTTTACAGCTAATGCAGATAATCATGGGGAGGATTGCTGTCTTGACAGTTGTCCTGCAGATAGATAGTAACACCCTCCACAAAAGGTCTCTTGAAGTTGGCTGCTCACAATGTGCTTTATACAAGCATAACAATTGAAGATTGAGAAGGAAAACGGTGCATTTGTTGATTTAAACCACTTCTGAAGCTGAAGGATGCTATTAACCTAGGTTTACTTTGAACCTCATCAATGCCATAAGTCATCTAGCGCTGCATTGATGAAGTAATTCAGGCAAAAAGAAGCCATGACCAACTATATGGATATAGTTTTACGTGGGCCTACATTTCTGTATTAACTGGTCTTGTATAATATTGCAACTTTGTGAGGAACTGAATTCTGGGTTTAATTTGCTGCAAGCTATGATTGTCTGAATTACCCCCCAAAAATTACTGAAATACATTTACTATGTGTGAAATGAATCGACATCGTTTAAGTTTTACTTTTTGCAATTAAATTACTAAAGTAAACTTTTTGATAATATTTTAACTTATTGTGATGTATTTCTATTTTCTCTTTTTAAAATGTCAAATATTCATTAATCTACTCTTCAACTAACATCTAAGAACTTATGTATACCAAGGGAATAAAATAAAAATTCAATAGGTCATTCAAAATTGTTGTACATCATCTAAAACCCATTTTAACTGCATGTTAAAGTGAAGTTGTGCAGTGCGTAAAAAGTTCGCAAAAAGGAAGTGAGGACCAGCAGTTAGAGGTGGAAGCACCTTCTGACAGAGCAGCTTCCTCTTTCACAGCCATGTTAGGACAAAAGAGAAATGAGACATAGAAATGAGCGGCATATGAAAGATATACATGTTGCTACAAATAGAAACAGAACAGCATACTGTTGCCAAATACGTGTCATTTAAAATTACATTGACTGCAGATGCAATACACTTTGCTCCACTACTGTCTTTAATCTGCAGAGAAACCTTCTGACACCGAACAAGAATTAAAAACAAAACAAAACAAAACAAAAAAAAACTCATAAGACCTTCACACAGTCTAAACAATTAAGCATACTGAGTGTCTGGCTTTGTGAAAGGACAGACACTGAGGACTGTAAATGTCTAAGTAGCAGCTGAGGTGCAGGAGCAACAGCTGCTGGGGTTGGCGGTCAGATTCTGTCTCCTGGGTCCCCCTTTTTCTCAATTTAATAACCCTCTGCAGGGACTTGCTGACATGCCTCCTTCATGCTTTTCTCAACAAGAGCTGCTAAACTTAATGCTATGTCCTGAAACTCTAAAAATATTAACACTCAACAACCGGTACCAGCCATATGCTGAGGCAGCTGCTGAGAAACCCCCACAGTTAACTAATCTGAGTGACAAAATGACAGACGAGCTCCTGCATACTTTGCAAACTTGCTCATTTAGCAATAAAGAGGAAAAGACAGTCAAAATATGATAAAGCGTTTCTCGATTTTTGAAAAAGGGGAAACTATGCATGTCATTTTCTTCCAGTAAATCAAACACGTTATAACAATAAAAGAATTGTTCTGCAACAGCAGTATGCAGTCAATATGCTCTGCATCCTGTTTTGCTTCCTGTGCCTACTAAAAAACATCACGTCACTTCTTTTTCCTTCGAATGGGAGTTTTGAAAAGTATCTGAGACACAATACAGTCATTATTTGTTCCGCTTTCACAGGCCCATTAGAGTGTGAAAGCTCACTCCAAGCTTCTCCCAGGCCTATAATTTACTTCAACAAGCAGATCTCTGTAAGAAGATGATGGCATTCGTCTCATATTGGCCTGCAGTAGGTATGGGTTGCTATGAGAGTCTCATTAAATGATAATCCTGATTAAAAATACTTAATAAAAACATGAGATGATTTGAATGGATGGTGTTCCTTCAGTTCATTTTTTGGAAGAGTGTGAAAGAAAGCTACACCTGGTTTTAAATGTCACCTTTTAAAAGCTTGACATACCTTAATACAGATAATCAGTCCATATCTAGAATGTAGGGTTTTATTGTTGATGTTTGGTTCAACAAAAATGTGTTTGAAAAAGAGGAGAATTTATTGAATACGCCAAATTGTCTGCAAGTTGACGTTATGTACCCCGACACCAAAAATCAACGGATTTGATACATGAGTGCTTATTTTGGCCAGATCCCAATCAAGATAAATTTGAGAAAGAGATTAAATACCAATTCTGTGATTTACCTTCAATATTTACTTCTATTTTTAAATGGTAAAAATATCTTATTCCACAGTATTGTATGTGAGCCTAAATAAAGGGTAAATAGAGGGTCTGTTACAGGTGAGTTAACTGATATTTATTCTAATCACTAAAAAAAGTTGGAATAAATATCATTAAACAAGGTTTGGTCATTCCAAGGTAATATCTAAAGAAAAAAATGTAAATTAAGATATATTGTGTGATTTTAGGCCACCGTGTTTTACAGGCTTCAATAAGAATCAAGGGACAAAAAAAACTGACCTATGATTTTCAGCTTTTAAAATACTGCAACCTTGTTAATTTTTACCCTGCACACATCACCTTGGTATCATCTGAAAGTTCTTTCAATGATCCTTTACACGAAATTGTTTGTTCCCACATCATACTTGACATACTTCATTTAACTAACATACTTACTTTTAGCAGTTTTGAAGCTATAATTTTGAAACCTTAGTATACTTTGATCTCATTACTCTGCCTATTACACTGCAATGAGATTTATTTCTAAAGAAACAAGCTCTACTGATGAAGAGAGTTAGGTTCAAGCTAAGGATAAAACTATCACCACTTATAATGGTTACCTTGGAAATATTACCAAAGGTCACATGTGTTAATCCTGACTTTTTTTTTTTTAAATGTCCATTAATCACAGCCTCTTAGATGCTTAGAACTGTGATTTCTTATGTGATTATTCTTATGTGATTTCCAATGTGCACGAAGTGTGAAATATAGCTTTATTTGGACCTAACAATTAGACAAGGAAGCCTTTTTAAAGAAGTATTTGTTCACACTAAAAGCAGAAGCTCTGTCCCTAGCAGCCTCACAGATAATGCAAAGTAGCTGCGACTAACATCTATGATTTCTTGGATTACAAGCACTGCAGCCAAGGTTCTGGTTATACTCAATAAGCAGAGCTAAAATGATATAAGGCTTTTTGCTTGAAGCAAATGGACTGTACAGCAGATGAACTACCACAGAACTTACTGTAAGTCCTCCAAATAAATAAACATAAATATAAGCTACCGCCCTCCAAACTTTAAAAAAAATAAATAAATTAAAAAAAATAAATAAATAAAAAATTAAAAAAAAAAAAAATCACATTTTGAAACCGATCAAAACAGCTTACAGTATCTTCTTCGCACTCCAAATGTTGGATGGATTGTATTCTAACTGAAGACTGAACTATTTAACAAATAGTTGTCTAATTTGTTAAAATATATGATATTACCACTTCTGCTGCTGGTACTACTAGTATTAATAATGTTGATAACATATGTATGGTTTAGCTCTTAGTGCTGCAACTTCAGTCAGAGATGATACATCTAACATATCTAAATACATTTGAACAACAACAAAAAAAATCCTTATATCATAAATGGCCGTGCAGAATTTGCGCAAAATGATCAAGATGCCTCGATTGTCACATCTCTGTTTCAATGGCTGTAAATAATATTATAATTTTTAAAAAGGGCCTAATAAGATTTCTTCAGACAAACATTGTGGAAATAGATACAATTTTACATAGTGTTTTTTTGTTTTTTTTTTTAAATAAAAGGACGCAGTCAAGAACCTCCCAGACTGAAAAAGGAAACATGGGGCTGACTATTAAAACTTTAGAACATATGCTTTAATGCAAAATTAAGTTAGAAAACCTGGGAGTGACATTTGGTATAATACAATTAACAAACATCACTAATCTGTGTAAATAGCAAGCAGGAACTACTACGCTGAGGAAAGCACCGCGGGGCGGCAGTTATAATCTGATCAAGTCTGAAGGAGTAATAACCAAAAGTCAACAGATTATTCATATTAAAAACAAGTAAACCCCTCAACTGTGAAGGAGCTTACCTGGAACACAGCAATCGGCACACAACTCAGTGTTTCGCAGGCGTTTAGACATCCTTAAATCTGCAGGAAATGCTTTCTAAAAGGTGCAGAGCATTAAACCCGTTACCATAACCATTGGTTACACTGAAAGGAAGACGCCTTCCGCGTTAGCTAGACTTAGCTAATAAATAAAAAACAAACAACGACCTAATACTTTAATTAGCTGCTGCTTGCCTTAGAGTTTGAGCATAACATTAGCTCTCAAGATTTAAAATCAGCTTCTCCCCTGCCATACAGCTGACGAGGCACCCACCTGCCTCGCTAACTAGCCTGCGCCCATCTGAGAGTTTACCCCTCAGTTTCTGCTAGACAGCAGAAGGAGCAGCTGCGACTGTGACCTACTAACAGGAGTTGCTATGCCCCGAGTCTGGACTGTCAGGAAGCAAAACTCAGACAACTATAACAGCGACGCCCCAGGGTAATACTCCGATTTATACCAAATTTGTTATAATTTATTCGATTTTTAGACCTAAATCTAGGAAAAAGCTACATACAACACAACATGTTTGATGCCACACAACCTGATAGGCAACACTCAGGAAGAGTTAACATGATTTTATATACCTCTGCACAGGAGGTGAGTTTGATCTATGCACCTTTTTACAAGCTCCAACAGGGGTCACAATTGTTCCAATACAATATAGTATGCTATTTACGTACATTGACAGTCATCTTTGAACTTAACACCACCACATATAACCAAAAACGATAAAATGTGGTGTATTATTTATATGATTCACCCTAGTCTCAAAAGATGAAAGAGCAGGACCATTGGGCAAACACCAAAGAAGATAATTTGACTTTTCGTTAGAGAGAAGCATGAAGTGACATTTCTAGATAGTTGATCAAGCAAATGCCAACATGCATGTGTGTCACACTTAAGGGTTTCAGAACATTGTGAAAAAATCCAAACCTAGGTGGCCCTGTGTGGAAAAAGTTGTTGTCTCTCCTCCCACCTGAGTTCACTGTCTCCAGCTGCACCCAGGCCTGGTTACTGACACACCTGTTCTCAGTCAAAACACCACTTAAATACAACCTGCCTAACAAAGTGAAGTTCACCAAATAACCTCAAAAGCTCATGCTGAGATCAAAAGAAATTCAGGAACAAACGAGAAACAAGGTAATTGAGGTCTATTAGTCTGGAAATGGTTACAAAACCATTTCTAAAGCTTTGGGACTCCAGCAAACCACAGTAAAAGCAGTAAAAGTAAATCCACAAATGGTGAAAACATGGAACAGTGGTGAACCTTCCCAGGAGCAAACACTTTTTCAAACCACTGTAATTAGTGGTTGTTCTTGAATGTCACCCTGGGTGTGCTACTCCTTTTGATATCCCCATCCCTCTTAAATGCCTGTTTAAAAAAAAATAAAATAAAATAAATAAATAAATAAATAAAATAAAAAATAAACGTTTTACTCTGAAATTTTTCATAAACATTAACATATTTGTACTTTTAATGCTCAATGTCATTTTGATTGCCACAACTATACAGGTCATTTTCAGAAACAGAATCAAAATCAGCTTTATTCACCAAGTTTGTACACACAAACAAAGAATTTGACTTTGATTCTGCTTTGCTCTCTATAAAGACATTTAAAATATATTTAAAAGGAAACTAAAAAAGAAGTTTTTTTGTTTCTCGTTGTTCATCAGAGAGATCGCCTGGGGGAAGAAGCTGTCTGTGTGGCTGCGTTTTTTTTGTTGTTTTGTTTTGTTTTTTGTTTTGTTTTTTGAAAATTTTTTTTGAAAATAGCACTCTGTATCACCTACCTAGAGGTAAAAGTCAAAAGTTTGTGTAGCATCTGGAGAGATGTTAGCTGCCCTTTTTCTAACCCTAGACTCGTACAAGTCCTGGATGGAGAGAAGGTAAGCCCTGATGATTCTCTCTGCAGACCTGATTGTTTTCCTATGAGATCCACTAGCATAATCACTTTGTCTCTTGTCACAGTCATTTTTTTGTTTGTTTGTTTGTTTTCTTCTTCTGCTACTTGTTTATTTATTTATTCACTTATGGGATTTTTGTTGCTTTGTATGTTTTTAGCATGCTATTTTATAAAAATCTGCATTATATTTTATATGTTTCTGTAACTTTGCTGGTGTAGTTTGGGCATATTCTTTTAGCTAAATTTGCTAAAATCTTGTCTACTTGGTATATACAAGCACAGTCCAAGAAACAACTTTTACACACGTTATATGTGTGTGACAAATCATAAAATAAGGTCTGGGCAGTCAAAGTATTTCAGATTTGGGGCTAGAGATCTCAAATGCAGTCAAGATTCCAAAAAACCACCAACAAAGCCATTTAATTTTGCACCAAATCATGAGCTATGAAACAGATACATACTTCAGCATCATCAGCCAGCTATGATATTCTTGCACGGCTTCCACCACACCCATTCCCATTGACTTGACATGTAAATAGGCTAGAATGCTGTTTTTTGACACAACTGACACACAATTTCTTCCCATGCCTAGTGGCGTCTCCTCAGCCCATGGAGCCCTAAACAGAAAGCAACATAAACTGTTTCCTATATCCTATATCAAAAACCACCACTCCACATAATTAAGTGATAAAGAGACAAAATAACAAAACGCAACAAGAAGTTAGAAAGAAACACAATATGAACAGATGCAAAATTTTAAAAAAAAAAAAGCATATGCTGCAAAACAACAGTAGAGAGATTCTAGTAGATAGATCTATCGATCTATCTATTTTTGGGTGTGGGGGAACTGAGGTAATATAGATTACTCACCCTTTTTTCCTTTTTCCACTGTCCAAAGTGCTTTCTATAATATGGAGGGTCAGATTTACTCAGGGTGCTGTCAGATCAATAAAAAACTTGGGGTAGTGACACCCATACTGGAGAAGTGGCTCCAACAAAAGAGAGCACAGTCCTAGGAACAGCTCAGATACTGCGAAGAACCCTCAAACTTCCAGGCCTCTGGCAGAAGACCCGAGCTTGAGATGAAGAGCCACACACCTATATTTACCCTACATACAGAATTATATTTAAATAATAGATATTGTAAATATCTGTATTTATATGTTGAAAATGAGCTAAACTGGGCTGAGAACGGCGGGAAGCAGAGTCTGGAAGGTTATCATTAACCTGTTTTAAGGCACATGTTGTGATTGCTTATCAACAGCCAAACCTGAACTCCACAGTTTCACTTTTCCAACCTCCCTCCCCCGAATTGTCAGCGTTCTGACGACACCGAAACGTCAGAGGGAAAATTAAAAATTAATTTATAGCATGCAAACACAAACAGAGTACATCGTCAAAAAATTTATTGTAAAATTCAAATATATGCAATAATTGTCTAATATTTAAATATACAGTTTGAAGGGAAAATAGTTTATTTACGGATCAATTTTGGAAGTCTTTGTTTAGCTCCCCCTTGTTGACATGTAAAATGGTTTAGTCCAGCCTGGAACTGTCTATTATTTTCGGTAAATAAGACGCTTGCGGCTGATTAATCCGTTTCTGTGTTTGAACGACGTAAGCAACATATTTTCAGACAAACAAATTAACTACCATTTTAAAGTCAGCTATTACGAAATTTGATTCGGATGATATAATTTAGCTCTGTGAGTGTTTTCCTGTGCATGACACCCCTGTTGCTGTTGCTAGGTGCTGCTCCTGGCACTTCCTTGTTCAAAAGTTTTATTTAGAGGAAGGCTTGGGGGCAGAAGTTGGTCACTGGACTGGGAGTTATTCCTGCTGTCAGCGGTAAAAGCGATGGCGTTATGGCGCATATTTCGCTGTAGTTAGCGTGTAGCCGCCGCCGCTTCGTTAGTAGATGAAATACTCAGAGGCTGTCAACAGTGAAAGGCTCCAGAAAGTGGAAGATGTCCACGGCTAGCATTAGCGAAGACATTCGAGGGAAGTTTCCTCTTCATTCCGCAGTTTGGGAGAACGACTACAGGAAACTGGAACAGCAAATACGATTACAGCAGGTTTGTAGAAACATCAAGTTAGCCGCTAAGACCACTAAATGAAAACAGAAGCTAGTTTATCGATGTTTGTAGCCTGTTAAAGTAGGCCAGAGGTGTTGACAGATGCTCTGTTGTCACACAGGAAAGTTACCTGATGTCTGATCAGCTCCCTCACAACATTACTTACTTAGAAAAACAGGAAGGAACAACAGGTGCATCTTTGATTTGCTATGACTGAAAAGTTAATATATTTCTGAAACGTAATTCAAAAGTGAAAGTTGCATAGTATATAGATTGATTGCACATATAGGAATATATTTTTGTTCATTTGGAAACTTAAAATTTTGTCTCATAATTTAAAATATATTTTGAATACAGTAATGCTATGCTATGTTATGGCCTGCAAAAAAACATGGGAAGAATGCTAACTTTATTGTCCAGCTGTCATTGCTAAGGATGCTGGGCTCAGAGTGCTGTATCTGAGCATTTTTTTTTTTTTTTTTTTTTTTTTGGAAAGTTATGTGGAAGGAAAAACTCTTTAAAATCCATAAAGTATTAATAACTGCAATCTTGGGAGGATGTTGAAGCAAGGCCCATTCGATGTGCTATGTGCAGCTACAGTCAAGCTACAAGAGCCTCCACAGACTTGTATTCAGAACATGGACCACAACTGTTGCATTTCTTATACTAACCTTTTCAGGGCTACCAGGGCTAAAGAGAAAAATGACTGCACTGTTGCTCGGTGGTCCAAAGTTCTCTTTTCAGATGAAAGTAAATTTTGCATTTTACATGTAACGCAAGGAAAAGTGGAGAGTTACACAAGCCAATTTGCTTGGGGGTCCATGTCATCTGCTGGTGTTGTTGGTCCAGTATGTTTTATCAAGTTGAAATGCAGTTGCCTGCCATGAAATTTTAGAGCACTTTTATACTTCCCTCTCGTGACAAGCTTTAAGGAAATTCAGATTACATTTTTCCAGCTGAACTTCGCACCTACCCACACTGCCAAAAGTACCACTACCTGCTTTATTGGCCATGGACTCACTGTTTTGGATTGGTCTGACCTAAAACCCATACAGAATTTCTTCAGTATTGTCAAGAGGAAGATGAAAAATATCACACTATGTGAAATAATTCTGCATATTATATGGGTCTTTGCTTTTTGAATTGAATTACTGAAATTAACTTTTCAGTGATATTTACTGAGATTCACCATATTGTAGTCTTTGGTTAAACTGATAGCATATAGCTAATCAGGGAAAACTGTCAGCTTTATCTCATCATTGTAACATCCTTAAATGCAAGGAGATTCAAAGAAAATATGTTTTGTTACTAATCAAACAAACCAAGAGCCTGTAAAGAGAAGACCTTGTTGGTCTAAAAAGTCCATTGATTTGAGATTATCTGTTTCTTTTGATTTTGTACAATTTGTACTTGTAGGAATTAATGAATTAATTAAAGAAAATAAGTTTAATCCAGAAGTGATATAATCATTTGTTACACTCACATAACTGTTTAATTAAAGCATTATTATTTTGGTGTTACCTTTTTTTAAATTTACAAATAAATTAGGGACATTACATAGAAAAGATGACAAAAATAGTTTTACAAGATATGAAAAAGAAAGAATTACAAATAAAAATGTCTTAGTTTCTGTGACTATGAGTCAATTTAAGAGCGACTTTTTGCAGAGGGACTTTGGCACTAAGAATCAATGGCTGCACGTCGATTATGGAGTGACTCATAAAACCTGTTTCTTGTGTGGTAGTGCAGGTCTCTATAATTGTCAGCCAATACCAAACTCAGTGTGTACAGCTGCGGAGGGATGTTATTCAGTTAAATGCGGCCTGTTGTGGTTACCTATACTGTATGACATAATTGCTGCACTTATAGTGTTTACTCTATGTTGTTGTTTTTGTTTCTCAGAATGACATCGAGGCTGTTGACCCCAGGGGTCGGACACCTTTGCACCTGGCTGTGTCACTTGGACACCTGGAGTTAGTGAGAGTCCTTCTGAGACATGGTGCTTCAGTGACTAAAGAAAATGCCAAGAATTGGACAGGTTAGCCTGCTACATATCAGCTAAGAAATGCAATGAAACACTGTGTCTTTCATCTTATCTTAAATGTGGTCTTTTCACATCAGTTTCTTGGTTATTTTATCTCCTGAATCCCCCGCTCATCTGTTGGTAATGGATTTTCTTGTAGATGCTTAACATCCTCCCCCAGTTACAGTAAAACAGCCACCCTCACCATTACTGAGGTTTTCTAATGGATAATTGCAATACCAGTGGGGCTGATGCTGATACTTTAATAGGCATTGTGGTTTCCATGCACTTCTGTGTGTTTGTGCAGTGCTGCAGGAAGCTGTCAGCACTGGAGATCCAGAGATGGTTCAGTTAGTGCTTCAGCGTAGAGACTACCTCAAAGCCTCCACTGCTCTGGGAGGAGTGCCTGAGCTGCTGTTGAAGATCAAGGAGGTTTTTCTTCATTTTTTTTTTTTTTTTTTTTTTTTTAACAGAATGTTTCTAAGACTGGAAAGATTTTAGGTAAAGAATAAAAAATGACCTTGCTTTTATTTCTCCCCAGTCTCCAGACTTCTACATGGAAATGAAATGGGAATTCACCAGCTGGAGTAAGTTGGGGAGGGGGTTGTGTGTGTGCCCTTATTCATTATAAGGGCACAGCCAAATTTTTCTGAATGCTCAAGCAGCCAGAGCTCTTTACCGAAAGGTTTCATCAGGTTATACAGGCAAAACAACATACCTGCTTCTGCTGTTTCTGTTTAGCTAAGAGTCACATTCTGTCCACTGTTCATGTCGTTGCTTCACAGTCCCTCTTCTGTCCCGGATTTGTCCAAACGATGTTTGTTGCATTTGGAAAAGTGGTGCCAGCCTTCGAGTGGACGCCACCCTTCTGGGCTTCGACAACATGACCTGGATCAGAGGCCGTAGGAGTTACATCTTCAAAGGAGATGGTGTGTGTTTGTTTAAACTCCGGCATATAAAAATGTTTCCTGAGGGGTTTTTTTTTTTTTTTTTTTTTTTTTTTTTTTTCAAGAAGTGTAAAAACATCTGTTTTTTGACAGATTCCCATGCCGAGTTAATGGAGGTGAACCACGACGATGGCGTCGTCGACACCGAACGCTTCAACATATCCCAAGAAATGGAAGAAGTTACGTTGGAGTCGATGCAGCCAGCTGAACAGGAAGTTGCCAAAAGGCTGACAACACCTATTGTCAACACCTACTTGGACACAAAGGATATTGCTTTTGAAAGGCAAGGAGGTTTTTTTCTGGTTACAGTCACTCACAACACAAATAGATCTAATGTTCTTTAATTAGTATTATTGTCATCTAATGTGTCTCTAATTAGAGCTGTTTTAGCAAGATAAGTGCTGATCTCATGGTAGCAATTTCTAGTATTTCTGTAGCATTTACTTGTCGCATCTGTGTATAAACTGACTTGAATAAGTGGATGTACTAACTTCTTATCTTATCATGGGAGCTCAGTTCAGTCTTGCCAAACAAACCCACCCAAAGAAGTCTCGCTAAAGTATTCATACTCTTTAAACTTTTCTAGGTTTTGTCATAGTATAACCATGAACATCAGTGTATCTTCTTTTGGATTTTACGTGATAGTCCGACACAATGTAGAGCATAATTGTGAAGAGGAAGCATAATGATACATGGTTTTCAATTTTTATTTTTGAAAACAAATCTGAAAAAATTGGTGTGCATTTGTATTTAACACTCCAAACCAAAAGACTGTTATTTTTGCCAGTTCTTTGGAAAACAGCTCAAGCTCAGCCAGATTGGATGGAGAGCATCTTTAAACATGACCTGTCAATTCAATTTGGCTCTGAACTTTGACTGGGCTGTTGTAACATGTGAATAAGGTTTGAGCTAAACCATTCGATTGTCGCTCCGACTGTAGCTAAGGGGTTTTGAAAACACTCTATTTTTAATTGTGCAGTATTTTGTGTTGGTCTATCACATAAAATACAGAAAAAAAATAAGTAGTTGTAATGTTAAAAAATGCAGAAAACAGCTAAGGGGTTAGAAATACTTTTGCAAGGTACCACATTTTTTCCACATTGTAAAGAGTCGTTCTAAGATGACAAAAATACTTTTTTTCCCTGATGTTGCCTTGTTTTCTCAAATAGGTGTTTTTTTCCCCAACAGATGCAAATCTGGGATTTTGGGCTGGAGAACTGACAAAACAGATGTGGTCAATGGATTTGAAGCGAAGGTTTGAAAAAGTTATACTGCTACTATTTAAATAAAACAAACTCCATTTCCACTAACACCTGTGCAGCTGATCATTCAGTTCATGGTTTATTTTCCTTCAGGTTTTTAGTGTGAACAATGTAAATGTGGTTATCAGGACGAGGACGGAGCATTTAACAGATGAGGAGAAAGCCAGGATTAAAAGTAGGGGGAGAACATTTCTATTATAGGATTTTGGTTTCTCCAGACTTATAAATTCACATGTAGCTTTTCTATTCAAAGGTGAAAGGAATGTTTTAGAGTCTTTGCTGGGGTCTGTGGAGCAGCACATAAGTGCACAAGGGGTAAGATGTGCATTTCAGTATCGATTAAAGGTCAAACCATTTGTTTCGCCCACAGTTAATGGCTCATTTTTGACGGTTGCTTCAATTTGCAGAACTCAACTCTGGAGTATGCCACAGCCACAAACCCCACTGCGATCACTCCAGAGGAATATTTCAATCCTGACTTCGACCTGGGTAACAGAGACATCGGCCGTCCCATTGAGCTGACTATTCGAACACAAAAGTAATATAGAGTTTCTGTTTCAGTTTTTTTGTGCTGTCTTCATCAGCCAGGTGGCATAGTCGATGAATGCCTTCTATTACGTTCATTCAAATAGGTTCAAAGGAACACTGTGGATGAGTGAGGAGCATCCTCTGTCCCTGGTGGAGCAGGTGACCCCCATCATTGACCTCATGGCTCGAACCAGTTCCCACTTTGCACGATTAAGAGACTTTGTAACCCTTAAGTTTCCCCCCGGATTTCCGGTTAAAATAGGTACAAGTCAATGCCTGTGATTTTAAATACACACACACACACACACACACACACACACACCCCAACACACACACATATATATATATATATATATATATATATATATATATATATATATATATATATATATATATATATATATATAAATTAGCATTTTAAAGAAACATGTTTTTTTTTCTCAGAGATTCCCCTGTTTCATGTGCTGAATGCCAGAATTACATTTGGTAATGTGAACAAATGTCGCACTGAAGAGGAGGCAGCAGCCACGCCAACATCCTCAGAAGAAAATGAAGTAGCAACAGGTAGCGATGCTTCCAGAACATTTGCTGTCTTGAAAAACAAACACCACATGTCTAATTCCTGAGCATCTTGTTCTCCTTTCGGTTCTGCCCTCCTCCCACAGCCACAACTCCATTTCAGGTATGTCCCTCAGTGTTCGAGGTACCTCAGAATTATCACCGCAGAGGGGGCAGCCGCCACGCGCCGATGTCCAACAATGACGACGAGCTTCTGCAGTATGCCATCCACCAGAGCCTCCTTGACTCACAAAGAGGCTCAGCCGAGGTCAGAACACTCCTATTTTCTACTTGAAGCGAACAGTAGTGCATCAGATTTTCCACTGCTTATTTTCTAATGTTCTACATTCTCCTTTCCAAATACCCCTCTTATGTCTGTGTTTATAGGAGGAGAGCTGTTGTGTTGCTAATGGAGAATTTCCACATGCAATTACAGGCAGCCAGAGCGATAGGTAGGTCCAGCCTTTTAGCTTCATACATTGTCTTGCAAAAGCATGCATGCATTTCTCAAATAAAAATTTGAAAAGTGTGGCACACATTTGTATTTAGCCCCCTTTATTCTTGTGCTCTGATAAATAAAATCCAGTGCAAACAATTACTCTTCAAGTCCATGTGTGTCATTTATTCTCAGCTGGTCTGTGAAGGCAATAGAAGTTTGTTAGGGAGCGATAATGAACAAAAAGTGTCATGAAGGCCAAAGTACACAGCTGACAGGTCAGGGAGAAAGCTGCGGAGCAGTTTAAAGCTGGGTTTAAAAACAATATCCTAGATTCTGTACATCTCACAGAGTTCTGTTCATTCCATCATCTGAGAATGGTAGAAAATGGCCCATTTGTATGTCTCGGTAAAAGCAACAGTTCAGGGATGGATCTCACCTCATTTCTTTCAATGTCTTTCCAGAAGTATCCCAGAAGGGTTGCTGGTGGATTTTGGAGACGTCAGCCCCACTAGCTCTCCCTCCTCTTCCAACCACGACTCAGACCTCCGCCTGGCCATGGAGCTCTCTGCTCGAGCTCAAGAAGAGGAGGAGAAGATCAGGAAGCAGGAGGAGGAGGAGCTGGAGCGGATATTGCAGCTGTCGCTCACTGAGAAGTGAAAAGGAGGACGAGGGAATTTTAAAACAACGTTCCTGGAACCAGAAGCAACCACCACACCTCAGTTTTTTCCTTCCTAACCTCTCTAAAACCACCTATGCAACCACAGATTTTCATTTTTACTGTAACAGACTTGGACCCATACAGGCAATAAAAACTCTCCATTATTTTCCAAAGCATATTTTTGATAAATACGTACTTTTTCCTATATTCCTGTGTGGACATCTGCTCACTTCCTACTTAATTTGGACTGTTGAGGCCATTCAGAGTTATTTTTGTTTTATTTTTTCAGATTCAGACTTGCAGCAGCTTTCACATGTATTAATACTTATTGTTTGGCCTGGTCTAAATTAAAGTAAGTGAGGTTCTTGAGGTAGCTTCAAATGGTTTTTGACGCTCAGATGTCACACTTTTTTTTTCATTTTTCTCAATGTAACATGATTTTTTTTTTTTTTTTTTTTTTTTTTTTTTTTTTTTTTTTTTTTTTTTTTTTTTTTTTTTTTTTTTTTTTTTTTTAGAAAGTGTAACACATCAACTTGTTTTGAGCACTGCAGACTTTAAGCAGCAAGTTTGAGTATTATTGCAAAGTCTTCCTACAGAGTCACTACTCAAAAAACAAATCTTTGGCTCATTGAATAAGAAAAATCTCAGGGTTCCAACTTTCTAGATATTTTTTCCAACAACTTGGATTTATTTATAAGTTTCAAAGTTATTTTATCCTGGTAAATGTTTATGATGCAAAATGGTACTGCTCATGCATATCACACTGTGCTAAAACTTAAAAATGGAATGGTGGGTTCAAGAAGCCATTTATGAATGCATTTTGATTTACGCTGTGAATGTATAGGTCTGCAGACGGTTGAACAAAAGCACGTTTCCATGGGAGATGTTTTTAAAGTCGCTGCATGGTGACAAGTCTGTGCTGCAGCCAGGCTAGACTTGGCTTGAGGTAGTAAAGTACTTATTTTTGTAACCTGTCACTCAGCAGCTTCACCTCCCTTCAGAAATGCAATAACAGAGACCGGTCTCATCTGTGAGTCGTCACAGAAACCAATGTAGCAGAGTTTACCTTCTCCAGCCATGAACAACTGGAGACGTCACAGACTCCAGCATGATTAATAGTAGTAGCTTCTGCATGTGCCAAGGATTGCTTTGCTCTGAAAATGAGGGGTCGAGGTGTGGTGGAAAGTTCATGGAGTGCCACTAAGACAAAAAAATTCTGTTAATGTTTTTTTTCTTTAATGTTTTTTTTTTTTTTACTTAACAGATCAGATGAAAATGCTTCATTTGTACCAGAGTGATGCAGAGTAACATGAATTAACCACTATAGTTGATTTCACTGACAGCCAACTGCTTTTTAAAGGTCCCCATTGTTGCTATGGCTCCATTAGGAGCTTCAACTCAACAACTAACTGTAATGGATCAAGTTGCCAAACTGGTGAAGAGTCAACTTTGTGAAGGCTAGCTAACATTAATGTAATGCAGATCTTTGCTATGCAGCATTTGAGCAAAGATGTTTTCTTTAAAAAAAAAAAGTAAAATTTTTGAAAATGTGTGAAAATGTTCTAAAATAAAAGCACTTTATTTCCATAAAGACTAAACATGTTCTTTCTTTTCTAAGTTAGCAACTTTAAAAATAAGCCATGATAAAGCATGACAATGTTGATCTTATCAGGAAAAAAGGGTTGTTTTTTTTTTTTTTGTTTCAATTCAGTTTATTTATATAGCACAAATTCACAACAAATGTCTCGAGGCACTTTACAAAAAAAATAAATTCCATCAACATACATTCCAATTGATCCTACTTATTAAACAGTACAGTAAGCTCAATTAATTATTCAAAGTAGTTTAAAAAGTGTCTAAGGAAACCGAGCAGATTGCATCGAGTCATTGACTTGCAGCATTCACTCCTCCTGGCCTAACATGTAGAGACTGTATGATGTGTCGTTGACAGCAATCCCTCATACTGAGCATGCATGTAGTGACAGTGGAGAAGAAAAACTTCCCTTTAACAGGAAGAAACCTCCAGCAGAATCTGGCTCAGTACAAGCAGCCATCTGCCGCGACCGATTGGGGGTTTGAGAATACAGAGCAGAATGCAGAAGAAAAACAGATGTACTACTGATGTAGGATTATTTTTGATTTTCATGAAAGTGAATAGTTAATTGCAGGAGATGGAGAATGATTAGTTGATGGCAGAATTATCTCAGATGAAGCCCTCCTCCAGGAAGGCATCACAGCCAAACAGAAGACCAGACCAGCTGTAGCTTCTATGGAGAGAAAAATAGCTGAGAGAAAACACAATATTAACAAACAGCAAATAATGCAAATTGAA
The DNA here is from genome assembly GCA_014839685.1 of Anableps anableps. NCBI lineage: Eukaryota > Metazoa > Chordata > Actinopteri > Cyprinodontiformes > Anablepidae > Anableps > Anableps anableps. Next base: position 20,976,796 of record CM026066.1, read on the forward strand.
ATAACAGTAAATAATGCAAATTGAAGAGTAGTAGAAGAAGAAAGTGAGAAAAAGTGGTCAGTTTGTCCTCCAGTAGCCTGGGCCTATGGCAGCATAGCTACAGAAATAGCTCTGGATAACCGAAGCCAGTTTAAGTATAAGCTTTATCAAAAAGGAAACTTTTAAGCCTAGTCTTAAAAGCAGACAGGGTGTCTGCCTCATGGACTAAAACTGGGAGCTGGTTCCACAGGAGAGGAGCCTGATATCTAAAGGATCTGCCTCCCATTCTACTTTTTAAAATTCTAGGAACCACCAGTAAACCTGCAGTCTGAGAGCAAAGTGCTCTATTAGGAACATGTGGAGCAATCAGATCTCTGATATATGATAAAGCTGATTATGAAGGGCTTTATATGTGAGAAGAATAATCTTAAATTATATTCTGGATTTAAATGGGAGCCAATTCATCAGGATTTATGGATAGATACAGCTGAGTATCATCAGCATAACAGTGGAAATTTATCCCATGCTGTCTGATGATTTTTCCAATTGTAAGCATATATAGAGTAAAAAGAATTGGTCCAAGCACAGAGCCCTGTGGTACTCCACAAGTAACCCTAGAGTGAGATTTATCATTCACATGAACAAACTGGAATCTGTCTGATAGATAAGATTTAAACCAAGCTAATACTGTTCCTTTGATACCTACAACATGTTAAAGCCTTCCTAAGAGAATATTGTGGTCTACTGTATCAAAAGCAGCACTGAGATCAAGCAAAACCAGAACAGACACAAGTCTGGGCAATGACTCTGTGCAAGTTTGGCAATTGTACTAAAAAGAAACTTAGGATTATTCCTATTCTCCTCTATCAATGATGAAAAATACAATGTTCTAGCTTGATGAAAGGTCCCCCTGTACACCAGTAGACTATTTTTCCAAGTTAAGTAGGACTCCTCGAGATGTGTGGAGTGCCATTTCTCTCAAATTTTCTCGTGTTCTGCTTCAAAGTATGCAGCTCTGAATTAAACCAAGGGGCCAGCCTCCTATGGATAACTACCTTCTTTTTTTAAGGGTCTACATTGTCTAATGCCACACGCAATGAGGAAGTAACTCTATGAACAAGAATATCAATTTGAGAAGGGCTGGAGACTAAACTGCTGCCTTCTGCTGTGTTCATCTGAGATTCTGAGGAAATTAAACATGGAACAGATTCTTTAAATGTTTCACAGCATTGTCTGATAAAGCTCTTCTATAATGATTTTTCTCTCAGGTTTGGAATACTCAGTTAAAATACAGTCAAAGGTTATAAAAAAAAATGGTCAGACAGCACAGGGATATGGGGAATTGCCATATGTCAGCACAAGGTCTAAAGTATGATGACATGAGTGGGTAGGACAGTGAATTCTTTGAATAAAGCCAATTGAGTCCAAGATAGCTTTAAAGGTTACAATTAGGCTATCACCAATGTCAACATGAATGTTAAAATCTCCCACTATAATAATCTTATCAGTATTTGTTTCTTGTTTCTTTTTTGTGTTTTTCTCAATCAGGCTCTTTTTCTTTAGAACTAACATCTTTAGTCTAAACCTGCTCAGTAGTGTGAGGTACTACAGATTACAAAATTTTGCAGTTTTGATGTGACAGACCAAGACAAAGTGGTACAGCAACTGTGAAGAAAGGTTTGTAAGTTTTTACAAATATTTGAATAGTGTGACATGGATTTGTATCCAGTACCCTTTGTTCTTACATCCAAAATTAAAATCCAGTGCAACTAAGTGCCCTCAGAAGTCACGTAAGAACATTGATCAGAGATGCAGCCAACTGACCTATGATATCTCTGGAGGAGCAGCAGACATCCACAGCTCAAGTTAAATAATCTGTTATCTGGATAACTAATAATCATGTCCATAGATCTGGGCTTTATGGGAGAAAGAACTGAACCTTTAAGCCAACGTGAAATGCTATGTGTGGTGGAAAACTAACAATGTCCATCGTCCTGAAAACGCCATCTTCAAGGTAAAACATGGTGATAGAAGCATCATGCTGTGAGGGATGCTAGAGGGGGCAAACATCTTAAGACAGAGGTGGAGGTTCATCGTTCAGCATAACCCTAAACATACATCTAGAACTACGATGGAATGATTTAGATCAATGCCTAAACAGTTATAATAAAGCCCATAAAAGTCCAGTCCTGAATGCAATTGGGAACCTAACAAAAATCGATGTTCACAGACACGCTCTATCTTTAAAAGGTGAAACTGCAGAAAGTTCAGTCTGTAAGTGTACAAGACGTGCTGAGACATACCCCAAAATAGCTGCAGTCCATATTGATTTTACAAAGCTCATGGAGCTCATGGAGGCTGAATACAAAACATACCACAAAGAGCACCATCATTTTCTCTTTCATGTCACAGTTACACACTACTTTGTCTCATAAAATCCCAATAAAGCACACTGAAGTTTGTGGTCATGGAGTGTTACAATGGGAACAAGTTTCATACTTTTAAAAGCCACTTACAAATTACTGTAAATAGTTACAAAATTTATGAGAACGATATTTTTATTTTTTCCAATATTTATTTTCTCAGTTCACAGTCTCACAAGACTCAACAGAAAAGATGACTTTTACATTTTAATTGATAATTTAATTAATGAATACATTTCTACATGGTGCACCACATAGAACTGACTCACAAAACACAGCATTCAGTAATTTGCAGAAAACTCTTGGGTGTGTTGTGGCAAATCAAATATAAATAAAGTAATCTAACTATTAATTTCATGAAAGCCTTTTATTTCTCAGTATTTTAGGTATTTGTGTTTTCATTTTTCTTAGTGGGTGTTTTTGAGCCATGCTAAGTTGAGATGATCATATTTTATACTTTAGATAACTGGATAAGGAATAAATTCAAGAAACTCCAAATTTTTTCTATACTTACCCAGAATTGAAGAAAAGAAAAAAAATTACAATAAATAAATAAACGTACATTTTTTCAAACTTTTATTCATAAAATAAACTTTAGAGGAATGAAAGAAGGAGTTGGACAGCAGAAAATATAACCCCATGCATTCACAGCTGCTTATCAACCCAGTTGTCAAAATTCATTGGTCATAATATCCTTTAGAGTTGACATGACCTTTATTCTTATTAGTCCTATAGTCAAATATTATTTGGATCTAATTTCTTAAGTTTCAATGCCTTTTATAAGCAAATCAATGACAAAAGCCCATGTTATGTCATCAGTAAGAAAGGTAGGGCCAAGGTTTTGTGAAGTGATGGTTTAAAAATCACTAAAGGTTTTTGTCCTACCAGTTCCAACACCTTTTAATGAGACACCAGAGAAAGGCGGTACAGTGAGTTTTACTGGGCTGCATGGAGCATAGCATTCCCCCTCCTCCACATGTTGTTGTGCACTACCAGTCAGCTGGCAAGAAGAAAGCCCTCTACAGTTTTACCTTGTTTGTAAATATTTCCTGACTGTCAATGTGCATTTTTCAGAGTAGAACAGCAAAAAGGTAAATATTCTGTGCCACCATAATAATTATTTTTGCATAATAATGTTATTACAGCTATTATAACCAAAATGTTACATTACTTTTTATTGCAGTAGGAGACTTTCACAGAGGCCTATGGCTAGTTAGTATTTTTGAGAACTGACCACAATTTGCCAATAGGACTGAGATCTGGAGAGTTCTCTGGCCACAGGTCCAAAACTTCAACCTCATGATCTTTGAGCCACTTGGTTATTATTTCTGCCTTGTGGCATGGTACCCCATCATACTGGAAAATACACTGATTATCATCAAAGTGTGCCTGGATTGTTGGAAGGAGCTTCTCCTAGAGGACATTTTTGTACCACTCTTCATTCTTAGAGGCATCCTTTAGCAGAGCTGTAAGTGAGTGCACTCCCTTGGATGAAAACCAGCCACACACATGGATAGTATCAGGATCTGTTGCTGCTAGCACAATATACAGTCTTAGCCTCACATTGCATGTAAACACGCTCACACCCATCTGCTGCCAATGTTGAGCAAGCTCTGCACTGGTGGCAACACCACCCTGTGGTGTACCTTTAAGGAGGACACTGTCCTGACCCTTGCTTGATCATCTTTGACATCCTGAAGTTGTTGTTGTTGTTGGTTTTTTTTTTTTTTTTTTTTTTTTTTTTTTTTTTTTTTTTTTTTGCTGCAATTGAACCTGTCAGCTTGAACTTTTTGATAAATTGAAAAACTGTTCTTTCAGGCACAATATTCCTGGCAGCAGTTTCCTTGTATGTGGGCCTGTTTTGATGCAGAGTGATGATGGCTTCACGCTAACCATTGCTAAAACTTGCAGATACAGATATTAGCTGCATATGTTCTCCCCTTTTACATCAATCTGCAAATTAATGCGCCATTTTCAGGTGTTCAGCCGCTGCATATTTTACTTAAATATTTTACATGAGGCTTCCAGGTAGCCAGGTGTCGAAGCTGATTGTTGCCTGGTTGTGCTGCCATCTGCTGGTCCCTACTCGCAATGCAGCTCCTACCAGAAGATTGGCCTCATCGTTGATGTTTGTGTCCAGTTTCAGCGACGAGCCAGAGGTTTGTAGACACAGACAGCCATGATGATCATCAGCAGCAGCAGGACAGCGAGGACGCTCCCCAATGTTACTGTGAAGAAGCAAAACACACGCAGAGATCAGGAACATCATAACTATCCATAGGATGGCGCAATGATCAGTGTTAGAACAGGACTAAAGCATAAAAACCAAACCGAATTGGATAGTTCCAGTCAAAGTCCTCGTACTGGTTTCCAGTTAAACTCCAGGTCTCACCTAAGTTCTGCTTCTGCAGGACCACATAAGGCCTCTCAGTCAGGTTGGATTCGTCCTGAGCGCTGATTATGACACTAAAGCACAATATTACAGCCTGTGGGATGAGATGCAGCATCATGTTGTTCATGGATGGAGGAGGAGGAGGATGAGAGAAGTTTTGCTTCCGCTGCTTCAGGGTCCTAAAGCCACTAGAGTATTAAACTGGGAAGATTTGGATTACTCGCTCATCATTTTAGAAACCAGATTATATTTTTGCATATAATTCGCTTGTCTGTTACATCATGAGATGGTCTTAAGAAAACTATTTCAAAGTTTGATTTAATCTAATTAAAATGTTCAAGATGACAGTTATTCAATAATGATTTTTGTAACCCAAGCCCCCAGAAAGTTATTTTCTTTGGTAACCATAAAATATCGCACTTCTATTGTTTTCTGTGAGTTTATTCGTTCTTTTTCAACCGAAATAGTTAAACTGAATATTAATTCACTTCATAGTAATTTGAACCGTGGTTTAACAAAAAACTTTTTAACCCAAAAGCTTTTTTTCAATTTGTAGGCTGTTTATAGACCAGGTATTTATCCACTAGCACTGCATGACCAACATAAAACCTGGTATCATACGTTCATGGATTTAGACGTTGCTTTTCTAAATATAATTCATACATTCATCTTACCAAGCACTTTTCAAGAACTTTCCTGGAACAAGACAAGTAACTAAAATATTCCTGGAGGTTTCCCTAAGATTAATTGGTAGTTTCCAGGAAATGCTGGATACTTTCAGGAACCGGGCTGTATAGTAAAGTGGTTTTAACGGGGTACTATTTTAGAACTTACCACTTTCTTGGAGCTTTCAATAAAATTACTGGGCATTTTCAAGAAACCGGGCTGTATTGTGATCTGGCATAACTGGATATCCTGAAACTTAAAGGTTACTTTCTTGGGATTGACTGAGGTTCTCAGGAACTAAACTGTGTTATGAGGTGACCTATGAATGGGTTGTTTCCATAAGGTACCTGACATTTTCTGGAATATAACCTTCAAAATTTGAGAAAGTACTGGTAGGTTCCATGAAACTAACTTTTAGGTTCCAGAAAATTACCTGGTAAAATCTGGAAAGTAACCAGTAAGATCTGTGAGATTTTGAGTAAAAAACCTGGTAAAAGCCAGAAAACAGCCTCCAAGTTCAAAGAAAGTAAGCTGATGAGTTTTGGGAAAGTAACCAGTAAGTTCCAAGATAATACCATGTATAATTCACAAAGTAACCTCAAAGGCTTGCAGAAGTAAATTAAGTTCAATGAAAGTTTCAAGATAGTACCTGATAAGTTCTGCAAAGGTTGAATATAGGTGTATTGTCTATATATTTTGTAATCTTCAAGAGGTACAGCTACATTTGCAAAATTAACTGTATAATTCTTACTGTAAATTACTCAGAAAACCTTAATGAAAACTAAAAAAAATCCTACAAATATAAGCACATAAAAGAAGAAACAGGATAATTTTGAGTTTTACTAATGACAACTTTACAATGACAAAAATAAAACCATAGAAATACCCTGTGACATCCTTTACTTTCCATTGTCAAGATCAGATATAAAAAGACTTCCACACATTCAAACCTTCATAGATTACAGAAAAATCAGCTTTTGAGTTTGATGTTGGATATTAAGCTGCTCCTAAGCTTCAAATAATGTGGATTCACCTGCTCTAACTGATGGGGTAAAAACAGAGGAAGCTCTCCTAATTTGTCATCTCACATCTGTTAGTTTAATAACTACAAAACTCAAACCAACACAACAAAAATTTGATCACCCAACAAAATACATCAGTCTGAGTGATGAGTGAGTGGGCTACAGACCACTATTACAGCTCACCCATTATTTTATAACTCAATAACTACTCTAAGTAATATGGGTAGAATCAAAGGGTATACAGAGAGAAAGTAAAGTATAAAGAACGTAGGGTCTGTAAAGTGGATCTTTAAAAAGTACCGCTACAAATATTAAGCAACTATGTTGGAAATTTTCACTGTCAATTTACTCTTCAAGAGGTTTCTAAAAGTGTTTTGGGATCATTTTGGAGCAGTAGTTGGATTTTTTTTTCTCCACAAAGGCTTGAATAAATTTTTGAAGAACACGTTTACTTCTGTTTTGTCCAATAGGACTGATTAAAGACGAGTGGGGAAACTCCAAAACCTCCTCAAGATTTCAACACTCCCATCACCACGTTTTACTCTTGGTTTGACAGACATGAACTTTTCCAAGATGGATTCTCCAGGGAAACTTTATGTCCAGCCATTTGTCCATGTTTCCCTTTTTAGAGACCAGAGAAATTCTGTGAGACCACCATCACACGGCTCTTTAAAGTCTTTTCTTCAGCTGCGTCCAGTTAAATTGATTTGTCCCAAGAGAAGAAAGCTTCATATTCTGATCTTCTAATGAAATGCATCACATTTTTACCATAACCAAACTGAAACGATGAACATTGAAGCATTTTCTGAATTAAGGACTAGAAGTCATGACAAAACGATTAGAAACATTGCATAGCTGACAAAAAAAAAAAAAACTGTAAACAACACAGAAAAATACAAGACTGGCTAAAGCATTGATAAGGAGACCTTGTAACGATTCAAAATTCACAAGGTTGACCCTGTTTCTTCACAACTTCTGCAATCCGTTCTGGCATGCTAGATATAAACTTCTGAACCAAATCCCGGCTTAGGGTGAACCATTCTTGTCTTATTAGAGTCTGGAGCTGATCGCAGTTCGTTGGCTTCTGCTTGTCCACTCGCTTTTTGAGGAATGACCACAGGCTCACCATGGGATTGAGATCTGGAGAGTTTTGTGGCCACAGGTCCAAAACTTCAACCTCATGATCTTTGAGCCACTTGGTTATCACTTCTGCCTTGTGGTATGGTGCCCCATCGTGCTGGAAAATATATTTTCCATCATCAAATTGCTCATGGATTGTTGGAAGAAGCTGCTCCTGGAGGACAGTTTGATACCACTCTTCATTCATGGAGGTGTCCTTGGGCAGAACTGTAAGGGAGCCCACTCCCTTGGATGAGAAGCAGCCCCACACATGGACTATATCAGGATCCGTCGCTGCTGCTGGCACCATACAGGTCTCCTGGGGGGCCTCATCTTTTCTTCTTACCAATCCTTTTCCAGATGTTGCAAACAATCGGAAAGAGGACACATCAGAGAATATTACTTTGCACCAGTCCTCTGTAGTCCAGTCTATGTACTTTTGGCAGAATTCCAGTCTGGCCTGGGCATTTTCCTCTGACAGAAGTGGTTTCTTTGCAGCCCTTTTTCGTCTCCCTCCGCAAGCTGACGCGCCCACACCCACCTGCTGCAACTGTTGAGCAAGCTCTGCACTGGTGGGACTCTTCAGAAGAAGATCATCCTGGCTCTTGCTGGTTAGTTTTGGACGTTCAACGCAATGTAAAACCCGCTTTACTGTAGACAGAGACACTTGCATTCCAGCAGTTTCCAATTCCTGCCAGATCTGAACCTTGGTGGTTCCTGGGTTGTCTTTGAACATCTTAACCAGTTTCAGTTCATCTGAGTGGGAGAGTTTGGGCCTTCTCCCAGATCGTGGCAAAGTGCTGACACACCCAAATAAATCATACTTGCGTATAATCGATTGAACGGATGACTTGGGAATCTGTAGCTCTTTCGAAATGGCTCCGAGAGACTTTCCTGACTTGTGTAAATCTACAATTCTCCTTCTCACATCTTCACTGAGTTCCTTGGACTTCCCCATTGCTCTGAGTCCTACTTATTCTAAACGAGTGCTGTCAAAAGAATCCTTTTTAAGCTGGCAGAGGGAAACTGTATGTTTATAAAACCATTAAAACGACTGGAAACCTAGTTTATTTAGGCCAGGCTTCCAAGCAGCTGGCTGCGGCCCAGAGGTGCTGCCCTCAGCAGGCGTCTGGACACGTTGCAGGAGTGACTTTGCACCGGAAGAACCGCAAGCAGCTGGACCTGGTTATTAGTGCAAATGTTTGTGTCCAGTTTCAGCGACGAGCCAGAGGTCTGTAGACACAGACAGCCATGGTGATCATCTGCAGCAGCAGGACAGCGAGGACGCTCCCCGATGTTACTGTGAAGAAGCAAAACACACGCAGACATCAGCAACACGCTGAAACACTTCAGAGGAGCAATCACCGCTGCACAGGAGATCGGAACATGGCGATGTTACAGTAAAAACGGAACAAAAGAACAAAACCAAACAGCGGCCCGAATGGCCGAGTTCCAGACCGAGTCCTCACACTGGTTTTCACTTAAACACCAGTCTCACCTAAGTTCTGCTTCTGCAGGGCCGCAGAAGGGCTTTCGGTCAAGCTGGAGTCGTCCTGAGCGCCGATTGTCACACTAAAACATATTACAGGCTTTGGGATGAGATGCAGGATCATGTTACAGGATGGAGGAGGAGGAGGATGGGAAGCGTTTCTTCTTCCGCTTCATCAGGGTCCTAAAGCCGCTGGGTTACTGCGCTGAGCAGGGGCGCCACCAAGGGGAGGCCAGGAGGAAGTATCATACCAGCGAAAGCCATTTTCTATAATCTTTTAAAAAGAAAAGTGGTTAAAAGACTCGAGTAAATAAAATCTCTCAGCAGAAGGCCACCATCACGTAATTTATTTTAATCAGGGGGTACTAATTTGTCCAAATATGGATAAAAAAAATTGGAAACGTTTGCCAGAAATACTCACCATATACGATATTTGGGCAATCTTATGACGAAATGGTTTGCTTACAGCAGGAGTGTCCAAAGTGTGGCCCGCGGACCATTGTGGGACATTGACCGCCATTCAAAATGATGCAAACAAACTGACTAAGATGGACACCTTTAAAAACATTTTAAAGTGAGATTTTCTCTGAAAAATAAAATCTCCTTAGAATGGAAATTTTTAGGTATAATACAAAGTATCCATCTTTTACTAACCACACTCTCTGCTTTCATTTTAATTTGATAGTAAATAGGATCACAAACATCTAGGGAGTTTTGTTCACAAGCAGACTTGGCTGCACACATTCATTAAGCTTGGCCACAGCAAGCAGTTTTGCAGAGAACAAACTAAAAATGTTTACACACCACAAAAAAGAAAACAGATCCAAAAGAATATGTAGGAAACATGTGTTTCTAACAATAAGGCAAATGTGATACATTATGTTTCAGGTCTAAGATGATTTACAGATTCTTTTTCTCCAAAAAAAAAAAAAAAAAACTACTTTGCTCATCTCATTATAATAGTTTAGATTTGTATATTTGTTTATTGTTATGCAGGTATAAACTAATCTGAAAATTATTTTTGCTGTTTTGTGTGTATGTTCAAAAGGGGCCAACCCCAAATTGTAATTTTAAGTAACTGTTCTCCAAGATAAATACAATGACGCCTTTATTATCCTGAATCACATTTTTTTGCTTGTTATGACAGTCATCTAACCTTATGTGTGATACACCCGGATATATGAGTAAATAAAGTCAAAATACTTTTCCCAGTAAACAAGGTAAAGAACTAGATTCAGTTACCACAGTTTTTCTTATATATCACTCAATTTACATGCTTGAAAAAATGTAGGATGAACTGATTTTCTTTGACAGAAATATATATAACAAAAACAAAATATTCAATTTTAGTTGATGTATAAATTGATCAGACAGCTCAGACTTATTTAGCTAATGTGGAAATATGACAATTAGAAAGTATTGAGATTACCTGCAGCATCTTTCCTATTCCTTATTTGTGAAATGTCAAAGAGCAACGAAGAACAGACTGATGGGTCAAGCTACTTGGGTTAACATATTACATCATCTCTCTGCATGTCTGATGGATAGGTCTGTTGCTTTTTATCTTCTAACATAAAAGTCATAATTAACATTATGAAATGTCACTCACGGCGGACAGAGCTTCCTAAATAATGTCATTGCAAGAAGAAAGCATGTAATTAATACATAAAGTCATAGGTCTTCTCTTAATTGGATGTATGAAGACACTGACACATATTCTGTGAATTAGTATCTGTTTTGACTTGATTAACTAAGGATGTGCATCTGATTTGGTAATAAGGTAAATAGTAGAATGCCACAATAATTCTAAACTTATGTTGAGCATAAGAAAATATGTCAGTCATTTTTTAAATATGTTATTCCTGATTTACTGTACCTTCAAAAAGTAAATATATTATATTATATTTTGTCACATTACAACCACAAACTTCAGTGTATTTTATTTTATGTGATAGACCAGAACAAAATGGTGCATTTTTGCAAATTATAAGAAGAAGGATACATCTTTTCTATCTTTTTTTACAAATAAAAATTTAAAAGGTGTGCCCTGCATTTGCTTTTAGATCACTTTACTGTGATCCCCCTAAACAAAGTCAGTTCAATAAGTTATGATATTAGTTAATAAAGTCTACCTGTGTTTAATTTGATCACATTATAAATCCAGCCGTTCTGTGGAAACCTCAGAGGTTTGTTGGAGAACATTAGTGAACAAATGGCATCATGAAGACCAATGAACACAGCAGACAGGTCATGGAGAAAGTTGCTGAGAAGATTAAAGCAAGGTTAGGATGTTACTATAAGGATTATGGGACAACTGCAAACCTACCAAGAAATAACTGTCCACTGGCGGCCTGAACAAGGAGAGCATTAATCAGAAAAGCAGCAAAGAAGCCCATTGTAGTTCTGGAGGGGCTGCAGAGATCTACAGCTCAGGGAGGAGAATCTGTTGACAGGACAACTATTAGTCATGCATTCCACAAATCTGGCTTTTTGGCATAGTATGAAAGCCATCAATGAAACAAAGCCACCCAGTCTGTGCAGTCTGTCACAAACCATGCCAGAGACACAGCAAATGTGGGTGAGGGGACCACAGGTGAGACCATGGTTTAATTGTTGGCTTACATGCAAAACAGTGAAAACTGCCTATTATCCCAGAAGCACCATCTCCACTGTAAGACATGGTGGTAGCAGTATCATGCTGTGGGTATGCTTTTGTTCAGCATGGATGAAGAAGCTGTACAGAGCTGAAGGTAACATGGATGAAGCTAAAATACAATCTATCACATAAAATACAATGAAGTTAGTGTTTATTATTTGACACAATGTTACAAAAAAGGTTAAGGGGTGTGAATACTTTTGCAAAGCACTCTTACATGGGAATAACTATGAGGTTTGTTAACAGAGGAGAAAGTGAAATATTCAACAAGACTAAGCATATTAACAAGTTATTATTTTTAGAAAAAATAGCAGCTTGTAAAAAAGATTTTAAAAAAAACCATGCTCAATTTTCTGACCATCTAACAATTATGCATTACCTTGTGTTGGTTTATCAAATAAAATCTCACTGAAGTTTGTCATAATGTTCCAAAATATAGTAACGTTGTAAACTTTTGCAGTGCACTGTGGATCTGAAAACTTAAACAAATTCATGTGATCATCATCTTGATTACATGAATGCATGAATAATACCAGTTATAAAACCAAATATGCACCTTTTCACCCAAATGCCAAAGAATAAAAGAACATCTTTGAATATTTTGCGAGATTAATAACCAACCATCTTGATGGTTTACAACACATTTATTCTGATCTCGAAGTATTAGCACCAGTATTTTTCGTACACCCTGCAGCTGTCTGTATTAGTTTGAGAAGGCAGCACTGTATTTAGTAGTGTGTCTCTTTCATGTACCCATTGCGCTTGCGTGTTCTCTACTTCAATCGACACAAAAAGGCTTTAATCTGCTCCCTATCCTACAGCCAGCAGCAGCTCATATACCTGAACTCTAATCATGTTTAGACCTGTTGGTCTTGCAGTGATAGGCCCTGATGTGGATAGAATTTGGCTGAAAAGTTAAAATGTAAATGTAGAGATAATAGGATTTTAGTTGTTTGAAAGTCTGATAGAAATATTTAAAGTTTCATACTGCTCTGTTTCCTTGCTGTTTCTTAACCAGAATATCTTCTAAGCAGGTAAACTGACGTTATGGAGATTTAACAGGCTCTTTGCAGACTTGTAGCCACAAATATCTATCCTATTTACAACACAGAGAGCAAAATCGCGGTATGTATTTAAAAGAAACTCTAAAAGCTGGCCACAACAGTACAACAGAAGAGTTTTGTTTGTGTATGGTAATCTGAAATCTTACATGAATAAAAGGAACCACACAGACGAAACCTGGTGTTATAATCACTTTATACACATTTTGCAGAAACCATGTCAGGAAGGACACAACAATCATCACATAAGTCTCTGAATAAAGCATTTAAAATATCACATGACTAAAACATAATATATCTTCTGATACATATCTGAACAGTCTTAAGAGTAAAAACCTTTTATGGAGAGGCACAATATCGTTACCACCTTTACAATTTTTGTACACATGTTCAGCTTAAGGCAAAACAGTCCGACTGAAATCAAAAGACACTATTAGTAAACTTTTTTGTTGTTTTAGGTATTAACTGAAACATTAGGTTGGAGATTAATGTCATGACCAAAGAAAAATTTCTGCTTGTAAAGTGAGATAATAGCATAATTTGACAGCTTTTCGATTTTTGTGTTGTTCAAATACATCTTGCAGGATTTAAAGTGGGAATACACTTCTTTGAGAATAAATTCAGCAGCAGTCCTTAGATCCTAATAAATAAGCCAGAGCATAAAATAAAATTCTTCAGTAAAGACTGTAAATACCCGTCAACCTGGTTTGGGCCTTGCCCCTTTGAACCTAAAAGTAAATGTAACATTTGGGCCCAGAGATTAGTTTTGTTCTGAAAAACATTCCTGTCATGCACTTTGTTAGAAATGCTTGGGATGCACCCATAGGTTTATCAAACTTTCACAAAGTAGAGAAAACAGCAGAGGAAGTGCTTACTAATTACATAAGTTAATATTACAATTACATAATCAAAATGTTACTGTCCTTGGCAAATTCTGATATAGGTGCATCTCAACGAATTAGAATATATCTGAACAGTAAAAAAAAATTCAATAATATATTAAATATTTGTTGCATACAGAGTGGTATATTTCAACCTTTTGTTTCTGTTAATAATAATGATGGCTTACAGCTAAATAAAAATCCCAAAATCTGCTTCTCATAGATTTAGAATGTCACATAAGTCTAATTATAAGATGAGTCTTAACACAGAAATATTATGTTATGACACACAATCATGGAGAAGACTGCTGACTTGATAATTGTCCAGCAGACAGTACTTGACACTTTCCACAAGAAGGAGGAGCCACAAAAGTTGATTCTTAAAGGAGCTGGCTGGTCATAAAGTCTTGTATCCAAGCATGTCAATGGAAAGTTGAGTGAAAGAAAAAAGTGTGGTAGCAAGAGATGAGAGGAGTCAGAGCTTCAAGAGCCACCACACACAGACGTACACAGGACATAGACTCTGACTGTCACGTTCATTGTGTTACTCATATGCCAGAGATATTTTCATTTGGATATCAAGGTCCCAGAATATGGAGGAAGCATAGAGAGGCACAGAATCCAAGTTGCTTGAAGTCCAGTGTGAAGTTTCCACCATCAGTGATGATTTGGAGAGATATGTCATTTGCTGGTGTTGGTCCCCTGTGTTGTGAAGTCTAAAGGCAGTGTTGCCATTCACCAGAACATATTAGAGCTTTCATGCTTTGATTTGCAGCTATTAAAGCCTGGGCATCCTTAACATCTTAGCAGGGCCAAAAGCTGATCTACATTGATGCAATAATTCATGCGAAAGGACCAAATATTATGAGCACAATTGTACATTTTATGGACATACTTTTCAATAAGCCAGAATTAATGAAGTAAAATCCTTTTTTTCTTTTTTTTTTATTGGTCCTATGTTTTATTCAAATTTTCTGATTTTTGGGTTTTCATTATCTGTAAGCCATCACCCTCAAAATGAAGAGAAACAAATACTTCAAATATTTCACTCTCTGTGTAATAAATCTATGAATTTCACTTTTTGAATGAAATTACAGAAATAAATTAACTTTTCAATAATGTTTTCTAATTATTCTTGTTGCAACTACATTAATATTAAAACAGACCACTGAGCAAACAACAAACTAGTATCACATGAGAAAATAGCCATATTACAGAGCTGGGCTGAATCACACAGAGCAAAGATATAACTATTGCTATCTTAGATCCTCAAATGTAGCAGCATTCAACTTTTCACCAGTTTGCTGTGAAAGCCAACTGACGTGTTCAACATCACCACCAGGAGAACAGTCATGATGACAGGTCACGTTGGGGTTCAATCACAAATTACTTGAAACTGCGGTTTAAAGAGGAGTTCACAAGCACACAGAGGTGTTCATGTCTTTCTGTGACACAGCGGCCATGTTCACGCTGATGGCATGGATATCTGGGATGGTCCTCTCTGGTCTCAGACACACAGCCAACCTCTGCAAACAAGCAGATAATCAGAGGTAAAAAAAAAAAAAAAAAAAGAGGTCATTAAATTAAACACATGAGAAAGGGTTTTGTTGTTTTGGATTTTCCTTTTTATCCACAAACCTGTTTGAGAGAACCAGGGGTCCACACCAGCTTGTAGACCATGTAGATGGGGATCCACATGAAGGAGGAGAAGCCGATGATGTAGCCGATCGTGATGCTCCAATCTGGATACTTGTAGTCAAACAGCATGAGGGGAGGTGCTTTCAACAGAGAGCTCACTATGATATACTGAGAAAAGTAGAGAACAATTACTCTTCAGTATTTGAAATTGCATTTTCAAACATTTTAAATCGTGCTGAGCCATGTTTTAATGGTTCTCCAGGCAAACTGAAGGCATCTCTAATTTTTACTTTGGACACTACATGCTTTTTTTCTACAACTTCTGTCCAGTCTTTGCATTGGATTATGACCGCATATTGTGAGTCAAGTCAAAGTTTATTTATTCAGCACATTTCATGCACAAATCAACACAACGTTCCTAATTTCTACAGAGACCGTGTTTGATTCTTTAAAAGAAATTGTCCGACATCCATGTATTGATATCAGTGATAAACTAAATATGAGAATGCGCAAGAGTTAAGTCACCAGACAGTAAAAAATGTAGAGTTGTAAATAATCTGACTAATTATTAACTATTTTTATTTTTTGAATAATACATGAAAGGGGAACCATACAAAGATTAAACAATAGTGGTCCAAGAATTCATCGTTGAGGTACTTCAGAGAGAGACGCACAGAGCTGTCTTCCTCCTAAATAAGTTCCAAACCAATTGATGCCTGGACCAGAGAAACCAATCTTTGTTTGTAACCTATTTAATAAAATGTCATAGTAAGCAGTGCTGAAGGTGAGATCCAAAAGCACAAAATCCAAAAGCACAAAAATCAAAACGATTTTTAAAAAATCATTGTTTAAATGCAAGTCATGTATAACTCTAAAAAGTGCTATTTCAGTGTTTCAGAAAAGGTAAATTTGATATTGACCAATCATTAGCTATGACATTTGATCAAGATTTTCTTCAGTAGTGGTTTAATAACTGCTGTTTTAAATGCAGTTATTAAACTGCATTTAAAACAGCAGTTTGATAGCTGCAATGATGTTCAGGCAATGCTTGGCCGAGCGTTGCCTGAACATCATTACTAAATCTTTTGATCCCTGAAAGTATTTGGAAAACTTCCTGAGAAAGGAAAACTAACAACTTGTAGCATCTCAGGTGCTAAACAGTAAAACTTTTCTACAACTTTATCTCAAATCTGAAAGTTGTATTCATGCTTCACTTTTAAATAAACATTCTGAAAACTCTGGATCCTTTCCCTTCCACTTCAACATTATGCTCCACTTTGTGCTGGTCTTTTACATAAATCCCTCTAAATCCCACTGAAGTTTGTGGTTGCAAAGTGACAAAATGTTAAAAGGGTATAAATATTTTTGCCATTCACTGTAAATGTCATTCTTTAAAGTGTAAACAAAATACATTAAATGAACAAAAAGAAAGATGGATGCAAACAAAAAGGAGAAGTATCAAACTGAGAGTAGAAAATGAAGGCTGACATTTGTTTTGATGTGAAAAAAGTTTTAATGAGGACATTTTCATCAGTGAGGAGTTTAATCTAGAGGAGAATTTATTCAAAGGCTGCTGGTCCAGGAAGCGTTTGATCCTACAACAAGCTACAACTCATGTCTTATCTGCTGTAGCCCGCTTATCTCTGGATCTCCTCAATGGACGATGCTTGTTTATCATTTCATGTTAATGTGTTCTCATTGTCCCAGTCCAGAGTATATGCCACAGTTGCAAAAAAATTTGTTTTTATCTTTGTCTCTTACCGCCAGAAATGCTGGACTTATGGCGACCCAGCACACTCTCCAGAACAATCCTGGGGCTTGGCCGAGCATTGCCTGAACATCATTACTAAATCTTTTGATCCCTGAAAGCAGAAATAACACATATTATGATTGTATTTCTTCAATTAACAGAGAAAAGACAGAAAATGTGTCAAAACATGTTTGCTTGTACCATAGAACCAGGAAACTGCAATAGCTTCAAGGAAACCCACTGCAATGATGGAGCATCCTACTCCAAACTCCTCCAGTAGCTTCACCACGTAGGCGCCACCCTACGTTAATATCAAAGTTGTAAGTTATTCCTTCGGTTTTAACATTTTACACTCACTGCCATCAATCTAAATTCATGTTCACCGAAGAGCTCCTGGAACTGCCTTAATTTTACAATAATAAAGAGTTCAAACTGTCAATTTGAGTAACAAGCAAAAAAAAAATATGTTCAGAAGAAAACTCACATTTGTGAGGGTGCTTAGAGAGCCCAGAAAACAGACGATCACCAAGCATAAAACAAAAAGCTCGCGTCTGTGAGAGAAATAATCTGGGTATTCATCCAGCACAGCGGTGATGATTGCCTCTAGCCCTCCAAACTAAAACACACACAAACATTTCTGTTAGAAAAGTCACTAATTAGAGTAACCTGCAATAAACAATCAGCCTTGCAAAATTATTCAGATCTTTTGGATTTTTTTATTGGGATTTTATCTGTGAAGTGGCAGAAAAATGTCGCATGGGTTTAAAAGGTTTTTACAGGTAAAACACTGAGAAGAGTGGCACTAAATTGAATTCAGGCCCCATTACTGTAATACCTATAAATAAAATCCATAGCAACCATTTGCATTCAGTAGCTACCTAATTAGGGAGTAGAATCCATCTGTGCGTTTACTCTCAGTGTAAATCCAGCTGTTCTGTAAAGGCCTCAGAGGTTTGTTAGAAAACTTTAGTTAAACAGCATTATGAAGAGCAAGAAGAGCATTAATCAGAGAAGCAGCCAAAAGGCACATGGCAACTCTGGAGGAGTTGAAGAGATTGGAGAAACCCAAGTGGACTTCCATTTGAAGTTTGCCACAAGCCATGTGGGACACAGCAAAGATGTGGTCAGAAGGATCCTAAAGGATTAAAATAGGAGAAAAATTCTGGGAATCAGAGTAAAAGGGGCTCGGTGCAAATACACACCCCTATTCAAAACCATGTATTATTTTTTGAATCATTCGGCATAATATTCCTTCTGCTTCACAATTACCCACCAGTTTGTGTTGGTCTATAATGTAAAATCCCAATAAAATTAACTGAAGTTTGTGGTTTAAGGAATACTTCCATGAGACACTGGGCATGTTCCTTGACTAAGGAAAAACCACATTTTTTGCAACACTAGTGTACTGGAAGGCAATACACACTTGTTACTACCTATTAAGATGTACTATTACTATGTATGAGTCATAACAGGTCTGACAGACTTTTATTTTCAGTTCTTTTGTTGTACAAATTGTATTTTCTATAATACAATGTTATGAAATTATCCAGATTACATACTGTACTGTCGAGTCCCAGTGTGATCATCATCACAAAAAAAATAATTGCAAAGAAAGTAGACCCCATCATGTTTGCAATTGCTTCTGGGTATGTGATGAAGAGTAGACTTGGCCCTGAAATGCAAATAATAATAGGATCGAGGCAGGATTTAGTCAGTTTTGAATTGGCAATAGTAACTTCTCAATCAGCTGAGTTGATTTTAGCTTGTGTATTTTCTGACCTTTATCTTTGGCCACATCCTCAACCTCTACCTTCCTCATCTCTGCCATGTAGCCCAGCACTGTGAAGATTACAAAGCCCGACACAAAGCTGGTCAGACAGTTCACCAAACTGGTCACAATGGCATCACTGTTGAGGAAGCACACAATTCAAATACATACAGTCATTATTGCAGCTTCCTTTCTCAGATAATGTTACATCTAGGTTTGATGTCCATCAAAGACATTCTTGTTGACACTATGCTACTTTAACGGTTCTTCACAATAACAACAATCCACATTTGGTTACAGCATTTATGAGAAATTGCAGATGCAGTCATTCTCTTACTGATGTACCAATGATTAAGTGAATTAATGTACGATAAAGAAGAAATTGGGTGGTATAATATTGAGAGCCAAAAGGGCAAAAATGTAATAAAGTAGTTAATACTAATTAAAATTAAATTCAAACTTGAATGAATACATTTATGTTTATACATTATTTACAAACATATACAATTAAATATTTAAATGTGATACTAAGTAATTTAGGTCATCAAATGTTAAAGTCATATATGATTATTTCAGTAGTTATTTAATTATTTCATGGTTTGTTGCTGCAGTTAACCACAAAATAATTTAAACCTTCGGATCCTAACATCTGATTGGTTAACCGAGACAGAAAATAAATTCATGAGGTGCTGTAGTGCTTGATCTATTGTGGAAACAGACCTAAATCAGTTGTAATGCAAATGATTACCTCTCTGAGAAAAGACAGATTATGCGTTTAGATTAACAGCTTCCAGAGGAAGTTACCTTCACCTATAGCATCTGGTTTAATTCATGGTAGTTATATCCCTTTACTTTGCTGCACTAGTTATATCTGCACACACGCGCGCGCGCACACACACACACACACACACACACACACACACACACACACACACACACACACACACACCCACACACACTTGATTTTCATAAGAATTTATTTAAATTTTACCTGTATTTAAATCAAACATATGCAGTTATTGTGTGCTGATGACTTTTACCTGTTTCTTATAGATCACAGCTGATGCATATGCATCAGTTTTAACTTTATACAGACACTAGCTACTTTTTTCCCAGTTAATGGTCAGTGGATTATGAGCAAGCGTACCGATAGCAGTTATTTGTAAAAGGGTTGTAGCTGGAAAGAGCCAAGAGGACTCCGAACCCAGGACCCAGAGAGAAGAAGATCTGAGCAGCAGCATCCACCCACACCTGTAAAACAGATGTAGACACTTTTCAACACTTTCCTTTAATCTGAAATCTGAGATGCTGCAGGTTGTCATTTTTTAAGCATGAAAATTCATTTAAAACATTATTTCTCCAGGCCTTTTAGTGAATTAACATCATTAAGGTTCCTTTTTTCCATATTGTGGTCTTGGTCACTCAGTGTAATTCTGTCAAACAGAAGGATGTGCCTGTCAGAGGAAGGTCGAGCTGCTGCACAGCTGTATGCAGGGAGATCTGAAGAGCATTCGGCAGTAAAAAGAGAACAGCATTGGATATCCGTGAGTGAGCGAGAAAGGGGGGAGCCTTTGTTAATGGGTAGAAAATCTAAACTAATTATGCATCTTATTATCCTGCTCTGTGGTTTATTTATGCATCTCATTTCATCTCATCCATATTCGCTTCCAAACAAAGCACTCACACAGGTTCAGTGAAACACAGCAGTGAGCTGGATGAAGGAAAGGACTTTTCATAGATGTAAGAGATGTATAGGCAGATTGTCAAGAGGCTGGTTTCTCTTA
Organism: Anableps anableps; assembly: GCA_014839685.1. Taxonomy (NCBI): domain Eukaryota; kingdom Metazoa; phylum Chordata; class Actinopteri; order Cyprinodontiformes; family Anablepidae; genus Anableps; species Anableps anableps. Next base: position 20,997,424 of record CM026066.1, read on the forward strand.
AAGCACTGTGTTCAACAGATTTGTTTAAAAGCCCTCTAACAAACTTAAAGCTGTTAATATTGTAAATTGATTTTACTTAGAAATATAGCATAGTTTAGGTTGGCAAATGTTCAGTTTTCACTGCAAGTTTTTCTGATACCCACTGGTTGAGTTCATGCTAAGGATTCATACAAATCCAGTTGTAAATAAGAAATTGTTCTTCGTCTCTCCTGCCTGATTAAATAAAGGTGAAATAAAATAAAAAAATAAACTAAAGTATAACATGTTTTTCTATTATTTTAAAGAAACACAATCAAACAATAGGGGTTTTAAATAATCAAGAATAAATAAACAAAGAATCTCATACGTATTTTTTTTTTAGATTTTAAATCTACACATTAACTGAAGTTGTATAGGACAAAAAATATATTTTACAATTAAACAAGGGTCTTAAACTGATGATATAGATTAATAATGATTCTAACATTAGAAAAATGGAGAAAGTCTTCTAGCTGTTCCTTTTTGTATGAAGATGGTAAAGCTGGGTATTTAGCTTTGGACAACCTACACTGGTCTCCAGTAGCTTGTCCCACTGTGGTTTCAGATAAAACACCACACCTCTCCAGGCTCCTGGCAGAGTTGCACCTCGAATCAGCAGAATAAAAAGCACAATGTAAGGCAAGGTGGCGGTGACCCACACAACCTGATGGAGAGTGAGGAACAAAGAGATGTGACAAGAAAAGTTATTTATTTTAGTAATTCAATTCAAAAAGGGAAACTTAGATAATATAACTATTCATAACACAGGATTGTGATTTACAGAAAACATAAAATTCAGTTTCCGAGAAAATTAGAAAATTACATAAGAACAAGAGAAAAGGAATGGTGTACAGTATCTGCACTTGATAGATGATGATTTTACAACATCAGTGCATCACGGCTGGATGCGATCAACCTCTGTGGGGGTTTCGGTCAGTTAGCTAGCCAATCAAGCGCAGTAACAGCAGGGTCACTGAACCAGGTCTTGGTACTTTTGGCAGGATGGACAGGTGTTAAATCCTGCTGGAAAATTAAATCAGCATCTTCATAAAACTTGTCAGCAGAAGGAAGCATGAAGTGCTCTAAAATGTCCTGGTAGATAGCTATGTTGACTGCGGACCTCATTAAACACAGTGGACCAACACCAGCAGATGACATGGCACCACAAATCATCACAGAATGTGGAAACTTCACACTGGACTTCAAGCAACATGAATTCTGGGCCTCTCCACTCCTCCTCCAGACCCTGGGACCTTGATTTCCAAATGAAATGCTAAGGTTACTTTCATCTGAAGAGGACTTTGGACTACTGAGCAATACTCAAGTCCTTGTTTTCATTAGCCCAAGTAAGACACATCTGACACTGTCTTTGTTTCAGCAGTGGATTAACAGGAGGAGTGCCACAGTTGTAGCTGATGTCCTGGATACTTCTATATGTGGTGGTTCTTGAAGCTCTTACTTCAGCTGCAGTCTGCGCTTTGGGACTCTCCCTCAGGTTTTTGGAGGGCTTTGCTTCACACCTCTCAAGGCTGAAGTTATCCCTGCTGCTAATGCACATTTTTTTCTGTCATGCTTTTCGCTTCCACTAAACTTTCCATTTATATGCATGGATACTGCCAAATTCTTTGGCAACAACATTTCTGTAATAAACATATTTTTTCATAGCCACAGTAAAGGCCTAATCATCAAAATGAACAGAAATAAATGCTTGAAATGTATCTATGCAATATGTGAGTTTCACTTTTACTGTATATGAGTAAAGACATCCTACCTTCCCTGAAGTTCGCACACCCTTCCAGAGGCTGAAGTAAACTATAGTAAAGATCAGAAAGAGGCAGAGCATCAGCTGCCAGCGAACACCCCCGACATCTCTCAGCCCTGATGACTTGTGGATTTCGAGAACGTTCCTCCTGTTGAAAGAAAATCCATGTCTCATCAAGTTGTCAGCAAACAAGACAAGAAGGGTTTGTGGATAAAAATAACCAGTTGGGCAACATTTGTGAGGACTGTTACAGTAAAAGCTATTTATACTTGCGTATGTGGTTTCTGTTACTCACACTTACATGCACTTACGTGTAAAATTCCTCTGCCGGAGACCTGGAGGAATTTGTCCAAGTCACGTTATCCATGCCAAAGTAGTTGGTGCAGTCGGGGGTGTTCCAGACATTATTACAGTTTGTCCAGGGGAGGATGCTGGAGAAGGAGGAGTAGAAGTAGAACAGGGCCCAGGCGATGATGGTGTTGTAGTAGAAGGACACGTACAGAGCAATGACACAGATGGCATATCCTATTCCTGAAAGACCAAGTTGCACATCACATAATGTCCCTCCTTTTAGCTTTGCTTTGTAAATCATATGCAGTGATTAATTATGGGTGAGGTTCAGTCAAAAGCACTTTTTTTTAACCTTATCTAAATTTTCTGTGTTAAATCAGCTCATTGTTTGGCCATACCTTTGAAAATAGGACAGATGTGTTTCCATATGGATATGGCTCCAGTTCTGTGGAACTGCCCCAGTGCCAGCTCCATGTAAAACAGCGGCACGCCACCAAAGATCGCCATCAAAATGTAGGGGATAAGGAAAGCACCTGCACACAAGTGTTACACAGGGCTGTTGCATTAGCATCTTAGCTGTTCATCTGAAAACAGCAAACATTTTTAAGACAAAGAAATGACTTAAGACTTCTTTGAAAGAAAAAAAGAAAGAAAGAAAGGCACATCATAAACTTTAAATTAAAATGATTAAAATGATAATTACTGATACATAAACAATTTAAAAATGTAATACATTTAAATGTGGTTTTAGTTTTTTGTGTCATTTTAAGATATTTTAATTTGGTTGCCTAAAATGATCACTCTGATAAATTGACCTTTCTTTACAAACTGCATCAAGATTTTTCTTTTTAATATATAATGCACATTTCAAGAGAAGAGCAAACAACACAGAGACAAAAAGGTAATTCAAAATCATTCAAAATTAAAAAAAAGTCTAGTGGGGTTTTTTTTTCTCTTTTTAATTTTTTTTTCCATTTCAGTCACTTTTGCCCGCTTTGGCACCATGGACAGTTCCTGATATCAGTTTATTTTTGAGTAGTTTTTAAAATCATTTAATCGATTAGTCAACTTTGTTTTATTTCTCTATTTGCATGTATGATTTATTTATTTTGTTAAACAAGTAACTGACTAAACAAAAGCAGTTGTAATAACCTGAAGTGACAATAACATTCTAACACTTACTTACCGCCACCGTTTTGATAACAAATGTAAGGAAATCTCCAAACGTTGCCCAAATCCACCGCAAATCCGATGACAGACAGGAGAAAGTCCATCTTTTTGCTCCATTTGTCTCTAGAGTCCGTCTGGGTGATAGCCGGCACAGCCGCGGTGTTATTGGCGCTGTAGCCGGAGTTCGGGGAGCCGTGCTGGGGTAGAGTGCCGGCCATGACCGCTGAGTCCTGTTCGGGGCAGCGGACTGTGAAAAGTTAGAGGATCCGCTCCAGAGGAGAGAAGGACGCTCCTGAATCAGATGACAAGGACCAAGTGGGAGGAGCTGATGAGGAGACATGGAGGTACCTGTTGGTGGAAAGAAATGAACTGTTTTCCTTTCTGAAAGAGTCTTTCACCTGAAATGATAAGACTATTGTGGATCCTCTAGATTAACTGAACATGTTTCAGTTCGCCACACCTGTGACTTAATGTTTGAGCTCTGCTGATCATATTTACAACACCTTTCAAAAGTAGAAGGAAACGATATATGGGTAAATTTTATTTAAATGTTATTATACAAATAAAAACATAAAAAGCATGGTTTGGATTTAGTCCCCATGATTCAACACTTTGTAGAACCACGTTTCGCTCCGTTTACAGAGCTTGTCTTTAAGATGTGTCGTTTCCAACTTTTCTTTCTTTGCAAAGATGGAGAGCATCTGTAAACAGTAATTTTCAAATCACAAAACATTCATTTTATTTGATGTAAAAGAATTCATTGTAACCCTGCCGGGATGTTAGGGGTTTTGTCCCATTGGAAGATGAACCTCCACCCAGTCTTTGCTTTCAGGATTGTCTTGTGTTAAGCTCAAGCCTTCTTCCCATCAACTCTAATTAGTTTCCGTGTCCCTGGTGAAGAAAAGTGTCCCCACAGCATAACGCTGCCACCACTGTGTGTCACTGTCAGGAAGGCGTTTTTAGGATGAGGTGCAATGTTAGTTTTTGACTTCACATTTTACATACAGCATCAATATTGGTTACTTCACACACACCTCAAGTAATTAGGTGACAATCAGTTTCATTTGATTTTATTTAAGGGTATCAGAGAAAGGAAAGCACACTTTTCAGATTGGTATCTGTATACATTGTTATAAACTTAGAAAATTTTCCATTTAGTTCACAATTTTGTGCAGCTTTGCATTGGTCCATTACATAACAACTCCCCCACACCGCCTGCAAAAACAACAACAACAACAACATATTGAATATTTAAAAGAGGATGATCATGTGTAAAGTGAGTGAATTGATAATAGTACCTTAAACTATCTGTCCATTCTGATCCTATGTTTATGTGGCATAGTGAAAACACAACAATCAAATCCCAGCAGTTCAACTGCACTCATCTGGAAAACCTAACAAAATGACTTTATCAAATCCAACCCTTTCAGCTCTGAATAGACTGAAAGACTACTAACTGGATACTGTGGGAGCAGCAATCTTGTGTGAGCAGGAAGTAACTGAGAGAAAATGGAAATGACACAATATGAGATAGGAGCAGAAGCGTCCAGCATCACTGGGAAATTATCACTTAAAAAGCCAAGTAATAGCCAAACTGTCTGGGCTGGGTGTCACATGACCCATGCTGTCTGACTCAATCACCTACAATATGAAATGATAAAATGATGCAAATGGTTTGCTTTTAAACTGCTGATGTTCCAATTTTTAAACAAAATCCTGTGCATGAAATAATGATAAAAGTTCTTAGGATTCCCACCTGGCTGTGTAGGATAGGTAAACAAACAATTCAGGAAAAATAAAACCAACCTGGTTGTGAGGCCAAAATGTAGGGTTCCCTGAAGGCCAATAGCATTGCAACATTTTAGCTCGAAAGCTTGTATCACTGGCCTTCTGAAACACACTCTCTTGTCAGTCTGTGTTTGCATACATGGCCAGAAGAACATCAGATTGACAGGAGCTTGTATCACACGCCCTGCTGCCTGTTGAAGCCCGTCGACTCTAATCACATACGGACAGGTGCACGTTGCCCCCTGCCCTCATGCACTGCTCACTGACAGGTTGGACACAGCACTGCTGGGTTTTTATAAGTGTGGTGAGGTAATCTGAAATACATCTAAGATGTTATTGTTGAGGTAATGAAAGTTTTTGTTCATTCTGTTTGCTGGAGTTTAAACTTTCCTATGTTTACACAATCAATCTTTCCTTACACATCTTTTTCCTTAACTTCTTACTGCACTGCAAAAATCAGGTGCGTCTTTTTTCTTTTTTACAGCAAATTTATGACAATCAGTCTGATTAATCTTTGACAAATTTATTCAGGTAAAGAGAAAATGTATGTGGCTGGAAACTGGAGTACCTGGAGAGAAACTATGCAAGCATGGAGTGAATATTCAAAATCCAGGAGCTTTTTGCTGCAAATCGACGACAACAACGTTAATGTGCAGCTCTAATTAACTCTATAACCCTCCAAAAGTGTAGGAAAACGTGTCAAATTCAATAAAATTGTACTTCTTAGTTACCATAGTGTCAGAAAATGGAGACTGGAGGGAGAGGGCAGAAAAGGGCTTGGGAGTGGTTGCTCCAGGAGACATGAACATTGCAATTCAATGACTCGTTGGATTCTGCTGGGTTTCCTTGGATAGAAAACTCACTGGAGGTTTAAGAAGACAGAGCATACACACAAAAAAGAAACAGAAGCACTGATCCAGGAGTACTTTCTATGTTAAAGAAAAGTAGAAAGTTAATGACAGTAGAAGCTCCTTTAGCAGCTTCATCTAGAAAAGAAACGCAGGTAAACAGATGCGCTCTGAGCCAGTTTTCAAGCCTATAAGATGAAAGAGAGCACATACAGTTAGTCAAAGTAAAAGCTCAGCCAATAGCTATCTCTATTTCTGAAAAGAGTTAAAAACTCGGGGAGAGGATAAATTTAAAAGTTGAAATAACAGGAAATAATGCAAAATTGGAGTTAAGGAGGAGAATGGTGAGTCGTTAGAGAAGTGATCAGTTTGTTTTATATTTTACTTTGTTTCACTCCAAGCCCTGACCAATTCTCACTGTTCCTGTTAAACTCTCAGGAAGATTTATTAAACTCCACCTTCTTGGATGGTGGGTCTTAAAATGATCTTCCTGGCATACCTCCCAAACAACCTCTTGGCATGCAGATAGCATCTCGTAGTTGTTATGAAGACTCCAAGTTCCCCTTTTTATTGCAGCTCTCAAAGAGTCCGTTTTCAAAACTTTTTGCTTGAGCTCAATTATATTTAACCATCATATATTGTCATTGTGAGCATTGCCATTGGTGATTTAGTGAAACAATTGTTTGCTTATTCTGGACTTTTTTTCTTTCTAAATTAATTTAAGTTAAATACTGGATCTTTACTGTGAAATTTTGCTGCTGCAGTTAAAAGAAAAAAAAAATGTTTTAATGCTATTTACACATCTTCACTTGCAATGCTGATAAATGTTAAGGCCACTGTACGTTATAACGTTATAAAAAATGTTTTATTTCAGTATTATTTTGTTTTATTTCACTCAGTCATCACTTTTAAGTCAAGATATTTATCTAAAAATTGTAAAAAAAAAAATAAAAATAAAAAATAAAAAAAATCAGCTACCTCTAATATAATAACAATCTCATAAAAATTTTTTGGATGAAACATAATTTTTTAATCAATTCATAATTAGGTTTAAATGAGCTTTTCATTAAGAAAAGCAATACCTATAGCAATAATAAAAATAACAAAATCATCCAAAAATCAGTATTACACCAGAATCTATTTTTAATAAACATAAATTGAAATAATTATTTATGGAAAACCATGTATTTTTCTGGGTCTTTTTTTTTCAACATAGCAAAAACATTATTTTACAGTCTATAGTAGCTGTTGTCAATTTTTAACAAAGCTCAGTCTCAGTAAGTAAGGCTCTGAATGACTGGAAACAAGTTTTCTGATTTAAAGTAATATTGAGTCCTCCAAGAACTACGCTGGAGTTCAGAAGAGCTGAAATGAGGTACTGTATGTACACAAGCACTTTTAAAATGTTCATTTTCTCTTGATATGCAGGGGATGGGTGACTGGTGATGCTCTGATGACTGAGGTAAAAGGTCCTGCTATGACATTCAAACAGGAAAGCCATTACCCCCGATTACCTAAAACCAGTGCAAAGTGACATCCAATAGAAGGACTCCTGGGTTAAAGATGATTATGAGGTTAACTGAGGGAAAGAGGGTTCTAGCCTCACTGCTCTCAGTCTGTCATGTTCTGTTATTCCTCTGTCTTTTCACCACCTGATTCACCTGACAGCTCAGACCTGCAGGCAGAACTGGACCGATCACCTCTAAACATCACATTGGAGTTCGTTGGAGCTTATAGCAGCTTTTCTTGCTCAAACTCTTACTCAGACAGCACTTTACTGAAAATGCTTTCATTCATATGATGCACATAGGTGTGAAAGTTGCCCAGTAAAACTGAAAAATTGCAAACAATCTAGATGCCCAGGCACATGTTGAAGGACTGGGCATAAGAATTAATTTGACACTATTGCCACCTTCTGGACAGTAGTTCAATAATTTGAACTAGTTTGAAGTCTGTCTACATAATTTTTTCAATTTTATTAGGATTTCTGCAAATACAAAGTGATTTTAAAAGAGTTAGTAGCAGAAAACTTAACACAAAGTGCATGATAATCTGCATCAGATCCTGTGTCAGGTCTTTTGATGGACATGACAAAAGGTTGCTAAACCCCCCAAAAAACCACTGAGATTTTAAAATATCCTGGAACATATTTTGATGTGTTCCAGACCACATCAAAATATTATAAGAAATCTGACTTATTGCAAGCAAAATAAATTTCAGGTTTTAAAGCTTTTGCACAACAATGTATAAAACAGAATATATGGTTTTGCCTAAACGTTTATCTTTTAAAAAAGTATACATTTTATTGATTATTGTGAGTGGGAGATTGGAGTGTTGTCTTTCATAATACAAGCAGCCCTCTGGTCTGTTTTGGTGCAGACAGAGCTGGACCACAAAGCAAATTTACTGAGTCCCCATTCAGTACCTGTTCTAATATGGATCTTGACCAAAAGAGTGAGATCGTGGGTAAGTAGTAGAAATTAGCTTCCTCCACAGGGGAGCCGGGAGGATCATTAGAGATAGTGTAAAGAGCTCCATCAGCCGTGCTGGTCTGCACTGAAAAGGTAAGCTGAGATGGATCAGGAAACTAATCAAGTTGCCTTACATCCCATTGGAGATGTCAGACCTAGGTCTCACCTAGGACTCACAGGATGAGCTATAGCTCCCTTCAAGCATGTAAAAATCCCTCAAAATGGATTGGAGCTTGTTGCTGGGGAGGGTGATGTCTTTCCTTCCTATCATTTGGTTTGGGATTGAAGCTTTTTGGGGAATCTACTTTATAAAAATCCTGTTAAGGATTATAACTCAAGCTCTGCAAATGATCACAGCAGTTTGTCTAAACTAGAAGCAGGAAGTGGTGGTACTTATTGGATGGTAATTTATTTCTTCTTCCACTTTCTGATTCTAATGGAGCATCACGACTGGTTTTTCTAATATTGACCACAAGATGGCACTGTGAACATTTAGAAAGAAACACAAAACTCAGTGTGCAGTATTTGGTTCAGAAATGCTTTCCTTGCAAGTACATTATTTGAATGAAACTGTCACTGGTTAAGTAATAAGGTTATGGTTAAAATACAGCACTTACTAACTCTTAAAAACATAACCCTTTAAGTTTAACTGAAGTATACACTAATAAAACCGACCATTAGAATATTACCTAATTCATTTTGTAATAGAATTTCGTTACCCTTTATGAGTACTTTTTAATCATTATTATCAATTAGAAAACATTTGTTATTCAAGTTTAACAGATGAAAACTATTAATCAAATTTGTCATGCTCTCAAACAATCTTTTAATGCACTTAATCAACTATATTTGTTTAATTCTAAATATTAAGATTATTAATTATTATTTCTGATATACTGATAGACTTTTAAAATTGGCTCTAGTTTGATATTGTGTAAATATGTTTCCGGACAACCATATGTTCCACTCACTGCCAATGGCTGCCTAAGAGGCTTAGTTTGTTAAGCTTGGCTTCAGCAATAGCAATGCAAAAACAGTTAAAGTTGGATTTAAACTTAAATTCTTGCTCCAACACAGAACCTTTCTCATCTACAAGTTTTCTGACTGTTCCTCAAAATAAGTTTTTACATCCAGTTGCATTTCGACCCATACAAACATATCAGCCTTAGTGTTCCCTGCGGGACTGAACTGAACACCACAAACAACAAATAAGATTAAAGGTTCCTGAATATTTTTTGTTAGATCCGTGGTTCTTCTGTGGAATGAGTAACACTGGTAATACTTGAACTTCTTTTATTGATACTCATAACAGATTTTGGTATTAATTTTGAGTTAACTATAATGTAGAGCTAATTAGCATCAAATGTGAGTTTTTCAAACGCACTGATCTTCAAACAACAGAAATTACTCAAAAGACAAGTGAAGACAACTCTCTAAATGAAAAGCTTATAACAGAAACTGGGGAACATGCCCTGATCAATAATTATGCATAGAGAGCAGTGCTGAGTCACAAGACATGGTTGTTAATGTTAATTCAGTATTTGGAGGCGCGGCCAACACGAACTGAATGGCTATGTTCACTTCCTCAGCTGTCATTGCTAAAACTACAAGAAGACTACAATTCTAAAACAGTGCAGAAAATCGATGTCATCGTCCACAACTTCTTCTGTTTGCTGAAGATATTGAGATATCCAGCTCAATGGGAGAAAGCCCAGAAGGCACACTGAAGATAGATGAGAATCAAGGGAAAGAGCATAGGAAGGCAATGGCCCGGCTATAAGACTATACTTATAAATATAGTTTTTGGTGAATTAATATTTAATTTAAATGATATAAGAGGCTTCTGCACAAAAAACAGTTTAGTTTTTATAAGTATGATTTTTAAGGGCATAAAATTTGGGGAGGTCGCTGAAGGGGCAAGGCTCTATTGCAGGGGGGACCAGTTGCCCCCACTTGCCCCCCTGTAGATTTTCCCCTGGCTGTGGCATTAAAATCTGTGTCAGTATAATTATAATTTTTACAAAACTTAACATTTACTGATGCTGTACTTGCTCTAAAAACCTTGATAACTCCTGAGTTAGAGTCTTATCTAAATCGTTATTTGCAACCAAATAAATTTTGTTAATACCGGAAATATTATTTAAAGTTACCTTTAAGGTACAAACTAATAAACTCGATTGTATTAAATAATTTTAATTGTTGATATTTAATAACCTTCATAATGCACAGAATAAATATTATAGTTTTAGACATTTGCAACCAAATACTACTAAACAGACTTTGGAGCTCTAAAGCTTAATGAGTACACTGTTACACTGGCGTTTCGCTCAGCCAATGGTAGCTCTGCATATGTCTTTAAGAGGCGTGAGCTCAGCGGAGGAGGAGCCGTGAGCTCCATCTGGGTTTACACGCAGCTACAGGGAGAGGTGCTGCGCTCGCACAGGAGGCAGGATCCATGGCAACAATCATGGCAGGTGGGGGAAAATGGTCTACATTTATACTTATAAAGCAGATTGTTTTTATATCATGCATACGGAAAAGTATTCTTCTGGATCCTAAAATCATATATCCTTTGTGCCTTCTTTGGTTTGTTTTAGAAGCAGAGACCCGCCAGAAGCTGCTGCGCACCGTCAAAAAGGAGGTGGGTGTTTTCACATCATCAGGAGAATCTTTTCGGAAAAACTGTCTTATAAAGGGCTTATTGTTCAAACTGCACTGTTTCAAACTTTCACAGAGATTGTAACAACTCATATGGGCCACATCTTTGGGCACCGTTTCTAATATCTGACTGGTTAGAATAAACGTGGCTGATCTACAAGAGCTATTTAAAATGTTTTGGGAAAAAGAACAACAGTTAGATTTCATACTTAAAATATGGATCAATAGTAATAAATTTGTTATATTGTTGTCAGTACTCTGCAGCTCAGAGGGATGGAGCAGCACAAAGAAAGCAGGTTGTCTGGCATTCACAGCAAAAGAGATCATCAGCCTTCTGACAAACCATTTGGTTGTTTTATTTGGATGTAATCCTATGTGTGTGTGTGTGGTTGTGTGTGTATGTGAGAGAGAGACAGAGAGCGAGAGAGAGAGAGAGAGAGAGAGAGATGAGATGCTTGTAATTAATTTTACTGCATTTAGTTGAAGCAAACATGGAAGCAGCTGCAGTGATTTGATCATCTGGGTTTCCTCCCAATAAAGAAGCAGATCTTGAATGCAACATTAGGATAATTTAGTTGGCCTGACATTTAAACAATGATGACAGTTCCTTTATAGATTAGTAATCGCTGCAGGTGTTTAGAGGGCTTTTGTCCAAGGGATGTCTACACATTTTGGATCAATTTGTAAAAACAGTATTGAGTTTTTCCCTAAGGTGCTGTGACATATTTGAGAATGCTTATAACTATGGGAAGGTGTTGAGATGCAAACCTCTAGCTGCATCAGCATCTATGTAAGGAGAAATTTATACAATGACTCATCTAATATCTGTTTTTATTGTTTTTCTTTATTTTTAACACACCTGCAGCAGAGACTGAGAGATCAAAGCAGTTTCAAAGCAATTAACCAAGCCTTTCATTGAATCTGCTTTGTGTTATCCCTCAGGCAGGCAGACCAGCAGGTTTGTCAATTTGAAAGGTGGACGTGTTAAATCCTTTAAAATGTGCCAGAGAAAACCTTCATCTGTACAAAACTCCATTTTGCACTCTCTTTGTACTGGGCATGCAACTGATGTCCAGGTATTCCAAGATTTTTAAATTACCATTTTAAATTACGATTGTGTTGTTGCTATGGTTTGAAGCCAGAGAAAGTGCTGCAGTGTCCACAGGATTTTCACTGGCTGTTTAAAGAATAGAGCAGCAGCAGCAGTACACCTCATCCACCTGTTGCTGTGCACTGCAGGTCAGCTGGCAATAAGAAGGCTACAGCAATTTTCCTCTGCTTAGAAGAAAAACAAATTCAGCTGATTGAATATATTTCCATGTTTGCAAAACACACAGCCAGTCATGATATTGAATCTACAAGAGTGCCGCCTAACACTGGTTTAAAACCACAGCTGGCAAACTCCAAGTAGCATATCTGGTAATCTGCCTACTGCTCTGCACAATAACCTTGTTTTCTCGAAAATTACCTCTGAATTTATTTTGGGTTTGTTAGATAACAGTATGATCATTGTAAATATGGACATGTTAAGTAATTTAGTTTTCAGCTTGAAATCAAAGCAATTAGATGATGTTCAACATTTTTGTTTACATTTTTTATATAAATATGGTACTAGTATTTTTACTCAAAGTATAATCATATTATGAAAATCTCATACCCTACTGTCCACAGATTCATCTGTACTTCATATAGACTGTGAATGAAACTAGAATTATACAAATCAAACTTACTTAAACGGGCAGTATTATGTATTTTCCAGGCACATAGTGCCATTTTATGTCGCTATCTAGTAACTGTTAACTTCAGTTGGTACAAAAATGCCGTATATATCAAATATGACTTAAAAGAAATTTGTCTTCGTAATTTAATGCCTTGAAATTGGGCCTCTGTCTCTCTATAAACTCCTGCTCTTTCTGAAACTCTGCCTTCAGAAAGTCACCATACCTGTGCTCCTCTATTAACCCTTTCACAACGTTTTTATCAGCGATTGACTGAGAAGTAGCTCGTATAATGAGCCCAACAGATGCACAGTTCCACCAGGTGTTTGCTAATTGCTGCTGGCTCGTCTGAAGGAGCTGAGTGGGGAAGTTGAGGGGGAGGGGTGCTCTGTGAGGCAGAAGCTCGGAAGCTTAGAAGCTGCAGCTCCGAGGAGGAGCTGGGTCTCGAAGGTGGAGCTGGGTCAACCCAGGCGTTTATCACAGCTGAACAGCTGCCACGGGAGATTAAAGGCTTTCTCACACAGAAAGAATCAAGGCAACAGTCCAGGTATGTTTTTGATGAGAGAATAACATTATAACATGATGTAAAGATCAAAAGAGTAGATTTTACACAATACGGCCCCTTTAAAAATGTCTTGATATATAAAAATAATTTCTTCTACTTGGGTCAGACATTTAGGGTTTTCTTCCACACGCTTCTCACAATAGTTTGCTGTAATTCTGGTCCATTTGTCCTGACAGAACTGGTGTAACTCAGTCAGGTTTGTAGGGAGCCTCGCTTACACATTTCTTTTCAGATCTGTCCATGGATTCTGTGCAGGAGTGAAATCAGGGCTTTGTGATGACCACGCTAAAACATTGACTTTGTTGTTCTTAATCTACTTTGTGACCATTTTCGCTGTATGCTTAGGGTTATTTTCCATTTGGAAGAGTCATTTTCACCGAGCTTTATGGTCCTGGCAGATGTCTTTGGAATTTGCTTCAATATGTCTTCATAAGGTTCTTTCCTCATGATACCATCTATTTTATGAAGTGCACCAGTTCCTCTTGCAGCAAAACAGCCCCACAAAATGATGTTGTCACCCCCATATTTCACAGTTGGGATGGTATTCCCAGGCTTACAAACTCTTCCTTTTTTTCTCCAAATGTTCCACTTTAGTTTCATCAGACCACAGGACATATCTCCAAATATGAAGATCTTCATCCATTTGAGTATTTGCAAACATCAATTTGGCTTTTTTTTTATGTTTCTTTTGAAGTAATGGTTTCCTCCTCACTGTGGCCTTACAGTCCATGTTGATACAGGACACAATTCACTATGGATTATGACACTATCTTACCAGCCAGATACCATGAAAGCAATTTTCTTCAGGTAGATTCTTACCTGAAAGCAAGAATCCAAACCTGCTTTTTAATCTCACTTGGCTCCCTTTACTAAAATGTGCTTTTAACCATCTTTTTAGGTTTTATAGGCTGAAAAAAATCTGACAAACAAAAATCCTTAAAATGATATCCTTTTTTAAAAAGCAAAAATGGAAAGGCTTTGGTCTGATTTGTCTTCCCTTGCTTCCTGTTTGCAGTCTTATCTGTGGATGCCAGACCTTCCCTCTGATTAGACTCTGTACACAATTAGCTACACTCACAGTGGCTCTTTTCAGTTCTTGTTCTCTTGCTTTGTTTATGTGTAGCTAGTACCATGTGCAGACTGATTGGGTCTATGGATTGACCAGCATCATTGTGGTTTATTCTGTGAGCTCTTCACTTTAATTCCAGATCAAATCTCCTTATTAGAACTGTGCAGCATTAGGAAAACATGACACTTGAATATAGCTGTTGAGAATTGTGATGCCAATTTTTTAAATGATCCACTCACCTTTTCCTCAATACATTGCTCATCACAATATCCCCACCACTGTTTTTGAGCTTTCTAAGCTTATTCATTAAGATCTATTTAAGATGTAAACATAAAGGGGAGTGAAAGTGGACCCAATTAGCCAAATATATCATTGGAAAGCTGAGTTTGAGTGCAGTGCATTTGGACCATTAAACATTTGAAATTGTTCAGCCATCCTAAATGTTGCCTTCATGTCGTTGTTTACGTTTTCAGTTTTGGACACATTGATAGTGAGATGATGATTGCGACTTCATATGTTGTTGAGCGCTATTACCTGTGAAAAACAGCATTAATGTAGGCAGTTTGAGTAACTTTTTAAAGAACATATATCTAAATGTAGTGCTGTAATGTTTAAAGTTACAAATTCTATAGTGGTAGATGTTTTTATGTAGGCATTTCAAAATAAAATCTCCATAGGAGAAACATTTTTGCCACCGTTACACTTAGTTAAACCTGAGGTATAACTAAAAAATAGGCTTCTTATTGAAACATGGAATTTCCCTTGTTTTGCTCATTTTAACAAACCAGCTCAAATGAGGTGTGATAAGTTATAAAGTAATCATCACTGAAACACTTGAGCTTAACTTATTTGTAAACTGATATAGTGTATGTATTGCTCCATTGCATTTTCACTGTCCTCCAGTGTTTAATGGGTTTTTTTTCTGTGTTCACTCAGAAGACGGATGAAAAAATAAGTCTGTTTGTGCCATTTTCCATTGGTTTATGAGTTATATTGCCTGGTGTGGGCTGTACCATATGGTGTCTCTATGCTGGGTGTTTACGCTCTGTCCCCATCCAGCTGGTTTTATGCCACCCGGCTGCTCAGACGTACCTGGATGTGGGCCATTATTCAGAGAACCGAGCCCGTCTGTGACAGCAGAATTACCTCTCTGACAGAAAATTGGTGTGAATAAGAGCTCCTATTTGCCTGTACTTTAGTACGGAGCCCTGCTCGATCTGCCTGTGTCACCATGTCACGCTCTGCCTTTTCCATATATCATGCTTTAACAAACAAACACAAATGCACATCTGTGTTTGCTAAAGGAGTGAGTGAAAGAGAGCAGCACTCTTTACTTTCCTGCTTTCTGTGAAGCGTTTTCATTCTTTGTTTCCGGATTGAACAGAGTTTTCTATATCACTGAGGTGTATTGATGAACAGCATTAATGCGTGGTTGATTAATTCATTTCACAGCAACAAGCTCAAGGAAATCATCAATTATCACTACCATCATGCACACAGATAAGGATTATTTCTTGGAGACTGTGATACTGTTTTTGACCCATAGGTGAAAGTATTTATAATGAGGTTGTGGAACTGATAACACAGGATTACCTGCTTCTTTGAGAGAAAATCTTAATGTGTTGTCGTGATGTTAACATGATGAACTGTCTGATCATGCATCTGCAAGGACCCGCCTTGATTGCAAAATAACAAAGTTTAGACCTGCATGTTCAATAAAAAACATCTTAGTAAACTAATGCATCAGCTTTACATAAGTAGCAGTCGTGACTTAGCTTTTTCATTTTTTTCATTACTTGCTCCCTTCATTCTTCACCGACCACACAGACATTGAATAATGGAGGGTGGATGTTAGTAAATTAGTTTTTGTCTCTGGCTGCTATTTGTTGCTGTTGCAGGATATAATTGGAGTGCTCAGTAGATCTTTTATCAGTAAAGCTGTTGGCTTCAAGACAGTGATTAGTTAGAGTAGATTCATCCAGCCTTCCTGCAATAGATGTTGCCAAAACATTGCTTAGCTACAAAATCTATGTGACAACAACTTTAAACTGGTGGATTTCTGTTTTACTGATGAATTGATGTTATTGGTGACTGTAAAACTTAGAGCTGCAGTCATTCCTATTTGTTTTAGACATGAATTAATGTTGTTTTTTTCATGCATCATTTTGGGTGGAGAGTTTCACTTGGAGACTCGTGACATCTCCATAGAAACCCTCGGGTTGCCAGCGCACAGACGCTTTACAGGACTTATTCCTTAGAGGGCTGATCAGTGGCCAAGATGAGAGGGACGAGGGGACAGAAGTGAGCAAATCAATCAAATTTCTTTTTGTGAGGTGAACTCAGGAAAGGAAGCCAAGGGAACTGAGTCCCTTGTGTCCTACATGTTGGTGTGTATGAGTGTGTGTATGCTTTCTTTTTTTAGCAGTATATTCATGAGTTGAAGCTGCTGGGCGTCTCATCAGACTGCTGCTGTCTCTGTTGTGTTGGCAGTATGAATCATTTCTGTCGCAGCTGAAATAAACAATGGTGCTGATTGTTTCTAATGACTGAACTCTAATTAGTCAGCGCCATATGAATAAGTAAATATTTTTAAGGTTTGGTTTCCACAAATAGAGTTAGATCCTTTCATTAACTGTGAGATGGCACACATTGTTCAGTAGGTGGATTATGAGTTAGTTAGTTAGTTAGTTAGTTAGTTAGTTAGTTAGTTAGTTAGTTAGTTAGTTAGTTTAGTACCACACACTGTGCTTTCAGTAAAAGTACAAATTTACTTAAATAAGATGGAAGGCTTGCCTCTATTCACTGTGAGGTAACAGAAACCAGCACATCCCTCTAAAATCTCTGGTTTTGTATAAATGTATGAACAGCGTTATGCTGTAGATTGTTATTATGGGTAACATATTAACCAATAATATACATTCATATTTACCTAATCAAAACTATCTGCAGTCACCATTCTTCTCTCCCGCCTGGAATCCTCCCTCAACATTACTGGCACCGCCCTCGCCTGGTTACACTCATATCTCACAAACAGGCAACAATTCATTAGCATCAATAACTGCACACCTCCCACCTCCTCCACTGCTCTGCTATCACAAGGTGTTCCCCAGGGTTCGGTGATTGGCCCTTGACTCTTCATCCTATACATGGTACCCCTCGGTTCCATCATCTGCAGGCATGGTCTTCACTTCCACTGCTATGCCGACGATGTCCAGCTCTACATCTCCACCAAATCCATCACGACTGCAACTCACTCCACCCTGACCAGTTGCCTCACTGAGATAAAATCATGGATGCACTCAAGCTTCCTCATACTCAAGTGTGACAAGTCAGACATGATCATCATTGGTCCCAAATCCCTTACCAAAACTGCCAACAACTTCAGTCTCACCACTGACAACACCACATTGTCTCCCTCCACTCATATCTGCAACCTTGGAGTCATCTTTGATACCAACCTCTCCTTTGAACACTACATCAACCAGATCACAAGAAATGTGTTTTTTAATCTAAAAAATATTGCTCGTCTCTGCCGATCTCTCCCCTTCTTGGCTGCTGAAATTATCATCCATGCCTTCATTACCTCCAGACTCGATTACTGTAACAGTATTCTTTATGGTTCTTCATCCGAAGTCCTCAATAAACTCCAGCTCACATAAAACTCTGCTGCTCACCTGCTTACTCACACCCGCTCCCATGACCACATCACCCCAGTTCTCTAGGAGCTCCATTGGCTCCCTGTCCCTCAGCGCATCCATTTCAAAGTCCTCCTTCTCATCCATAACGACCTCTATAACCAAGCCCCATGCTCCCTCACCAACCTGCTCCACTGTTACACTCCTTCCCGCAGCCTCCGCTCCTCTGATACCAACCTCCTGTCTCCACCACTCAGAACTAAGCACCGGACCTGGGGTGACAGAGCCTTCTCCGTAGCTGCTCCCGTCCTCTGGAGCTCTCTCCCTCAAACACATCCGTGACTGTACAGACCTATCCACATTCAAATCATATCTCAAGGCTCACCCTTTCAGAACAGCTTTTAATGCATGATTAATGTCCTGTTTTATGCTTATTGTGTGTTTTTTAATGTCCAGTGCTATGTATTTAAGTATTTTTAAATTCTTTTATTTTGTTTGATGTACTTAAGTGTTCTTTTTGTAATTTTGTTTGATTCTTGTAAAATGTCTTTGAGTTTTTGCAAATAAAATGTATTATTATTATTATTATTATTATTATTATTATTATTATTAAGAAGTATAACTACTTTTGCACTGTTTAATTTGTTTTTATCACTCTGTTTTGGCCAAATGCTTCATTTTGTTTTCCTACTATCTTCATGTTTTATGTTTTAGAAGTTCGGATTCAGTTTTTTATGAAACTTTAAATGCGACTGCCTGCAGAGTGCCTTTGGATGCTCTTTGACCTGAAATCATGACATATTTAGGTCAAATGTATGTATATTTTGGCACTGTTGTGTCTTATTTTAACATTTCTGACTCTAATGGCATATGATTAGGAGCTTGTAAGGACATATTAGTTCAGACAGAGTCAACTGTTTGTGATCTAAATGCTCTGCTTTGCCTCCACTTGCTGATTGACCTAATATGACTGAATCATGAAGTACCATTTATCAGGCGAGTGCTGAAATGTTCCTGTTGGCAGTCACTGTCTCCACATATTTGTCTCAGCTTTTGTGTCTGCACCTGCATCAAAGTGCAGAATATGTTAATTCTGAAAGCTGAATTGAGGATTTTCACTGTGCTCTGTTCAATTATGGTCAGAAACAAAAACTGTGTTATTTTTTTGTGAAGGTGTAAAATAATGAGAATTTCTATTGGTTGTTTTTTTAATGATTGTTAATTTTTTGTATATTTTCAGTTCAAGTTAAATTTCGGTTTAGTTGTGAATTGGGCTGACAGGACTTTATGAAGCTTATTGTGTCCACAAATTTCCTCACTGAGAGAGCCATATGCATGTCCAGCATGTAGAGAGAGTATCTGTGTGAGCTGATGATGAGCCTGGCAGTGTAATGCGTTCTTTGTGGACAGACTAATTTCAGCAGGAAATTACAGCTCAGCTGTCTCCGTGGCCGTGTCTGGAGGTTGATATCCCCCATCCAGATTGCAGAGTGGTGTCCACAGTGGGGCACGTCTCCATAGTCACCACAGGGGTTGATTCACCACTTGTCTTAACTCGTGGTGCGTGGCAGTTGTCAGGTCAGCAGGGAGAAGGACACACTGCATCGACAACAAAGCCAAACTAATGAGTATTTCCTTCTATCTGATGTACCTCGTCTTTTTTTAAATAGAAAGTACGAAGACACCATCTGCATTTTAATCTGCAACATAATCATCTGTTCCCACTGAGGGATGGTAATTGCTTAGAAATGGAGGTCTGTGATGTATAAACTGCCCTCCTCTATCACCAAATGGACCTCAATTTCCCAGTGGTCCTTGGGACAAGAGCTGGTGACTCATTCAGACTGAACATGGAGTTGCTCATAGTTTTTCCTGCTCCTAACTTTTAAGGCTAAACTCCTTTTACATTCATGAATCCTTCTAATTATTCCTTCAATTGAAGCATATTTTTCACTTTCAGTCAAATCTTCACTAAAAAGCCTCTCTGAGACTATTTGTGCCAAATGTGACATAGTAATGAATGAGTCATACAGCATCTCCTTTTTCATTGACAGGTGAAGCAGATTATGGAGGAAGCTGTCACCAGGAAATTTGTTCATGAAGACAGCAGCCATATTGTGTCCTTTTGTGGTGAGTATTCAAAAATATACCATAACTTTATTGTCATCATATTTCAATTGATTAGATCAGCTATCTGGCACTGGAAAGATATGAAGCTGATTTCTTTTAGGTTTTTCTGTTGCCTCTGAATCTTAAAGATATATTTATCCTATGGGGAAAGATGGCCTTCATCTACTGTTTCTCGGAATCACAGGTCCAGCTCAGTAAATTAGAATCTAATCAAAAAGTTGATTTATTTCAATAATTCAATTACAAAAGGAAAACTTACATATTATATAGATTCATAACACACAGTATGATATATTCATCTTATTTATGTTATTATTGATGATTGTAGATTACAGCTAATGAAGCCAAAACATGTAGCCCATGTCCTGGATATTTTCTACCACACTTTTTCCTTCCACTCAACATTCAGTTAACATGCTGGAATTCAGAAGTCTGTGCTCTGCCAGGTTCTATAGCAATTACATTTTTGGGGGGTTGCCCTGCAGAGGGTGTCAGTGACTGTGTGCTGGACAGCTGTCTTCCCAATAACTTTGTATGGAGTTAACATTTCTATATTATTAGTTCCTTCTACTTGTCTTGTGTAATATTGCTATTGAGTTTCATCTTTTGAATTTAGTTATGGAAATACATGACCTTTTTTGATGATATTCAAATGTATTAAGATGTGTCGACATATACAGCCCGAGATGAACTTTCAGCGACTTTTAACATCTTTGGTATTGTAATCTATGTCAGGCATGGGCATGTACTGCTGTGCCAGTCCATCTAACAGGCTGAATACCTTATTGGCATGCAAAATGTGTGTTCATTACAATTGGAATGTGTTATCCAATAAATATCATTCCCCAAACAACTCTTGGGATGTTAATATTGTGCACTCTGATATGACAATATCAGATATCAGATAATATATGATGCATTCTACATACCTACTGTAGATCATGAGCCGTGTTTTGGTTCAAGTGAGGTCTTTGCTACCACTTTCTGTTTCTGGTGGACATGACTTTTACTGTTTATAATTGGCTAGACAATTGATAGAACTTTTTCAGAAAACCATAAAAATTTGTATGAACAGAAAGATAAAAGTCCAACCAAATTAGCTTTTACATAATAACAATCTTGAACATCAGCTCTGCTACATTTTGTGTAAAAAATAACTGATTTTATATTTCAGAAGCTACATTTGAATTGATTATAACTAGAAATATAACACATTTTAATTACAATAATTTACCAAGTGTAATTATTGCTTCAGCCTCCAACTCAAAGCATTAAGTAACTGATCACCATAGGAAACACACTGCCCACATACAGACACTTACGCTCAGAGGAATAACAGCAAATCTGATTTATTAGTGGATTTTCAGTGTGAACAAAATAACTCTTCGCTCACACAAAATATATTTTTATTTGGTGAAAGCCACGTTTGCAAAGAAATGACTGTTTGCAAGTCATGAGGTGAGAAGCTTCAACACCCAATAAAATGTGAGAGAAGTCACAAACCTTGTCTTGACTGAGACTCAGGTCAACATGTGGTGATGTGATCCAAACAAATGAGCGGTCGCTATGGTGTTACCTCTTAAATATGTGCAAAGAGATGCACCAGTGAAAATATGGAGGAACTGTCAGGTCTTTGTAGCCTTATCAGCTCTTTATTGCTGTTAAAATGCTGTTGCACCAAGCTTGTCACGGTGTGTGAAGCCACTATATTTACTGATCCAGACAGAAGAAGATGTGGGTAATTTATGATGTGTTGGTTTACCAAGTATACTGTGGAATATTAAGCCCACAATATGAAAAACGGAACAAAATTCGAAATTCTCTTTAAGTTATTACATAAGATCCCCACATTATGTTGCTTATATATTGTCTGTCTGGATTTCACGGTGTGCAAAGCATTTGCAGCTCTTCTTCTGTCCATGTAAGTTTAATATTCTTCCCTTCCAATAATCAGCTTACACTAAATCCCTCTTTTGTAGTTTAATTTCCCTCTGAGAAAGTAATGAAAATTACATTTTACAAGAATCCTTGCTGAAAGCCCTGTTTACTCATGTTTGCTGTCTGATGTGCTTTATGTGCTTCCATTAGCGCTTTCATGTTGCCACATCAACAGATTTCTTGGCCTGGAGTGTGGACATTATCTATTGGATGGAGGCCTCTATGTCCTCTGCTATAATAGCCGTTGGACACATATCAGTTAAAAAATGGCCTTCCCCTCCTGCTTTGTTGTCAAAGCTTCTTCTTCTTACTGCCTCTGCCTGTGATCCACCTCTTGACCCCTGCAGTGTATTTTTTCAGCTGTAGCTGTTGATGAGATGAGAGCAAGTGGAAGATTGGAGAAGAGCTCAGTTAGCTCACTGGGGAGCCATTAACCTCCTCGTTCAAGGCTACTTTTATGAGCTGCCTACTACAAGCCCGAATGATATACAGAAACTGGAGAGAAAATGTGTCAAAGACCTTCTGCTGACAAGCAATGAAATGTATCAGAAAACACATGACAAATATCTGATGCATTTTGTATAAGGTGAAAAGCTCAATTTATATCTTAGTTTGCTGCTAATGTTCATTAGGGTTATTTGTTTTTATATTTTAATTATTAAATTTCCAAAGTTCTCCTTAAGACCCTAGCTTGTTTGTTTAATATCAGTAGTAAATTTGCTTCTGTAAAAATTCCCTAAAAAGTATACTGTATGTATACATAATGGATTTTTCCTTCCTTTATTCCCCCCTCAGAAAAGAAATTGTTTGATTTTTATAATAATTAATAACAGAATTGTATTTTTATGGGGATGATACAGTTAGACATAGTCCCAATACTTAAGGCCAAACTTTCTAAAGATTTGCACATACAAAAACAGGTGCAAACTTGAAAGCATGTGCAAACATGATCTACAAGCAACATGCAAACAGGATTGCATCAGCTAAATGAGGAGAATAGCGAGCACAATAAATTTACTGTAACTGCCTTCATGAATATGAAAAACATATGCTGATCATCAGAAAGTACAAAACACTGGGAGGAGGATATGCAAATGTGAAAACTTATCACCCACAATGTGATTTATTAAACCAGAACCAGATTGCTAGACGCTGTTTTTACATCAAAATTTATCACGTTTGAAAAGCAGGTGCAAACTGGCATGCAAAAATGTGTGCAGTCACTTTTTTGAGCAGGAGGCATAAATACAATGACAGCAGACATTGCTCGTCAAATATTTTGAACATTTAAAGAATAGAAAATCAAACTACTAAAATATAGATTAAACATATCCTTCAGAAATCCTGATTTTGAGCTGCAGGATTACCGAATAATTCCAGTGCACCGTTAATTCATGGCAGCATACTGTAGTGTCTTGACGCTCTGCAAGAGCACATCTACATAGCGCAAAAAAAGTTAAATACAGCTGTTTAGAGCTTTAATTTTTATTGATTTTTAAATGTTTTCACTGTTGTGTTGTATCATGTTGTATACTTATTTAAATGGAATGTATTATTATTATTATTATTATTATTATTATTATTATTATTATTATTATTATGCCTGCAGCGTAATGGGTTTCTGTTTTATCTTTCTTTTATGGCCACTCTACTCTTTGACATTCTCCATGATGACAGCCAATAGCACACACAAAAAATCCTCATTAAAAGAGGGCAGTCTGCATCACTTTTGCACGTGCAATCAATTGTACACGCAATCATTGTAGGTCCTGTGCAACACGCCCACTTACTGCAAACAATGTAAACAATCAAGACCATTCTAAATCATTTTTCACATATACAGTAATGTGATTTATCCTGCACAACCCTACGAAAGGCAAAAAAGGGCAAGATTACGTAAGTGCTTATAGCCTTGAACCAATTTGTTATTTGGTAGGAGTCTATCAACACGTCACATCTAGATTTGGCAATATTTGCTCACTCTGCCTTGCAAAAGTTCTCCAAATCTATCAGATTGTGAGGACAAGTCTTCTCCACAGGCCTTTTAATGTGATTCCACAGATTTTCTGTCAGATTTGCTTACTGGCCTTAGCTGGGCCATTCTAAAAACTTATTTTCTCTTCAGATAAAATCATTTTCATTTTTGATGAACATATACTTGGACTCACTTTGAAGCTGGAAAATTAAATCCTTTTTCACCTGAAGGTTTTGGTGTCAAACTCACTGGTATTTATTCATGATTTCATCCATCCTGAAGAAGCCATGATGCTGCCACCACCATGTTTCACTGTGTATATGCTGTTCTTTCAGTGTTATACTGTGTTGTCTTTATACCAGACTTACATTGTGGAACTGTGGTCTAAAGGTTCCAGTTTGGTTCCTTTAGACTATAACACTTTTGCCCACAAGGTATTGGGAGATTTATTAAACATAGTCCTGGATGTTTTCTTTGGAAAACAAGGAATTATATCTTATGTATTGGTAGAAACTATTGCTGCTCCCTTAAGCCTCTGTTGTACTTTCTCACACCAGGTGTCTTGAGAGAATTGGGACATGAAGAATGTCCCTTGACATTTATACCTTCCCTTGAGGCACATGGCATCTAATGGTGTGAGATTGTTTTTTTTCCCCTACTATTCAGTGATATCTCTGTAGAGTGAGAGCACTTTGTAGGTTTTCTGCAAATTCTGACTATAATTGAGGGATAAAAATGAGCAAATGTCAGGAAAATTCAAGAAAGACAGCTGAAATTTACTTCAGGTTTTAGATTCTTTCTAATTTATGGCAGGAGTGATGTCAAGAAGCTTGAATGTTGACGATGAATTAAAAGCTGTTTTAACAAAGTATTCATTTAAGGGTGTGCAGACTTGTGCAGACAGGTTTTTGCAGCTTTCCTACTTTTTATAACTCCCTCCCCTCATACCCTTGGTTGTTTTTCAGTTGAATTATACAGGATATATATCACAAAGTTTTGATTTATGATGCTTTATCATGGTCTCATTTTTATCCATCACAAAAACCTGCCACTGTACATGCTTTCACTTGTACAGTGTGCAGATAGTTTCTTGGATGGTGTGTTTATGATTTAAGCATCTATAACCAAGGCTTAGATGTACTGGACCTGTTTCCAGTAAATATTGTATAATTATATCAGGTCTTTTTATAGCAAGATGCTGTGGTCTTGTCTTGTCTTGTGCTTGCTGTTCTGAGTGAAGTCTTGGTCAGCTACATGCCACTGAGAACAGTCTGTTATACTCTTAGTTGCCACAGATACAGGGTGATTAGAGACAGTTTACTGAATTAGATGTTTCTGTCAGGTGGGTACTGATCCTGCTCACATGTTGCATTTGTTCCCTTTCACATTCAGCTGCAGTTTTAAGATGATTTTAGTCAATAAACTCCTGCACATAAAAGAAACATAAAAAGGTGTGCACTGTACTGATTCCTTTGTGTGCTGTATTTAGCTTAGTTATTCATAGCGTTTCATCTCACAGCAGACGCAGAGACTCCCAGAATCTTCTCCACATCTTGGTGGAGAGACAGATTTGAAAACGCAGCAGGGGTTATAGTTTTGCCATCTGAGACCACTTATAGGAGATGATGAGGGAGTAACAAGACTGAACTATAATTGGAGACCTTTTAATAAGGCTCATTGTTCTGACATTTACCTTGCTGCTCTTATAATAATGGGATACGAGGATGCAGGGAGGGACAGGGTGAGGAGAAAAAAAATACAAAAATGAAGACTTCCACAGAAAAGAGTGACAGAATGTAGGAAGAAGTTGTTTGCTGAGACAGTGACAGTGGAAAGAGGCAGATTGTGATCCTCGCAAGTTGCTTCTGTCCCCTCCCTGCGCTCGTCTCTCCCAAAGCTCCGTCACTCCATCAGCAAGGGTTGCCATGGTAACCCCATCCTTTCCCCCTGACCCCATGTGAACAGAGCTGCAGGATTACTCTTGACAGAAAATTCAAATGTCAACACAGCAACCAGGCACTGCCACGTCGACTTGGGGAGGAAGCAGGGTCCGGTCCACGTCATGTTAAAGTAAAGTGTGTAAACATGTCTTTATCTGGTGCGTCCTGTTACTGGGATTTATACTGAGCAAGATTATTAATTGCTCAATTATGGGAAAAAAACAACAAACCATAATTACAGTAACTTTTGTCATTACTGAAATCAGTTATTGAACACAATCACTCACTGAGTTTGGAAACACATGCATTTACTGAATATTAAAGATCCAAATCAGAGTACAAGAGCATCTCAATAAACTAGAACACCTTTGGAAAGTAATTTGCTTCAGTGAATCGATACAAGTAAAACTCATATGTTACATGGATTCATTGCACATTGACTGATATATAAATTTAGCTGATTTGCTGGTTAATTTAGCTAATTAGAACACAAAATGTAGTTTCTCAGAACTTTTGAATATTAGATGAGACAAAAAAAAAAAGATTTTTAATACAAAAAGCTAGTTTATGGCCTCCAGAATCATTAGAAGACTGCCAACCTGACAGCTTTACAACAGATATGAAGTTAAGCTGCCAAAGTTCAGTGCTAAAAAGCTAGCTAGTCACAAAGTAAAGTTCTAAGTATATTAATGCAAAGCTGGAGAAGGAGAGATTACTGGGCCCCAGCCTTGATAGTTTTATCAGCCTTTGAGTGTCACTTAACAACCAGATGCAGCCAGTGTGATCTGCATGACAGAAAATAATAGGGGCGCATATTTTGATGCACATCAGATGCAGCTGTTGCCCTTCTCAAGGTGATCCAGCGGCCTGAGCTTCAACTGTTGCATACCTTGTGTTAAGCCTCCACTGAACCACAGAAACTGTCAAAGGCATTTTACCCTATTTCCATCATGGGAGAAGAAACAGAGGTGGTTGAGGAATATAAATACCTCGGTGTTCATCTAGACAACAGACTTGACTGGAGACTCAACAGGGAAGTCGTCTACAAGAAGGGACAGAACAGATTGTAGTTCTTGAGGAAGCTAAGATCTTTCAAGGTTTGCAGCAAGATGTTGCAGATCTTCTATAAGTCTGTTGTTGAGAGTGTCATCTCCTCTGCCATCATCTGTTGGGGCAGCAGCATCAGAGCCAGAGATCTAAAAAGGTTCAACAACCTGATAAAGAAGGCTGGTTCTGTTCTGGGGACGACTGTGGAACCTCTGGAGATGATGATGCAAAGAAGGATTTTTCAGAAAATTATGGACAACCCTGATCATCCTCTCCATGAGACTGTCATTGGAAAACAGAGTCTCTTCAGTCAGAGGCTTCTTCAGATTGGTTGTAAAATGGACCGCTACAGGAGATCTTTCCTGCCCACAGCCATCACAATCTATAATAACTCCTTAATTAAATGAGTTACATCAATATTTAATTTCCCTTTGGGATAAATAAAGTATTTTTTGAATTTTTTTTTATTACCCAAGCTAAGGAGATGAAAGTAAAGTGTGCGTTTCATTTGGAAATCAAGGTCCCAGACTCTGGAGGAAGAGTGGAGAGCCCCCAGAATCCAAGTTGCTTGAAGTTCAGAGTGAAGTTTCCACTGTCAGTGATGATTTGGTGTGTGATTTCCTCTGCTGGTGGTGGTCAACTGTGTTTTATCAAGTCTAGCAGCAAATTTTCCTTCTGCTGATGGAAGCTTTATGGGGATTCTAAATTGCTGCTTTTAAGACAACCTGGACTTCCTGAACACCTCAGCAGAGCCACAGGAAGATCACCTCCATGTCACGCAGTAATTGATGCAAAAGGAGCCCAGACCAAGTACTGAGTGCTTACACTGTACAGTACATGGACATTGTTTGCAGTACGTCCACATTTCCCTGTTAAAAATATTTTTTTTTTTTGGTCTTATGTAATTTTCTGAGAAACTGGGTTTTCATTAGCTGTGAGTCATAATCCTTAAAATTACCAGTATTAAATGTTTTACTGTGTGTATAATGAATCCATATAGTATAAGGTATAATGATACCATCATAGATTCCGTTATCTAAACAGGCCAGACTCAAACACAGCAGTTGGCAGAACAACACAAAGATCTGACAAATTACCAGAGAAACCTAGGGAGTTTATATACTCTGGGAGAGGTGGCTACTAAACAGAAAGAGGTGACCGAATTGGGAATATGAAGGAAAGGTGTTGAAAAGGTGAACAAGAAGGAAAATTGAGAAGATCTACAGAATATCCCAGGAATCTGTAGAACAAAACCTCAAAATCAGAAACAACCTAAACAGAAATATACCGAAGTAATATAACTGTCTTTTAGTGATATTTAGCTGATGGTTCTATTTGTCCTTTTACTTCTCCACTCCTCTGGTGCACAGTTTTAATAAATTACACCTTAACAAAGAAAAGATGTTCTGTCCACACAGCTGCGGTGGAGGCATGTGTACTGCATGGGCTCAAACGGCGAGCAGCTGGCTTTCTGCGCAGCAACAAGATAGCAGCGCTATTCATGAAGGTGGGCAAAAACTTCCCCCCGGCTGAGGAGCTTTGCAGGAAGGCCCAGGAGCTGGAGCAGGTCATGGAGACAAAGTGAGAAACAGCCTCTTCTTACACATCACAGCAGAATTCAAAGCAGTGCAACAAAGCCTGTTTGATTGTTTAAACAATGAAAACAACTGGGTATTTTCTGAAGAAGCTTCTTATTATTTATTAATCAGAAGCATTTTGGGACTAGGAGTCTTTGATCTTGTTTGCATGATGCATCAAAAATTCAGAATATACTTTTTGTTAAAACTGGTGGCTTGATTTTATTTTTCTATAGACGAAGTCAAAGCTTGCAAAGTCAAGACAGTCTTCGTAGGATGCCCCGGCTGCCGAGCCTCAACCCTCCTGGGGTCAAGAACCTGTGGATCAGGACAGCTCTGTTTGAAAAAGTGCTGGACAAGATTGTCCTTTACCTGGTAGAGAACAGCAGGTGTGTTGAGAGGACAAATAACACCATGTGGGTTAAATGTTTCCTGTTCCTCCTCAAAAAAACCAACAAAAAAAAAAAAAACTTGTACTGTTTTTTCTTCCAGTAAATACTATGAGAAAGAGGCTATTCTGATGGACCCTGTGGATGGACCGATTCTGGCATCACTGTTGGGTAATGAAACAGGAGGAGGATTTTTTTGTTGTTATTTGTAATGTCCTAATATTAAATGATCATAAACTGCTCTAACAAGGTTTAAGGTAGAGTAAAATGTTATAGTTGGAGCAATTAGATGGCTACTTTACATTCTATTAATGCACATTCATTTGAAACAACTTAGAGATTTATTAAATATCCAGTTCTTTATCAAGACATATTGATGTCAAGTCTAATTTTTTTATTTCTGAAAAATGGAAGTGACTTAAATACGCTAAAGATTTTTCACTTCAGCTGCGAGATGTTTTAGGGATCTCTTGAATTTTCAGACTGCTTCAGGTCATCCTCCAGCATCTCAATGAGATCAAGATCTGAGCTTTGACTTGGCCCAGGACTTTCCATTTCTTAATTCTCAACTCATTCTTGGCATGTTTTCTGATATGCTTTTGGTAATTGTCATGTTGTAGGCCCAGCTCAGCTTTTTCACAGATGGTCAGATGTTTTCCGTAACCCTCCTCTGATATGCAGTAGAAGTGCATTCCAAGTGCATTCTGT
Organism: Anableps anableps; assembly: GCA_014839685.1. NCBI lineage: Eukaryota > Metazoa > Chordata > Actinopteri > Cyprinodontiformes > Anablepidae > Anableps > Anableps anableps. The sequence goes on from CM026066.1 coordinate 21,027,121, forward strand.
AATGGTAAGATGGTTAGTTCCTGCTGTATCAAAGAACCCCCAAACCATGATGCATCCACTTCTGTGCCTCATAGCTGGAGGTGGAACTATGGAATATAGCATTCCTGGAATACTGTATTTAGAATATCTCAACAATGTCCTCTGTTCTGCTGCACAAATAAGTCAGTGTTATTCTCGTTTGTTCACGGTACATTATTCCAGAAGTCCTGATATTTATCCATGTTCTCTGTGGTAAGCTTTAGGTCTTGCCTTCATATTTTTCTTAGAAGGCAACAATTTCCTCCTTGCACACCTTCCATGATTGTTTAATTTCTGGGGTTTCTTGCTAAAAATGTGAGACTATCTGTAAAAAACAAGTTAAAGCTGGAGCAGAACTGCAACAACATGACAATGATCTAAAACATGGCAGTAAATCCACCAAGTATTGGCTGAGAACTAAGAAATAAAAAGTTCTGGGCCGAGTCAAATCCTAGATCGAACTGAGATTCTGTGGGGTTATTTCAAATGGGCTGATTATGCAAGAAGCCCTTCAAACATTTCTCTGCTGAAAGTGAGGAGTGGGGAAAACTTTCCCTAAACTGATGTCAGAGACTGGTAGATGGCTTCAAGAAGAATCTCACTGAAGTTGTATCAGTCAAAGGGGGTAAGACTAACCATTAGGGGTAGGGTGCTGTTTTCTCAGCAAGAATATCTTTTGTTTGATGAGTAACAATTGTTACATTTAGTTATTTAACTCCAAATAAATCACTATCTTGTCCAGTGAAAAATTTTTAAAAAGAGGTTATACGTTGAAATGTTACCAAAGAACTGAATGTTTAATTCTCATGATTGTATTATAAATTAGAGGCTAAATCTTGAACATATTAGAAAATCTATGATTTGATCTTAAATTATTTCCCCTGCTCTGTTTTAGTTGGATTCTGATGTTTGGGAAGGCCTAAAACTATTTTAAGACGGTCTTTCCTCTGTCTCATTGTAACAGTTGGACCTTGTGCTTTGGAGTACACAAAGATGAAGACAGCTGATCACTTCTGGACAGACCCGTCTGCTGATGAGTTGGTTCAGAGACATCGCATTCATAGTGGCATCTGCAGGCAGGATTCTCCCACAAAGAGACCTGCATTGTGTGTGCGTATGAAATCTCAGAGATTCCTTTTAATCTTTTTGTCCATGTGTGAGCTTTTACCATGATAGATCAGCTGCATTAGCAGACATTTACTCCTGAGATGCATTAAGTGAAGCACAGTGCGTCCCAGCAGCAGGAACAGGGAGTATCTCAAACCTGCACACATTTTCACCCATCAGTGAAGCAGGTCAGCTCTCACAAGCCCCAGTGCTCTTCAACATTCGTGTGCTGCAGTGCTTTTTGCATATGTGTGTTTGGAGGAAAACAAGATACATAAGGGTAGCTATGTTGATGCACATGAAAAAGTAAGTATGAGTCATCAGTCTGTTTTGTGATTGCACAGATCCAGAAGCGACACTCCAGCAGCAGCATGGATGAGCGCCCTTCACCTTCCCCGTCAGCTCGAGAATATGTGGAATCACTTCATCAGAACAGCAGGGCCACGCTGCTTTTCGGCAAGAACAATGTGCTCGTGCAACCGGTAACTCTGTCAATCCTCAGACACACTATATACAGCGTCTCACAAACATATTTCTACCAATTGAAATGTTTCACATTTTGTCATTTTACACCGATTATTATGTGATAGAAGTAAATAATCGTAAAGTGATTAAAAAGTATGCCCAGTTCTTAAAATATTTCATAAATAAAAAGCTGAAAAATGTAGAACAACCGTTTGCTGCAATTACAGATTTTTTTCTGCTTTGTCTCTACCAATCTTATACATTTTGAAACTGAAATTTTTAAGCATTTTCTTCTGTAAATGAGCTGAAGCTCAGTCGTCAAAATGGGTGGAGAGCTTCAGGTTTGACTGGGCCATTCTATCACATGTAAAGACTTTGATCTAGACCATACCATTGTAGCTCTGGCTTTGTGGTTAGAAGCCCTTAATTAGCTCCATCCATCTTCCCATCAACTCTGACCTGTTTCCCTGTCCATGCTGCAGTAGTAGCATCCATGCAGCATGATGATGTGGGATGTTGTGTTCAGGGATGCACATATTACCTTTTACATGTTGCCCAGAAAGTAAAATTTTGAATTTATTCGACTAGAGCACATTTTCACTTGTTCACTGTGTCTCACACTTGGCTTGTGGCAACAATGCCTTTCCTGTTGCTGCTCTTTCCTAAAGGCCAGATTTGTGAGGTGCACTACCAATAGTTTTCCTGTCCTGCCTTCATTGAACAGCTGCATTTAAAATTAGATTAAATTACATACAGATGGACTAGGTTTACTTATTAGATGACTTCTGAAGAGAATTGGTGTAAGTGGATTTTATTTAGAGGTGTCAATGTAAAGGAGACTGAATGAAAATGCATGTCATGCTTTTCAGATTTTTATTTGTGTAAAAATGTAAAAAACTTGTTTGATTTTCCTTCCACTTTAAGAATATGCACTACTTTGCATCTAATCCTATACAATCCAATTGATTTATGTTCACCATTTTCTTCAGATTTCTGTTTACTGACATGACTGTCATCTTGCTTCAGAGGGATGACATGGAGGCTATCCCGGGTTACCTCTCCCTGCACCAAACCGCTGACATCATGACACTGAAGTGGACACCCAATCAGCTCATGAACGGGTCTGTTGCAGACTTGGACTATGAACGCAGGTGTGAAATAATTTAGGAGAAAATATATTATTCTCAAGATAGAAAAAAATGCATCTGAGAAATCTGTATCAATAATCTGTTCTTCTGCTCATACCAAGAATAACATTCCAAGTGCCTCTACTTTTTTTTGTTTTTTCACTTGCTGTGCTGTTTTTATAACACTCTGTTACTGAATAATGCAGTGTGTTTGTGCTTGGGGGCTCGGTGCTCTGAATTACTGCTGGTGATCTGATGAAGCCTGTTTTCAGCTTACCAAGCAGCCAACAGATGGCTTATTGACTGCAACACTGTCAGAGCTCTATCAAACTCGCAAAACCATGTTATCTTCTAACACCTGCGCATGGTTTCTGTCAACAAAATAATCGATCCTGGCTTGTTTATGTGCATGCTGCTGTACTGATGGCTACTTTTTCTCCTCCCCTGAGTTTTTTTTTTTTTTTTTTTTTTTTTCATTCTGATTTTACTGAACCATTCATAATTTATTTGTTTCTTTCTTTTAACCTGGGGTGCAAAATCAGAATGGGTTGTAGCTTCAATGACTGCCTTTTCATCTGTTGTTTTTCAGTGTATACTGGGACTATGCCATGACAATCAATTTAGAGGAAATAGTGTATTTGCACTGCCATCAACAAGGTACAAATTTTTACTTAAAATCTCACCCTTAATTAAACTATTTGCAATAAGGTATTATAGCCGTATATTGATAATCTCCTGTCAGTATGAAGGGTTTAATTGAGTCCCATATATCTGTGTCCTGTAGTAGACAGTGGGGGGACGGTGGTGCTAGTCAGTCAGGATGGGATCCAAAGACCTCCACTTCGCTTCCCCAGAGGAGGACATTTACTCCAGTTTCTTTCCTGCCTGGAGAATGGGCTGCTCCCTCACGGACAGCTGGACCCTCCTCTCTGGTCCCAGAGGGGAAAGGTCAACATATCATCTTTCCAAAACACAATACAAATACTTACAGCTGAGATTCTTACAGGAAGCATGAATGCAATTCTAAACAAAGATTATTTGATCTTAAAATCAATAAAAATGGGATTTGGGCTTGGAAATAGACTTATTGTCTCAAACAGATGACTGTGTGCTCAGTTCTTTCTCAGCAACCACACAACAAGCATCTAGTTCAGGCACATTTGTTCAATTTCTGTTGATTTACTAGACACCTATCATTTCTGCTCTGCTGTGAAAAAAGTATTTGCATCCTTACAGAATTCTTCTGTTTCTGTTTTTTTTGTCACACTTGAATGGCACAGATAATCAAAACAATGTAATATCAGACAAAGGTAACCTGAGTAAATACAAAATGCAGTTTGCCATTTACATATTTTCACATAGTAATGGGGAAAAAACCCCTACTCAAACCAGTTAAAAAACTGAGATCAATTTCATTTCTCACACCCAGGCCTGATTACAGTCTGAACTCTAGAATTCAGAAAATCATCTACATAGAACCTGTCTGACAACATGAAGTAGGCTAAAGGATCTCAAAAATCAACACAGAATGTCTTGTTCTAAATATATTTAAGATAAGAGACAAAGTCATTGACATCTTTCAGTCTGGAAAGGGTAATAAAGCCATTTGTGATGCTTTGGGACTCCGGTGAACCACGGTGAGAGCAATTATCTACAAATGGAGAAAACACAGAATTGTGGGGAACCTTCCCAGGAGTGGCCGGAACAGCTTCAGCCCTCCTCAGTCAACAATAAGAGAGAGACTGGACAAAAATTGCATTCATGGTAGATTTACAAGGTGAATATCTTTCCTAACCAAAAGGAGCAAAAGGGCCATATCATATTTGTCAAAAAAAACCACACCTTAATGATCCACAAGACTTTTGGGAAAACATATTGTGAACTGAGAGACAAAAAATAAGCTTTTCAAATGTGGATCGTGTTACATCTGGCATAAACTAATACAGCATTTCAGGACAACAACCTCACTGGCAGATTTGTTGTAATTGACAGAACCATGATTTATGCTCTCTATTAAAAAATCCTGAAGGAGAATGATCAGTTTGTGAACTTAAGGTGGAGCGTTCCAGGGTTAGGCAGCAGAACAATGATCTGAAGCACACCAGCAAGTCTCGTTCTGAATGGCTCCAAAATGGAAGGTTTTCTGAATGGCCTAGTCAAAGTCTGGAAATCTAAATCATAGTATGACCTTAAATGGGCTGTTAATGCTCTAAAAGTGTCCAGTTTGTCTGAATCCAAATCATTCTGCAAAGGTAAATGTACCAATATCTATTCACATCTATATAAAACTCTAATAGCCAGTTATCACAAATGCTTCATGGCAGTTGCTGCAGCCAAAGGCACAACCAGTTATTAGCTATCGGGGGTAATTACTTTTTCACATAGGGCCAAGATGGTTTAGATAGCTTTTTTCCTTTAATAATTGAAATCTTCATTTGGTCACTGAATTTTGTATTTACTCTGGTTATCTTTGTCTAATATTGTCTGATCTAAATCTGTGAAGTGTGACAAAAAAGCCAAAACAGAAGAAATCTGTAAGGGTGCAAACACTTTATTACAGCCTTGAACATAGAGCTAACTCAAATGGTTTCAAAAAGTTTCACATTGTTGTTGTTGACTTCAGTTTGATCCTTTTTTAGGGAAAGGTGTTTCCCAAACTGAAGAAGAGGGTACCTCTGGGATCTGGATCCACAGAGTCAGTTTCTGACAAGGAGGAGGACGAGGCCACAGACTATGTCTTCCGCATCATCTTTCCAAACAGTCAGTCTGATTTTGGTAAGTTTTTCCCTTTTATAGGGGCAAACTGATGTGAGATTGTTGCATTGAAATGAAAATGTTGCTCCTTGTTTGTTACAGTGACTGTATCCCACTGCCCACATCTGGTTTATTCTCTTTCCCTTGAACTGAGTGGACAGTCCGCCTCCCGAGCAGGGACTCTGGTTGCACCCAGGAGGTGCTGCAGCTGTCAGGGAGAATCCCCTTCATTCACAGAAAGCAGCTGTAACACTGTCACACATAGGCTCGTCACTCTGTCTGTCAGCCTTCCTTGTTTTAATTCCTCACATCTAATTCCCTTCTGGTCTAAACTGCACCTCTGGCAAATCTTATTGATGTGCGCCGTTATTAAAGTCACTTGTGTTGTGCCTTTCTAACCACATCTCAATGTAGTTAACCTTTCAGACACCAGCTGAGGGCAGATTGATCAAATACTCAGGCTTCCTACACAGTCTGTTCATCCGTCCATCCATTCATCCATTCATCCATCCATTAAAAATGGAGTAAAAAGGACTGATTACTAGTTTGACTTTGACTTGAATTTGGATATTGAAATTGTGTAAGAACCCTGAGTTTGGCTGGTAAACTGAAAAATGTTTTCTTTTTCCTGATGATCTAACAACTACTGTGTGGTGTCTTCATGCTTTCAAATTGTTAATTAATCTCCGGTAATAAAAAAAGTTTTTGTGTCATCACTCAAACAGGAATAAATCGCTGGCAATTCTTTGAAGTGCTTTAAGGAGGTCACAACTGATCTACCTTAGTTTGTTAGTGCCGAAGTGTTTTCTGTTGTGCTTACAATCGGCCCTGTGCTAATGTAATTGCTCCTGAAAGCCTTCCAAATGCACCTCTTTAAAGTGATAATGAGGTTGTGTGGTTTTGCACGCAGCGACCCCTCCAGATCTGATGGATCAGGGAGCCGCCTTGTGGCAGCCCACTCTCAGGAAGTCTTCGTGTTCCTCCTGCTCTAAGGGAAACTTCTCCAACGGGGTTGCGCACAAAGGGTGCAACTATGAGAGGTGAGAGAAAATGCCATTAACCTACACAGGAACCCGCTGGGCCCGGTAACATTTCTAATAACACCAAGAAAACTGGAGATGAAAGACCGATACAAGAACATTGAAACGACCCAGAGGAAAATGATGTGACATTTGGCTGACTGGAATTAGAAGGGTGTGGGGTAAATTGGCTGATAAGCGTGGCAGAAAAAAAAAGACAAGCTGCAGTGAAATTTGTGCTGTATGGCAGCACAATAGTTTATCATTTTATAAAAGGTCAGCCTCAACCCTGTAATAAACTGTATATCAGAGATAGTGTATGATGTGTTATGGAAAATATAAAAAACATATAAATCAGAATGGCAGTTTAATGATAGTGTTGTAGAAGAAGAGTGATGGATACAGTGCTTTATACCCCAAGAGCTTCATCACGTTTTGTCACATTACAACTACAAGCTTCAGTGTATTTTATTGCAATTTTATGTGATAAAGCAACACAAACTTGTGCATGACCAGGGAGTGGAAGGGACATAACATATGGTTTACACAGTTTTTCACAAATAAAAAGCTGAAAAAGATAAAGCAGCCCATTATCTCGAAATTTATACATCTTTGCATTGACCATACAATATCTCAAAGGACTGCTTAGATCCAATATTTGGTGGGCTATAATATTTTAGGTGTCCTGCTTTTTAATATAACATTTTTGGGAACTTGATGGACTAACACTGGCCCTTATGAGCACCTCTGACGAAGATCTTAGTGACCAAGATCTCAAAACTCAGTGAGGGCAGTGGCAAGATTTTTCTCATGGGAAATAAAAGAGGACTGAGAAAGTATAGGTTGATTGCAATTATTATGGTCAATGCAATATTCAATAATATTAGTGCAAAGTTATGGTTTCCTAAAATCATGCTGCCCTAGATCAAAGGTTATTCCAATCTGGCAGAGTTTGAGCTATTTAACAAAAAGTAATGGGCTAAGATGTCAGTTGCTAATTGTGCAAAACCAGTCCCAGAGGCAGCCCCAAAGGTCTTGCAGCTATAATTACAGCTTAGGTAACTTTGCAATCATTATATTATATTAAACTTTGTAATTGTAATTTGAATAATTTTAACTGTTGTGAATACTTTTGCAAGGCACTGTAGTTCAGGTAAATAATCTGTGCTGTGTCTTTCTGTAGGACTCCTTTGAAGCTACTGTGCGACAACATGAAATATCAGATCATCTCCAGAGCGTTTTATGGATGTATGAAATGCCTTATTGAATATTATCAGCTCACATTCACTATTATCTGTTGCAGTTGCATTAAATGATTAGCTGTCTCTTTGATCAGGGCTGGCGTACTGCCGCCACCTGTCCACCGTGCGTACACATCTCTCTGCCCTCGTCAACCACACCATCGTGGCGCCCAACGTGCCCTGCGACGCCTCTGGGGGGCTCACCACAGACATTTGGCAGAGATTCCTTGAGGACTGCACTGTAAGCACCATAACACATGCTTCACTTTAACTGCAGACAGAAGGCTCTCCACATGCTCACACACATACACATGTAATCTCAGTATCTTCCTTTCACTCTCTCTGCCTCCTATCTGGTCCCACTCAGCCTCTGTTAATCATGTGGCTCACGCTGCTGGTCACATGAAGCCTGACTGATGGGCTTGTAAATTATACCTAAACACCACATCTGAAGTTTATGAGGATATTAATCAAATTTACGAGGGGTCAGCAATGTAGACTTGCTCATTTCAAAATATTAAACATTGCTTTCTTCATGAATAATTGAATGCGAGCTTTGATCATTACTGAGGCAGCCAGTGTTGTTTTGGCACATTAAGACATGTGTGGGAGATCATTGTCATTTTTGATATGGAAGATAATAGAACTGATCAAAAGGCAAGCCCTGGGTTGATCAAAGGCTTGTGCTGAATTTCGTTAGGCCTACAAAGAGCAGGAGCTGCTTCGTTTGGTCTACTTCGGGGGTGTGGACCCCTCGCTGCGCAAAGAGGTGTGGCCTTTTCTGCTGGGTCATTACCAGTTTGGGACATCAGAGGATGACAGGAGGGAGGTTAGTTGCTTGCTTCTGTTATTCCATACGTATTCTGCAACTCCATGACTGATGTTTGGCTGCTCACTATTTGACCGTAGGTGGATGAACAAGTGCGGGCTTCCTACGAGCAGACCATGAGCGAGTGGTTGGCATGTGAGGAGGTTGTCCGTGAGCGAGAGAAGGAGCAGCATGCTGCAGCCTTGGCAAAGTGCTCCTCTGTGGCGAGCGTGGACAGTTCCAGTCAGAGGATGACCCATCATGATTCCACTGTGAGCAACGAGGTAAAACAGTAAAAAACATTTGATGAAACATTTATTCATAGTTAAAACAAATGGCTGCTGGTCATTTTCTATATCCTGCTTATAGATTTCCTGTAAGTTTGTAACTATATGACTCCATAAAATATTATCTATCAGCAGGAGATTGATAAGAGCTAAAACTGCATTGATCAGGGGTCATAATCTATTAAATTTATCATAAATGTCATGTGGACGAAAAGGAGATCACAACCATAATACATGTTAATAATAACAATAGTTCTTCAGAATAAAAAAAGATTATATGTATGTAAAAAAGAAAATACACTGCCATTGTTATATCCATGTGAAAAATGCCCTCCTTTATATTCTAGAGCTTTACATATTTTTTATGCATGTAAAGAACAATAAAAAAAATCCACCTCCTTTTGATTATGCATTTTTACTTATTCTATACACACATAAAAAGACAAATTAACACCCCCTTTAAATTCTCTGTTTTACTGATTTTGTATGCAGGGAAAAAGAAAATATAAATCTTTTATTCTTTGGCTTTACTTTTTTTGTACACTTAAACAACAATACATCCCATTTAAAAACTATTGTTTTAAATATGTTCATAAAACAAAAACATACCCTCTGTAGGGGTATGTAGTTTCATAACAGGCTTCCTTTGTGGAGATTTTGGGGTGTACTTTGTTTTTCCACTTTATTTTTAGCTGAAAAATATTGCAATAGTGGAATCTGTGGTGTGTAATTTTATACGCTTGAGGTTGGTTTTAAATAATTTAAGAACCTGTTAAAGGCTATATCTTTTTAATGTTAAAAGCCCCACAATCAAGGGCAGATGTATTTTTTGTCAAGAGTGGAAAAAACACAGAAATGACAACTTTTCCTCTGGACTTTTATTCCACAGTCTCATTCATCTCACAGCTCAGACAGGGAGAGTCTGGCTCGCTTCCAGAGTGATTCCAGCACCAGCACACAGGTATCCAAAACGAACTCAGTTATCTCCTCTGTTGAATCCATTCACAGAGAAGCGAAATTAACAAACTACACATTTATTCTATAAATATTTTTAAAATAACATTTTATGTCACATTTCTAGAAAATCAGTATCGGACAAATATCAGAAGTGTCGTTCTCGAAGGCAGACTTTTCTTTCTGTGGTCTTTTAAAATGTTCTTGCTCAATCATTCTCAACTGGTGTGAGCGGCCATTGTTGCTGTAAAACAGCAGGCTTTCTGTTTGCATTGCCAAAAAAATGTGGATCCCAAACCTTAAATCTGAGATTTACAAATGGCTGCCAATAGTTCAGAATCCAGCACCTTTTTCTCCAACCGACAGACAGAGGGGGAACATAACATTGTACTATTGTTGTTGAATATTGCAATGTGTATATCAGTTACGGTTAATACACATATCTATTCTTTTTCAACATCATTACAGTGTCCTATGGCTCTATATTAGCTGGGACCATGCAATACAATGAAAGTCTATCCAAGTAGTCAAACTAATGCAAAAATTTAAGGTATTCTAAATTTCATATTTAAAGTTTCATATTACAACCTGCCAAATATTGCTGCCAAGGAGTCCTTTGCGAATGCGATATTGCAAACACTGGAGTTGGAACTGATTTTAATTCAAAATCTTGTGCAGCTCTACTCACTTTTATTGAACCCTGTTTACCCCTGTTGTTATCTGCTGAAAGTCTCACTCTCTCTTTCCTTCTCTTGTTGCCTAAAGAAAGAGATGTTATTTAAAATACACCTTCCTTTTAAACAGCATTCTCTATATTTCCTTTGACTTCATCTTTAAACATCCCTCACTGGTACTAAAAATAGCAAACTTTGCTCTTCCCTTTAATACAGTGTTCACACTGAAGAGTGTTGCCTTCAGTGCAATTTTAGTGATCACACAACTGTGTGCTCAGTTCAGATTTTTGAGTTTCTAATCGTCTCTCACTGGTCAAACTGAAAATGGATGAATTAGTGTATGAGCTGTTCTCTCTGTTTTCATTCATTTAAAGGCTTTTTGAGAGGTTGGTAAGACTACAAAAGTGCTGTGTAGGTGGAGTCTATTTGCAATTTGCTGATAGATATAAAATAATATTTTCCCACCAACAAGGTGATGCCCAACATGCTATTGATCAACTGAAGGGTGATACATGTTTCTGGACCTGTGTCAGATCTTGCTGATTTTTTTTCTTTTTTCTTGGAGACATGTCTTCTTTTGTCTTTCACTTGTCTGCTTTCCTTCATTTTTAAGCAATATGAACCAATATACTTTAATATTTAACTATAAGAGCGAGAGAGAAAATAAGTGAAAAAGCAACAGCAGACTAAAGAAAAGCAAGGAAAGTCCCTCAAAAAGCCAAAAACAGTTTTTTAAGACCACTTTAAAAGATCATAAGAAAGTCTAGCTTCTTGAAGTCATAATCAAAAGCTTTTGCACATACTGTAACTGTAAATGTTTAAAGTATATGTTTAATGTAGACATTCTGAACCAATATTTTGCATTCTCCTTCCTGCTAGTTTTTCACATCCTCCCATCCCTTCCCCTGGAGTAGTCTGGTTCCCTTTGGCTTGTTCTTTCAGGTATTTGAGTCTGTAGAGGAGGTGGACCAGCCCGAGTCGGAGTCCAAGACCGAAGAGGCCAAACAGGTGCCAAAGATGCCTAACGGAGCTGTACAAAACGAGTCAAGCTCTCCTGATTCTGGACATCCTTCCTCACGAAACTTCTCTATCACCTCTGGCCTGTCAGACGGTTCCTTCAGCACTGAGGACAGCTCTGCACCTGATGCATCCCAGAAATCTACAGCTGTGCCTCAGATGACACAGAGCTACGCCAAACCTGCTGTGGGAGAGGGTGAAGCGCTGACAATCGAAAGTCAGGTTGCAAGTGAAGAAAAGCACCAAAAAGTGGAGGAGAAAATATTTGACAGCGTAGATAAAGAAGGAGCTACATTGCATCCTGGAACACAGGAAAACACAAAGTCTGGAAATGTGAAAAAAGAAGGAACAACTTTTGAAGAGAAAGGCCTAAAAATTAACATTAAAGAAAGTCCTCTAAAACATGTTCCACTGAAGACTGAGGAAGCTTCCAAACACGAAGAAAAAAAGATTAAAGAAATGGGAAAATTAAACACAACTGTTAAGTTTTCTCAAGATAATGAAAAATCAAGAAGTCTCAAGGAATTTGAGGAAGAACAGATTTTGGGTGTCTCGATATCAGGAGGAGCTTACAGCTCTTCTCAGAAAGACGAGACCCAGGCCTTGACTGAGTCTGACGAGTCTCCCTCAGCCATAGAGATGGAAGAGATCCCCAAAGCTAAGGTTTCCATGGCACCTTGGAGCAGGAGAGGACACTGTGAGACTTCGTCCTTCTCTGAGGATTCAGCAACTCCTGCGGATCTCAGGCAGGAGTTAGAAAAGCTCAGTCCCGAAGGAACGGAGTCTATCCTGTCGGAGCCAGAGATGGAGAGCCTTTACCCTCCCTTTGACTCTCTTCCAGCAGATGAAAACACAAAGAATGGAGTGACCTCTCAGGAATCAACTGGGAGCCCTTATTCTGTATGCACACCATTTTAAAGACTCTAAATCTATTTGTAGCAGTGGTTTTCAAACTGGGTTCAGGCAACACTGATGAGGGAATTTTGAAGAAACCTCCAGTTTGAAATCATTTGATAACCACTGATTTATTTTGATATAAGTCAACTCTATTATGTGTTTATTTTATTTATTGTCTTAATTAAATTTGTTTCAGCAAGAACTTTTGGATTCATATACACTAAATCTGCATCGCATTGAAAAAGACGTCCAGCGATGTGACAGGAATTACTGGTATTTCACTCCAGCCAACCTGGAGAAGCTGCGCAACGTCATGTGCAGGTAAAACACTGACCCCTGCAGGGGCATAATTGAATAATAGATTATAGCATTGATTTCTCACCTTGATATGAAGCTCATTCATTTGAACTTATCTGACTGGAAAAAACATAACAGTCAGCTTAGGAAATTTTCACTGCTAAAAACAATTTTTACAATCAATGAATAAACATTTCTGTGCTGAAGTCTGTGTTAATATTGCTTGTGAAAGTTTTCATACCCTTGAACCCTTACATGGCAGTTTTTGAGATGGACACAACAAGGCACACTAACCATGGTCTTTGGGGAAGTATGAATAAGCAATGAAGCAGTTATCTCACAGTTGTGCCCCAAACAAGTTTTCCATTGCTTATTGCATGTTCAGTAAATATTGAATGACTACTTCAGATTCTTCTAAAGATTTAGGGCTGCATTTCATCACTTGTAGTTAAATATTTCTAAAATTTGATTTATTCGTTAAGATATAGTTTGTGATTCATGAAACATTTATTTGTTTAAACACAAGAAGAGCCATGAAAGTTGTTCTGAATGCAGTAGCAAGGACTCACCGAGGTCGCATTTCAGCCATTAAGCTCTCTCTCTCTCTCTCTCTCTCTCTCTCTCTCTATATATATATATATATATATATATATATATATATATATATATATATATATTATATATATATATATATATTTTTTTTTTTTTTTTTTTTTTTTTTTTTTTTTTTTTTTTTTTTTGGGGTGGGTGGGGGGAGTAAAAGATTTCTAAAACTTTTCCTTCCCCTTCACAATTATGCTACTTTCTTTAGGGCTATTACATAAAACCCTCATTAAATGCACTGAAGTTTGTGGTTGCAATGTGAGAAAATGTGAAGAAGTTAGGAAGTTTACTCCCCCCGTGCATCCCTAGTCTAAAAGTTTTACAGTCCCAGCTGTTATTTGCTTTGAGACTCAGTTTCACCCACAAATGTCACTGACTTGGTAAATGATGGATATCATTTTTGAATGGCTTGTCTCCAGTGTCAGAATAATAGTCTGCAAAATGCCTCTAAATCTGCAGAAAGGGTATGAGTCAGAGTGAGAAACAGCCACACTGGGTTAAGGTCAGCTCTCTTTGTTGCATATTCACAGCTACATCTGGAGGCACCTTGACATTGGATATGTACAGGGAATGTGTGACCTGCTGGCTCCTCTTTTAGTTATTCTGGATGATGGTGAGTCAACACTCTACCCCTGTTGCTGTATTTGATGTATTTTTACAGTTATGTTCTGAGCTGCAAAGGAGACTTGCCACGCTCACTTTCCTACTCCATCTCCTCCTCTCAGAGGCCAAGGCTTTCAGCTGTTTCAGTAAACTCATGAAGAGAATGAATCAGAACTTTCCACACGGAGGAGCTATGGATACTCACTTTGCAAACATGCGCTCTCTAATCCAGGTGACACAGCTAGAGTTTTATAATAGAGTCCGATAATAGTCAGTGAATCCAATCATTACTTTGAGCTTTTTTCTGTAATTTTTCTTTCCTTCTCTGGCTTTAGATCCTGGATTCTGAGCTCTTTGAGCTCATGCACCAGAACGGAGACTACACCCACTTCTACTTCTGCTACCGCTGGTTTCTCCTTGACTTCAAACGAGGTGATGTAATGGCTCAGGTTAACAGAGTTGGTGCCTATTAGGAGGAGAGAAGCTTCACTACCCTTTAAGTTTTGCTGGTGGATAAACATCAAATCAGTGATTAAAGCTTGCTAAGGATTCAGATTTTAGTTTCATTTTTAGTTCAATATTTAAGTTAAGTTTTAGGCTGCAATTAAAATAAAAAGTTTATCTGTCACACTATAAAACTGCAGCTCTGAAATCTCATTTAGTGATAAGAAGGGAAGAGGAATATGTATAAACACTGGCTTATACCTTTACTACTATCACAGTGGGACCCTTAAAGAACTGTTTTCTGAGATCCACTCAGAGAGATCAGTGGAGAACATACTGACTTTGGATTTTGTGTCCATTTCCTTCTGAAAGAACCAGCCAGGTTTTCCCCACAGAGCCCTGCTTACCTGGATTCTCTCATGGTATTGATGAGTTGTTGAAAGTTCTTATAGTGTTTCTTCCCTCTCAGTAACGCTGAAACTAATGGTACAGATGGAGAAACCTTCCATATTTTAGGGAAATTGTGCAGCTTAAGAAACTTGCATTGTGGTAGATGGCTGGAAAAGCATCAGGGCAAAAAAATGTTTGGCAAGTACCAAGAACATTGCTGTGATCCAAGAAGTTTCTAACAGTCAAGGAGATCCTGGAGACCACAGCAGAGTTTTAGTACAATGTGAATCTGGTGAAAGGCTAAATTTATGGTCACCCACGACTGAACTGGGTGAAACAAGGGATGGTGTTGACCATTGTGAAAATATGTTAATTAGCAAGAAATTAAGTTCAAGAAAAAGAAAACATTTTATTTTGAATATCTTAACACTCTATGACGTGTGCATTATAATTTTTCACAAAGTACTGTTATAATATAATATAATATAATATAATATAATATAATATAATATAATATAATATAATCGTGCATTGTTTGTGTTTGTTTAATGGGATAAGACAGCAAATATTATATAAACTATGGGCAAATGCTGCAAAAAAAATCTGAAAATTTATAAACCCAGAGAAAAGATACATTATAATGGTGTCAACATCAAAGCCATGACAATCTGAGCATCAATGCAACTTAAAATCTGTGGTTTCAGATTAGGACTTGGAGGTATCTTGAGGATAAAATGTTAGAATAAATAAATTGATAAAGCTCAGAACAAAAATGCCAAACCTCTGTTTTTTGTGTGCTTCCTGTCCAGAGCTGGTTTATGACGATGTGTTTGCTGTCTGGGAAACAATTTGGGCTGCCAAGTACGCCTCATCAAGTCACTTTGTTCTTTTCATTGCCCTTGCACTGGTTGAGGTGTACAGGGATATCATCCTGGAGAACAACATGGACTTCACAGACATCATTAAGTTCTTCAATGGTAAAGCGCATCTCCTTACAGCTCTTAGCACATGCTCCTGCACACTGCAGTAAATTTTGTTAAAAACAAAAAGAAAAAAAACATAATAATGCTTTGCAAAATGTACAGAGAATGCTTTTTGCTTAGTAGGTAAAGAAAACAAGCCCAAAACCAAACATCAATTTGTAGGGAATTCAGATATGTAGACTTATTTTAGGGTTTTGAGAGCTTGATTTGGAACTCAGCCTCTTTGGCTTGGGTCTTCCTTCATCAAGACAGACCAGTCCAGCGCTGGAATTACAGCAGCTAGGTCCCAGTCCATCTATCCTTCTCCTGCTTCATCTTACCGTCTCTCGGGAACAAGACAGCAAGATCCTGGAACTCCCCTTCTTGAGGCAGACCTCGACCCCTGACTTGGTTGGAGCAATCTGCCCTTTTCCGGTTGTGGACCAAGTTCTCAGACTTGGACTCTAATGGTTTTAAATGTGAAGCAGTTCCTAGGCAAACATTAGATGTTATAAAACTAGTCTTTTCAAAGTGAACTGCTCTGCTTGTTTGTTTTTCTCTTTTTCCTGCAAAAATAAAGAACATCAGTATCACTAAATTGATTTTACAAAGCTAGCATTTACAAGAAGTCCCCTTTATGTAGGTGTGTTTCTGGCTCTCAGAATCCTTTGAGTAGGCTTCTTGCTCTTTCTGCTGATTTTTAGGGTTGAATAAAAAAAACACTACCCTACCCTAATTTGGTTCAGCAAACAGCAGTTTTCCAGTTTAAAATCTGAGTTTCAGTCAAACTTGTATTTGTTTTGTCAGCAATCGGGTGAAATTATTCAGAGTGACTCATTGTTATAATTTGTCCCAGTGTGTAATTCACTCATGCCATCAATTACCCAAAATAAGCTCTGATCTGTTAAATCAACTAAAATCTAAATCTTGAGAGGGTGAAGTAAAAGGCCTTCAGGTATTCTGTTAATCAGTAGTTGTGTTATGTAGCTTATTCATGGCATTGGTGTTGCAATGAACAAGATAAGATTTCACTCTTTGTTTTGTCTTTCAGAGATGGCTGAGCACCACAACATCAAGCAGATTTTGACCCTGGCCAGAGATCTGGTGTGCAAAGTCCAGATCCTGATAGAAAACAAGTGATTGTTGCTTTTCGTCCTCCTTTCCTTCCATGTAAAGAATAATGGCTGTAGTAGCACAACAGTATGATACACACGAGTTCATATACAATCTACACAAGGCCTTTACAATCACAGTTTGCTGCTTTGAGCCTTATGGACTATCCTCTGTGGTGTTTGTCCTGTCAGCACTATGAGAACTGTGTCAATCCGAGTGCACTTAATATTTTAGAATAAAGATGTTCTAGCTGCACATTTCATGCCAAAACACAAAGCTGAATTCAAACAGAGACTATATTTATGAGAAAAAATAGATTGTGATACTGCTCTATGAATTATTTTAATAGACAGCTATTAAAAAACAAATTATGAGTCATTCTCATCTCTTAACAAAGGAAAGATTATTGACATGTTTTTGTATATTGTTTACATTCATCATCAATTGATTTAAAAATTTGTCTCGTAGCCAGAAATGTAACCCAACCGCCTTTTCATCCTCCAAATTCAGTCTCAAGTTGCTTTAAACTTTGTTTAATTAGTGCCTTGCTAAAGTATTCAGACCCCTGGATGTTGTTATCCCATTCCACCGCAAACTTTGATGTATTTTATTTTAATTTTATCTGATGGACCAATGCAAAGTAGCACATAATTGTGCAGTGAAAGGAAAGTCAGATGACTGTCAAAGGTTTTTTGCAAATACAAATCTGAAAAGTGGGTGGGCATTTGTGTTCCACTAAATTTACTCTGATACCCCTAAATATAACCTACTGCAACCAACTGGCATCAGACCTCACCCAATTAGTGAGCAGAGTCCCCCTGTGTGTAATTTAATGTCAGTATAAATCCAGCTGCTCTGTGAAGGCCTGAGAGGTTTGTTATATAACATTAGTGAACAAACAGCATCGTGAAGACCAGAGAACACCATAGATAGTTGTGGAGAAGTTTAAAGCAGGGTTAGGTTATAAAACAGTATCCCAAGCTTTGAACAAGTGTGTGATGTCCACTTAAATTAACAGCGCATTGATCAGAGACGCAGCCAAGGTAACTTTGAAGGAGCTGCGGCAATCAACAGCTTAAGTGGGAGAGGCTGTGGTGCTTTTCTTCAGAAAAGCTGGTCAGAGTTGGTGGGAGGAAAATTGAAGCTAAATACTGAGCAGATCACAAAATACTTTGCACCTGTAACTGCAGCAAAAGGTGGTTCTAAAAATTCTGTAAGGTTGAATATAATTGCACACCATTCATCGTTTCCTTTAATTTCAGAATTATGCAGGACTTTGTGTTGGTCTAACACTTAACATCTCAGTAAAATGTATTGAATTTGATTGAACTTCAAGGGGTATTAGTACTTTTGCAAGTCAGTGTTACAGGAAATATAGTGTTTTAAGTGTTCTTAAACTGCTTTTTTCTGCCAAATGGTTTGTTTAATTCTGTATTTGTTGTTGTGTCCTCAGAGATAAAATGTGTCCAGAATATGTTGTGAACTCATAACCTGATATTTTGGTGACTAATGAATCTGTGAACAGAAATTCACACATAGATGTATATGAAAAAACAAGCCTAATTTCACAATCCTTGTGACTTGTTTTGCATTATTCTGTGAACTTCTGCTTATTTTGCAAATTGAGTGATTTACTTACTCTTAGTTTTGTATTGTCTTGCATTGTCTGGTGCCTGCTTGTTCAATCAGACTTTGACTTCCTATTTAAACAGAAAAGACAGATGAGGCAGTGGTCATATTTAGTCAGCCTAACCTAATAAAAACTGCTGTTCCACTTTATTCAGATTCATCACTCCAGGAAACTACAATTATTCTGTTGATATGAGTAGCAATTTAATTTTTTGACATATTTATATTCCAGTTCCTGACCTTTGATGCAAGTCAATGCCTGTCGTACATAGCCTAAAACTTCAGACACTTGTTCTTTGAGTTGTTGTTTCATGAATGTAGTAGGTTTATTTGCACTTAGTACTAGTACTTTGTGGATTCCAAGTGTTTTCAGATAAGCCTTTTTTTATTTATTGTAACATTCTTAAGCCAAAGTACTTATTTATTTATTTAGTTGGTTATCTTTTCTGGATGCTGCTTTGTTTGTAAAGCTGATATTTTTATTTTGTGGCAAATTTTAAATGTGCACTATAAAACAATCAGATTCTATAGTACTTAACATATATACACATATATATTGAATGGTATATGTTGTAAAAAAAAAAATAAATAAAAATGGAATAATTATTTTCCCAAATCACATTGTAATGTCTGTTTTATTAAATGTTTTTATTCAAACTGAAACTAAAGGGGAAAGAATGAGCCACAAATTTAAAGGGTGTTCTATATCTTAGAATAAGTTAGAGTTCTTAAATTGTATATTTGTTACTTTTTGTTTGATAGAGAGGACAGATTGGGTCACATATTTAAAGGCTTTGTCAATATGAAGCCCTATGATGGACTGGCGACCTGTCCATGGTGTAGTCCGCTCTTGCCCCATGAGTGCTGAGGATAGGCACCCAAGGCACCACTAGACTGCAAGGATAAGCTGGTATAGACAATGAATGGGTTGATGTCCGCATGAACAGATCAGAAATTTAAGAGAAAATCGGTTTGAAATGGTAAAAATAAGAATTTTGTTTTGTGGAGTTTAATTAATAATATTTATTGTTTCTATTTGTTTTTGTGTAAAAATAAGATGGGAGTTAATCATTTGTACTTTCAATTTATTGTAAATCTTTAGTAAATAAATAAATATCCAAAAATATTTTCAACTGCTTTAAATAACCAGTGTCAAGATCCAGTCCCCAAGAGTCGGTGTCCTGCAACTTTCAGATTTGTCCCTGGTTCAACACAACTGAATCAAATTGCTGTATTACCTCCTTGTCATGCTGTGCAGTTCTTTAGTGTCCTGTTAATTAACTAAATATTTGATTCAGGTGTGTTGAACCAGCTCTTCGGAACTGGAGTTTGATACCTTTTTTTATTGACCAGGACATATAAATTGAAAGCAACACCGTATGTCACCGTCACATATTCTGGAGAAAAACAGGCCGTTAAACAGCTTCCACGGAAAAATTACGCCCGAACAGGGACTTGAACCCTGGACCCTCAGATTAAAAGTCTGATGCTCTACCGACTGAGCTATCCGGGCGCTCATAAGCAATGTAGTGTCATCACCGTATCTCAAATGATGATTGGTCTACTCTGTTGCTTGAATGCGCATGTGCTTTTGACTGGTATTGTCGAAGTTGCCATTTGTACAACCACTAACGGTAGACCGCCGACATCATCACCACAATTTCAGCTCAAGTAAATTAATATCTTTAAAACCGTGTTTGTAGTACATTGCGAAACAACATCTCATACTCACATTCATAGTCACAATCTTTAACAAAAGACATCCACGCAATATTTTTACTAAAAAAACTCAAATCGGACGTTTTCAGTGATCTCAGGAAGTATAATTCAAAATCCCATCAGCTTCATAGTAAAAACAAGCAAATCTGAGGGAAAGAGTGTCATTAAACAAAACCTGATGAAAGAATGGCAAAAAGGTGGGATGAAGAAAGAAAAGGAAGATGGTTTTATAAGATCCAATAGGTAGTGGGTGAATTAAGAACTGGGAGAAGAAACAGAAAGGAGGAAAGATTGATAACAAGATTAAGACTTGGTCATACGGGCCTTAATTATACACTTTTTAAAATACAAAAGCATAATACAGGGGAAAATGATCACTGCGGAATGGATGAAACTATAGAACATGCTATATTAGAATGTGATAAATATAAAGAAGAGAGAAGATATAGGAGGAGAGAGTTTGAAAAAAATTAAGGAAAAATTTAGTATAATAGATACCTTGAAAAAAAAAAAAAATAAATAAAAAAAAAAAAAATATATATATATATATATATATATATATATATATATATATATATATATATATATATATATATATATATATATATATATATATATATATATATATAAGTGGCGGTAATGCACAGTTTAAGTATTTTTGCCAGCCTCCAAAAGAACCCCAGAAGAAGAAGAAAAAAGAAGAAGAAGAACCAGGAAGTACGTTTAGTTGAGCCACTGTTTTACTTCCTCCCTCTTTAGCATGTTGTTAGCAGAGCGAGAGGCTATGTGAAGCTGACCTTACTGAAGAAGAGAACAAAGGAAATGTGGTGGTTTTCTCTTCGATCACAGGCAGAGGTGATTGGGTAGATATAGCTAAGATGTTAGCATTTCACCCGCTACGTTGCGTTTCCCTGGAAATCATTGGCACGTCATATAACCTATTCACAAACAATGCTTACTCCGTAACTAAGAGGTGCAGCCTCAGATGTCTGCAAAGCCACATCTTAAGTGTCACAAGACTGTTCAGCTCCCACCAACATAATCCAAAGGTAAAGCAAATATACCGTCATGAAGATTCTATAACATCTTATTTATTTTCTAAGGATATCTGGTTATCTTACAGGTCCCAAAAGTGCCAACATGGGAGCCAATACCAGAAGAGCGGCTTCCTCCGGTAACATCCTCATCGCTACATGAATGTAAACACATAACAACCCTTATAAACTGACCCTAATGTCTTGGAGGGCTTGGTCTGCATGCAGTATTTGGTTCTGTCATGTTACGGAGCTTTACAGTGCCTTGGAAAACTTAACTCTTTCACATTTTGTCACGCATGGGGATTTTGTTTGTTAGCCCAGCACAACTTCTCCATTTGGGACAATACATAATGAGAATAATGAGCACAAGGTAATGCATGATTGTGAAGTAGAAGGATATATGGTTTTCAGTTCTTTTTCAAATGAAAATCTGATGTGTGTCATACATTTGACTGGCAAAAGGAAAAGCCGTAAATAGACAGACGTGCTCTGTCGCTATTTTGCAAAGAAGGAACAGAGAAAAGGTTGAGTGTCTAGATGCACAAAGGTTGTAGAGACATGCCTTAAAGACTTGCAGCTGTAATTGCAGCAAAAGATGGTTCCGTAAAGTATTGAGAAAGCATAACAGATTTTTATTTAGTAAAAAAAAGTATTTAAAAACCATGTATAATTTTCCTTGCACTTATTAATTATTCACTATTTTGTTTTGGTTTATCACATAACATAATCAAACAAATTGAAGTCTGTGACTTTAGTATGATAAATTATGGGGAAAATGGAGATCTGTTAATAATTTTGTCTGTATTGGAGAATGATAATAGTTATTTTTCAGGAGATCTGTGCAGCAAAGGACACAGGTTCATAGTAGGCGGCCATATTTTGACCACTAAAGTCGTCCCAGTCGTCTGATTAAAAACAAATGGTACCAGCAAGTGAGAGGAGGAAAAAAAAGACTTTTAATTCAGTTGATTTATATCGTGCTAGTTCACAACACTGTACAAGACAAACATGCCAAGTAAATGTCCAATTATATACAATCATATTGTTTCACTTAGACCTCCTCTTGTGTTTAGGGGTCATTTGTCCACATTATGTTTCAAGATTTGTTCAGGGGTTTCTCTCTTTTATTTTATGTTCCAAATCAAAATCATACCCTGAAGTTGAGCATGATTCACATAATTATTAGATGAGATGCTTAGTTTCAACATTTTGCAGCATGGACTAAGTAACTGATCCAAGTTCGATTTAACTTAAAATACATTTATGTAATTTCCTGAAATAGCAGCTATTTTACAGTATTGATAGTGGAGAAGAGTGGTCATGCATCATTTCTAATTCGTACCAATGATTTTGCAGCCCACCAAAGTTCCCGTCGACCTGGTGGACAAGCTGGAGCGGCTGGCCTTGGTGGATTTCCGCACCAAGCAGGGGCTGGAGTGTTTGGAGAAAGCCATTCGTTTTGCGGATCAGCTTCACGTTGTTGACACATCTGGGGTCGAACCGATGGATTCAGTTCTGGAGGACAGGTGCTGCGCAGATAGCTGTGAATAACAGTTTGACCTCAGAAAAAGAACTTATTGCAGTTTGTTACTAAATGTGGTTTCGTTTCATCCACTCAGGGTTTTATATTTGAGGGACGACACAGTGACAGAGGGTGACTGTGCAGAGGAGCTGCTTAAACTTGCAAAAAATACAGTGGAAGAATATTTTGTTGCACCACCAGGTATGGGAAGTCAGGCTACATTTATTCGCCAGCACCGGCATCCTTTATAAAAATGTCAAAAACGTTAATGCACTCTTGTACTTGTTAGGTTTGAAACTGCAGAATCATGATCATTTTTCTTTTTCTTTTTCCCAGGAAATATTCCTCTGCCTAAAAGAGAAGAGAGGACTGCCATCCTCAGAGACTCAGAGTTCTGATGACTTGATTGTGAATAATTTATTGCTTTTTTTTTTTTTTTTTTTTTTTTTTTATGGGAAACTCTACATGCCTGCATTGGGCTACATTATGTCACATCTTGATCGGCCGAAGTTCATGATTGTCTTTACTGCAGTTTATCTGCAGCCATAAAGAATCTGGGAGAAACTGTCAGACTTGCCGCTGGTTTCATCGGCTCAGCTCCTGCTAAATATAAAATCTTCTTGTTGTTGACAAACAGGTTCAGTTTCAGTATCATTTCACATGAAGTTGGCATCACAATGTATTGACTACAGCTGTGAGGATGCAAGGTGATGGCAGAACAGACAGTACATTATACACTGAAATATATGTTGTTTCTTCATTTTGGTTGGTATATTTTACATATTTTCACTGAGGTGAGATCTAAGACTCTTCCGTTGTTTCAGGCTCTTATAAATATACCTGTAAATATTAACTTTACAATAAAGTAATTAAAAAAATAAAAAATCTATTTCACTTTTTTTTTCTCTTCACATTGTGCCCAATTAATAAACTGGAATTTATAAATTGGATTTTTGAAAAGGAGCATTTTGGGATTTATGTTTTTAGCCAAGTAAAAAAACATCACAATGCTTCTTCTCCTACCACTTATAAAGTTTCTATAAAAAAATGCATAATTTGATGAATTTCTTAAAACATCAAAGCAAAGCAGTTAAGTTTCTTTCCTCACCTTCCTTCAGGCTGGTACTTTCACACTGATGATTTCAGTTTACACTGAAAATTGGTTGAGATGTGCACAGATGAACATGGAAGAAGAATTTGCTTTTGATTTGACAATGGCCTCCACCTAATTAAAGGCTAATTTTCAGTTTCTCAGAACACTAGAATATTACAAAAGACCAGGAAATAGATCTACCTGCATCTTTGGGAAGATTTTGGATCAAAGCCCACCCAAGAGTGAACTGAAACTGGGGTTAGTGCTTCAAGAGTCACCACTTGCACTTATTCAGGGCATGGGCTGAAGTTGTCTCATTCTTTCTCTTGAGCCAACCCTAAACTAGAGGCATCAGGAGTTTCTGACCTGGGGTGTTGGTCATTGGTCCAAAGTGCTATATTAAGATGAAAGTATATGTATAATTTCATTTTGAAATCAAGGTCCCAGAGTCCAATATACCTGAGGTCAATGATTATTTGGGGATCCATGTCATCTGCAGGTGTTGGTCCGCCTGGATGCAGTTGTTGCCACCCAGGGTTATTAGTTACAGTGTACAATTACTTTTTCGCATAGACTGGTTTGGATTGGTTTTTTTACTTTGTCTGATATTATTTGTTTGATAATCTGAAACGTCAAAGTTTATCAAAAAATCAAAAAGAAGAAATCCGAAAGGGCGAAAATACATTTTATGAGCTTTTACTTTTTAAATTCCTAAAATAAATGATGCTTTAAATGAGATTCACATGTATTCATACTGCTGTTTTAACGTTTTGGAGGAAAAAGTTGTTTAGTGTCTCCTATTGTCTGTATCGGTTGTTTTTTATTATATTATCCAAATACTTTACAAAACGGGGTATTTAAACAGACTAAGCTTTTTCATTTTCAGTTTTGCTTCAGCTTAAAGTCTGACTACACATCCACTTCATCTGATGATTCATATCATCTGATTTCTTGTCCTGTTTTTGTTTCCCTCCTTCCATCATCAGGTGAGCGGTAAAGCCCAGCTGTTCCTCCACCTCACCTGTTGGCACGTATTCGAGAAATGCCATGTAACAGTGTCATGAAAAACAGTTCAGCAGACTCATGTTTGGAGAATAGAAACCGAAAGTTAATGAGACCGAGAGGGAAAACGAATCTTAAATGAAGTGGGAGGGTACTGATGGGTTGACCCGATCTGTATATAAACACAGCTGTTCGGCTTCGGGTCACAAGAGCTGAGAATCAACGATTACAGGACATCTGAAGCTTGTCTGAAGTTTGTTTCATTAGAGATTCGTCGCAAAGTAAGTTCCTCTCCTAATGAACGCATTTATAATCTTATTTCTGAATAATGTCGTGATGAAAACTTTTAAAACTATTTTTCAGATCAGTTTCATCATGGATCTAGTCATCACCATGCTGGACGGGACGTCCCGAACGCTGAAAGTAAACCCACACGACACAGTGGGCTCTCTGAAGATGCGCATCCATCAGCAGCTGGGGGTTTCTGTTGCGAGGCAGAAGCTGATCTTCAGCAACGGGTCGACCACACTCCTGAACGACGACTCCAGGACCCTGAGCTCCTACAACCTGGAGTCGGGCTCCCGGGTGTCTCTGCTGGTCACCCAGCCCTCCACCATCCAGGTGTTCCTGAAAAACGAGAAGGGGAAGAACAGCACCTACGATATCACACCGGACGAGACCGTGGAGAACTTCAGAAGGAAGGTGGAGGCAAGAGAGGGGATTCCTGCGAACCAGCAGAGGCTGATCCATGAGGGTCGGGAGATGCAGACAGGAAGACTATCCGACTACAATGTGAGGGAACAGAGCACCATCTTCTTGACTCTGCGTCTGAGAGGAGGCTGAGGACGGTCGACACACGGTCAACGTGGAGATTTCATTCCAGTTTTTATTTATTTTGTTACTTTTATGAAAAAAAAAAAAATCATTCCAAGATGTATTTCCTTTACCCACATCTGAAATTAAATGTTAATTTAATTTACACTTGTTTATTTTAAGAGGTGTAATTGTAATGTATTATCTAGTAATTATAATAAAAGTCAGTCATGACTAAAGGCATGTCTTTTTAGTATTTTATTTCTGCATTTGTTGAGATCAGTAGGTAAAGCTCATAAAAGGTAACAAAAAAAAAACCCCTCCACTTTTATCTGCTCATGTAAAAAATGTCAGAATTTTAAACTTTCTCAAGTTTTTCTATTCAGGTCCCTGCAAAATGAAGTGTAAAAAAAAAAAAAATACTGTTATTCTTTTAATTCCAGAGTTTTGAAGCAGTACATTGAAACTTATTAGTCAGATAAGTGACTTCATTTAAACATCTTCAGCCATATAAGGAAGTTGGTTGCATCTTGTTAGTCCTCATCAAAGCCTTCTGCAAAGAAACCTCATTTCCTCACAGTGGCAAGGTAGGCGTACCAGAATAAGGCGATCATGTTGGCAAACAGCACTCGAAACTGAAACACAAAGGGAGGGGATGTACATCACAAAAGAAGTCAGCATCAGGCCCTTCCTAATTTTTAACATGACAGAATCTCAGTGACAGAGCGTACCTGAACAGGCACAAAGTTGATATTTATAAATGTGAAAGGAGTCCAGACTTTCCAGTTCATCTTCAGAGCGGTCCAGTAACTTCTTCTCATCTTCTTCTGAAAATCTTCCCAACCTTTAGCCTGAGGAATGTGTAAAATGATTATTTTCTTATAAAATATCTTTAATGAGCAATTAATACACAGATTTACTTATTTTACACATCAAAATGGGTTTACTGTTACTTAAAAGTTATGTTTATGCTAATATTCAAATGTTGAACTGAGTTTATTTCGAAACTGGAGCATAGTATTTTACAGATATGAAGTCAAGCACCAGGAAATAACAAAAAAAAAAAAAAAAAAAACAAACAAAAAAAAAAAATCAGCTGTAACATACTCATTCATCGTTGGTTCATGTATGATAATCTTTTACAAATACTCAGATGTTATGCAAGCTTTCCTTGAATATTTACATATTTAAAGAGCCAAGAATAAAAGCATTCACAGCACTTATTTTCTCTTAGTTTTATTTGGGGGTTCAGAAAGGCTGAATACAAAAGCATGCCACATTTTTTAAAAATCACATTTTGGAGTTTCAATTTAATTTAATAATTTAGTAAATAAACCAGATACAATTGGTCTAATCAATCGGCCAGACATAGGAATCAGCCAATTTTCTTTTGGCTCTGATTGGCTAAATGAATCCAGCAATTTATTTCACCAAGGAAAAACCTGATTAGTGCATCACAAAACAAAATTATATTGTATTGAAAGAAATATATTAATATATTTGATGGATGTTTTTGAGAGAAACAAAAATAAATCACCTCCAGGATGTTCATAACAAGGTAGAAAAGGAGCAGGAAGCCAGGAGCAAAGATGAGTCGGTCCAGTAACAGTCGTTTGACTATACAGAGTGGGTCTGTGGTTGGCATCCACACCTCCATCAGCTGGTAAAAAACATGGCTCACTGGACCAGTGATTATCAATCTACAAGAGGCCAAAATGGAACAAAACAAAACAAAACAAACAAAAAAAAACAACAAACAATAAACTGGGTATTTACCAACTAAGTTTATGTACAGCACCTTATAAATATTTATGCCCCTCAAACCTTTCAGCAATTTATCATATTACAATGACAAAATTTAATGTATTTTATTAAGATTTTATGAGATAGATCAACACAAAGTAGCAGATAACAGAAAGCAAGGTGATGCACAGTTTAAAAAAAAATTACAAATAAAAGTCTGAAAAGTGTGACACGCATTGGGATTCAGTCTCCACCCTGATACACCTACATAAAATTCAGTGCAAGCTTAAATCAGAGTAAACAGAGAAAAGTTATTAAAAAAAGTTATAGAACAATATCTTGAACTTTAAACATCTCACAGAGCACTGTTCAATCCATCATGGAAAACAAAATAACACAACTCCAAATCTACCAAGACATGGCTCACCACCCAAACTATAAGGAGACCTGTAATCAGAGAAGCAGCAAACAGGCACATGGTAGCTCTACTGTAGCTGTGGAGGAGAACCATGGGTCAGGTAGGAGGATATGTCAACAGTACAACTATCAGCAATGACTGACTGAAATCTGGCTTTTATGGAAGAGTGACAAGAAGTAGGCCGCTGTAGAATGAAAGACGTAAGCAGTCCTTTTCACAGTTTACGGCAAACGTGAAGGATGGTGCTCTGGTCAAATGAGAGTAAAACTAAACTTTCTAGCCTACATGCAAAGTGCTCTGTATGATGGAGAGTTAGTAGTGCACTTAACCCTGAAATAAAAAAAACCCAGCCTCATTACTGCATCATGCTGCAGGGACACTTTTTTGAGGAGAGGGAAGCTGGTGGTGAGTAAGTTGGTGGAAAGATGGATGGAGCTTTGTCAAAGGCAATGCTGAAAGAAAACCTGTTAGAGGCTGCAGATGACTTGAGACTGAGGTGAAGGGTCACCCTCCAGCAGGACAATCATTCTAAACATACAGTCAGAGCTGTAATAGTTGAAATGTAATGGTATGGAATACAACATTCTGAATAATACTATGCATCAAGTCTCGTATATGCTGGTCAGTCCCATAGAATCCAAATAAAATGAATTTAAGCTTGTGTTTGTAACATGTCATTTTGTAAAAGAAGGTGAAAGGATATAACATTGGAGTATGCTGCGCTCTCATTTACCCATTTTCTTGAATCAAAGCAGAGCGAACCCCTAGATCACTTTCTTGTGTTAAGTCTCACCCAAAGACGGCATATCGTGCAGCTGCAGCCACATCGATCTCATCAACTGGACCTTCATTTTTGGCTTTTTTTCTGACTTCCAAATACTGTGAAAGCAGGTTTCCTAAAGCGGACAGGATCCCACTGACAGCATGAAGAACAACAGAAAGACACACAATACACACTCCTGTCAATATGCAATCAACACTTTCACAAGCTTAAAGTAAAATAAATTAATAAATCTGATAAACCTCTGAGTGGGAGGTTTTCATGGCAGATGCTGATTGGCTAATACTAGTGTGCTCTGTGCAAACAGTGTTCAAGAACTCATGCCAGCAACAATCATAAGCTGATTCTGAAGAGAAGCTGATTGGAGATACACTTTATAAAACTACACAATAAAATAAAACGACAACTACTTACTCTGTTAGTCAGTAAACATTAATAATGAACGTTTACACAGCTGGAAACAAAGGCAGCTGTCAGTTTAGGAGCACAGAAACTGACCTGGTTACAGATTTAGTGAGGATCGGGTATTTTTTCAGGAGAATCAAGTACTGCTGGAGCAGACGGAAATGAAAGGACCCATCCCGGACTGGCAGACTTTGTACGGGCATTGTTAATCCTTAAAGTATTCATACATTACGACCTCTGGAACACTGGCCCACAAAGGGCGGTGAGTCCCATTATTGTTCCTATCTATGTCCTTGCGTAAGCGGAAAGGCCACGCCCCGACGTAAACGTCAAACCGGAAGTAGTATTTAGTGACAATTTTTTTTTTTTTTCACATATTGCTTAAATATTTTTAATGTGATGGGACATAAAAATTTAGGAGAACAATTATGTCTAAGAAAGATATATATATTTTATGAACAATGTTAATTTTTTTTCTGTTATTTTTACACAAGTATGAATTTCTTTTTGTGGGATTTTGTTTTTGTGTGTGCCTGTTTCTATCAAGGTTTTAGATGACTATATTGCTTACCATTGCACAGGCCAAAAAAAGAGAGAAATATCTTTATTGCAGTAGCTTATGTAAAAAAAGTAATACCTTACTTAATAAGCTCAAACAAATTTAAGGCTGTTTTGGTAGAACACTGTTTCCTAACTAAACATGCATCCATTGTCTTCTGCTCATCCGAGATTGAGTCGCAGGGTGTAAGAAGTTCAGGAAGAAAACCCAGACATTCCTCTCCCCCAAAAACTTTCCAGGTCATTCTGGGGGAACTTAAGGCATTCCCAGGCCAGAGGAGATATATAGTCCCAAAATCGAATTCTTGGTCTTCCTCTGGGCTCTCCCTCCAAGGGGGCATGCCTGAACACCTCCATAGGGAGGTGACCATGACGGTCTCTGATTAGACGCCTGAACAAGCTCATCTGACTCCTTTTGATGTGAAAAAGCAGCATTAGAGCTTCTTCTGGATAATGAAGCTCACCCAAACTCTAAGGCTTACCCTAAGAAGGAAGCTTATGTAAGGTGTTTGTAAAAGCTATTTTGTTCTTTCAGTCACCATCCATGTCTCATGACCATTGGTAAGTCAGAACAAAGACCAGCAGAGTTTTGCTTTTTGGCTCAGATTTTAAAAAGATGCAGCGATCCATTTTTTTAAAAAAACCCAATACCAATTACTGATTTTCTTTTAAGATATACCTGCCAGAAACATTTAACAAGTTTTTTCCAAATAGAGACAGTAGTTTTGAATCCTACAGAAAACGAAGATCTCTTGTGACACAAACCATGTGTCCTCAACCTTTATCTGATTCTTTTTAAACTCCAAAATGTGCATCCAAGTACATGCTGTTAGCTGTTGCTTTTATAGATAAAAATTAATTTTGAGGAATAGATGGGGGGGAGGTTAACATGTCACTCACCAGTCAAGGGAAAGTTGGTAAATCCTGATGTCCACTCAATTTACCCAGTGCATCTCCAATTTAAGTTATTGTTGTTTTTTTTTGTTTTTTTTGTTACTTATGCATTAAGTTACCAGGAAGATTAAGAATTTTTTAAATGTGATTTTTAAGTTTTGGGGTAAACTGAAGAACAATTTAACAAAAATTGAGGATAAATCTCCCATAAATATTCAGCAGCAAATATCAAATAGTCCAACATAGATTTGTGATCATTAATTAGAAATCCATCCAGAGAAACATTGCACAATGTAGAAAACCTTTAATGTACCAAACATTACATAAAAAAGTAAGAAAGGAAAACAATGTCCAAACTAAAAGGGCAGAAAGAGGAAAGAAATATTTACAAACGTGAAACCACTCAATGCAGATGAGCTAAACAACCATTACAGCTGAGTTTAAAGAATAAAGTGAAAGTAGAACAATCTGCTGACATGAATTGTTTTATAAAAACATAACATATTTTTGCTAAAAGAGGAACTACAAAAAAAAAAAAAAGCTTATAGGTGGGTTTAGTCTGTAGTTAACATGTGGTTTAGAAAAAACTAACAGAAGTTAAAGAGCCTTCCAGTCTATGGGAGACTTTCCACATTTCGCAAGCAGCTGGTTGGCCTTTGAAAAATGTCTGCATCCAAAAAATCCTCGATGAGCAGACAGGGGAGAAGGATGCACAGCCTGGAGGACGTGGTGGCGTTTCTATAATAGAAATGAGTACATCTTCATCGCAAATATCCAACACAAACAAGCTTTGTTGATAGTTAAAATTCATGAATTAGCAGACTCACTCGGTTAATGGAAGCCCCTTTTTTTTGTGCGTATGCTCCCCACAGCATGAAGATGACACCCTCCTGATTGTTGCTGAGCCACTGCACCACAGCGTCAGTGAAGGCCTCCCAGCCTTTGTCTTTGTGAGAGTTGGGTTGGTGCGCTCTGACAGTCAGCACGGCGTTGAGCAACAGCACACCTGGTGAGAAGTTAAGAGGTTCAAAAATAGAAAACAGCAGGGTTGCAGATGAAAGAAGAATGTATCATGCATCTTTTTTTTAATCATTTAACAGAATGGGAATTTATAAAAGTACCTTGTTTGGCCCATCCAGTCAGGTCTCCATGACCTGGGTGCTGAAAGCCTTCGATGTCTGACGCCAGCTCTTTGTACATGTTCTCCAAACTGTACATAAAAAGCATCAAAGTGCAAATGTTAAAAATGGGATTCAAACAGCTCTGACGCAAGTGTTCATACAACTCTAGGGATGTTCTTCCAAGTTACATAAACTTTGACATTTTTCAAACCATAATTTGTGAACATTTATAGCTTTAGCTAAACAAACAGCTTTGATAGCACTTGGCAGACAGGCTGAACCTGAATTTGAAGTGGGTCAGGTTCCTTTTTTTAAAATATTTGAATGAGTGTGCATTAAGTCCATAAGTCAAAAACTAAATACTAATGGGGAAAAATGTCAAAAGGTATAACTGTATGGCATTTATTACACATCTTTAGCTTTTTCATCATGGCAAAAGGTATCAACAAAAGTCTGGAATACTAACCATTTTTCCACACCTACTTAATTTTTCCCATATATATCTAGAAAAAGTTAAAACAAATTCCATAACTCAAGATTGCATGGGAGAAAAATTTCAGACCCATACATCTCTTGTCCAAGCTGTGACCACCATCCAATCTGATACTGAACTCCATAGTTATTACTTTCAACTAATGCAGCCTGCTGATTTCATGAATGAAGAACTGGAGTGATGCATATTTTTTTTCTGTCACATTTTTCAGTTTTTGTGGTGTAAAAGAAGCATTGAAAATTGTGTAAAACATTTTCAGGTAAACAAAAGAACTTCATAATTCCTGTTTTTGAGGTTATTATTTTTGAAGTTGACTCTGTTCACACAAAGTTTAGATATGTTGAGCTTGCTAAATAGCACAACCTCGTCTAGAACCATTACATCTTCCCTTAAATCTGGAAATACCTGAGTGGAATGACAGGACACCTGAAGTGTGAACACTCCATGGTCAGGTTCTGTACATTAAGAAAACAGACTTCATACCTCGGAGGAGGAGGAACTGGTCTTTTCACACTGAAGCACAGTCCGTGAGCTTGATCTGGACCATGATACGGATCTTGACCTAGAATGACCACTTTGACCTAAAATCAAAGACACAGACTTTACTATATTTTGCAACTCTTTCCAAGGAAAACATGGTTGGTTTTATAGGTTTTTCTCTTTTAAAAAAAAAAAAGGAAATTTGCATTGTTGCCTTGCAAGCAGGAAGGTCCTGGGTTTGAATCCCAGCCTGGGGTCTTTCTGAATGAAGCTTGCATGTTCTCCCTGTACTTGTGTGGGTTCTCTCTGGGTACTCTAGCCTCCCTCACAGTTCAAAAACTTGACCTAAACTGTCATTAGGTCTGAGTTGTATGTGCATGCTTGGTTTTTTTGTCTTGTGTCTCTCTGTGTTGCCTTGTGATGGACTGGTGACCTTTTCAAGAACAGTAATAATATGTTTAATTGATAGCTGTAATTAAACACACATCACACATCAGCACACATCAGCTGGTTAATTTGCTCTCCAACAGGTGCTCAGTCTGAGTTGGTTTGTGAAAGACTGGAAAACATGGCCTCAAAACTATCAAGTGTTTAAATTTATATACAAAAATACAGTATCTTCATAAAGAGTTGCATTACTTCAGTATTCATATTAATGATGTAATAATCCAATGGTTTGAATTGTGGCTGTGAGAGGTACAAATAAATGTGTTTGTAATACAAATTTTTTTACATAAAACTTTACTGTAGTTGTATTTTCACTGTAATACATCGTTTTGTTCTCTTTCATCCCCTGGTCATGCTTTATGATCTTGGTATTTTTTAAGCTTAAGAAAACCTTCCACTGATTTAAAAGGCAAAGAAAAGAAACTTTCAGACTAAAACATTTAGTAAAGAGCAATATCAAAAAACAGATTATGGTCAGAACTGAATTTAAATCCCTGATCCATATCAGATCGGCTGTTTAAAACTACATTAGGCTTAAGTACTCTTTATAGAAGTTCTTTTGATATCATGATTTATTTTAATCTACATTTTTCAAAACCTATGCTGCAGGATGCACTGCCTGGTTGGCAGGATTTAACTAGAAACAAAACACTAAAAAAGTATTTAAAAAAAAAAACAAAAACAAAAAAAAAAAACAGCTGATTGGATTCAGTTAATCTAATTTAGTACAATAATTGTTCAACTTAAGCTGTTAATCATTTCTATACAGTTGGCCAAAATTATTTATACCCTGGCAGACATAGATTTAAAGTAATCTTTTAATTTTGCCAACATGCAGGGTGGAAGTAATATTAATATTTTGGAGTAGCCCAGCCAGAGTATTGATTTTTGAGAAGGGTATAAATCATTCAAGGCTGAAACGATTAATCAGTTTTTGAAATAATTGCCAAATAATTTGGTAATCGATTAATCGTTAACTGGAGTATACGGACTATAAAAAAAATGGCCAATTGCTGAAAGAACATCACGATTAAGCCAAAATTGTACAACATATGTACATTTTGCATTTAAGATTAAAAAAAAAAAAAAAAAACACCTTTCTTTGTAAATATGTTCTACCCAGAACTCCTCAAGTGGCATAGTTTCAGCTTCACCTGGTCAAAATCTTCTATTAAGTACCTTTTTCTGACCAATTAATAGGTTAATCCAAAATAATTGTCAATAGATCAGCCCTAAACTGTATTGGTGTTAAGTCAAGCAGAAAGGGCTGAGCTTTTCACATGTTATTAGAAGCATTTTTTTTTAGCTGCAGATGCACCTTTTGCTACAAATGATCAAGCATACACTAAAGTAATGCTATGTTATTACATTTTAGGCAATAAAATGTTTATTTTCTTATGTAAAAAAGGAATTGAATTGTTTGTTTGCATCTTTTAATGTATTTCTAAATACTGTATAAAATAAGCTTAAGTAGTAAAATTAAAATTAATGTGCAAATTTTGTCATCAGAATAACTGATAGAAGTCAGAATTACAGGCCAATCTCTAACGTTCCATTTTTCAGCAAAATTATTGAAAAAGCTGTGTTTCAATGGTTAAATAGCTTTTTAACAATGACAAACCGCTTTGATGTCTTTCAGTCTGGTTTCTGTGCTCACCACAGCACTAAGACTGCCCTCGTCAAAGTGTTCAATGACATCCACACAAATACAGACTGTGGAAGAACCACAGTGTTGGTTCTGCTGGGCCTCAGCGCAGCATTTGACATTGTTGACCATGATCTATTATTAAATCAACTGGAGAGCTGGGTCGGACTCTTTGGTGCGGTACTCAGTTGGTTCGAATCCTACCTACAGAACAGGGATTTCTTTGTGTCAATAGGCAACTTCTCATCAGAGAGGAAAAAAAAGTCACATGTTGAGTACCCCAAGGTTCAATCCTGGGACCCCTCATATTTAATATCTACATGCTCCCATTAGCTCAAATTATAACAAGTAATAAGATTAGTTACCATAACTACACAGATGATACACAGCTCTATATTACGATGTCACCAGGTGACTCTGAACTCATCCGAGAACTAAACAGATGCTTAGAACAAATCAGTGCAAGGATGTGCCAAAACTTTCTCCAACTGAGCAAAAACAAAACTGAAATCATCGTCTTTGGACCTAAAACGTAATGATTAAGAGTAAGCACGCAGCTTCAGTTATTACAGCTAGAAATTAGTGATCAGGCCCAAAATCTGGTTGTAGTGATGGACTTTGACCTGAACCTTCAGAGACACATAAAAACAGTTACAGAGTTGGGCTTTTATCACCTGAAGAACGTTTCCAGGATTAAAGGACTAATGTCTCAACAAGATCTAGAGAAACTCATCCTTGCGTTTATCTTTAGTCGCATTGATTACTGCAATAGTGTCTTCACAGGTCTGCCGGAAAAAAAAAAAAAAAAAAAAAAAAAAAAAAAAAAGTCAGCTGCAGCTGATACAAAATGTCTCTCTAAGACCTGGAAAATAGAGCACATCACCCCAGTTCTAAAGTTCTTACACTGGTTCGCTGTAGCTCAGAGAATAGACTTTAAAATACTTCTGTTAGTTTATAAATCACTGAATGGCTTAGCACAAAAATACATTAAAGACCTGTTGTCATTGTATCAGCCTTCTAGACCACTCAGGTCTTTTGGTTCTGGTCTGCTCTGCATTCCCAGAACCAAACATGGAGAAGCAGCATTCAGTTTTTAATGCACCGCTAATCTGGAACAAACGCCCAGAAAACTGCAAAACAGCTGAAACACTAAATTCCTTTAACTCAAGGCTGAAAACCCACCTGTTTAGAGCTGCCTTTGATTAGTAGTCTGGACCATGATTGATTGATGATTTTCATGTGCATTTGCTAGATAATTTTGCTCAATGATTTTGATGTTTTGATGATTCTGCTGTATACTTGTTTGATGTTTTCATGATGTAAACCACTTTGAACTGCGTTGCTGCTGAAATGTGCTATACAAATAAACTTGACTTCTAAAAAAAAAAAAAAAACTGATTACTAAAATAATCGCAAAGCCGCAACCCTAAAATCATTTTTGACATAACATTTTCATTAAGATGTACATGACATTTTTTTCACTTCTTTTGCAACTCTGTTTTATTCTTTGACAGATGCCAGTCTCACTTCCTATCAGAAACAAACGAATTATTTTGGGTTTAAGGACTTCTACCGTAATACCTATATGGATATTACAGTTCTGCACTTAAATCACTCATTCGTTTCTCCGGACATAATTAAAGTTGTGAGCATAACGCGAATAAATGCACGACGTAATTTAAAAGTACATGAATTAGTCTTACATCTCTGATGCCACACATCTGGGTCCAGGTGAACACTTGTTCAGCAGGTGGGTAAACTGTGTAGCGTTTCCTCTCTTCAGAAACAAAATGGAGCAGCTGTGGCAAAAGATGTAAAAATCATTAACACTCCTAAAAAATAAACAGAGTCTGTGTGGAGAACCTCCTCCTCTCACCTGTTTGAAGTAGGGCTTGACAAACTCAGCAGCCAGCTCCTTCCTCCAGCTCTCCCCAAACCCTGGAGGACTCTGAGCGGAAGCCAGTCTCTCCAGCGCCGCTCTCTTGTTGCGGGCGATCCTATCCAGCTGCTCCGGGGACAGAGGACTAGAAGGCGGGCTTTGCGGCTCTGGCAGCACCGCACCGCATTTCTGCTTCTTCTGAAGAATTTTGGTATATTGAGCAAAACAAGAAGCCGGTAAGAAACTCCTTCCCCGGAGAGAAGTGGGCTTTAAAAACAGTCGAGGAAGCGGTGCTAACAGTTTCATGTTAAGCTAGCAGATGCGTTTGGCAACGTTCAACAACAGTGAGGATCGTGAACGCAGCTTGGATCACGCTGCGCTTGTCGCGGGAAGGCTCAACAATATGAAATACAACAAAATAGCACCTTAAGGCTGTTTAATTGAAATACGTCACGGTTTAGGTTCACAAGCTGTTTCTAATGTTGATTTGCCATCTGTTTGTACAAAAAGTGACACTCACCGGCTCTTTAGCATCCTCCTCGGATTCATTTACCTCCTTGGAAACTCTCTTTTTTGATACCGGCGAAAAAAATGAATTAATAGTCTTCTGTCCAATCATTCTTGTTGCGGACACTTTGGCGGTGAGCTGCGAAAAGAAGTAAGATAATTTTCTAAAGAGCACAAGACTCCTAGGCAAACTAACGTTATCAGTGCACTAGTTTAATGGAAATCGCGCCTAAACAAAGTGACGAAAGCAATTATTATAATGAGCTGAGTTGTGTTCAAGATGAACCAGTGTTTTCGGCTGTTACACAACTTTACATTTGTTTAAAAATCTTTTGGTTGGTTGGTTATAAGTGCGTTTTTAAAAATAATATTTAATAGAACTGTGTTCAAGTTAATTTCAGTGATTAAATTAAAAAAAGTTAAACTAATGCATATGTATTACAGTGATCTAGTTCAAGCAGTTATTTCAATTAATTGTGGCTCATGGCTAATAAAATAAACCCAAAGAATTCCTAGAAAATACGATTACACAAGACCAACAAAAAAAATGTTATTTGTCAACAATCACTGAAACTCAACAAGGAAGGTAAGGCACAGAGGGTCATTGTTTAAGAATCTGGTTGTTCAGTTATGTGTGGCTGAGCATATTAGATGAAAGTTGAGTGAAAGGAAAAAAGTGTGGTAGAGAAAGTTGCGAAGGCATCAATGATAACCACAGCTTGGAGAGGCCATCCAACAGCTTAGGGGAAATTCACAAAGTGTGGGCTACAGCTAAAGCTCCTGGTTAATGAGCCACCAGACACAAATGTATCCATATCTAGGGTACAGTTGTCACATTCCTTATGTAAAGCCATCCCCAAACCTGTAATAGAAATGGAGCAAAGGAGAAAAAAAAAGACTGGACAGAGGTGGCCATGTCCAGTCCTCAAGAGCTACTATCCTGCAATACTATACATCTGGTCTCCAAATCACCTGAATTCCCTCATTAGCACTGCATTCATCGCTGCAGAGGCCTGGTAATGAGCCATTTATTTGATTCAGGTGTGTTGGAGCAGGGATGCATCTAAGAGTTGCAGGATAGTGGCTCTTGAGGACTGAACTTGGCCACCCCCTGGACTAGACTGTTGCACAGTGGCCAAAAGCCCTTCAGATCAAAGTAAATTTAGCATTTCATGTGGAAATTAAGGTCCTACACTAGAGTCGAGAGCACAAGTGGAGAAACACAGAAGCTGTGTTGCTTGAGGTCCAGTGTGAAGTTTCCACAATCTGTGATGACTTGGTTGTCATGTCCCCACTGGTGCTGTCAGAGCAGCTGTCTAAATATTAGAGCCGTGTTTTTCATACCTGGTCCTCATGGCACACTCTCCTGCATATTTTAGATGTTTTCCTGCATTAAAACACCTGATTCAGACAGTCGCAGTTTAACAAAGGCATTTTAATCAGCCATCACCTGAAATCAGGTGTGCTGAAGTAGGAAAACATCCAAAGTCAGTCCTCGAGGGTCTGTGTTATGTATGTTTTAGTTTTCTTCCTGGTGGTAGTTACTACCTCCTCAGCATGTCGGTGTTGTGATGAACCTAAAACATGCAGGATAACGGCCCTTGAGTGCTGACTTTGGACACCACTGAAAGTAAACATACAGAGCAATGTGCTTCGTGGACCAGGGTTAAAAAACACTGCATTGGAGCACTTCATGCTTCCCTCTGCTGATAGAGAGATGCTGATTTATTTTTTTTCAGTAGGATTTGGTACCTGTCCACACTTCCAAAAGTATCAGTACCTGCTTAATGGCAATGTTCTCATTCTGCTTTATTGGACAGCAAACTGACCTGACCTAAAAGCCACAGAGAAGCTGTTGGGTATTGTCAAGAGGAAGATGAGAGACTCCAGAGCCCACAATGCAGTTGAAGGTTCCTATTAAGAAACCTGGGTTTCCATCACACCTCAGCAGAACCACAGGCTAATATCCTCCATGCCAGACAGCACTGATGCAGTTATTCATGTAAACCGAGGTCAGACCAAGTACTGAGAGCATATACTGTACAGTACATTGACAGACTTTTCAGTAGAGTGACAATGCTGTATTAAAATATTTTTAGGGGTCCTTTGTATTTTGCTGAAACCCCCCCCCCCCAGAATTTTGGGTTTTTCATCCAGATTAACAAAAATAAAAACTATGAAATTTTATAAATTACCTAAATAAATACACTTTTCATTCAATACTGGGTTTTTTGGGTTTTTTTTTTTTTTTTTTTTTTTTTTTTTTTTAGATACACCTGTATATGAAGTATGTTCTTTTGTTTGTAGAGCTAAAACAAATGATTTCAGTCACATCAAGTTAAAAAAAAAATTTTTTTTATATAGTTTGTCACATTCCTTGGTCTATATTTTTAATGGTATTTTTTTTTTTTTAGCAAAAAAAAAAGGAATATGTTGCTGGCTGACCCTTTATAAAAATATAAAAGCAAGAAATTAGGAATTACTTAAAATGTAAAGCTATTCTACCCAATATTGACATACATTTAATATGCATTTCCAATAAAAGAAAGCAATTAAAATTTAAGTTTAAATTTTTTTTGTCTTTCTTTCTTTGTGTCTTTTTTTTTTTTTTGGTTGACACAGGTAAACGTTGCCCATCAGTGTGTCGTCACATCAGGCTACAGAAATGGACCAGTTTCTGCTTGAAGGACAGAAAAAACATGTGTGCAGCAATGATGTCCCACGAAGAAGTCCCAAGAAAAAGAAGACTAAGATGGAGGAACATGAGAGCATAGAAGAGGAGGATAAGGACAAAGATTTTGAAGAATTCTCTCATCCTATTCCTTGGCAAAAAATCGAAGCAGAGGGACTGGACTGTGATTATGCGTTGCTCTTCACGAAAGAGGAGGCAGATGACCTTTTCAGACAGCTGGAGAAGGAGGTGGTGTACTCAACAGGTAATTATTTTTTTTGTAAAGATATGGCTTGAGTTTGCAGAATAGTAGTATAACTTATGGTTGTTTTCTTTTCTTACAGGAGAGGAAGCAAAGGTCCAAGTGTTTGGAAAGGTCTATAATATACCGAGGAAACAGGCAACCTATGGGAATGCAGGCCTCACCTACACTTATTCTGGAGTGAGGCGTCTGGCTTGCCCGTGGACTCCGACCTTGGAGTATATCCGAAACGCGGTCACAGACGCAACAGGGCGGAAGTTCAACTTTGTCTTGATCAACAGGTGATAAACATCTTGACACCTAATCCAGAAATTAGAGTTGGACATTTTAGAGCCTCTGTTTCTCCACCAGGTACAAAGATGGACAAGATCACATGGGGGAGCATCGGGACGATGAGAAGGAGCTGGACCCTTCCTGTCCCATCGCTTCTGTCTCTCTGGGAGCAGCTCGAGACTTCATCTTTAGACACAGAGATGCTCGAGGGAAGCGGACCAGCCGACAGATTGATCCCATAAAGCTGGAGCTCGCTCACGGAAGCCTGCTCCTCATGAACCCTCCGACCAATACCTTCTGGTACCACAGCCTTCCTGTTCGGAGGAAGGTCCTCTCGCCTCGCATTAATCTCACCTTTAGACGCATCTTGGGGGACATCAATAAACAATCAAAGAGGAACAACAAAGACCCTGATTAGAGACCACATTTTGAACAAAAACTTCTGTAGTCAAACTTGGACTTTTGTGAAGGAACAAGTTTATCCCCCCTGGTAAATAAAGATTTAAATGTAGTACCAAACATTTTTGGTAAATCTGTCTAACTTACTTTAGACATAACCTGTCACCTATAAAGCAACATGACATGGTTAGTTTTTCCATTTGTTTTGATGTTTTGTTTTAAATCAATATTTAATCAAGATGAAATGTTCCACATGCCTATGCCTCTGGTAACATCACAAAAGGCAGTTTTCCTGAGGGTTTTTTTTTTTGCTTTTTTTTCCTTTTTTATTCTTGTTTTTAATCAAATGATAAGGCAGTGACTGTGGTAGGAGTTCGTCCTGTAACAGGCGGGTTGCTGGTTTGAACCACCACTCTGTCTGTCTCACTCATGTCCTTGAGCAAGACACTTCACCCGCCTTACCTGCTGGTGTTGGTCAGAGGGCCCAGTGGTGCTGGTGCATCGTAGCCCTGCTTCTGTTAGTCAACAGTGTAACTCACCACTATCAGCGTGTGAATGTAGAGTGAAGCGCTTTGGGGTCCTCTGGACTTGATAAAGTGCTATAAGTACAGACCATTTACCGTTACCATAGGGTTAACTAATGCCAGCTGACCAACTTGAGTCTTGTGCCCCTTGTGATGTCAACCTAAATTTACACAAAGCAGAATGAACATTTTTTTGTACTTTTTTTAAAAAGTCTACTTTCTCTAACAACCATCTGGGGAAATCTGCACTTTATTACCTGGCTGTGTCAGTGGAAAA
This sequence comes from Anableps anableps, assembly GCA_014839685.1. Lineage (NCBI taxonomy): Eukaryota > Metazoa > Chordata > Actinopteri > Cyprinodontiformes > Anablepidae > Anableps > Anableps anableps. The sequence goes on from CM026066.1 coordinate 21,068,493, forward strand.
AAAACAAAACGCGTTTAATTAAAGCTGTTCCATAAGCAGACTAAAACTAATTTGTACTTAATAACATGAGGTAATTAGGCTTGTTGTGCAGTTTAGAGGGCTTAAAGTGAGGGCTTTATGTCACACTCAATTTGTTTCAGTCTTAAAAATGTTTCAGATGTTATTTTCTAAATCTTTAAAGCCTATAGACTTTTCTGAAAGTCCTGTTTTTGATCTTCTGAATCACGTATTACACAGCAGAATGTTAATTTTAAAACACTACAGTCTCACTTTAATAAAACACAAAAGTAATTTTTATTATTTACATTTGAAAACAATCACCTTCAAAGACATGAAAATACATCAGTGCAAACATCTGACTGACACGTTTGCATTTAGACTTTCCTGGTTTGGTAGGAAACTGCAGTTATCTACTGCTGAGGATTTAAAAGCATTCAGGATAAATTACCCAGAAGCATCTGCACATAATCAAGTCTTGTTACTGAAGCCGACCAAAAATCCGTAGAACCTGGACACCATGAACAGTGGCTTGGATGCATCATATTTTCAGAGAAGACAGGACAGTCCTAATAGTTGCTGCACAAGTGGTTTCATATGATAGAAATCTTGAACATTAAAAACAACATGGCACTTTATCCTCCACCGTGCGGGTTTACAAATGAGAGCATATACAGGATTTAAAGTGGCAGAGTATTAGCTGAAACATTCAGTGTAAAACAGTTTACTGCCACTGTTGGGAATGATTATGTTAATTAAACAACAGGGCTGGAGCTGGGACTGTTTAACTGATGTTTTTTTATTGTGAAACAGCTTCTAAGTAACATTTATTTAACTTATTTAGTGTCTGTAATTTGAAGGCAATCTGACAAATTAAGAGGAATATCTGACAGCATATTTCATTCATATTTACACCTCTGCATGATTACAAAATCAGCAAAGTTTTAAAAACTCCTCTCATCAACAGTATAATCACAAGACACTGTCAGGTATTCCTGTCCCTATTGTTTGTTACAGGAAACTGTTCAAAGTGGTAAAGAAAAGTAGCTTATATGACCAATGGTATTTGAGAGAAATCCTGCAGGTCCTTTATCTTTGGGATTACCAGCCTCCTGCTGTGATCAGGGCTGCAGGAGGTGTCCATTACGACACAACACTGACACTCGGTGCAAAACTACAGTTACAAAGCCACCCGGTGGTAACCATGGCAGAGGTCGATCAGGCATCTACTAGTTCGATCGTTAGCTGAGGCTTGGCCGTCGCACTCTCTCATAGAAGAGCATGTACGCGTTGGAAGACAGCACCTCCTGCAGGCTGGCCTTCCGCACAGAGTCGTCCGACACCCAAAGCCACTGACCGCTGAAAGGTGAGGCGCTGCAGGGCGAGGGGGGGCTGCGGCGGTAGGTGACGAAATGTCCTGAGTGCATGTCACCATGGTGAACCAACACCGCCGTTAGCTGGAATAAATACTCTGTGGAGCTGGAAGGAAAGACACCGAGATCAGGAAGCTAGCTCGGTTTGAATCTACATATGTCCAAGCTGAGCATCCTTACACACTTAACATTTTTAAATCTGCTGCAGATGTAATTTTATACCAACCACAGGTTAATTCACTCTGGCTTGGACAACTGATTATTTTCAATTATTCTCTCCAACATACTGATAGTCTGCTGCAATGAAATATGGTAAAGTGAGTAAAATAACTATTATCTTCCAGCAGGAGGCTGCTCAGATTTATTTTGGTTTGGCTGTCAACTGGCCCAAACAGGTATCAGAACCCCAATCAATCTAAACAGGGGGTAAGGTAAAAATCTTTAGAAAATAAGCTGAATTAAATAATATGTCAATGCAACAATATTTTAATTTTTAAAAAAATTCTTAAACACCATGAGAAATAAGTTGATACAGAATGGTTCATGTACATTGGTACAACATGGAAGGAGAAAGGGATGAAATGGTGAGTAACTCTGGATTAAGTTAATCCAAAAATTTAAAGAAAAAAAAAAAGGTTTCTATGTGTTTTGTTAATTGAAATCACAATTTTGAAGGTTTTTTTAAAAAACGATTTGATAAATTTTTTAGTTTCAAATTCCCTGCACTTAAAATTTTGACTCTTGAAATCTTTATATTTCCTCTTAATAGTTCAGAGTCGTACTTTGTAATATTTTGTCTTTATTATACTCTGCGTTTGCATCTTGACATTAAAAACTACTTTGGGTATTTTTTTAGATTAACATTTATAGGTGGGCTTGCTGCATGTAAATTTTGCTGGGAGGATCTCTTCAAGATTTGTGACCTTAATTTATTCATCAGTTTTATCTTTTTGTGTGTTTATTTACCTATTTGATCATTTCTACTGTGTTGTGTATGTTGACCTGCCTTTTTTTAAGCCTCTGTAAAACACTTGTTACACTTACTATTACTATCTGTACAAAAAGTGATCTACAAATAAAGTTATTCAAAGGTTCCACTCTTTGATAAGTGGGCACGTTCCACCTGTTTTTGCACTTTCATAAACAGTTGCTGCAAAGTACCTGAAGTCACATGTGAGGCTGAGCTGTGGGTTCAAACCAGGAGAGAGAAGAAATACAGAAGAACAGGTTCCATTAGAAAAAGGCTTGTTGTTGTTATGATGTTCTGCATCTGAAACAAATAAGTACAAGTGTGAAGTGAGAGAAAGCAAAGAGAAAATGATGCTGATAAAAACATCTGGCGATTCCAACGTACCTGTTCCCTTACCTTTTAGCCTTTCTGTGGAATCATCCAAGCTTTCTGTCTTTATGGCTTTAGCAGCAGATGTGAAGAGCTGACTCCTCTGTGTGGAGCTGTTGTGTTTGTAGCGATCCATTGATAGGTACTCTGTGAACTGGACGTGCTCCTGTCGCTTGATGGGCGTTCCTTCACTGGACCACGTCAGTCTTTGTAGATGGATACAAAGGCACTGAGGAAGCTAAAGAAACCAATGGAACAATGATTGCATTTCTTTCCCCACTAGGAATAAAAATATGAAACACACTTTCATTGTGTTCTGACAACTAAAATCTCTAACAGTTCAGGAAGAAAACTGGTAGAAATACCTTTCCAAGTTTCAGCTGTTTAACAAACGTTGTCCTCTGGCTTTCTAAAACTTGCCCGTTTCTTGTTGTGCTTTGTTGAAGCTTAAGAACAAAGACGACAGAGATCAAAGGACTTTCACGCCATGTCTGTTGAGAAACAAGCGAATTGTTTTACAGCTACGAAAGCAGACATACCTTTGTGCAGTTCTCACACTCCACCTCTTTGATTGTTTCTGATGAAATAAAATGCTGCAGACACTGATCTAGAGAGAGGGGCCGACCCTGAGAAGAAAGAAGTTTTAAATGAATAGAAACAGCAACCAGCTACTGATGAGGGATCCAGTGCCTTTCAAATGTATTCACAGAGCTGGAACTTTTCCACATTTCAACCACAAACTTCAGTGTGTTTTACCAAACTTCTATGTAGAGGACCAACACAAACTAGTGCATAATTGTGAAGTGTAATGAAAACGATGGTTTTCAAAAGTTGCTTACAAATGTGGTGGATTTGACTCTACAAATAGTTGTAGAGTCGTCTTTTATGTCTCTACCTGCTTTGCATTTGAATTTTTTGCCAATTCTTTTTTGCAGAATAGCTCAAGCTCCGTCAGACTGGTTGGAGAGAACGTAACTTTTTGTACTCGGGTTTAGGTCCTGACGAAATACCCATTCTAATAATATGATTTGATCTAAACCATTTAACCTTAGCTCTGTTCTGCTGGAAGGTGAACCTATTTAGTTTTTAATTTATTTGTTTTTAATAAGTAATAATAAGAAAAACGGAAAATGAAATTACGAGAAAAAAAAAGAGCGAAAAGACAAAAAAAAAAAAAAAAAAAAAAAAAAAAAAAAAATTTACCTTATATACATTCATCCATCCGTACTGGATTTCATTCAGGAGTACCAGAGTAATACATACTCATGCCACACTTTTTAGATTTGGCTTTGTAAAGACTTTTGAAACCCATGAATCCCTTTCCATCCACTTCACAATAATGCTCTTCCAAATAAAAATGCATTGAAATTTGTGGTTGTACCCTGATAAAATGTAAGAAGGCTGTAATAACATTGTAAAAAATTACTTTAATATTCCTTGCATTTTAGCTTACCCACTGAGGAAGAGGGATGGACAGAGAAAGGCTCTCAAATGAGTCATACCGTACTGGACTCTATAAATGAAGAAAGTTAAGGAGTCATTTACAAAACAATCAAAACTATCAGGTTACTTAGTTCTATATCTTATACAGAAACCCACTTGAATTTCACATCGCTTGCACGACATGTTGCTCGTTAGGCGACCATGAAAAGGATGCTGGAACTTCCAGAGGCCTGGGATTGGATGAAGAGGAGCTGCCAAGAAAAAAAAAGAATATAAACGAAGTGCCTTCATTGCTGGTTTTCTTAAGTTGGCCTCTTGATTTTTATGTTTCTTCATACTTCGACTTATGCAGGCCACAGTTTTGTCCTCTTCATCAGGAATAGACTAGAAACAAAAATAACCACAAAGTAAGTAGGAGCACATTTTACCAAAAAAAAAATAAATAAATAAAATAAAAATCAAGGCTATGCATGTAGAGCTGGGAATAGCATGAGAATATGTGCATCAGCAAAGAAAGATTAGTGTGAATTATGCAGTTTGGGAGCCCTAGTGCATGTGGAGAGAACTTGCCTCAAGGGACTGCATGTCAAACAAATGTGTGACTTTGGGTTGCCGATTTCGCTCCTCCTCCAGTGAAGACGTGAGGACATGAAAAAGTTCGTGTGCATCCTTGAACCAGAAACCAGATTTTAAGATGTTGAACAGTAAATCAAGGCTCCGTTCAGCGGTTTACACTCACCTATCACGAGCATGTATGTCATGTTAATTTTGGGCTTTTACTTATGCATTTTAATCACTCTTTTTTTCCAGGGTGGAAAGATTAAAAGTTGTAAATGGACCGCAAGCTTTTCTGCAGCCTTTAATACGCTTTTTATTTCATTTTCATTCAATCACTTTTTAAAATCAGAATAACCAGAGTTTGTTTACATCAGTTGTTTCCTTGCACAGATCTGGCTTTTAAGCATAGCCAATATGTTGAATAAGGCTGATATAAGGACACCCATTCAGGAAGCCTAATCAAAGCCACTGTTCAAGTGTGTTTTCGATCATAGTCCTGTTGGAACTACTAAGTGAGTCCCAGTTTCTGCCAATGGTACTGGTGCACTGCACAGAGTATATTAACTCATGAAGAAGGACAACCACCTCTAAATTCTTCAACTTCACCTCAGATCATGAAGGTATAAACTTATAATTACCCCAAACACACATGAAATCTGGTTTTGGAATGTACAAAACAGTGAATATAAAGTTAAAGGAATGGTGTTCCCAAAGCACTGAAGATTTTTCCAACTGTACATAAATGCCAGGTTGGTGGCAGGGGACCAACCAATTTAAATGAACTTAAGAGGAGTCTGCAAAAATTAGAGAGGATTGATTATGTCAAAAACGTGCATAATCAGGTACAGCTTGTTAAAGGACATTTGTTCAAGAATAAGGGTGTAGAGTCTCGTTTTTAAATATACTTGAAATTATCTGTTGTCTAATCTTTCCACCCTGGAAAAAAAAAAGTTATTAATAAGTCACTGATGATCAGTTTATATCAAGTTCTCATCACAAAAGATTAAAAATCAATCCGCAGCAGTATGGTCCAACCTGCTCTTCAAATGAGCTGATGTGCCAGCGATACAGTCTGAGAACATCCAGGAGGCATCCAGCATCTAAAACATCCTCGTCTCCAGGCTCCTCACTGGACAGAGCTGTCAGACCACAAACCATGAGGGGTTAAAAAAAAAAAAAAAAAAAAAAAAAAAAAAAAAACCCGAAAAAAATTGATAGGTTCTTTATGCTCTACCTATTTCATGCGACAGCCCCTGCATACTTACCTTTGAGTAGTTGCAGCAGTGTGGAAGACAGCTGGTTGTCTTTGCATGACTGGATCGAGGGCAGACCTGAAAACTTCTCCAGCCATTTGACGAAAGACGGACATGCTGCCAAACCCTGAAGCAAAGAGTTCAAGAAGCAGGTGTTGCCTAAGTTCAACAGACCTGGGACCATACCTGTGGAGAAACACAAGCCATCACAAATCAGTCAGCAAATCACAGCCAGAAAGTGTTGTGGTCGACATTTAACCCACACAATCTGTCAACGTAGCTTCAGCATAATGGGCTTTACGTTTTCTTCAAATTTTAAAATTGGTTCGAGCTGGTGCCATCATCACATAAGTGACATTGTTGCTAAGCAGTTCCAATGATTAAAATAGTCGGGGGGGGGGGGTGTTTATATGGGGAAGAAGCCAGCCAACTTCCCAAAGCCAATCTAATCTCCCAATTAGCTGACAAGGTAGTGCTGCTGATGTAACACAGAAGCCAATTACAGAAAAAAAGCATCACTACTTGCTAATATTTGGAAATGTGAGATTCCTGGCAAACAATACCAAGAAATTACATGAAATGGATGGAATATCGATCCCATACATGAAGCAACATTTACCAAACACTACAAACCTGCATTTCAAACAATGGAGATGCTTCTCTAGAATCATCATAGACCCTCATTTGTTATACTTATATCAAGTTGACAGTAGTTATTCTCAATATTGTATTCCCTGAGAATTCAATATTTCATTAGAGTTTAAAACAGGCTCAATTTAAATCCCCTCACTGTTCTCAGATCAATTCTTACCTCTCTTCCTCTTCTTCCTTTCAGTAATCGGCCCCCACAGCACGTATACTCCAGCTGCAATTGCAGCCGCGATCCCGCCGACGAGACCCCAGTTTTTTATCATCTTGTTCCTGAAAAATAAAAGCAATGGAGAATTGAGAAACATGTATGAGATAATTGACAAAGTCAGGAGAAGAAAGGAGAAGGGCATTTAAAGTCCATTCAGCTGGGTAAATATAGCACTGCCATGCAGAGATAGCCTGGTAAAAACCAACACTTTGTTCTACACTTTGCTTCATACAGAGGGTCATGAGAAACGATTGCTTAGTGGAGGTGTGGACTCTGTTAAAGTTTGAAAAGACTGGCTCTGATTTCACCCAGTCACTAACATTTGGCCATGACAGTGCGAAGGTGGTAGGAATCCGTCCTGTAATTGGTGGGTTGCTGGTTACTTGTCTAAAAGGGCAGCGCCTCCCAAGATGGTTGCAGACTCAGACACCTGTCTACCTTGGTCGGACTCTACTGAAAATGTAATTTCTCCCCTGGGGGACTAATAAAGGCATTCTTCTTCATTTTTCATGATGTTTTTAATGTGTCAGCTCGATGAAGCTTACAAGAAATTGCGTGAGCTGTAAACAACCCAGTGGGGGAGAGGGCCACGACATCTCTGCCAGCAATAAAAAGTCTTAAACGCTCCTCTTGCTCCAACTTTAATTGCTCAATATTTTGGAAGCGTGACCAACACGCACGTCCCTTCACTTCCTACGCTGCCACTGCCAAACTACAACACTATACAGGCAGACTATAATTCTAAAACAGTGCAGAAATCGATGTCATCATTCATAATGCCTCCTTCTGTTCGCTGATTGGCCCGGTTGAAATTCAACCAGATAAATTGCTCTCACTGGGAGAAATTCCAGACTGAGCACTGAAGGGAGATGAGAATCGAGCGGAACTGAGTAGGAGGGCAATGGCCAGGCTAATGCAGAGATAAAATGCATGCATAATTCATATGCAATAGCCGACCAGATACTGCATCCAAGGAGTCCTTTGTGAATGTGGTATTAAAAACATTAACATTGCAAAGATGAACGTGATTCTACCCACAGTCGTGAAAAAATTGGGAAACCTCACAAAAGTCTATATTTTTAAACATATTTGGGCACATGGACATTCAAAATCAATTCTAATGGTAATGAAAATTTCAAATCATAAATACACAATAAAATGTGTGTAAAATGTAATCAATTTAATTTAGGTAATGAATAAATTTGAACACATGCACATTAGATCTCACTTAAAATGACTAAAATTACACACACGTGCTTCACGTCAGGTGCACAGGATTAGAACAGGGGTACTCAGCTTTTTAATGAATGTTTGCCCTGTTTAAAGTTCAGACATCTAGTGCAAGGAGCTCCTGACTGTTAAAGTGGGAATGAACAACATGGTAAGACCCAAAGAGCTGTCTCAGGTTTTCAGAAAAAATATTCTAGTAGCTTATGAGTCTAGTAAGGGATTTAAAAATGTCTCAAAAGAATTTGAAATCAGCCATTTGACTATATGGAAAGCAGTTTACAAGTGGAGCACATTCTAAACACCTCCCAGCAATCAAACATAACATTCTTATGGCCTCAAGTCCTTGTAATAAGACACCAGAGAAAGTGCAGAGGGGTTGAAATTTTCACTGTATAGCTTCTTCCTCAGTTATTGATGTGCACTGTTGTTGAGCTGCCTGAAAGACAACTACTGGACTTTAAAAGAAATACTAATTCTGTAGTTTAGAACAATTTCCAGTATCAGTAATCAGACAGTCTTGGTGTGGAAACTAAAGGAGGATCATCCAAATCTCTAATTCTGAAGTAGCACAAAAAATACAAAAATAACATTCTGCACAATAAGCATGTTTGCCTGGAATTCCAGCCAAATTTTAGCAGGTATTTATTTAAATTATTAACATTAATATAACTGTAATATTCAATGAGATTATTCTACAGTAGTTTTAAATAAAAGCAATTAGATGATGTAAATTTTTATATAAGATATTTCTGTAAATGTTTCAGGAAAAAATTGTGTGTTTTACTTAGGTTTATCATGCAATGAGGGTCTCATATCACAGTGCCAAACTGACAGCATTAAGAAAAGTTTTTTTTTTCTTTACATTTACTGTGTCATCTGGACAATTTTTGCAAAACTCCAGTTCAAGATCAGTAACACTCAAGACTTGTGAAAACAGATCTATATAATCTTTATCTAAATATAGATTCTATTAAACACAAATTGTTTGGGGAAAATCACTTCAAAATGTATTTTTAAAAAAATGCATTTTGAAGGCTCCCTTTAAGCCACTGGCTCTACCCATATCAGGTTGAGTTGAATAACCACCTGATCAAAAATAAATAAATAAATAAATAAATAAATAAAAAGAAAGAAAGAATCGAAATCGTCCTTTCTTTATATCACAAAAAAAAGGGTATCAAATATTAAACTGTCCTAGAGAAAATGAATTCAATGAACAATTATCCACTGAAGATCACTGTATAAGGTGTTAGACCTGATTTGGATCTGAATTAAGTTTTTATTATCAAATAATAACGACTTTATCGCGAGTTGATCACGTCAACTCCAGTGTCTGTCCTCACTCTCCGATCTGCTGTAGATCCTTTATCAGATTTGATGTGTTCTGTGTGAGATTATTTTGTTTTAACTAATTTTTCTAATGTGTGAAAACTACCAAATACGTGTACAGACGAGCTAGCTTTAGCCTTCAGGCTAACTTACCGACAACACCGAGGCCAGGCTCCCCTACGAACAGTATGTCAACTTCACAAATGTAAAACATCCAGATGCTGTCCCAAAAATACAAGTAAATGCGTTAAAGTGTCACTAAACACACTCAAGTATGAGGTTTACAGGCATTAACTCAGACTGCGTGTTTGCTCTCTTCCCCATAGACGGACGAAGGCGGCCTAGTGACCTACACTGACAGCTGCCGTGCTGAGATCTGACCCTCAGCACTAACTTGTTGTTTACCACATGGAGATCTTACCTGATTGTGGGTCCCGTGCCAAGAAACTCGCCCACAAGTTTATCCGAGCTTTCTGGTCTGCACCACAACATCCTGTTGTCCATGTGGAACCACCGTCCTGAGAAGCGTGTTTCTACACGGACTTGTTCAAGAGCGCACCCAAACAAACAAACACTGCTGAAGAACCATGACAAAGTTCAGGCGTTTGAAGTTTACAATATTTAATTTTTAAATTAATTTTACAAAAAAATTGTGAAGCAACTAAAAACTTGTTTATTTGTAGAAAAATGGACTTTGAAATAACATGAACCAAATTTTATTTAATTACATTGAATTTAATTACATTATATTAATTACAACAAATACTTCTGCAGACGGATTAGAGGTTCTGTCCTCATATTGCCGGTTTAGTAAAAAAACAAAAACAAAACATATATATATATATATATATATATATATATATATATATATATATATATATATATATATATATATATATATATATATATATAATATATATATATATATATATATATATACACTAACCTTTACTAACCTTTTTCATATTTATATAAGATTGTCATTGTCACTAATATGTATTTAATTTACTTTATATCAAAACTTTTATTTTATTGACAACACAAAAGACATAATTTTGACTGAAAACAGTCTTCAGCATTGTCTTCATTATAACAGCAAAAACATTGACAAAAGCAACAACACCCTTCCCTATTTTAACTATGATGACTTGCATCAATATTTATACCTCTCATACTTTTTTATCAGGTTACGGCCACAAACGCAAGTGTATTTTTTTGGAATTATGTGTGACAGAGCAACACAAGATGGTACATATTTGTGAGGTGAAACATAAAGAAAAGGTTTTGTAATTTTTTAAATATAAATTAAAATCTGACACGTGTTGATATTCAGCCTTATTTACTTGTATTACCCCAAATAAATCAAGTGCAACCAGCTGTCTTCAAAATTTAGCTAATCAATAGAAAGAGTCCACCTGTATGTAATTTAATTTTAGTATAAATCTGATTGTTCCATGAAGGCCTCAGAGGGGTGTTAGAGAACATTGAATGCATAGCATCATGAAGACCAAAGAACACAGCAGACAGGTCAGGGAGAAAGTTGTAAAGAAGTTTAAACCAGGGCTATGTAATGATGCAATACCCCAAGCTTTGACCATCTTACAGAGCTCTGTTTAATGCACTGCCAGAAAACAGAAAGAGTATGGCCACAACTGCAAACCTATATCATGTTCATTTTCTAAAGACTGACATGAGTTACCTCAGTTAAAGCACACATGTTATTGCTATGCTGATGTGAATGTAAGAAAAACATGATCAGGCAGAGGGTTCGCTGGAAGTGTCTCGCTGTGGTTTTACAAAGTACTGTCTGAGTAAAAGCACATCCCACATTTTTCAGATTTTTATTAGTAATAAAAATTTAAACCATGTACAATTTTCCTTCCATGTCACAATAATGCACTACTATGCAGTTCGTAGCTGTAATGTGAGAGTGTAGAAAAGTTCAAGGGGGGTAAATACTATAGCAAAAAGTACTATTTGTAGATATTTCTGTTCTGTTTTAGTCATTTCTCTAAATCTGTCCACAAATCCAAATCTGTGTTCATTATATGAGGAGAGGTTAAGATGAATTATCTCAGTTAAAGAGCATTTATTATTGCTATGCTAAAGTGAAGGCAAGAAAAATGCAATTAATCAGTGGACTCACTGAAAGTGTATCACTGTTCAGTAGGCAGCCTCACACTCACAACAAACTCCACACAATGCAGAGAACACACTCTATTTAACTCATCTTCTGTCACTCCTACCACTTTCCCAGGATCTGCTCTCACCCCCCCCCAATTGATCTTACATCACTCCTCACTGCTTTAGTTATCTCTGACTTTTTTTTATCCATGCCCTCTTTTCCCACATGTTTCCTGACCTTTTAAACTCTATTAACAGCCAGATTCAAAAATTCTTATCTTTAGATGCTTAATATAGCATCTTCTTAACTGTAATGTCTCTAAAACACTTTTGAACATCAATGCTTACAAAATGCTTGTAAATTTCTTACAAAATCCCTATAAAATATAAAATGCCTACAAATAAATGTTAAGTCCCCACACATACCAAGACATGGGCATCCATCTGGTGAAGAGGAAAACTAATCATAGGAACGGCCAAGAGATCCATATGGTAGCTCTGGAGGAGACTGCGCAACATTTGGGACCTTTAGATGTGCAAAGCTAGTAGAGACAGCCTGCATCTGTAACTGCAGTGAAATTAAGTTCTCCAAAGAACTGTCTTGGGAGGGCAGGGGGGCTGAATAAAAATGCACATCACACTATGTAAATTTTATTAGATAAAACAATTTAAACCATGTATAATTTTCCTCCACGTCACAATAATGCACTGCTTTGCAGTTTGTGATTGGTCTGATTTGTATTCAGACCCCTTCACACTGTTAAGGGTGAAGGGGTCTGAATACTTTTGCAAAAAATATTATATGTAGATATTGCTACTCTGTTGTAGTCATTAATCTAAACCTGTGATTTGACTCATATTCTAATAACATTTTGTCTGTTTGTAAGCTATTTTATTTTTGCCTCGTTTTGGAAACTGAAAAGTAAAAAGGTGATAAATCCTGTATTTATCTGTACATCTACCTCTCTCTTTCTCTCTCTCTCTCTCTCTCTCTCTCTCTCTCTCTCTCTCTCTCTCTCTCTCTCTCTTTCTCTGTGTGTGTGTGTGTGTGTGTGTGTGAAGATTGCACAGTGCTATGCTGACCCCCACTTTGATCAGGAGTCACGTGGTTCCCCCTGAGCTCAGCCACCGCGGCCTCTGATTGGCCGTCGGCGGACGCCCCGGACCGAGTCGCTCTCCTCGGTGCTGAAATCACCGACCGTCGCGGTAATGTAAACGGCGATGAGGCCAAACGGAGCATCGGTAAAAAACATTCAAAAATGGACGATGACCTCTTTCAGCTGAGACAACTTCCGTGAGTAGACCACAGTTAGCATATCAATGCTGGGGTGGTTTAAATCACCTATTTTCAACCGTAACAGTCCGATGCGTCGCTCTCTGACTGCTTCGTGTTTGTTTAATTAGCTCACCACAAATAGCCTGACAGTCGTCAAATACAACACTCATCTATACACTTACACGACAAAGACACATTGTTAGATTCATAAAGATAAACATCATACTGTCATTTTACATGTTTACATCATTTTTCGAATAAACAGTTATTATTAACAAGCCGGTTTGCTGTGATTTACAGATTGATCTAGACTTGCTGCCGAGTTTACAGTCATGACTCAGTACATAACATCGTTTATGTAAACCTGTCTGCATATAAATCAGTTAAACTGAAGACTGGTTTGTTAAAGTAGTGACATTGTTCTTTCTGAACTGCATAGCCCTAATATATAAATGTGTTATATACATATACATTGTAATATTCATTGTAATAGTAAATATGCTTATTAGCACATTTATGTTAGTAAAGAACAGAAATGATTCAATATTCTCATTTATGTATTCCTAAAGATATCTTCATGGACCTCTTGTATACACAAATGTAACCCTAATGCCTCACATAGCCTGGAGGTCATGTTCTGTAATTACAGTGATTAAGACATCACAGGCTCACTCTACTATTTGTCAGTGCAACTATCAATTTTGAGCATGTGGGAGAAGATTATAGGTTACCTACCCTATCTGGGTATCTAACCTCTCATAAGGATTTTTGTGGAAAGAGGTTTGCAGCATTTGAAAATCTGGGTGTGTTTTATCCATTTGACCACAGTGCCACCAGTTTGCAGATTTACAGCAAAAAAAGGCTCATCTAATGAAAGCAACTACCTCTGATTCTCAGTTGTAATTCGCTTTGTGCACCTCTAACACTGTTGAGATGAAACTGGATTATTCTGCTTTCTTTCTTTTTCAAGACATAATTTGTTTTTTATTGCTAGAAATGGTCCTAAAACAATTGTACCATAATTATTTAACATTGTTTATTACTTCCTTTCAGTAACATTATCAGCACATAATCAAAGTGTTTATAGACTGAGGGCAAAGCCAGAAAAGATATTGTTGATATAATTTCTTTCACTCTCACAAGAGTCGGGAAAGTAAGTTGCAATATCATTGCTACTCCAAAATCATGCATTCTATGGTTCACCTATCCTCAATACAGTAAATATTGGGGTCAGCAACACTGAACAGTATTAAATGTGTAGCAAAATAAGGGAAGTACTTATCTTTTAAATGACAAAGCATTTATTTAATAGATGGGGAATTAGATGCAGCTCTCTAAAGAAAAAGAATATATTCTGGTATAGTTTTGACCAAAATTGTCAAAATGGTTATAGCTAATTCTAAGATGTATTATAAGACATTAATGTTATTGCACTGGTGCATCAACAGATTGCAAATGAGGGTTAGATTAATATAAACATATACAATCTTTAACTGATGGATTTCTGGGCTCACCTAAAGAAGAAGCTGCAGTAATGACATCAAAGTATGATAAAATGAAGTAAAGAAGAAGTGAATTAGGAGATCTATTGTGATCTTTGAAGAAGGTGGAGAAATATCACCACCAAACAGGATGTAGGTGACAGATTAACTCAATGCACAATTTTCAGACCTACTAGAAAGTAAACAACAAAAAGGAAACTTGCGAGCTTTTAAATTTTGTTGAGAAAAAAATTAATGTATTTTGTCAACCTTTGAAGTAAAGGGAATCCTTTATCATAGGAGGCATTGCATTTCACCTGTGGTTGAAGACCTTGACACCACAGTAAGCAACAACTACAAAAGTATCTTTACAAAAAGGACTACAAATAAGCAAGAGTTTTTGTTTTCTTTTAACAAAAATAGTTCATAATTTTTTTTTATTTACTCTTTTTTTGCAGTGTTGTCCGCTTCCGTCGCACAGGTGAGAGTACACGGTCTGAGGAAGATGTCGAAAGCAGACAGCAGGATGTCAGACCAGCAGAGCCTGCTGATCTGGAGTCTGTTGCACTTGCAGAAGGAGCTCCGGTGCCTCGAGAGTTTGCCAATCCAACCGATGGTGTGTTATCCTAGGAATCTGCTTCTTTTCTTTAAATCCCACAGTTTTCTATTCAATTAAAATAATGATTTACACAAATTACTTCAACTTACCATCTTTCTCATTTTCTAAGACACATTCATGGTAGAAGATGCTGTGGAGGCTATAGGCTTTGGCACATTTCAGTGGAAACTCTCCATCCTCACTGGCTTATCCTGGGTGAGAATTGCTCAAACTCCATGCAAGCTTGACAGAAGTTGTTCTTGCCCACTCCCACACTAATTTCCTGAGTGTCATTGGGTTCTCTGTTTGTGCAGATGGCTGATGCCATGGAGATGATGATACTCAGTATCTTAGCCCCACAGCTCCACTGTGAATGGAGGCTACCAAGCCTTGAGGTGGCACTGCTCACATCAGTAAGAGCTTTCTAAAGTCTGTAAAGTGATCCTGCCTTTAGTGCTTGATGAATGTGCTGGTAATTGAATTAAATAAGATTATTGGGGTTTACTTGGAAATAAACAGGAAAATAAGAAAGCATGGTCAGGTTACACAAGAGAAGGTAAACAGAGAATCTGACAAATAACCATGACAACCAAAGAGCATATATATTAATGGAATAGAAATAACAACTGAGCAGACGGGTAACATGATGCAAGTATTGAAATAGGTAGCTAAAATAAAGGATTGCTGCAGAAATCTACTGCTAATAGAAAACCTGATTCATATAGAAACAATAAACCTAAACGTCCAAAACAATAAAACTCAGACCATATTAATATTTAATATCCTAATGATAACCATGCCATCGCTTAAATAAAGGAACTGTAGTTCACTAAGACTGTAGTAACGTTAAACTGTGCATGACCTACTCAACCTGCTCACACTGAATGCTAATGACTTTTTCCATTACTGATACAGGTAGTTTTCATTGGGATGATGATCAGCTCTTCTCTTTGGGGAAACATATCTGATAAATATGGCAGAAAGATGGTGAGTTCCACTCAAAATCTTGTGTTACACAAATGATTTATGCAATGCCCTGCAAAGGTATTCACATTCCTTGAAGTTTCCCATTTCATCAAGCACCATACCACAAGCTTCAATGTATTTGATTGGGACATTATTTAACTGACCATGACAAGGCAGCATGTATTTGTGAAATGGAAAGAAAAGAAAATATACATTTTTAAAATAATTTTTGAAAAACAAACAGCAAAAACAAAATGTGTGGTTTACAAATATATTTTACCCTTTTACTTTGATACTGTCATGATCCCTTGTTTTGGACTTTTGCTTCAGTCATTTCTTTGTATTGATTTCTTATTTTCCCTCTGTTAGTTCAGTTATTTTTAGGTTATGTTAAATGGTTCCCATCCTGTGTCTTATTTTGATTAGATCAGCCTTGTTTTTGTTTTACTTAATTCAGTCTTTTCTTAGTTATTCTAGTTATTCCTTGTGTCTAGTTATCCTCTGCTGCTGTTAGCTTCTTTTTGCTTGCTCCCCTGTTTACTCTCCTTCACCCCCTGTTGCCATTCTCACTCTCTCTCCTCAGTCTCCCTTTAGCTCTCCCCTCACACCTGCAGACTGTTAGCAAATCAGCCCCAGTCCATTGTTCCAGTATTTAAGCTCCTTTCTTGCGCCCACTCCTCGCTGGTTCCTCTTGTACCCGTTTTCTTCCCTGTCATGTGTCGCTGTGTTGCTCCCTGGATTCCTGTTTTTGGTCTGCTCTGGCTTCCTGCATTCTCTGTGACTTTGTAAGTTTTTTGTTCATCATTTTGGTTAAATCTTCAAGAACAACTCACTGTCTCTGGGTCCACAACAACCACCCACCAGATATAACAGATAAACCTAATTAAGTCACTTAATTAGTAAATAGAGTCCATCTGTGTGTAATTTAATCTCAGAACAAATTTAGCTGTTTCGTGAAGACCTCAGTAGTTTCTAAGAGAACATAAGTGAACAACCAGCATCATGAAGACCAAAGAACACAAACAGGACAGGGATAAGTTTTGGAGAGATTTAGAGCAGGGCTTGATTAGAAAACGAGATCTCAAGCACTGGACACCTTTACGATACACTGTTCCATCCATTATCTGAACAACACAAGAATAGAGTAAATAGAGTAAAACACTTCATTGTGTGCCTGTTCTTTCGAGAGCTATGCTGTTTGCAGGTCTGTGAAATCAGTCACTCCGTTCCAAAAGTTGACACATGTGCTCCTGGTGCTGTTAAAGAATAAACTCATGATTATGCTCCTCCACACTGTGTAGTTCTCTGAAAGCAGACAGCAGTCCACTGTGGTGATTGAGATGTTTAGAGTTTGCAGTGATGTAAATCATGGGGCAATTAACAAAGAGGGGTGGATGATTGCTGAAAGCTGAGAGGTGTGAAGCTTCAAGAAGAACAGCAGGGAGTCGTTAAAGATAAAGGGGCTAACTGCAGGGGGACTGGGCTGGAGGAGAAGTGGGTGAGTGGTCAAACCTGTGAAAAAACTGGTTGAGGTCATTCATCCACCCTATAGATTTCTACAGCCTGGGGACTTGGTTTATAGCCTGAGTTTGGCACGACTACAAACTGACTAACACATGGCCGTCTATCTAAAACTGACAAGGTGAGCATTGAGAGAAGCAACCATGAGTCACACAGTAACTCTGGAATAGCTGCTGAGATCCATAGCTCTGGTGGGGAAATCTGTGGACAGGACAGCTATTAGTTGTCCACTCCACAAATCCAGCCTTTAAAGAAATGTAGCAAGTAAGCTAAAGCCAAAGTGATTTTTTTAGCTTGCCAAAATCCTTTAGGGCACACAGCAAACATTTGAAAACAGGGAATTCTGGTCAGATGCTACCAAATTAAACTAATTAGACTACAATATCACAATGAGTAAATGAATGAAGCTGTATGGACTGATATATTGGTCCAGCTGAGACAGCTGTTTAAACTCTGCCTCTAAACAATGTGAAACACTGACTCTGCTCACAAGAGGAGGCTTTAATGTTTCCAAAACAATCCCCCAAATGGGTTTTTCAGTGATACTTATAATTTTAAAGCTATTTAAACACACCTGATGAGATTTAAAGCCCCTTTAGACATGGCAGATTTTAAGAAACAATGCTTCACAAAACACATGTTTTTTTAAAACAAATCTTTTCTGAGAAATACAGTGCAAAACAATGCAATACAATACAGAGTAATAACAACCTCCAGGGGTTTACAAACAGTAACGGAAAAAAAATTTGAATAACATTTTACACAAATACCTTAAAGAGAGCATAAGTACAAGTTTCAATGGCTTTCACATTGGTGCAATGCAGTTTTGATACATGGTTTGACCTCATTTTCAAAAATGTAAATAAGTGGTTTTTGATTAGTGTAACAAAATTTGTGGTGGCCATTTCCCTAAATATATAAGATTAATAATATAAAATAACAAAAGGCAATATGTGGTTCAATGGAAATAGAAATCAGGATGCAATTCAATTCATGTTCCAATAAAATATCACAGAGTTCACACAACATCTCCCTGAAAGAATGAGCAAATATCTCGGTTGATACATGATGAAGAGAAACAAATTTGACCAATTTCAAGTTTGGTTGGATCAAAGGGTAATAATATTGGACTCTGTCCTGCTGTTCTTTTAAATAACATAATTACTCCAGCAGGAATTGCATTTCAATTCAATTTATTTCAGTTTGTTTATAAAGCGCCAATTCACAACAAAGGGTTGTGAATTGGGTCATCTCGAGGCACTTTACAAAAAAATCATTTTAATGCAGCCATACATACATTCCAATTGATCCTATCCATCAAACAGAACAGTAAGCTCAATTAGTTATTCAAAGTCGTTTCAGAAAGTTTCTAAGGAAATCCAGCAGATTGCATCAAGTCCACTGACTTGCAGCATTCACTCCTGGACAAACATGTAGCGACCATAGACAAATGCTTGTGTTGTGTTGTTGACTTTACAGCGGTTCTCTCATACCGAGCATGCAGTGTAGCGACAGTGGAGAGGACAAACTCCCCTTTTAACAGGAAGAAACTTCAAGCAAAACCTGGTTCATTACAAGCGGCTATCTGCCACAACTGACTGGGGATTTGAAAAGACAGAGCAGAATGCAGAAGAAAAACAGTTTGAATTGATGTAGGATTATTTTTGAATTTCATGGAAAGTAACAGTTACATTTCTGTGCATGGTGGTGCATGGAAGGGGAAAGATGGATGAACCTCCTTAATAAACAAAAGTTAATAGCAGGAGAGGAAGAATGATTAGTTAATGTCAGCATTATCTTAGCTGAAGCTCTCCTCCAGGAAGGTATATTGATGGGGGTTCACCCTCTTTCCCCCTCCTGCACCACCGAGTTCGTTTCTCTCCATTTCCGAGACCCAACCAATAAAGACAGCAAAGTATTTTACCTTGTGAAATAATGAGAAATGGTTAAGTATAACATCAAGATTTAATGCCAAAATGATCAGTGTACAGAGTGACATTCACCATCGGTACCGGGCTCCCCCCAGCCCATCTTAAGGATGAACCGAGAGGAGCAAAGAATGAAGCGTGAGCCCTGCTTTTATCTTTGCCTCACTCTTAACCTTCCTAAAGGCTGTCATTCTCTTGTATCAGTTTGTCCTTGACTATGTGTTGCAGTTTATGTGATATCAGCGGTTATGTTTGTGTAAGCTGTAGCAGTGAGCGATGCGGCAGATAAGCAATTAATTAGAGTAGATATATTTAAGTAGAGCAGAAAAGAGATTATTAGAAAAGGCCACAAAATCATACATCCATAACAGGTATCATAGCCAAACAGAACACCAGACCAGGTGTAGCTTCTATGGAGAGCAAAATAACTGAGAGAAAACAAAAAGTTAACAGTTGAAATAACAGCAATTAATGCAAATTGGAGAGTAGTAGAAGAAGTGAGAAAAAGTGGTCAGTTTGTCCTTCATTATTCTAACCCTATGGCAGCATAGCTACAGAAATAGCTCAGGATAACCTAAGCCAGTCTAGCTATAAGCTTTATCAAAAAGGAAAGTTTTAAGCCTCATCTTCAATGAGACAGGGTGTCTGCCTCACGGACTAAAACTGGGAGCTGGTTCCACAGGAGAGGAGCCTGATAACTATAGGATCTGCCTCCCATTCTACTTTTAGAAATTCTAGGAACCATCAGTAAACCTGCAGTCTGAGAGCAAAGTGCTCTGTTAGGAACATGTGGAGCAATCAGATCTCTGATGTATGATGGAGCTGATTATGAAGGGCTTTATACATGAGAAGAAGAATCTTAAATTCTATTCTGAATTTAACAGGAAGCCAATGAAGGGAAACTAAAACAGGAGAAATATGATCTCTCTTTTGAATTTTCGTCAGAACTCTTCCTGCAGCATTTTGGATCAGCTGAAGGCTTTTAACCACATTCTGTGGACTTCTTGATAGTAAAGAATTACAGTAGTCCGGCCTTGACATAACAAATGTATGGATGAGTTTTTCAGCATCACTGCTGGACAGGATATTTCTCATTTTGGCAATATTTCAGAGATGAAAGAAGGAAATTCTAGAAACATGTTTAATATGTGACTGAAATTACATATCCCGGTCAAAAATAACACCAAGGTTCTTTACTTTATTATCTGATGCCAGTTTAATGCCATCCAGATCAAGTGATTGACTAAGCAGTGTCTTTTTCAGAGGTTCTGATCCCAAAACAACTTCTGTCTTGTCAGAATTTAAAAGAAGAAAAAAATTGTGTCATCCAAGTTTTAATGTCCTCAAGGCATGCCTATAATCTTCCTAATGGATTGGATTCATTGGGCTTTATAGATAGCTATAGCTGAGTATCATCAGCATTACAGTGGAAATTTATCACATGTTCTCTAATGATTTTTTCCAACTGGAAAAATCATCACACACACACACACACACACACACACACACACACACACACACACACACATATATATATATATATATATATATATATATATATATATATATATATATATATAGATAGATAGATATAATTGGTCCAAGTACAGAGCACTGTGGTATTCTACAAGTAACCCTAGAGTGAGAGGAAGATTTATCGTTCACATGAACAAACACATGATCAAACATTAGCAACAATTTTCTCAAAGATTTTAGATAAGAAAGGAAGATTAGATATAGGTCTGTAATTTATGTTCCTTTTGTTTAGTTCCGACTTTCTTTTTTTTTTTTTTTTTTTTTTTTTTTTTTTTTTTTTTTAAATATCTGATCTCAAATTATAAGTGCTATCTCTTTTAATAAATGTTTTTTGCAAATGTGCTGGTAATATACTATTACTACTGTACTGGTAATATAATATTATGTATTTTAAACTTAACTTGCAGAATATAATAGTCCACCAAGTCATGAAATTACATTAATTTTAAGATGAAGAACAATGGATTTGTTGAATTGCTGCAGCGTTTCTGGCTTACAAACAGCTCTTTTTTGCAAAATAAAAATTGAATTTGTGTACGCTTTGCAGGCTTTCCCCCAAATTTCTACACAATAGGTTAAGTAGGGAACAATTAGTGAACTGTATAATATTAACAATGCTTCATCATTCAGTGAGTCTTTCACTTTATATAATAACGCAAATTTTTTTGATATGTTTGTCTTTAAATTGTTGATGTCTTTAAATTGTTTCCAGTTTATGTTTTAATTAAGAGTAATACCCAGGAATTTGATATCTCTCACATGCTTAATCACAACCCCATCGATCAATACATCAGTAGGTATCTTTCTATCTCTAAATATCATGTAGTTAGCTTTTTCAACATTTATTGATAATTTGTTGACATTCGACCATGTTTTTATGGTCGAATGGTCATAAACTGAGTTGGTCAAATTCTTTTTAACTACATCCAACATATTTGTCAAATTTTCACCAGGGTAGAAAAACGTGGTGTCATCTGCAAAGAGAATACTTTGAAGATGTCTAGGTGCGTGAACTAGTTCATTAAGGTATAAAATAAAAAGTTTTGGTCCAATGACTGACCCCTGAGGTACTCCACAGTTTATATAATATAAGTCAGATCTAACATTAATTATGTCTACAAAATGTTTTCTGTTCTCTAAATAACTGGAGACCCATTCATTTGCAAGACCTCTAATGCTATATTTACTTAACTTTTCCAGCAGATGAAAAATGACAGCTCCACTTGGTACATCTCTCGCTAAAACTCTTGTGGAACAAATATACTTCAACTGATTCAGTTCCACTTTGAAAAGTTTTAGTGAAGATGTAGATTTAAAAGTCTGAGGCCTTTTTTGTGTTTTGACAAGGATTTTTGTCGTGTTTTGCACTGTTTGGAGATAATTTTAGGTGAGGCTCAAAAAATTTAAAATTTACTTTGTTTCATGACAAATACATCAGGCATGGTAACAGCTAACGACAGTGCAGACACTGGAAAACTGCGACTTAAAGTTTGCATCTAGATCTAATAACTGTGGAGCTATTATTGATTTATTTTTGTTATATATTTTCAGGCAGAAATTACTTATTAACCTATTAAGCCCTTAGGGCTTAATAGGTTAATGTTAATAGAGGCTCTCCAGCTACCCTGACTGAGCTTGAGAATTTTACAAAGAAAAAGGGTCAAAATGGCCATCTCAAGGTGTGGAAAGCTAGTAGAAACTTAGTCCAAAAAATCTGCAGCTGTAATTGCTGTAACAGGTGGATATACAAAGTATTGACTTAAAAGGGGGTGAATACTTTTGTTTTTGTAAAATATTTCATATACCAGATATAATTTTCCTCCCTGTTAACACTTATGCGCTACTTGTCACTGGTCTATCAAAAAATTCTTATTACCACAAACTTCGTATTTTATTAACAGAAAAGCTCAAAAGGAATGAATACTTTTCCAGGTTACTGCACAGTAATGTCTGTGACAGTGTTGTTTCTACGTTTTTAATTTTAGGATTATGGAAATATCCCACAACATGATTTAAATTAATAAAAGGGCAGGTTGTATATTAATAAAGTGCTGATCATATCCACTAACAGGGCTTGACATTGAGTGTGCTTTGGACCATGTTCTACGGCCTCATGAGTGCATTTGCACCCATTTACGGGTGGATCCTGGTCCTCCGTGCACTGGTGGGTTTTGGTATAGGAGGGGCACCACAGTCGTAAGTACCTCATTCACAATTCTGAAAGCAACAGTGAAAGTCATAAACTGAGTTGGTATTTACACTGAAATTCCTCATTCTTTCCAGGGTGACCCTGTATGCTGAGTTTCTTCCCATGAGATCCAGAGCCACATGTATCTTGCTGATTGAGGTACTCCACGCTACCACACATTAACAACTGTCATTTTCCCTTTAACTATCTATATATCCTGTTTTTCAGATCTTTTGGGCAATTGGCACAGTTTTTGAAGTCCTGTTAGCGATCCTAGTGATGCCCACTCTGGGCTGGCGCTGGCTGCTTGGCCTTTCCACCATCCCTCTCTTCATTTTCGCCTTTCTGTGCTATGTATGTACAACAGTTTAACAGGCTGTACAGTATGGTGGATTTATGTAATGACATGTTCATTGCCAGTGTGTGCATGTGTTCACAGTGGCTCCCAGAGAGTGCTAGGTATGATGTGCTGACAGGAAATCAAGAAAAGGCTCTGGCCACTCTGAAACGTATAGCTACAGAGAACGGCGTCCCTATGCCTCTGGGGAAACTTATTGCTGCCAGACAGGTACAGCACAGTCTGGATTTGCAGGACATGTGTGCTCTGTATACCAATAACTCTTCTCAGCCATGTAATCCTGTCAAGCAGTCATTTATCTTATCTTTTATATCTGTTCTTTCAAATTAGGAAGATCGGGGGAAGATTCGAGACTTATTTTCGTCACACTTCCGATGCACCACAGTTCTGCTCTGGTTCATTTGGTAAATGAAACAAATGATAAAGCAACCAAATGTCCTCGTCAAGATCTTCTCAAGTCTCAGGATTTTTATTGCCTACTCTTTTATTCAATGATTTCTTTCAAAAAACATTGCAGTACCTATGTACAGTGCCTTGTATAAACATTTACACCCTTTGGAAATATTTCATCACATAACAACCATAAATTGAAATTTTATGTGATAGACCAACTCAAAGTAATGAATAATTGTGGCAATGAAGATAAACGGTTTTCAACACTTTTTACAATTAAAAATCTAAAAAGGGTGGCATGCATTGGCATTCTGACCCCCGAAGTCAATACTTTGTAGAACCATCTTTCACTCCATTAGCATTTGTAGGTCTTTTGTTTCTAGTTTTACAAATGTAGAAAAAATATTTTTATCTCCAGTCTTTTTTGCAAAGTAACTCAAGCTCAGTTACGTGTTCTGCTGGAATGTGAGCGTTAACCTTAGTCTTTTGATGTCTCTAAGAGGTTTTCTTCAAGGAGAGTTCTGTATGTTATCAAAAAACTGGAATTTGGTCTCATCTGACCAGAGTACATTGTTTTAACAGGCCTTCCTATAGATTTCTTTTAAACAATAGTTTTCTTTTAGATAAAATCCCCACTGAAATACATTGATGTTTGTGGATGTAATGTAGCAAAATGAGGAAAAGGATATGAATACTTTTGCAAGGCACTGTTTGAGCCTGATTTCATTGCATCTCTGTCAGTGCAGGTTTGCAAACGCCTTTTCTTACTACGGACTGGTGCTGCTCACCACAGAGTTGTTTCAGGAAGGAGGTGCATGTGGAAGTGAGTAAGAGAGGTTCTCACACAAACAGAAACAGTAATGTTTCTGCAAAGAGCATGACCAAAGCACGTCAGACTTTAGACTGAGAGCTATTGTTTGCTATGTAATGTCTCCCTCTAGTGCCCAAAGGCGGTAAAAAGGAACTCCGATGCAGCTTGGAGTGTAAATATCTAAATTCTGATGACTATAAAGATCTGCTCTGGACTACTTTATCTGAATTCCCAGGTAAATAAACTAAATATTGTTTGTTATGTTACTGTCATTAACATTTACATTTTCTCTGTAGTATCTTGAACATAAAAACATCAAAAATAATTTCAAGAGGTACAACAGCCTATAACAACACACAATCTTATCAGACATTTTCTTTACTCTTTGACATTACAAAAGCATAAAGTGCTGTATATTTTCCTGGTAGACAGCTCACTGACTTTGGAATTGAATAGTTTTGAACAGCACTTCAAATAATTACTGACAACAGAAACCTCCCATTGGACCTCAAGCTACTTGAATTCAGTGATTCTGCACCCTTCCTTTAGACTCCGAGTCTTTGATTTCCAGAGCTTCCTAGTTTTATATTAGTAGCCCATGCCCTGGATTGTTGATTTGGTGGCTCTGGAAGCTCTGAGACCATCTTCAGTCCACACCTTGAGAATTTCCCCCAAACTCTTGAATGGGCTTTTTAGCACAGTCCTCACTCCTGTTGCATGTGCTCCTTTTTCTCCAACACTTTTTCCTTTCACTAAACTTTTAATTTATAAGTTTGGATTCAGCACTTCGTGAGCAACCAGCTTCTTTAGCAATGACCTTTTACGGCTTTTTTTCTTTAGGAGGGGGTCAATAACCATCTGCTGGACATTTGTCAAGTCATGTTCATGGCATAACATTTCTGTGTTAAAAATGTGTTTTTTCCCTTGTTCTTCAAGAAACAGAATTTTAGATTTTCATTAGCTAAAAGCCATAATTGTCAACATTAATAGAAATAAATTCTTATAAATCTGTGCACAATGAATCTGTATTAGTTTCACTTGTTCCTTTTCAATGTTTTTCTAACTTAAAAAGATGCACCTGTATGTTTATGTTAGCAGTTTAAGGCGAAGATCACACACAAACAATATATAAATTAAAACATCACTTATAAGCCTTTTTGTTTTAGTCCAAAAAGATCATTTTCTCTGTCATTTTTCTGCTATAATAAATATTAACCTCTTAATTTATCACACGTTTAAAGGGGACAAAAATCTTTGTGTGTTCAAGATTAGCGACTGTGCTTTGTTCCTGTAGGACTGCTGGTTACACTGTGGGCTATTGATCGACTGGGACGGAGAAAGACCATGGCATTGTGTTTCCTTGTGTTCTCTCTGTGCATCATCCCTTTGTATGGATGTGTTGGGAGGTAAATTCTGCTTTTATGTATTATGAATTGTCGATTCATGTTTATTTGCTAATCCTGACACCAGTTTACCTTTGCAGGGCATCCATGACAGTGTTGATATTCATAGCCAGAGCATTTATTGCTGGAGGCTTCCAGGCAGCCTATGTTTACACTCCAGAGGTAATGCATCCTAGCAGACTGTACCATGAGCTTGCACAATGAAAAACGGGGAAAGCAGGATGATAGAACCAGAGGGTGGCAGTTTTCTCTGGGTTTTCTGCAGGTTTATCCAACAGCAACCAGGGCTTTGGGTCTGGGAACAAGCAGTGGAATGGCTAGAGTTGGTGCCCTCATCACTCCTTTTGTTGCACAGGTAACACCTAAATAAAATGTACTGATTACTCAAAGTGCACTGGTTTTATTATTTAGTTTTTAAATTTAGCTTTTCCCCGGGCCTTCATCCTGCAGGTGATGCTTGAGTCTTCGGTGTACTTGGCCCTCTCTGTGTACTGCTGCTGCTGCCTGTTCGCCGCCGTCGCCTCCTGCGCTCTGCCCATTGAAACCACAGGTCGGGGTCTGCAGGAGTCCAGCCATCGTGAGTGGGGACAGGAGATGGTAGGCCACAGATCAGAAGAAATCCCACACTCCAGCTCTGGCTCTCAGGGTTGAAGACATGTTGGTTGACATACAAACTGGAAGCGAGAGCAGCAACAAGACCAGATGAGAAGAGGGGAGAAAGCGAAACCAGCTTTTTACTCTTCTTGTATGTTTCTCCTAAGATCCAGGCAGCACCATTTTTTACATCACATTACTGTATGTAAAGTCTTTAAACACCATTGGTGTCACAGGGTTGCCACTGTAAAACTACGTACACACAGGGTGAGTTAGAAAGACCAAATGATGTCCAGGATTTCAGGAGAAGATGGGGAAAATGGGAAAAGTTTCTGAAAAATGGAAGATAAAAGGTGTGAAAGTGTTCAAATTTAGCTTATATGGCTACTTTCCTTTAAAAGAGCCTTAAAACAACCTATTGAATCTGTGACAGAAACAACCTCTGGACTCATTTAAAAAGCTGCCTCTGTAGTATACAAAGCATACTGAACATACCATGTCCTAAGTACTCCTAGTAAGGAAATACGATCATCTCATGTACATGTAAATTGCCTGCTGAAATGCACTTTAACTTGAAAAAAATGAATTGTTGCAGTTGAAAAATAACTCATATTAACTGACCAGATTCAGTTTTTTTTTCATTAAACAGTCCCAGTTAAAGAGGTAAATATAAATTCTCTATAGGAGTCCCTGATTTTCTTGCAAACATCAGACCTCTTTATGAAAATATATGCTACATATTCCTCTGTTTCTTTGTGTTTATACAAATAGCACTCATGAAAGGCTGAAATCATGATTTTGAAAGTCTAATCATGATGTGGTTGTTTTATTTATGACAAACTTTCAGATTTTGTGAAGCTGTCAGTGGAAGATAGGAAGTTCTTTAACCTGAAACTATGAATAATATTTCTACATGACAGCAGAAACCGTGAGAATCTGCAGTGAGTTTTCCTATAGTGACATTATTTTTAAACAGTTCTGTTTACTCATCTAAGAACTGGCAGATTTAGATTTATAGTTTTGTTTTTTTCTGACAGGAAGTAATATTAACATGTTATAGTGCTCCAGCCAGAGTCCAGACTAGACTCTGACGGAAAATCTATTAGGGTGATGGCAATAAGGCTTTCCATCCCCAAAGACTTGGAGCTTCTCACCAAAGACAAATAATCAAAAGTACTAGTGGAAACAGAAAACACTAAAGGTTTCATTGCTAGGGTATTAATAATGTCTGAGATTACAATTTTATTAACATGTACATGAAAACAAAATATTGATTTTTTTTTTTTTTTTTTTTTTTTTTTTTTTTGAATTATTACCTTCTTTTATATTGCTGGCTTACCATTTGATGGATGCATGTCTTATTTCCTGTCAGAAACAAATGTATTGGTTGAATGAAAATCATTTTAAACCTAAATCTGTCTGGTGTATGAATAATTTTGGGCTTAACTGTACATTCAAATAGCCATTCTGATAATGGCATGTAGATGTTTAATAAATTATCAACATGTCATTAAACTTGCTGATGAATTCCATTCAGCCAAAGGAGAACTGCACATTGCTTAGCTAGAACATTAAAATAATGTAAAAAAAAAACAAAAAAAAAAACCAACAAACAGTCCATAACTGAAAAAACCTTGATTATAAAAGTTTGTTATGTTAAAAGCAGTCACTATAACAATGTACTTTGTGTTTCCCAAAATATTTTTTAAAAGAAACAGCTTCATTTTTCTGTAATTAATTAAGATGAAGTTAATACCTATTAGACTACAGTAGCTACAATATGGTCACTTTCATGAGAAATTAATGCTTTTTAATTCATTTATGTCTGATTTCATAGGAATACCATTGTAATGCTGATCAATGTTCAGTGACAATTTAAAAGGTCACAGCCTCAAAAAGGTTTTTAAAATGTTGTAACTAAGAAGTTTGAGGGCAAGAACTTAGACTGAGAGCAAACTGTTTTAGTTTGCTTACAATTGAGGACTCAGTTACAGTATTTTGCAAAAGTATTAATACTCCTTGAACTTTGAGACATTCTTTTTGTCACATTACAAACACAAACTTCCCACACATTTTATTTGGGATCTTTTAAAAAATTTTTTAAAATAAATAAACTCATTTGTATTCAGCCTCCCAGCATAAGTACTTTGGAGAGCCACCTTCTCTTGTAGTTACAGCTTCAAGTCTTTTGGGGGTATGTGTGCACCATCTCTACACGTCTCTAGACTGAAATGTTTGCTCATTCATCTTTGCAAAATAGGCCCACTGAATGAAGATCATCTGTGAACATTAATTTTCAAGTCCTGCCACAGATTTTCAAGTGGTCATATTTCATGACTTTGACTGAAATATTAAAACACAAATATGCTTTGATTAAGACCATTGCATTGTAGCCCAGGTTTAATCACATTGTCCTGCTAGAAAGTGAACGTCCACCCCAGTCTCATGTCTTCTTCAGTCTCTAATAGGTTTTTTCCACAATTCCCATCTATTGAACACAATCTCTTTATCTCCTCTGACCAGCTTCACTGTAACGAAAATAATAATCCCTACATGATGCTGCCACCAGCAAGTTTTACCATAGGGATTATGTATTTAATTTTATGTTCAGTTTTTGTTTTTTTATCACACACATAGGCTAAAAATTTATATTTTGGTCTTACTTGACCAGAGCACCTTTTCCACTTGCTCCCTGTATCCCTTGCATCGCCTAAGGCAAATTGAAATGGTGCTTCTTAAGGCTTTCTTTTAACAATGCATTTCTTTTTGCCTCTCTTCCATAAAGGCTGGATTTGTGTAGTACACAGTAGATCTCTGCAGCTCCTCCATAGTTACCATCAGTCATTTGGCTGCTACTTTGATTAATGCTCTCCTTATTTAGGTGCATGACCATACCTTGGTAGGTTTACAGTTGTGCCTTTCAGATGATGGATTAAACAGCGCTCTGTGAGGCATCCAAAGCTTGGGGTATTATTTTATAGCCTAACTTTGCTTTAATCCTCTCCATGACTTTCTCCCTGACCTGTCGGCTGTTTTCTTTGGTCTTTATGATGCTGTTTTTTCACTACTGTTGTCTTGCAAACCTCTGTAGCCTTCACAGAACAGCTGGTTTTATGCTGATAATAAATTATAGTAATTACTGTTTACTAAATCTGAGGACTTTTGAAGCCAGTTTGTTTCACTGGATTTTATTTAAGGTTTCAGAGTAAAGGAATCTAAAGACAAATGCACCACACTTCATAGATATTTTTTTATTATTAAAAGATTTGGAAAACCATGTCTTATTAGCTTGTTCTCCACAAATATGTGATAATTTATGTTGGTCTATCACATACAATTTAATAAAATATGTTAAAATTTCTGGTTGTAATGTGACCAGATGTGAAAAAGTTCAAGGGGTATGAATACTTTTACAGCCACTCCATAATGCTGCTATTTCAACTTTCTTAAACATGCTCTTTTTAAGTGATTCTTCCCCGAAATCTGCTATAACAGGGCAAAGGTTTATCGATACAAAGTGAAGGTAAAGACCAGATAAAAAAGTTAAGGTGTCACATATTTACTTATTTTCAGGCCAAACAGAAGTCAGGAATCTGCCCATTTTACCCTGAAAGTACATTTCCAGCTGCATTAGAGGCTAATGTCATTATTTCTCCTCAAATGGAGACAAGTTTAGATGTTTGGAAAGTTTTCTAGAAAATGAGAAAATGACGTGCATTATTGAAACATTAGGCTTATTTTCTTTAACACTAGTAGAAGTTGAAAAATAATCCAGACATTCAGGCTCAGTAATCATGTGATCAACCAAAATGGACTGCCTATAGAGGGTTTTCTCTCTAAGGATGTTATTACTCATGTACCAGCTATTCCTGTTCTGACCCAGACTTAACACCATACCCCATAGACCCCAGCTGTGAACGTCTACTTGATGTCATGTTCTCTATGTAAATTATGTAAAAAAAAAAAACCAAAACAAAACAAAACAAAAAAAACCACCTAGTTTGGTTGTTGTCTTTTGTTAGTAATCAAAAAAGAGATGGAGACATACTTTGGTTATTCTAACAGACCAGATAGCACCATACACAGGTCCACCAAGATGACTGACTCGCCAGTGTTTGAGATATCGTGCAGCATTGAGTGTTAATGCACTGGATGTAAATGTGTATGATACAACAGTAAATAAACTTTAAAAAACCTACAAATGGAGTCATGTTTTTCATTAATATTTATAAAATTAATAGAGCAATTTCATAATCTGGAATCAATGCATTTACTACAAACTAAGCATACAAAGACACAAAAGACTGACATAATTTCTTTCTTTTTTAAATCACTCAAACTTAATATTCATCAAAGGCATCTCATGTTGTAGTGGTGTCATTATAAGTCAGATAAAATTTTTTTTTTTTTTTTTTTTTTTTTTTTTTGTTTAAATGTTAGGTTTGTTAACACCGGGAGTGCTGGTGTTGGATTTTGGAAAAAGAAGAGCCTCTATCCCTGCCACTGGACTCAACACTACAGACGAGCTTTGGGACGTTTGCCCTTCTGCTCCACGATCTGACCGAACAGCCTCGCTGCCTCCTCAGCACAGCCTCGGTGAATGGTGAGCCCAAAACCGCCATGGCCATAGTTGTGTATCACCTGGAAGAGTGCACCACTGTTTCTTTAGGAAGTCGGAGAGCAGAAAGTTAATGATCAAAGTGCTGATTTTCTGCTCAGGTTTACCTCAATTGTGGAGGCACCGGACTGTATGGTCTCACGCTCCAGTCGGACTTTGCTGCGAACAGGCCTGAGACCAGTCCAGTCCTCTACTATCTTGGCATGCTGAAGAGAACAAAACAGCAAAAAGACAAAACAGAACCCATGATCTTAGCTAAAAACATTGAAGCTGTAACCGATACTCAAATGACAAAAACGTATTTTTCTCTGAATTTCTACAGTGCCTAGCAAAATATGTGCAGTGAGAAAGTAACACTGTACATCACCCTGTCCTGCAGCTTTTAGCCGTGTCCCTGATCCAACACACTTGAATCAGATGGCCAAATTACTCCCTCAATATGGCATCAAGCTCTACAGATTCCTGCTAACGACCTAAATATTTCATCCAGTGTCTCTATTCAGAGATACATTTAAAAGTTGTAGGACACAACTTTAGAGGACTGGAATTTGACTCCTATGGTTCAGATCTTGTCATATTGATGTGTTCGAATGGTCTAGTCAAAGTTCAGGCAGAATGCAGATGCTTACATTTCACATTTTATTGTTTAAAAAGTTTAAATTATGCATTCTTTTCCTTTTTCTTCAGAATGATGTGTTTTGGTCTATCACAAAAAATCTAATTAAAATACATCGAGGTTTGTGTTTGTAATCTCACAAAATGTGAGTAAGTTTAAGAGGTATTTATATTTTTACAAAGCACTATATCTGATTATCATATCTTTGTATTCGTTCATTTTAACACACTAATGTCTTCTTATCATCTTCTGCATATTTTAAAATGTGTCTAAGGCAAGACATGAAATGTCTTCAGCAGCACAGAGAGTTCATTATGAATATTTAACTTCAGTAGAGACAAAGTGGGTTTTTTTTGGCCTTCTGACGTCATCTCACCTTGAGACTTGGCTCAAACTGACATGCAGTTTCCCAGATGTTTTTATGGTCAATGGAGTTGTTCTGCTCACTCCAGTTTCCCAGCTGGAAAACCCCTCCTACAGTCACAAGACGGCTCCTGCAGACACAGAGGGTCTGTGAGGGGAAGAAAACAGGTCTGACTTTTTGACCTCACTGCACAACAATCCCAGACCAGCCCAAACAAGGTTTGTAATTACAAAACAACACCACCAGAAAAGCATGAGGTAAAACTGCTCACTGAAAAACATCTGAGGCATGATGTCAGTTTAAAAGTTAACCAGCACAAATATTGGTGCAAGATTAATGCCAGTGTGATATCTGCTTATCAGTCTGCTGCGTTACTAGAAATACCCTGGGATGATATACGGTGAATTGTACACTCCAGCTTTGACATTGTGGGTAATGATCCAGTGCTTCAGCCATGGAGCGTCCACCTGAAACCCAGAGAAACAAGTAAAAAGAGCCGTTTCTGTAATGTCTGTGCAGGCTTTTTAAGGCTTCTTAAGCTCACCTTAACTATCTGGCCACGGCCTGGTTTAAGGTCCGGGTCGGGTTGCAGCTCCCCAGATCTTATCCCAGTGCAGTTTATTATCACATCCACCCCAGCATCAGAAAGCTAAAAACAGTCATGGACAATGAAAGGTAAAAATATGTCAAGAGATTACATTTTAGGAGTCTTTGTAGAGAAGAACATGAAGACCCTCATGAGTGGACGTTCTGATTTAAGTGTAAACAACATTTACAAAAACAAACAATAAGTGTAAGATGTTCAGTTGTAAACATGAAAAAGCTTACACTAACCTCTTTAAAGGACTCTATTTTCTTGTGATAAAATTTCACACCCCTTTTTTTCAACCTGCAAAAAAAATGTTTTTTTAAAGTTTAAACATTAGCCACACCAAAGTGAAAAAAGACTTGAGACATGTTACATATTGGGATTTTTATATGTAATCTTGGTTAAAGACCTGTCCAAGATCAAATTTACCGCGACCAATGGCCTTCAGAAGTTACTTATTACATAAACTGAATCACACTGTAATGCAGAGTTCCACACCTCAGGCTGGAGAATCTGTCTTTACAAAAGAGTGGCAAGGAGGAAGCCATTGTTGATGTTGACCCCCATAATTAAACATAGGAGTGGCATGTCATGCTGTAGGAGATGCTTTTTTTTCAGAGGCTGGAGAAAGTTTATGAAAAGATGGATGGATCTAAATACAGGAAAAATAACAGTTCTGAAGCTGCAGAAAACTTTAGAATAGGAAGGAGTCCACCACAAATCTGTTTCCTTCCACTTCAAAATTATGTAACACTAAGTGTTGTTCCATTACATAAAAATCAAAGTAAGGCTCACCTTCCAGTAGGATAACAACCCTAAAACACACAGGCAAAGCCACAGTGGAGCAGGTAAGATCTAAGCACATGCTTGTGTTGGAATGGCCCAGTCAAAGTCCAGACCTAATTCCAATTAAAAATCTGCGATAAGACTTGAAAATTGCTGCTCACAGGTTCCTTTATGTCCCATCTGCTGAAAAGGTGGTTTTACACTGTATTGACTTAAGGCAGCTAAATACAAACCCTCACACCAATTTTCAGGTTTTTTATTTGAAAAAAGTTGGAAAACCCTGCATCTTTTTTTTCATGTCACAATCATTTACTAATTGTGTTGCTCTATCACAGGCAGACAAATGCACAAAAATATGCACTGATGTATATAGTAGTGAAATTAAAAGCTGTCTGAATGTTAAAGAATTATAAATAATTTTGTGATGCATTGTATCATAAGTCAATGTAAAATATTGCAGGCAGACCATTAAAATGTGTACAGAGATACAAGTTTTTCAGAAAAGTGAAATGTGGCAATAAAATGTGAAATAAAATATAATCTAACAGATAATGGGTTTAAAATATAAATAACTTTGCTCTACTTAATTTCATATGCTATGTTCTTATGCGACATAATACTGTGTAATTATTAACATTAAGAAATAAATTATATAAAGACTAAGAGGAAAGCGGACTAAATGTGAGAAAAAATGCTGACTTCACATCATGTAAAGTTATTTGCTCACCAGTCCATCAGCCATGGTAAGTATGATTTACCTTCCACCATGAGAGCTGTGTTGAACCAGCCAAACCTGCAGAAGTTTTTCAATTTTAGAAGATAAACAAACTTGAAAAACATATTATGTGCTAGGAGGAAGTTAAGTTTAGTCACACCTACTGAAAAAAAAATACCTCTTCATATGTGTATCACTAGTGAATGTGGGCTGCATTTTAATATTTGCTGTAGGAAAGGGAACATGTTAAGGGACACAGATGGCTGCCTAACTGCCTGACTGGCTTTTATGGTTGTTTCTGGAGGAACTCACTTGTATCCAGGAAACATTTGCAGCTCTCGTTCTGTGAGCTGTCTGAAGCCCAGGACAATGTCCTTAAATGAGGGCTCCTGGAATGAAAAAACAGGTTTACTAAGAAAATGCAACACCAAAATCGCCATATCTGTGTGAGCGTACAGAATCCCAATTAACTCTATGTGAATCCTCAACCCTTAGTGAGGCCTCTCTATTGATGTTTCCCAACCACTGCTGGCAACCATCCTTTGTTTGTCTGAACAAAGCTGTACTTCAGTGTAGCTGAAAATCATTGAACTATTATCTATGACCAACAATGAACTTGTATGTGACAATTGTATAAATAATCTTTAGGAGGTTAACATTTAGCTTTGCTCTTTGTTGTAAAAAAGGCTAACAAGTCCAAGTCTTATCTTTAAGGCTATACTTATAATGCATTTTGCAGGGCCAAAGCAATACTCACTGGCAGGGGTTCAGTGCAGAGGTTGTAGCCTGATTGGAGGAATATGCCCATTTTTACAGCTTCAGGTGAGCTCAGCCAGTTTAGCAGGTAATCAAAGGTCTCCTTATTCCACTTTCTAAAGACAGAACCAGACAGACTGTCACTCTTGGAGATAAAGAAAAAAATAAATTGACAATAAAATAGACTGCACTCACGTCTCTTGGATGTTGCCCTTATCATAGAGGTACGGCTGCCAGAAGCCAGCAGCTCCATCGCTGGTGGTTAGAGGGGTGAAGCGGTCTGCATACACCTCAATGGTCAGTGGGCTGACTATGGAGTGGTACTGCTCATAGATGCTTTGCGCTGTTGACAGACCAATGACTCCAGCTCCAATCACTGCAATCCGCATCTTTGCACTGAAATGAGACACATCAACACTTATTGAGCTGAAATTACTGTGCAAACAGACTTACGCCAAATAACTGGTGAACAAGACTCCACAAAACATTGGAAAGTTGTTTAGGCCTATATGTAACTATTCTGACAATACACGCGATTGTATGAAACTATGCATGAACGAAATCAGATGTAATGAAAAGAACAAACATCAGGATTCTTCAGTGGAAAAACCTGAAATGCTCGCTCAGACCCTGCAAAAAATAATTAGGTCATGCTCTGCGAACTTTGTGCAGTCCACATTCTGCGAGTTTCATGTAACAGGGGGCGACCAGCTGGAAAAATATGCTTTTTGGGTAAACGAAGCAAAAAATAACAGAAAGAGCAGCAGAATTACGAAGGTAAATCTCTTAAATCACAGAACAAACGTTTATGATAAGTTATTTTATTGCCTTACCTTAGGATCAAGTCACGACTGAAAACTACTACCACTCACTGACTGAGTTCCATTTCGCTCCATCTGTCACATGGAAGAGGGCGGAACCTGCAGCCAATCAGCTGCGAGCGTGTTGCGTTCACGTCCTATCGTTGAAAGCACGACCAGAGCAGCCACAGAGGGGGACACATGTCACTTGTAATCCAAAGTCATTGACATGATATTTAATAACTTCTTACAAATGTATTAAAATCCCCTATTTCTTCCCGTTTCTACCTCCACTAGTATCCAGTGTTCATTTGCAGCCAGATTTTGAGTGGGCATACAACCACAACTCAAAAGTTGTACAAATTTACTATTTATCAACACTTTCTTTTTTTTAAATAAAAAAAAAAATTTCTCAACACATTTATACTTTAAATAAACTTGGCCACATGAAACATGCATTTTGGAAGAAAGAGGCACCCATATCCAGGTCTTGTTGGTGAAAAAAAGACTAAAAAATGTTTAAGATAATAGAAACATTTAGGACATTACATTCCTTTCTTTTTTTATGGCATAAACAAGCAACCCTCTTTTTTATGTTTTGGATTGACAATGTTATACAGATCCCTTGTACACAAAAATCTACTTTGTCTAATTAAAATATTATATGTTTAGTCTATTGCAAGTAAAAATCACAATAAAACAAAAAGAAAATACAATTTCCTTAGCCTAGGTTGCAAAATGTTTGAATACTGCTGTTCTGTTCACTCTTCTTCAAATGTTAATATCCAGGGTGTGCCCCGTCTCGCCCAATGACTTCTGGTGATGGGTAGATAGATGATGGAAGGATGGATGTTCACCCAAGACCACAACTTGACAAGGGGAGGCGCCCTTGAACCCTCGATGATGCTCAGCTCTGCAACCAACTCTCTAAAAACCTAAGAACTGACAAAAATTTAAATCAGTAGTGAAACTGTAATGGCTACTGCAGCTTCTTCCCATTACTTTATAAGTTCATTTTCATCATGTCTTAGCTAATTATTGGTTTTAAATGTACATATTAATTTTTCCTTCTTTTATGGAGAGATTAAATTTTACTTTTAATAATTTTTTTGGTAATGTTGTATGACTTTTTCTTATATTTTTGTGCTTTCATTTATTTGTGTGACTGTTACTATACAAATAAACTTGCTCTACTTCTATCCATGAAGAGTTTTGTTCCTGCATGAAATTCACTGTATTCAATCAATTATAATAAAACAAGTTTCTAGCTTCCTATCTGGAGATAACCTGTTCCATAATATCTAGCAAATAATGAACTGACTGAATTTATACAGCATATGATGAAACATGATGGTCCCTTGTTATGCCCCATTTATTCTCTTCATTTAAGTCATACAGCAGCTATAAAGTGTCACAACACAGGGATTTATTCAGTGATGACTGTGGCAATGGTCTGTAAAGTGATGTAATACTGTAACAAGGGTAACTTCTTCTTATCACAGCAATCAGGACGTGGTAAGATCGGAGTCAAGTTAGACTTCAGTTGTGTCTTAGAAACCGTAGACATTTAAAGAATCCCATACTTAGGTACCAAAGCTAATAGTAATGAAAAAAAGCTTGAGAGTTGCCTAGAATTACTTTGTTGTGATTTTATGCTAACAATATCAGAAAAAACAAACCCAGAAATAGTGTACAGGTAAATTCTTTATCTCAGTACACTTGAACACTGTAGAACCTACATTTTGTTTTTATTTAGAACTGTATGGCTGCTGATTTCTTACATTCAATACTACTGTACCAATTTGACTTTTTATATTCCAGTATTTTTAATGTCTTTATCTTGTGAGTTTCGTTTTCCAGTCACTTTGCTGCTCATACTTTCTTTGTTGAAGGAAAAATAAAGTATCCTGTTCTACTCCTCCAGCCCACTCATTTATTTAGCTTTCTAGATTTTAATATTTTGCTATTCTGTATTCTATCCTATGGATTTCAATTGTTTTCTTTTCTATACTACTATTTTAATTTCTATTATATTCAACTATTCAACATCACTAATCCATAACTAATTTTTTTGGTATTGTATTCCACTACTTTCTCCCATATTTTAACTCTTTTCAGACTGTCTATCCTCTTTGTTTGGAGGACTGAAATGCAGGGAGACAGGAAACAGACTTTAATGCAGAAATAAAGATGCGAACATAAATTTAAAAAACAATGTCCAGAGTCCTAGAAAATCCCAAATCAAAACCACAACAAAAAGGGCACATCAATCCAAAATAAAAATGCGACATAAACACAGACAGACAACTGAGCGCCATTATGTTTGGTTCTACTTATTTCCTTTCTATTCTGTACAACTCTTCTTTTCTATTGAAATCAATAATCTATAAGTATTACTTTACTTTAGCCACTATATAATCAATTGTTTTATACATATCTTTTATACCAGATTTTTTTTTCCAAAATTGGATAAATAAATGTTAATTAATTGTTAATAATAAAACAAAAAAAAACTGAAAACTAGAGTATGTCTAACTGCTAAATGAGTTGTATGCACAAGCATTACTTCTCATTAGTGTCGCTGCTATTTGGGAATGTCTCTATGACTGTGTAACAGTTTCTAGAGTCGCCTTGAAGGCAGCTCTCCCTGCACACACACACACACACACACACACACACACACACACACACACTCTCTCTCTCTCTCACTCACACACACATACTGAGTCCCATCCTGCAGGATAACACCCCGGTCTGCCTCCCTCCTCCACACCCCGTTAGCCCCGGCAGCTAGCTGCAGCTCTCCAGGCCACAGCGGCCGCTCTGGTGTCGGTGCAGCATCCGCAGCCTCCAGCCATGGCGTTGGTAACATTGCAGCGGTCCCCGACCCCGAGCGCCGCGTCCACCGCCAGCACAGCAACCACGACCGCGGGGGAGGTCAGTTTCGGCCCTGGGGAGGGGGGCAGCTAAAGCGATGCTCTGGTATGGTGGTCTAACCGGGAAGCAGTGAGGATGAGGGGGATGTTACTGGAGGAAGGGCCGCTGATTTATGCTAAATTAGCACCGTTAGTTATCATGTTATGCTAGGTTTTATCACGTTATGCTAAGCTGTTAGCTATCATATTCGTTCCTTACTTTAATTAAAAATTAACCAGCAGTGTGCAATAAATCAGCATGTCCCTATGCTGAATGATAAAAAGTTAATTTCGTAAGTTACAATGCTGATAATGTGCTAATGTTAGCTGAATATAATCCTAATACCTTATGAATGATGAAAGCTGTAGCTAACCTTAATGTTAGCTGTTTATGACGTGACTGACCCATTCAATAATCTGGGTTTTGTTTGCATCTTGTTCATTTTTTAAAAAGGGTTAGAGTTGTTGTTTACAAAGAAGTAGCTCTGTTAAATGCACTGTTTCCTTGTTAAAGTTTGAATTATGCTGTCTTGGCAACTAATTTACAGTTACAGTATTTAATTTTAAATCAAAAACAGCAAACGTTGCTCTGCATATATATATATATATATATATATATATATATATATATATATATATGTGTGTGTGTGTGTGTGTGTGTGTGTGTGTGTGTGTGTGTGTTTGTTTCTAGTTTCATGAACTTGTTCATGTCATTCCCCCTATGAGAGTTAGCTTTCCAGACTGACATACATTCTTTAAGAGAAAAATCACCTTACTTATAACTTATCCATATTGATCTACAGCAGTCAATCATTAGATGTAGGATTTATTGTTTTCTAGTCACTAACATGTTGAAAAAGTCAGAGTATGCCACACATTTATCAATTACAACCAGGTTCCTTTACAATGTTCAAGCACAGATAATAGTAGCCAGGCGGGGGCGCTACTTACTACTTATAAACACATGAGCTCACCTTGTTTTGCTCTGCAAACAATGAGAGAAGTCAGGATTGAATTTGCATTTATTTACAGCTGGTGATATGAACCATATTCTTTTGTGTTTGAGCTTTTCTTTAGGAGCAATATTTCTTGTCTTGCAAAAACAATCCTAAAAATTTTTGCATATTTTTGCTGCATGGTCAAGTTTTTGTAGCACTTACCTGTCTCATCATAGTTGCTTTTTAAAATAGACCCTGCCCTGCATAGGATTAGCTTTGTGTTGTCTGTGTACCTTATTACTGCTTTGAATGTTGTACTCAGGTGTGATAGAAAATGCTGAGTGAAATCTGCCGCAGCCATGATGTCATCTGTTCACAAGAGGGTGGGTGGGGGGCTGGAGGAGCAGGGCTGTGCTGGAGTGAAGGGAAAAAGAGCTTATGTAAACAGGCACATAGGGGGATGCTGCCATGAGGTGATGAGGCAGCTGAGACAATTTAACACTAATGCACAGTAATGGAGACAAACATAGTCATATGTTTTTTTTTTTAGATAATTACTGGATTTGTGCCTAGTAACTCTCATGTATTTCTCATAAATACAGAAATGCCATTATTTTGTATGGAATATTCTTATTTTTTTTTTCAAATTAGGAGTACCTTAGTAATAGAGAGAAAGTTTCAGTAAAATTCTGTAAGCTTATTTGGCTGTTGCCACTGCAGTTAAATAAATAAATTTAAAAAACACAAAACAAACAACATTTCTCATGTCTGTGCTTGAATTTGCTTGCAGGATCATGTTTGAAAGCAGTCAGTGTATGACTCAAGTTCATTTTCATTATACCTAAAAGGGCATTTCTCTCAATGCATTGTGCTGCCTATTCCACTGTGATGAAAAAAAAAAAAAAAACAAAAAAAAAAAAAACTACACTAAATTCTGTAGTATGTCTTATTAAGAAAAAAGAGCAGGCAAATATGTCAAATTTCACTGTTACAATGTGACCCACAGGTTTTCCACAGATCAAAGATTTCCTTCAGTGCTGCTGTTGGCCTTAAGAGAACAGGCTATAGTTTGGAAAAGTTAAGTTCAAGTTACGATTAAGATAAAAGTTATGATTTTGCTTTTGAAAAAAATGATACATTTTAGAGGAGTTAAAGAAACCAGGTTTATGTGAATGTTGCATCTCCACTTTGTTATCATTTAGCTTCTTGTATCCATTTATCTGACCTTATGTTTTCTAAATAGTTTTGCAGAGATGGGCTATTCCAGCCCTCGAGGTTCAGTGTGCTGCCTGTTTTAGGTGTGGCCTTTTTCTTTTCTCATCTTTCATCTGAATAATGAGCACTGTTCCAACAAAATCTTTAAAAGTACGGAGAAAAAAAAATTTGCCTTTTATAATTTTCCAGGTCTGGAAAGTATGGGAAACCTGACAATTCAGTGTGGAAAAATGTTTGATTTTCCAGAAATGATCAGCTATTTACTTTTTCTGAAACATAAACTTAAATTGTATAATTTTACTCATTAATTTGATTTGCCAAATCATAACTAGATGTTAACATTTTAACCATCGGTATTTTATTTTAGGAGGTTCTAGCTGAGAACGTAGAACACATACACTCCTTTGAACATTTTACCTAGCCTGGTAAAAACCAGGCTTTTGTTCTATGTCTTGCTTCGTACAGAGCATTGAAGGGAGATGAGAAGCGAACAGAATTGTGTATAAAGGCAATGGCCAGGCTACATTTGACCAAACCACAGCTTTTTTTTGTTTATTTTAACTCTATCCCACTTTAGATCAGAGTTTAAACTAAGCTTTTAGTACTCAAACTCATAGGTGGTTGAAATGTCAAGCAAAACACTAAAACAGCTATTCCTTGCTTTTTAGTACTTTTACAAACAAGTTGCCCACCACTGAGGAAGAAGCATCTTTTCAACAGCGAAGCTTGACACGTGTTTCACAATATAAGTGAATCTAGTGTAGTATTGCTCATTTCTTCTTATCTTCTTTGCAGGACTTTGGGAGTGACGATGAACGGCGAATAAATCAGAGGTACGTTTACATTAAAGTGCAGCTATGCCTCTCTCAGCTATGCATGGCACCAAGCAACGCCTCTCACATGTATTAAGCAGGTGTTACTTACAGACTGCCTGCATCTGTATTTGACTCATGCTGTGAAATTTTGAGTGGCGGCAGACTCTCTGGCATCAGCAAATAGGAGCAAGTGTCGTAAAACACCTGTTTGGCACGTTTTTCTCTTTTTAATTGCCAACTTCAACATTCACGTTACTTTCCCTGAAGGAATATATTGACTGGTGTGTCTGTTTGTTTGCTTTCTTTCTTTGAACGCGCCATGTGCTTGTTACCGATTGACAACTAAGAATGAATAGGTTTATAATTTTTTACCTTTTCTGTCATTGACTGAGTTGGATGTTGCTGGAAATGTTTTTTCCAAGCCATATATTTAGTATTTACATTTGATGAGGAAAAAATGTAACATTAAAACTCAGTGTTCACATAATAGTTCCTTTACATAATGGAAGATCTGATATACACATCCTCCACACTTATTTGCAACCCTGGTAAATACAGTCTTTGTTCATTGCAGTAGCGCACTCTCACACTGAAAACTGTAGAGAAATCCACCCTTAAAAACTCCAAAACACTGCACTTATGTAAAAATCCACTTTTTACATGAAATCATGTGTTCCACAATTGTTGGTACACCTGGTGGCATCTGAACCAAAATACCAAAATTCATACTTAGTATATAACATTGAATAAAATTATTGTTTTTGTTCTTCAACAAAAAAGCCAAATTAATAAACAAATAAAATCAAAAATAATGTTGAAACACAACTGCAGGAAAACTCAATGTAGAAATAAATGTAGCTTTTTAGAGAGTCAGTGCTAACTTTATGATCAATTCTTTGGTCCAAATTTGAATGTTGTACACTAGGGATGGGAAATTATTGGATCAGACAAATTCAAACCAGAATTTTGACTTTAATCTTTCTTGCAATAACTCATAAATTGTGATAAAATGTTAAGTCGCCCTTTGCTAGCTAGCTCTGCTTTGTGCTAACTTAGCAGATAAATGACTAATATTATTTTAAGTAGCCAAACTCTTTCCTTAGTTTGAACTAAAGTCATTAACACAGCCACTGACACTGATATTATTATGCACAATCATTTTTTTTCCCTTCTTGTTGGAGATATTTATTGAAATGTGATGAGGTCATAGAGTTCCAGGATGTATTCACACCTGACACATTTGGTCTGCTTTAAATGGACCAGAGTTCATTGTGCAGGTGTGAATACACTCATGCGAATCCAGGTGCGGACCAAGCAACCGGACCAAGGCGCACTTTTTGAGGTGGTCTCGGTCCACTCCCAAACGAACTCTGGTACGGTTCATTTCTGGTGTAAAAACACACTGGCCTCGATGCAAACCAGCTACAGGAAATATTCATCTTTTTGGACTTCACAAGTCACCGTTGCTGGGCAATATGGTAAAAATGAGCTCTTCAGTGTTGCTAACCCTGCTTCTATATGTGATGAAATCTTACCTGATCCACCGCTTTCTGCTTAGCAGTGGTGCTGCCAGCATGTTGTGGGTTAGGGCACACAGAGGATCTCGTCTCATTCAGCTTGCAATACGCCAACGCCGTTTGTGAAAACTGTGTTTAATGAGCTGCTCGTGACATTCAAAATGGTTTTGCAGTGATAATAACAGCACAAATTCAGAAAACAGGACCTCCATTATTGTTTTTTCCGGGTCTGTGATCTGTCCCGCTCCCTTCATTTCTGTCAAATCGAAGGAATGACCATCAAACAAAGATATCGTGGCTTTGTTTACAAATTATAGTTCGCTTGCAATAAAGCACAATGTGAAAGCAAACCACAACAAACGAAAAAAATAATGTCCACTTTTGATCCGGACGAAACAAGCGGACCAAAGGACTTTCCTGGTGTGATTGCATCTTCAAATTGGCACACTGAAGTATGATGAGGCTCCCTCTGGTCTCTTCCCCGACTCAGTTTTTCACCCAATATTTGGTTAAAACTACCCACCTACAATCCCAACAGCGTAAACTCAGTGTTTGGGTTAATATAAAAGGCCAGCATGTTTCTGTATGTGTGCTGAGCAATACAATTGTGATTATGATTTTTGCCCACCACCGATTAGCCCTAACAGTTTTAATCACACAAGCTTCACAGCAAAACGCGGTAACAGTTTATTACGATGTAAATATTTGTTGTAATTATGCAAAGCAAGTACAGTCAAGCTCAGTTGGACAGCATTGTAACCCAGCCACTGTGAAGCAAACACAGGGATTTAATTTCAGTTCAGAGCTAATCAGTACAAAAGCTGCTTTAACAGCACGTCAGCCCAAAACCTAGTTGTCAAGAAGATAACAAAGTGGGAGTTCATATGTCACTCATTTTGACAGAGTCCTTTTTCCTCTTGTGAACAATGGTATGTCCTTTTATGAACCCTATAATTCTACACACATTTATTCCTGCAAACTTTACCTCAGAAGAAATGTGAACTGAGGGAAACCACATCATACAAGCTGTTCTGTTTGTTTTCCGTTATGCAACAGCCTATGGAATGTCCTCGGGTAATGCACGCATGGTGCGAGTCCTGACCTGCATCTAGATTTCTGCCATTTTTTGAGTGCTTTGTAAGCCATGTTGGGTAATAAAACTGGCAGTAAATGTATGTTTATAGTATACATGCATTAAGTTGTCGTTTATTTGATAGATGTGTTCAGCAGGGTGTGCTCACCTGACACACAACTTGAGAGGTAGCATCTGTTGATGGACAGC
Organism: Anableps anableps; assembly: GCA_014839685.1. NCBI lineage: Eukaryota > Metazoa > Chordata > Actinopteri > Cyprinodontiformes > Anablepidae > Anableps > Anableps anableps. Next base: position 21,112,977 of record CM026066.1, read on the forward strand.
TGATGTTCTGCCAAATGAGGATGTTTGTGTTTGCTGGCTGACCTTAATAATGATGAACAGCCAAGATAGTTGATGAGGGCCAACATAAACATTGTGCAGGTGTCTTTGGAAATTAACCAAAGAATGATTTCATTCAACTGGCTTGTAAACTGAAGAAATGGGCAAGGTACTTTTGCTTAAGGTTAAGGCGAGTGTCTTACTTTGAAGATTTCTAGTGATATTGCCAAAGATTCACCAATCAAGCAGAGATTGGAATTGGCCAGTTTTCTTTGATCAGCTCTGATTGGTGATTGTCAGGTCAAAGACTGAAATATCAGATTTTTTTTCCTATTGAATAAATGCATCAAAACTAAGTACTTTCACTATTTTTGGCCTAAAAAGACATCAATCAGCAGCATGCATTTTAATGCATTTTATTTTGAGTTTAGTGAAAATTAGATAGTGGTTCGGGTCATATACTTTGGTGCATAAATAGGGATAATTTTATGTGTCAGAGTCCTTAGCAGAGGTGGAACCAAGACATTCTTTTACATGTCATAGGTATGTCTCAAGTCAGAGACCAAATGAAAATAAACAAGTCTCAAGTCGAGTCCAAAGTAAAATCGTGCAAGTCCTGAGTCAAGTCCCAACTCCTAATTCTTGAATTTCAAAATGCATTTCACAGTAAATATTAACCCAATACAATAACACTAGGATTTTTATGTTTCCATCCTTTTCACTCTACCTTACCTATTTTTATCATACCTCTTACCTGTTTTTATTACCTCTTTTTATTATAACTGCTTTCAAAGCAAAATATTTTTGTGACCATTGTTAGATATTTATTTTCAAACAAAGAATGAGAACACACAACACTTTTGCTCATGCTGTTTTTTGTGTGTTTCGTTTCTTGAAAAAAAAAGCAAGCAAAAGACAAATTATTTAGGTGATAAGCTGACATTAACTAGCCATTAGTTACTGTCCCTGATTCATCTTCTTTACAGCTATGTGAAAAAAATTTGATCACACCATTAAATAAATCTGACATTTTCACATATTGATGTCTAAAATAATTTTTATTTATCTCTGAAAAAGTTAGTGATATGAAAAAGTTAGTGATATAGTTGCAGGTAAACCACAAAAATTATTAACTTTGTTTAACACATTAAACAAAATATTTTAACCACAATGTCATGAGAAAAAAGTTGGGACACCCTACCCCCTCATAGCTTGTCTTAACCCCTAGAAATAACTTGGGATGCTTCTTGCAGCCATCTTCCAATCTCTGACATTGGTCTGAGGAAAGTTTGCTCCACCCTTCACTTTTAACTGTGAGATGTTTAGGGGTTTCTTGCAAGTACAGCTTGTTTCAAGTCACCCCACAGCGTCTCAATGAGATCAAGATCTGGGCTTTGACTCCACCGACGACTTTCTTTTTCTCAATTCTGATCCAGTCTTTGGTGGATTTACTGGTTTGTTTTGGGTCATTGTCATGTTGCAGCAGTTCTGCTTCAGCTTTTAATTTTTTTTTGTATAGATTGTGTCACATCTTCCTCGAGCATCCTCTGATATACTACAGAGTCCGTGGTTGATTTTATGGTGGTGAGCTGACCAGGTTCTGCTGCAGTAAGCAATCCTCAAACCATGATACTTCCACCTGAATGCTTCACTGTTGGCATGAGGTTATTGTCCTGGAATGCTGTGTTTGATTTATGCTAAGCACGTCCTCTGCTCTGGCGTCTCAATTCAATTATAAATTCATCTTTCCAAAGAACATTATTCCAGAAGTCCTGGTCTTTGTCTTTGTTGGTGAGACCTGGGCATGGTGGCAGTTGTTGTTTTTTTTTTTTATTTCCTCCACTCTTAGACTATTTTCTGTTTAGTGAAGTGACTGATTGGAAATTGTGTTTATTTTCTTTTCTTTTTCCCTATCTTGTGCTTTCTGTAAGCAAGTCAAATGATTGTCGATATTTTTCCAAATGGTGCTCAATTTATTTCTTTGCGCTCCTCTTCTGTAATATTAATAGATGTTTTAAATCTAGAGATTCTGAATGAAGTTGAAACTTACAGCTTAAAACTGTGTGGAAATTAATCAGGTTGATGTTAGCTGATTTTAGAACTGTATCTAACACACTTTTTGTTTTCTGGAGCATATCAAATCTGAGTCGAGTCTGAAGTCTTTTATTATTTCATCAAGTTGACTCTAAAGTCCATAAATTTGTGACTCAGGTCCACAAACCTGGGAAGTTTTGTGGTTAAGAGAATGAACAGAGGTGAAAAATAGATATATAAACTGCAGCACCACATGTTGCTCATCTTTTTTTCTCGGTACATTCATGATTTCATTTGTTTCTTGCTCAGACCCATCATTTGATACCTGAGGTGGTTCTTGTCTCCTGTGCCCCTCCCTTTGTTTTCTGAGAAAAGTGTCAGTGAGAAAAATGCTGGTGTTATGCAACAGAGAGCCTCCAGAGGGGTTATTTCTCTTTTTTTTTTCTCCCCTCATTGTGCTGCTGTGTGTGAAACATGACTAAACCAGCCTGGTAACAGCTTCTGAGTGTCCTCTTTAAAGAGTAACTCGAAGCAGCTGCCTCACATGTTCACCCAGCAACTCAGGGTAGTGGCTTAGAGGACATCTGGTCCTGTTTTGCCCTGTCCAGATCCATCTGGATGCCTACAGAGCAACAAACCATACCTTAACGCAGAGCTATGTCATTATCTATACTAAAATCTTCTGAAACTGGACCTTAGTTTCAGGGGAAGTTTCTTTATGAGCCAGGAGGGATACAGTAAGCTGCCAGAAGCTTCAAATGAACATGATTGAACCTCTGCCAGTTTGTACAGTGTTCTGTAAGTCATTGACAGGGTGTTGCTAAGAAAAAGCTGAAGGGCCATCTTTTATCAGCATCTCATTAAAGCATATTTGTTTGTCTCTAATCATTCTGTATTCTATTTACAAAAATGTAATCAAAGTTTACAATCTTTTTCACATCTAAGAAATTTCCACCATAGTTTGGGGATAAATAGGACATAAAAGGTGTGTCCTCCTTAACCGGCTATAATCTCTAATAATCTCAGACACCGTGTTTGATCGCATGTGAGTGAGTGACAACTAGCACTAGCCACTTGAAGGAAAGAGATTATCCTTCCCTCTATAAGCTCGTCTATAATGAGATTTGGTTCTTTTGGGACAATGCCAGTTCTTCTCAGTGCTTGTTCCACTTTTTGCTTGACTTCTGCTGAGACACTACCGTGAAGTCCGAAAACCCCTGATGTGGCTTTCACTGTCGGATCTCCAATTCGGATGCTTTTTGGCAAAACCAAGAAGTTTTTCTTTTTGTGTTGTAAATATAAGGCATAAAGATTGATTTTTTACTGAGTTTTTTTTTTTTTTTTTTTCAAAAATGTTTTTGAAAATGATATTTTTGCATTACCTGTGAAGGAATCCTTTACCTTGTCAGATTTTGACCTGAAGTTTAAGGAAAGTACGGAATCGAGTTCACACTGATGGGAAGAGTCATCCACCTCCTGAGTTATTCATAGCTTTTAGATTCTTGCTCACAGACTTCTTTACACCACAAAAAGATTGTGACAGAGACAAGACAGACTGAGGGACTTAAGGAGACGGGCCATGTGTGGAGGCTGCAGTGCGTCCCTGCAGGCAAGGGGGCTGACTCACAAACAGAGACGCTCAGATGAAGGGGAGGAGGAAGAGGCGATCAGAGGGAGGGCCCTCTGAACAGACGGCACTGCTCCGCTGAGCAGCCCAGATGACTTCAGACTGTCAGTCAGTCTGTCACTCAAAACCACTGGGACCGACCTGAAGCTATAATTACTCCTTTTTTTCCCTCCTCAACTGTTTCTGGATGTGGATGCAGAGGAGTTAGCTGGGTACCAGGCAGACCAAGGTGATACTCCAGGAAACAGGATGCATCTGGTCGTAGAGCCCTTTCAGGAGGCCGTGAGGAAGATGCTACCTTATTTTGTGGAGAACGCCTTTTTGACCCAAAATGAGATAAACCGCATGTGAGTGTTGATAACTTTTCTTGAGAGTTGCAGATCACCTTGGAGATTCAATGCTTCATAGACAGAATTTTCCATGTTTTGAACTTTTCTCCTGAATGTTCTCACTCTTTAGCAGAAGCTGTAGGTGCCTTCATGGTGAGCAGGTTTTCTGTTAAAGTCTGGATTTACTTTGATAGTAGATATATTTTTAGCCCTAGCATTGTGGAGAAGCTGATAGCAGGGTGCTGCAGGGAAAGAGCAGAGCTTAGGCTGTTTGGTTAGGACGTCTGGAGTTGGACAGCTGTTGATTTACAACATAAAACCAGGTTTTAGAATTTCACGTCAAAAAAATGAACAATTATTAGCTTGAATTTGTACAGGATCTTGGTTTGTGACAAGGCAGCTGCTCCAGTCTTGTTCTAGCTTTAGCAACTAGAGCCTCCCTCATAAACATCAAACATAGAACAAAGTGAGAACATAAATGTAATAAAGTGACACAAAAGCTCTAGTTGAAAATTGTCCACCCTCGTGCCTTGTCACTATTTTTTTTTGCAACTCTGGGGGTGGTCAGAATTTATTGTGAGGTGCACAAAATGAAAGCCATTGTTCCCACATGATGTTCAGTTTGGTTCAGGCCTTTTAGCTGCATGTGGGGCTTGATTGTTGGACTAAAACAACTGGAAGCTTAGTTAGTCAGATTTTTCTTGGAGATGTATGCAATAAGTCATCATAAGATTTTCAAGATGAGAGAAAAGTCAAGTCAAATTCAGAGCAATCTGCTGGGTTTGCTCAGCCCTTACTTAGATTGAATTGACTGAATTGAACGCTAGGATGAGATTAGATAGATATTGATTGGATTCCTCCATAACTGGACATCCTGTTGGTCTTATAAAGTGCCTCGAGATAACATGTTGTGAATTGGTGCTGTATAAATAGAACTCCACTTGAATTTGGGCTGCACAGTGGTAGCACTGTTGCCTTGTAGCAAGAAGGTTCTGGGTTTGAATCCCTGCTTTGGGTCTTTCTGCATGAAGTTCACATGTTCTCCCTGTGCATGTGTGGGTTCCCTCCGGGTACTCTGGTTTCCTCCCACTGTCCGAAAAGATGACTGGTAGGTTAATTTGTCTTTCTAAATTGTGTGAGGTTGTTTGTCCTTTGTGTCAGTATTTTGTTGCCCTGCGATGGACTGGCGACCTGTCCAGGGTGTACGCCGCCTCTCGCACCAACCCCCCCCCCACCGTGACCCTGCAATAGCCAATAGGTGGATGGATATACATTGAATCCCATTCATCAACAAAATATTCATATGTCCACTATCACAATCACAGAGGTTGCAATATTTGGTATTATATGCATAAATTCTGTTCTCATAAATAATTCATTTGGCCAGCTAAATTGACTTTCTCTGCCTTTGATGCAAAAAACCTGATTTTAGTCGCGGAGATGCTAAAACTGAAGGAGAGTGGTGGGGAAATCATGATGATGGAAGAGAAAGAAGAGTGAAGGAAATCAGTTGCAATTTTCATTCCAGTATCATCAGTAATATTGAAATATTTTAGTTTTCCCTATATAAAAAATAAAATGAAACTGGAATGAATTAAATTAACAGACTTACTGTGTCACTTTTTGGGTTTGGGCTCTTTTAAGCTGTCTTCAGCCTCTGTCAGAACACAATGATGTCATGGCAGCAGTATTTACAGACAGGTTTGTCTTCAGCACATGTAAGGATTTGTTTTGATTTTGTCACTCATCAGTTCTGTACTTTCCTAATGATGACCTGGTTTGCCAGACTGCACACATTGAATACACGTAACATGTGTTTTCCACCCTCCTGTCAAGTAGATTTACGGATATGTTCGCATTTCTCTCCATTAAATTTAAATGATTGAACTCAGCCTGAGGGAAACAACTCATTGTTTTTATTAAAGCTGCTTATATGCGTTGGATGCCTATTGAAAAATGCTCTTTTTCAAAAAAATTTTTTCACTTTCGCAAACTTGTTATTGGCTGTTGCGAAGGAACTGTAGTTTGGTCAATATTCAGTTCCTCTCTGCATTAAGACCCAGCCAGCAGAGACCTGACAAGTCAAATCAGAGTGTGAAGCCCAAGCAGCAGAAAGAAGAAAGATAAGCACTCAGTTCAAAGCATCAATCCTGAGATCTGCCTCTGTAACGTGGCAGCTTGGCTACTCCTCTGAGCCGTTGAGTGAATTGGCCAGAAGCAGACAACCATGATTTATGATTGTCTCGTTGGCTCCATCAAACTGAACAAAACAATCCTGTTAAAACTAAAAGTGTTGCTTTTTTTCTCAAGTGTCCTTACTATTTCACTTACTTGCTCATTATGCACATTAGACTGAAACATGGAGTCTGATTTACATTGTCTCTGTTTTAAAGTCCCTCTCTCCTGTTTGCAGTTTGAGCGAGAGCTTCTTCATGGTGAAGGGCGCCGCTCTCTTCTTGCAGCAAGGAAGCAGTCAGCAAGGCCAAAAAGCACATCCTCCTCACAAACATGCAGGTGAGAATAAAACATGATTCTGTGTTGATCATACAGCTTGATTCCTTGGTTTACAAGGAGTTCACCTGCGGCGTGCCTGAACTCTGCAGCAGATGTTTATAGCAGGGGTGAGAAGGATGGAAGGATGCGCCGTTGATAAGCATGTTCCAGACCCGCAGCTTAGGCAGATTAGAGCTTAAATCCAGCGTATAGTAGCACTGTTAGTGGAACCTCTGCGGACAATTTAAAGTGGGCCCGAGCGTTTGTGGAAACTCACATGTGCTCTTCTCTTCTTACGTGGCACAGGACTGTTCTTAGGATTCCTTACAATACCGGGGTAACAAACAATGTGTGTACTTTAGGGTTTTGTTTTCTTTACTGTAACTTTGCAGAGTTAAGGTACCTTTGTAAAAGTGTAAACCTGTTGTGAAGTGGCTTGTATGGCTTATTGCATTGACTGAAGTCAGTCTGAATGCCCAGTATCATTAAAGGTTTTTTTTTTTATGCAACTATTGAAAGCCACAATCACTCCTTTAAAGATACAAAGCCTACCTACCAGTACACATGCAAGATGGGAATTCACCATGGGCCAACAGCATATCTGCTGCCAAGTCATTTGGCAAACCACGGCTGTTCCTGGCAGCTGTATTCGTATTTACTGGCCACTTTGTACGGTAGCTCACATATCTGCCAGACGTACTGTGTCGTCAGGAACTTTTGCCAGGGGAAATAGCTGTGTCATTTCTCGGAAACTGTGGTATTTAACCCAGAAGTGGGAGACAGGACGGTTGACCTATAGAGAGCTCTTCGATAAAGGCTTTCTTGTTCTGAAACCTGCTACCCTGCCATCTGTAACTTAAAGTTCATCATTAAATAGTTACACGACAGACCCTGGTAGTGCAAACATGTCTCTTTAGTTCCTGAGGTTATATTTATCTCAGCTAGCAATAACCTTGACACATTTGGCATTTTATGTTAAAATGGAAAGACAAGCAGCGTCCATGAATATGAACGTCACTCTTTCCTTCAACGAAAAGTTTGCATTTACAGAAATCTGTAAACACCTTCAGTATCAGAAGTAAAACTTGAACTCAACTGAACTCCTCTCGTTAAAAAGAGGTAAATGATTCAGTTGTAAGGAAGAAGTTTTGTTATGATCAGGCTTATAGGGCAAAAACTGGAGATGAACCAGCGAGAGTTTTATGGACAATCTATATTTTTTTCTTTAAGATCAATAAATGACAATATTCAAAATATGTTTTTTACTGGTGTTTCTGACTTGTGCAGTCAGTCTCTGTGATATGAATATTGCGCATACTGATATTGCAATGATGACATATTTGTGATATCTCTTAAATTACAATTAGTTAGGTCTTAAATTTGTACATTTGTTCATTCATCCCTGTTTCTATTGACATTTTTATCATTTTTTTTGTTTGTTTGTTTTTTGTTTCTTTCTCCTTCTGATCCAGAGCATTAAACAGCCCTGCCAGACATCATATAAACCCAAACATTCATTTTTTTGTGAATACCTGAAAACATTCTCCTTTCAAAACTGTCTGTACTTTCTGCAGGGAATTAAAAACAAAACATTGTTATTAGCTATGAAATATCAGATTATTTGTCCTTAAAAAAGTGTATATTTAAGAACGCTAATGACTCGAAAAGAAGAACTTCAGTGGTTCTCTGAAACCTATGCTAAAGAAAAGAAAAGAAACTTACTGTACACTTTGTTATTAACTTATTCAGCAAGTTAAAGATAAGCTATTAGGTTGGGTAGATTACTAAGTTAACTTAAGTTTTTTTATAATTCACATAGGTCTGAAAATAAAGCCATAATGATCTTAAAACATTTAACTTGCTGAAAGCTGCTGAAATCCTGTATTATTTTAAAGCAAAGAGAAATTTATTATGGAGTTTATATTTTAAAGTGTCTTCAGCATCTTATATTAACTTGGTTAGCATTAAGAGCCGTTACCAGGAGTAAGTGGACCCTTGCTATGAGATTTCCAAAAGCTGCCAATATTTCCAGATCGAGCATGTTTCATAACATACAAAGGTTGACATTGAAATAAATAAAACAGAGTACCTTTGCTGTTATACATTTAGCCTTCCTGTTATTTCCTGAAGTCTTTTGTGCTTGGGTGTTTTATTTTCTGTGTTCATAGTTGAAAATACAACAAGAATGTGGACATGGAAGGCACACATTTAGAGACTTTTCTGACTGATTATCTTATTATTTATGGTAAAAAAAAAAAAAAAAAAAAAAAAAAAAAAACAAACAATGAAATGGATAATTAAAACAGTAAAATTATTTTTGGTTTGGTATGATTGTGTTTTCCTTAACTAATGATGTTTTCATTTAATGCAAAAAAAAATGGTAGGGAAAAATATGTAACAAAATTTGACAAAACCTAAAAAACCCTTTCACTTCTACATAAGATTCAGATGAAAGCAACAACAGTCATATTTCTGTGTTTTTTCAGAATTTCCTGGGATCCTTCTGCTACACAAAATATTAAAGCCTTAATCTATCAGTTTTATTACTTAAGTTTGGTTTCTGTAATAAAGTGAAATCACAGCGTGATTTTAATATCGCATTTATTAATCTTAATTCTAACAGCCAATAATTGTATATGGATTTGTTGTATAAAATTGGTGAAGGTGACTAGCACTGTTAGATATATATATATATATATTTTTAAAAAAAACAAGTGCAAAATTATTTGCAAACAGATGAAAGCAAAGTCATCTGTGGAGTTGAATGAGAGCACATCATGCTGCTGGAAGTCATTCATCAGAGTCAGCAGAATAATAAACCTGTAACTCTGGTTTAACCACCCTGGTTGTACATCTAGAGCATCACGATACTTTTTTTTACTTGTTGTGACATATTTTAAAACTTACAGATTACGGTCATCGTTGTTTTGCATTGCTGCTGGTTCACCCTGTTTTATTATCCAGCTGCCAAGGGAGCAGGTAGGAAAAGGAAATGAACAAAGACAAGTTCTTGAGTTGAGGTTTTGTGGTTAATGACGTTCTTTGTGTAAAGACAAGACACAATTATTCGCTCCCTTTGGTTTCACTAACAATACGTAATTTAGTCAAATTCTCTGAACGTGTTAAATACTATTTTTAAAAAAGCAACAAGCTTCAGTTAGTGCTTAATAAGGAAGGAGGCATTGGGGTTATGTACTTTGATCAGGGTGTAGAAATGCTTTTCAATTTATAAGTTTATTATGTTTACAGTATACAGCCAACTCTCACTGTTGTCAAGCAACCTGTTTGATGATGTTAATTTATAATATATGACTCCAAACACTCTTCTCCCTTCCTGGACAGGTGAACTACCTCAACACCTGCAGGTGATGATAAACATTCTCCGCTCAGAGGACAGAATCAAACTGGTAAGAGACATCGGAAGCATAAAACCAAATCAAGCCAGTGACTGAAAAAATAATTTTAACAAACTAATCAGAATACATTTTATTGTGCTCCGAGATGCTTAGTGCTCAGTGTTATTGTTGTCTCATTGGGGGCTTTAAAAGCATTGCAATTTGTCTCCAAAGTTGTCTTCAAATTATATTTTTATATCCAACAATTATGCATTTTCATACATGCCACGTTTTTTTAGGCAGAGTTTCACCTTTTTTTCTTTTCTTTATCACAATAATTGTTATAAACAAGCAATTATTTTCACTGGCATGTATCATGCACAGGTTTGTGGTTATTTTGTTTCATATTTCATTTCCTGCTTCGATATTCTTCCTTCTTTTTGTACAACAGTAATCACTGTGTATTAGTTTTGCTATGTTAATAAATGAGCAGTTAAACAGGAAACTTGGAAAGAACGTACGTGTTCCCTTTGCAGGCGGTGCGTCTGGAAAGTGCATGGTCGGATCGAGTGCGGTACATGGTGGTAGTGTACACTAGCGGCCGACAGGACACAGAGGAGAACATCCTTTTGGGAATTGACTTCACCAACAAAGACTGGTACAAAGATGCTCAGTTTCTTGGGTTTCAGATAGTATAGGCTCTATTTTCCTGGTGTTATTAGCAGAGCTACTTCTCAGTCTTAAAATGTCAGCTATTTTTGTTGAGTTAAGTATGAAAAAAAAAAATGTTTCTTTTTTTGTTTTTTGTTTTTTTTGGCTTTTCAGACTTTATTCTTTGATAGACATCCAACCAATCAGCTAGGGATCGAAATGTACCAATCTTACCTTGATCTTTTGTCAAAAATTTCAATTTTATTTTCCTCATTTGTTAAATGCATCAAAACTAAAAAAAAAAAAAATCAAAAGAATCAGGGGGTAGGAACGCAATAATTTCCAAAAGTATTGACTAAAAAAGTCTGATCTGAGCATCTCTATCTTCTCCTTATCCTGTTATCTCAAAGATAAATATTTATTTTTTTTAATACCGTCAACCCCTAAACACTTACGTGTAAGCCAATGGGTCCACCTCATGACAGTGAAGGGGTTTAAGCTACTTTTTTATTATTAGATGACATCATCATCTCTGTTCTGCCATTTTAAAACACAAGTTCTTGTTTATCCCTGGTTATTTTGTTTCATAAACCTTTAAACGGAAAACCATCAGACAAATACATGTTCAGTCATTGTTAAACAATGAAGACTGGGTTATTAAACAGCTTTTTTGGCCTTTAGACCCTCTTAGATCAGAGTTTTAAGCTTGTGGTTTTTACCCTGGATCTGGTTTAGATGTCAAACAAAGCATTCATATGCCTATTTTTAGATTCTTTTCTTTTACAAATTAAACAGGTATCACACATGGGAAACTGTGATTTAAAGAATCTGGAGTTAGTGTACAGTTATCCAGACCATTTTTTATAGTGTTTCTAAAAAATATTTATATGAGATGATATAAGAGTCTGTCAAATCAGAACCTAAGTATAGCATTGAGTTGTTTTATGAGTTGTGGAACATACAAATAATGAAACACAAGCAGGTAAATGTATTTGGATATCCAGAACAACACAGAAATTAGAGTCTGGAAATGTAGAGAATTTTTAGATGGAAAATTTGCAGGAACCACAGTCATAAATATTGAACTGTGTGGAAAATGACATTCTGAGTCTGTTTGCAACACTCAGTGTCTGTGTTAATCTTTGTTTTTGTTCAGAAGATCATGTTCATTGAATTAATGGGTGGTATAGAGACTAGAAATTTAGAAATGTTTTGCTATCAGTTTGAAGATTCTTGTCAGTGAGAATAACCTTGTTTTGCTCACTTAGCCTTCTTTCTGCAAAAAAAAAACAAACAAAAAAAAACTACAACATATAATTTCGTATTTATTTAATTCTTAGACTCCGTTGTCTATATTTATAAAATTATTTTTTTTTAATGTTTTTATGCCAGTAAAAGCTGCTCAATCGGCATGGTGCTACCTCTTTGGAGCGATACCAAGATCCATCTGGATGGAGATGGGTGAGCTATTTAAGTCCTAAGTCCCCCTGTCAGAAAGAACAGGGGACACAGCTGCAGCATTGGATTTTTTTCAATTTTTACCAAACCCTGCATCTATTCCCTGACACTTCAGATGAGTTTGATTTACACAAAGCAGCATCTTCCCCCCCACTCAATTGGTCTCCCATCTGTTTTGTCTGCTCCTCAGGGGTTTCACTGTGAACACAGCAGGTCGGACTCATGTTTTCAAACCCGTGTCAGTGCAGGCTATGTGGTGAGTAATGATTAACCTGTTGAGTCACTGTGGCTGTCTGCTGCAGTCTACCTGTAATGGAATAGCACAGTAATTCCCCTGACAACCAGTCAGATGTACTATAGTGATGGGAATAACTGTGCCATCTGCTGGCAGGAGAACATACCTGCATATGTTTTGTGAAGTTGTGAACAGTAGATTCATTTGAATGTTTTGCATATCTTAAAAAGAATCTTTATATCTTTTCATTTGTGTGATCATCAACAATTTAGGTCGGCGTTGCAGGTGCTGCACAAGGCTTGTGAGGTGTCACGCAGATTTAACTACTTCCCTGGAGGCATGGCCCTCACCTGGATGGGATACTATGAGAGCTGCATTGCTTCAGAGCAGAGCTGCATCAACGAGTGGAACGCCATGAAGGACTTAGAAACCACACGGCCAGACTCACCCATCATGTTTGTCGACAAGTAAGTAAACCCTATTCACCTTCGAAACACCTCTCTTAGTGAGTACTTAAACAGTCTAATTATAATGTACTCTGATTTGAATTTTAACTTATTTTCTGTGTGTAGGGGTTCAGATTTTTATGATCCTATGTTATTTCTAGGCCTTCAGAGAGGGAAAGGACAGAGTGCCTTATTAAATCCAAACTTAGAAGCATTATGACCTCCCAGGACCTTGAGAACGTCACCTGCAAACAGGTAAAGGCATAAATGTTGGGAGTCTAAGGAGTCTCTTTATATAATTTTGTAAACACTGGAAGAAAACGCTGCTTTACACCCCGACTGACTGACGATGCTGAATTTTGCATCTTTTTTGCAGCTTATAATTTGTAACTCAATCTGCTGAGGAGATGCATCAAACTTGAACTGTTTTTTTAAAACTGTTTACAGACTGTTAAAAATGCAGTTTGTGAGTCTCTGACTTCTTGAGTGAGCCGTAGTTCAGATTCCTGAATACTGATCAGCCAATCAAAATCAGTCAGTTTTTGATATTTGTAACGTTAACACTAAGCAATCTTGGTGTGTAATTCTAGTTTAATATTTTCACGCCACAGTGACCGCTTCTAAACTTTTGTTTTTATCCCGATGTTTACAGTCCTCATTTCATATTTTTATTTCATGATGAAATAAAAAATGGGGGAATGAGGGGGAAAAATGGAGCAGGAGATTGGTGCTGCGTCTGCAGTGATGCGGGCGCTGTACCGGTCTGCCGTGGTGAAGAGAGAGCTGAGCCAAAAGGCGAAACTCTTGATTTACTGGTTGATCTGCGTTCCTGCCCTCAACTATGGTCATGAGCTTTGGGTCGTGACTGAAAGAATGAGATCACGGATACGAGCGGCTGCTTCTCCATGTCAAGAGGAGCCAGTTGAGGTGGCTCAGGCATCTGGTTAGGTTGCCTCCAGGACGCCTCCCTGGGGGGGGTTGTCCAGGCATGTCCCACTGGGAGGAGACCCAGGACACGCTGGAGGGACTATGTTTCTCAGCTGGCCTGGGAACGCCTTGGGATTCCCCCGGAGGAGTTGGACAAGGTGGCTGGGTAGAGGGAAGTCTGGGTCTCCCTGCTTAGGCTGCTGCCTCCACAATCTGACCTCAATTAAGCGGAAGAAAATACATGGATGGGTGGTTGGATAAAAAAATTGGTTAAACTGTCTGCTTACTTGCTTCTGAATTGAAGGTTTTGTTTTGCCTTTTTGTTTGAAAGTTAGCTGCTTTATCTAGAAGTTTTTTTCTCCCAGATCGTGAAGCACATCCACATCCTTTCAGACAGTTGATATTAAAACCTTGAAGCTTCCTCTGCATGTAGGCAGAACTCCTGTGTTTTATATCGAAAAACCACTGAGACAGAAATAAAGGCATGCTGTTTACCTTTTTTCTTTTAGATCCGAACTGAGCTGGAGCAGCACATGAACTGCAACTTGAAAGAGTACAAGGAGTTCATTGACAACGAGATGCTGCTGATCCTTGGCCAGATGGACAAAGCCACTCTCATTTTTGACCATGTCTACCTGGTGGGAACGTTAAACTCTCTTCTACTGTCACAAATAATGTGTGCTGGACTTGTTGATGTGAAGATAAAAATGTTTAATTTCCTTTACATTCCAAAGACAGATTTGTGTTTAATTAATCTTCTCAGTGAAATAATTTTTATGAAGAACAAAACAACCTCAAACAGAGTTAAAACACACTCAGACTAAACAGTACTTTCTCTCATTTGTTTTTAGGGATCTGAATGGAATGCATCTAATTTGGAGGAGCTGCAGGAGACAGGGTGATTTATTTTAGATTATGCAAGAACTAAGATAACCACACACAACACATATTTTCATTATGATCTAAACGAGAAAGAATGCTGGTGATAAGTTAGGTGATTCGTATTTCTTCTCCAGGGTGGGCTACATCCTTAACGTTACCAGGGAGATCGACAACTTCTTCCCAGGGACGTTCTGCTATCACAACATCCGCGTTTACGACGAAGAGGCCACGGATCTCCTTGCTCACTGGAACGAGACGTACAACTTCATCATGAAAGCAAAGTGAGTCCTCAGCGGAGTGGTTTACAGAATTTTATATATAATAGTAGGACTCATCTTTGTTGACTCTTAAATGTTGATGTTAACAGTCTACATATTTGGGTGGTGGAATCCAATGATGAAGCTATCCATTTATGTTCCAGTTTCAGTTTTATTTTAAACAGATCAAAATAAATGTTCAAACTACACAAGTTGTAACTTTAAAACTCGACACCAAAACAAATCACTGTGGATGCTCATCTATCACTTAAGTCTGATATTTAAGGAAAGTTTATATTTCTTATTCAGCCACAGTGACAATGAATAAAGAAAGAGGGAACAAACCAAAAGGGTTATCAGCATTTTTCAATACTTAATTACTCACCAGAGACAATTTTAAGCCAAATGTAAACATCACTGATACAGGAGAAGAAACAGCTAAGGTCCAAATCCTGCTGCCTGTAGTGAGAGCTGAACTTTTAAGGTGCATTCAGAGACCATTGGGTACATTGGAATATCTACCTATCAAAGCGATGTAAACATTTTTTTATTCTCAAATATCAGAGCAGTCTTATTTTAAAAATTCTTAAATGACAACTTTGACCATTTTCAGGTGTTTTTTATATATATATATATATATATAAAATTTATCCAGGTGTTGACTATACCTAGTTATCCTTAATTAATTTAAATTATGAAACCAAATCCGACACTAGTTCTTTACTTGCCAATCTTTGAAGTTTTAAAGCATAATAAAATATAACTATTTTCACAAATTTGAAATTCTTTGTTCACTGCCGTGAACAAAAGATTTGTTTCTTTTGATTGGCGTGTACCGAAAACATACTGACCATCAAAATTTGGAAGAACCAGAAGAGAAATCTCCAAAACTTTATAATGAGTGCCTCTGAATCCTGTGATGTTTCTTTAATCCATTATCATCTGTTTTCCTTCTTTTCCTATGTTTTTAAATTTAATTTAAAAGACAAATATGACTGCCAAAAAATAGGCCAGTTTTTTCTTGTTTTAAGAGGAAGCATATACATATTACACAGATGTACATGTAATTTTTACCCACAGAAAGAACGACTCCAAGTGTCTCGTCCACTGCAAGATGGGCGTCAGTCGCTCTGCCTCCACCGTCATCGCTTATGCCATGAAGGAGTACGGCTGGTCTCTGGAGAAGGCGTACAACTTTGTGAAGCAGAAGAGGAACATCACACGACCCAACGCGGGTTTCATGAGGCAGCTGGCAGAGTATGAGGGCATTTTAGATGCCAGGTACGCTCATTTATTCCATACGTGTGTGTGAAGTGTTGTCAACTATCAATAATTTTGAAATAAACTTTTTTTTTTTTTACTTGTCCTTTTCTTGTTCTCAATGTGCTTTTCTGCCTCCAGCAAACAGCGGCACAACAAGCTGTGGCACCCGGATGCAGACTGTGAGATGGCAGAGGGTCAGCAGGGGTTGGCTCAGTTCTGTGGAGGGGAGGATGGAGGGGATCCTACTACTGAGCCAGGAATGTCTCCCTGCTGTGAGGAGGCATCATCTGACAAAGGTGCTGCGTGCCCCTCCCCATACAGGACTGTTGCTCTAGACATCGACCCCGCCTACAACAACTACTACTTCCGCCGACTCTCTGACTCTGCCCTCGACAGCGAGCCATCAACGCCTGTGCGTGGCCCTCCTCTTCTCGGCATGGAAAAAGTCTTTATAGAGATCGAGGACGTGGAGAGAGACGCCCTGCTGGATGACGAGGCTTTCAATGGGCGGGAAGGCCTGCCGCTCCCTCACTTTGGGCCTGCAGCAGAGGGCACTGCCGCCCAGACCTGCAGCCGGGGGCCCGAACCCCTGGAGGAGCTGCGGCTGAGGTTGGAGTTCAGCACAGTGGAGGAGGAGAACGAGGAGGATGTGCAAAAGGAGGAGGCAGAGATGGAGGTGTTAATGCAGCCAGATGACAGAGGGGGATGGTGAAGGAGATGGGTGTTGAGACTCATGATGTGGAGGTTGAGGGGGATAGCGGAGGGGATTGGGATGGATCTGGCATCCCTTAATGAAAATTCAAACAACAACAACCATTTGAGCCTTCTACAAAACCACAAGGTAAGTTTGAGAAATGTTTTTAAGATCCCACTTTAAAAAAGGAAAACATGCCAATCACTGTACAGGTCTATCTCAGTACATTAGAATAATATCAAAAAATGTATCTGTTTCATTAATTCACCAAAAAGTTAACTCATATATTTCATAGATCTATTGCACACAGAATGCTGTATTTCAGTTATTTGTTTCGGTTCATTTTGATAATTATGGCCTATAGCTATTGAAAACCTAATATTCAGTTTATCAGAAAATCAGAATATTAGATAAAACCAAAAAAGTTTTATAACAGAGAAATATTACGTTATGGCCTACAGATTATTGGGGAGGATTGCTGACTTGACAGATTTTCAGAAGACAGTCATTGACTCCCTCCACATGGAGGCTAAGCCACAAAAGGTCATTGCTAAAGAGGCTGGCTGTTCACTGAGTGCTTCATCCAAACATATTAATGGAAATTTAACATTATTATGTAGAAAAAGGTGCACATGAAGGTGGTCTTGAAACGATCATGAACTAAAGCACATTCAAGAGTTTGAGGAAGCCAAAACATGAAACTACCAATTAAAATAAAACTAAAAGTACAGAACACACATGCAAAATAATCACGACAGCAGGGTTCCTACAAGGAATATTAGAACATCTTACGATGGTGATAATATTGGTAATTATTGCGATGACGATATCAGTTGCAATATATGCCTGTTTTCTATTATGTCATTTATCTCTGGTGTGAGCATCTGCTGTCAAGAGAATATGCCCAACTTACTAAATGCTATATTAGCAAGTAAAATGCAAGTTCATAGTACTTGGATTATATTAGCCAACACTCATTGCACTCCAGACAGTCCTTTGGGATATGTATATGGCACACAGTGATATTGCGATGACAATATATTCACTATATGTTGTGCATCCTTAGTTCCTACAGTTTTTAAAACTCTGAAAAAGTATGGGGCTTTATTTGACCATTTTCTAGGTTTGACCAAGTATGGAAAACAAAAACCTTAGTATGGAAAATTGTTAGATATTTTTCAAACTTTTTAATCGTTTTCGATTTCTAAAGGACTAAAATGTAATAATGTTTAAGAAATAAATTTTTTTTTTACATTGAATTATATTTAAGTGTCATTTTCTGTCTTTGTTTTACCACACCACACTGATTTTAACAGCTTACCCATTAGTAGTTTGGTTTTTGATTTGGTCTTTAACTGAGTCTAATTAACTCACTTTGTGTTTTTTGGGGTGGAGTGATTTTTACAAACAAAATAATGGCACCTAAATTCCTAAAACACAAAAAAAGTCTCTTATTTAATCAACATTTATTGTGGGATAATCCAATCCTTATTTAGTAATTACAAAACTTACAGATTTTGAACTGGAGCTGGTTTAAGTCGAGGCCCAATGCAAAAAAGCATTGATGTGCTGCGTCTTAGTCTGCAAAAGTATTTGCTTTTTAAAATTGTGTAAGAACCCTGTAATAGTAGTATCCTAGTGTTTTCAAAGGCTGTAAGCCATAATAATCAATATTAGCAGAAATCAACAATTAAAATACGTCACTCTGTTTGCATTGAATCTATATAAATTAACCCTCCACTGATATAATTTATTCAGAGGCGCCTGTCTGACTAGTGTTCATCTGACATTTGTTATCTTGTCTATTCAGGACAAAGCTTCTTCCTTCCTTCTTCATAGAGATGTTTCTGTGCTGTCTGGGTCTCATCAGAAAGAGCATTCCTCTACTCCAGCCCCTGAGCTTCGCCTTAACACCTGCCCTCCTTCTGAAGTCCAAAGTGCTTCATTGCTTCGTTCTCAAGCGTCTGCTGAAGGCCTCTCATCTTCAACGGGACTGCTGAGCCCCTGTGGTCCTCTGTGTGACTGTGCCAACTGTGCAGCCTCGGCCACTGCTGTGCTTTCCATAGAGGAACAGCCATGTCACAAATCACTGCAGTCGGTGGAGGCCGAGGACAGCAGCCATTTGCTCCAGATGAAGACTGAGCTTCAAGACAGCCAGTCCGAATCTGCCTCAGATGTTCTCCCTGAGCTGATGAGAGCGGATTTTGAGGAAGAGACGCCTGCAGTGGCTTGTTATCCTGGTCAACAGCAGGAGAGCCTTCTGCAGCTGCGTCGGTCCGGGCTGGTCCGTCGTCGAGCGGAGAGACTTGAGAGACTTTCAGGAATGTCCCTACAGGAATGCCAGAGGTCTAGGAAGTGTCCCTCTCACAATGAGGAAAAGGAGGAGTTCTCCAGTTTTACTGGGGATTTTGCTAAAACTTCAACCCCATGCCAAGTGCGTTTAGAGCCACTGGTAGTGCCACTGACCAATGAAGCCTTGTTGGGGGTGGTGGGCTCAGGGCTTCTCACGCCCACCTCCTCACCTCACGGCTCCACGCTGACACGAAGCTCCAGCAGCGACAGTCTGCGCAGCGTTCGGGGGAAACCCGGCCTCGTGCGTCAGAGGGCACAGGAGATTGAAACCCGCCTGCGGCTGGCCGGTCTAACCGTGCCCTCGAGGCTGAAGCGGTCCAACTCGCTGGCCAAGTTGGGAAGCCTCAACCTCTCCTCCGATGATCTGTGTTCGGCCTGTTCTTCAGACGCAGGGACGCTTCTGCTGCTCTCACTGTCCCCTGAGCCGGACCAAGGCCTGGAGTGGGACTCCCCAACCGCCTTGTCACTGTCCAGACCCGGCAAGAACCTGCTCACTCCGGAAAGAGCACTTCCAGGCGAGCCCAGGAGCTGACAAATCAAGCTGGACTCATGTATTTGTATGCTCCACTCACCTTCCCTTCTTTTGCGCCATGGGGCTGTAAAGGGCTGCACCCATTCTGGAGACAAGCGAGTCGAAACTGAGCAAACAAAAACACAAAAACAATGCCAACTTGAACACAAGGAGGCCACAATGTTTCTCAAACTGCTGTTCATGGTGATCAAAGTCATTCTGCTGTATCTGACAGACCTGTTAAGCCATCAGATCACCTCTAACTCTGAATCACAGACAAACAAGTGCCTTACCCAAGAGACCTGAGGCACAGATCTGTGTGACAGACTGCATGCTGAGACGGTACGAGGCGCCCTGTAACCTTTAACTTGGTTTCCAGCGGCTTTTACTTCACCTTTACCTGTCAGGTACAAAGTTATAGCCTGTATTGATGAACTTGAATTCCTTAAAGAGCTTCACAGAAACTGAGAGTTTGGTTTGGTGAAAGCAGAGTTGTTTATGACAGAGGTTTTTTAAAGTTACCTCATGTTGCATTCAGTGAGTTCCTGTCCAGAAAAACAACAGGCCAAGATTTGATTCAGGGTTTTTGAAGTGAGATTATGTAATAAGTTTATAAGCAGTTAATATGCTACTTCTAATAGAAATGGTAACTCTCTTGGAGTTTTGATTTAGTACGCTGTACTTTTTACGGCCAGTATTATTCATACTCCTGGCAGATTTAGATTTTTCCAGAAATTAGCTGATGATAGGAAATGAGACAGGCATCTCTCAAAGAATAATAAAACAATGTAAAAGGAGTATCCTTTTGGAAAAAAAACAAAACTGTTTTATCTGTTTATGTTACAATTGATTTATACCATTCTCAATAACCAATTAAAATATCTTTATTAGCAATGCAGCAGTCAAATCCATATAAGTCCAAGTCATTGAGGTTGGAAGGCCTCTTGCCATCACCCTAATCTGTAGCTCCCTCCACAGATTCTTGTCAGATTCAAGTCTGGACTCTGGCTGGGCCGGTCCAAAACGTCAATATTACATCCAGTCCGAAAAGATTCTTTAACCTAAATATGACAGGGGGTTGAATAATTATTTGCTGTTTCTATAAATCCTGGTCCTGGATGCTAAAGCTAGTTCTAGAGCGGCCAAGACCAAATAGGATTTCTGCTGTACTAAAAAAACTCCAATCTTAAAAATATTATAGCAGTTCATACAAGTATTAATTATTTTATTAAAATTTAAACAGCATTTCTGTGCAGTCTTAAAGAGTCACAAAAAGTCTTACATTTAATTATGTCCATGGAAGGCCTTTTTAAGGTTTTAATTTTTCCAGGTTTTCAGTACTTGGTCTTAAATATCATTTTATCATGTCTCACAATCGTATAGAAATCATAATGGTCATAAAAAGTCTTATTTCATCCCATTGGATCTTACAGAAACCTTGCTGCTTTTGTGTTGGGGGTTATTTACCCTGAATGATTATTTAACAGGAAATTGAAATAGGTGCCACCATGAGCTTCCCCAGTGATGCAAGTACTAAGAACAGAACATGTAAAGTATTTTTATTCAGAGACAACAGAAGCAGTATAAAAAAACAAAATATTAAATCACTTCAAGCAAATGCAGTTTTGGCAATCAGTTATCCTGACTGGAAACCTTTATATGTTCCATTCTCAGTAGTTGTTTCACAGGAAGATCATTGGTGGCGTGCAGCCTCCTACCTCTATTTCCTGTGATATAAACATGGCTTCTGTGTTAATAATCTCATAATGCAAACAAGAAAATGGTTTCATGGAAGAGCATTTACATTAACTGCTTTGATGTTCCTGAGATTAAAATTGTTTAAAGATGATAAAACATCGGGACCAGCTGTTGGGTTCAGCCTCCGGGACCACCTAATTTGGATTTATACTAAATGAACAGAACCTCGCCTCAAAAATCCTGAACTGGTCGTTTAATTGGATTTCTTTCACTGATGCTTGGTTAAAGTGAGGACATTGTTTTTTGTTTTTTTTTTTTTTTTTTTTAAACTAATATGTAATGTATGAATTACACAGGTCTATAAGTGAGTGATTGGGGTTGGAGTGGAAAGAAACAACCTTTGCCAGAGACATACTTGCTGTTTTCAACAAACAGAACAGAAACCTTTCTGAGTTTGTTGTTCCTTTTGCACTGCTTTTTGTTAATGAGTCGATTCTGGTGAGCTATCTTCCAAAATAACATTGGAATAATGTTATTAACCTCATCATTTCCTACATTGTACAATATTTTGGGAGAGCGTAGTGACAAGGAGTCATGCAGCATGGCTTCAGATCAAAATAAAAATGGCTAGTGAGAGCCTGCTCTTACATTTATGTGAACATTTCTGACATTTAAAAATAAAATACAGTGTAAACACTACCTGTACGCATTGTTTGGCTTAAATTCAGTTAAAGTGCTGCCAATGTCTTTAAGCTCATTTGTGCTTTTCAAAGTGTGGAAGACCAAAGTTGTTTTTGCCATCTTAACAAATTGAAAGCTGTAAGAAATATGTGAATCCCAATGTCAATCGCGTACATATTTAAATGCTGTCACCTCTTTTTGCACCTTTCGGAGTAGTCTAAGAGAATCTGAGGAGTCACGGGGCTCATAGCTGTTAGGCTTTTATGCTCATATCATCAGTGAGTTTTAAAGCTTTTGTGACGACGTTCACAATAGGTTACTTCACAGTTTTGTAACCTTTTTCTTTTTATATTTTAATTATGCAGTAATTTTTGTACTGTGCATTGCTGTAGTTTGAATGCATATTGCACTTTTTATGTTGGTAAGAAAACAATGTACTGTATGTGTTAATTATGAAAATAAAAGCCTCTTTTACATAATTTACCCCGAATCTTGTTTCTTTTTTTTACTTTCTGCACACAAATCTCCGACAATCTAAATTCCTAAATAATTTATTTCTGTTCATCAAGTCAGAGAGAGAGAGAGTGCTGCCATCTTGTCACTTCTGTTTTTGTTTTGTCAACTTTTTGACAGTTTGATAATGTAGATGCCATAGGTTTTAACGACTGTTTAAGGCCTGAGGGCTGGCTTTCAGGTTCTCATCATTCAATAAATCCCCTGCTGTGCTGGTGCATGTAGCTGTATTTTCCCTGTTTGCTTGTTTTTCTTCACTCATTGCATGTTTATTTTGCTTTTTTCTTTTCTGTTACTTGGTCATCTGGAGTTGTGGACACAGTGAGAGCCTGATCCTTACATTTGTCTCAGGCTGCTCACAGCTGCATCTGACTTCCTTGAGCCTCAGTGTATTGTATTTCTGATGTTTTAGGCCATTTAACCATTTTAATTGGTTGATTTGTGTTTTGTGTTGATTTTGTGTTGTTTTTTTTAATGTTTTGTTGTAATATTGGGTAAATGTATTGTCTCAGCATCATTCTTACAATTGCTGTTTCAAGTAAATACTCAATAATTAAATAGGGCCTTGCCACGAGTCGGTCACAATAAGGATGCTATGTTCAGGATTAAGTGCAATGTCAGTTTTCCGCCATTTTGTTTTATAACCTAAGCCTGTTTCAGACTTCTCCACATCATTCTTCCTAGCCTCTGCTGTGTTGCTCGGTCTCTGAGGCCTTCACAGAACAGCAGGATTTATAGAGATTAAATTACATACAGGTAGACTGTTTACAAATTAGTCATCTTTTAAAACCAGTTGTTTGCAATAGAGTTTTTTTGGGGTGTCAAAGTAAAGGGACTGAATACAAATGCACACCACACTTCTCAGATTTTTATTTGTGAAAAGATAATTAGAAAAGCATCATCATCATTTCACTTCCACCTCACCATTATGCACTACATTGTGTTGGTCTAATCAGTAAAATCCCAACAAAATGCTCTGAAGTTTGTGATCATAATGTGAAAAAGGGTGGGGAAAAAAGTATGGGATCCATACTGTAGCGTGTGGACCCTGAATTACATCATGGTGCCCTCATCTGTGTGTTTTGGCAGGGGGACCATTTTCTAACAGCCAGGTTACATAACATTTGACTTTCCATTACTCTTTGCATGACATCAGTGAATAACTGAAGTTAAATGCTCTAGAGCATCCTGGGTCTATATGCCTGTGGGTCTGTGCAGTTCTGGATGTAACAGGGAGCTAGAGAGGCAGAGATGTTGTTTAGTGCTGTTTGTTTGTGAACACCTCTATAAATCCTTCCCAAGACAGTATTTAATTGGTATTGTAAATAGTTGACTGGTAATGCTGGATGTACAGTAGAAAACAGACAGTATGTGAGGATTATAGAGTAAATGTGTCAATTATTTCAGTGTGCTGGAGTATGATTTTAACCAATAATCATCTTAAATTATTGTAACATTGTTTCTTGAACTAGTATTACTGTAAATTAGGTGACCTTTTCAACTTTACAAACACAAAAACACTGGCTGGTGAAAGCATTAAGCACTGTCTAGAAAAAAACAGTAGCCTTCAGCTTGCAGCTGATGGGTGTGGTCCAGCCCCTCTTCTCCTTCTGCCGGTGAATTCTTGGCTGTCGTGCTTGCACTTTTGTTTTATTATCCAACAGTGTATCCTGTTTTGGTCATTACTATAGAGACAGCAAGAAACAATAGAAAGCCTCTGAGCT
This sequence comes from Anableps anableps, assembly GCA_014839685.1. NCBI lineage: Eukaryota > Metazoa > Chordata > Actinopteri > Cyprinodontiformes > Anablepidae > Anableps > Anableps anableps. The sequence continues at coordinate 21,137,084 of CM026066.1, forward strand.
GTTTTTCAGATGATGTACCACCCAGGATGGCTGCAATTGGCCGTTAATGATTGCAAAGGCCCTAAATGAGATAATGTTTTACACAGTGCCACGTCTGACTTCTCAAGATGTCATCAAATCTAGCAAATCATAATATTAACCTCAAAATTAATAACATAATTTCAAAACTTCAACACCAACACTAAAAGTGGAACAAATTTTCAAGAAAAGGCAGCAAAATATTAAACAACAGAAATCTTTTAAAAAAAATCATAACTTCTATGAAGCAGAAAAGTGTAATTAAACTGAAAAATAACCAAATTTCTAATTGTGATGAAGCAAAGTGTCCTCAAATATGCCAACTCACAACATTATTTCACACAACACTGTCATTACAACCACACACAGATCCCTACAACGTATTTTATCAGGATTTTATGTGATAGACCAACACAATGTATCACTTAACTGTTAAGTTGTAGGAAGATGATACATGGTTTTTAACATTTTTTTACCAATAAAAATTTAAGATAGGAGGCAGGCATTTCTTTCCCCCTTTACTCTGATACTTCTATATAAAATCCAGTGCATTCAATAAATACATTTACAGAACAGTAAATTAGAGTTCCCCAATCTGTAATTTAATCTCAGTATACACACAGCTGTTCTGAAAAGGCTTTAAAAGTTTGCAAGAGAAAATTAATGAACAAACAGCACCTTGAACACTGAGGAAACACCACACAGGTTAGGGGTGACGTTACAAAGAAGCTGAAGCACTGTTAGGATATAAACCAAAATTCCAAGCTTTAAAAACATCTCATGGAGCACTGTTCAATCAATCATCTGAAATTAGTAAGAGTACAGCACAACTTTAAATCTACCAAGACATGGGTGTCCACCTAAACTAACAACCCAGGTAAGGTGAGCATTGATTAGAGAGATCAACCAAAACCCCCACGATAACTCTGGAGGAGCTGCAGAGAGCCACAGCTTATGTGAGAGAATCTAATGACCAGGTAATTATTAGGTATTTTTTTCTGCTCCTACATAATCTGGCGCTTATGTAAGGAGGGGGGGGGAGTCAGTACTGAAAGAAAACCAATAGATGTCAGGTTGGCAGTTTGCCACAAGCCATGTGTGGGGGGAGCAAGCATGTGGAAGAAGTTGTTCTGGTCACATGAGATTAAAATGTAACTTTTTGGGATTCATGCAAAACGTTATGCATTTCAAAACACTTACTCTTTGCATCACTCTGAACACACCATTCCTATTGTAAAACATAGTGGAGGCAGTGTTATACTCTGGGGATGTTTTTTCTTTACCTGGGACAGTGATCACTTAAATGTTTGCACAGCACTTTATGTTCTTTTTTTGTAATTAGTTGTCTGTTATTACACACTGAGTTCTCAATTTATATTGTTGCATATTTAGAAGAGTGTTTTGAATCCAAAGTGAAAGACAACATAAAGGCATAAAATTCAATGTCCACTTCCCTGAACATGTCTTTATGTATCTTAGCCCTCGTGGAGATGAGATTTTAAGTTTAATAATTTTCTCCTAGATTTCTTCAGATGGCAGCAAGTTGAACTATGAGCCCAAGATTTCCTGATTGTGTTAGTCAAATGTGCAGTGACATCACATGGATGTAATATAAGGCTCCCATTGCTTGTGCCATTTGAGGGAGGACTGATCACCACCAAACAACCAACAAAGAGCACTGTGTCAGTCCTGAGCGAGAGCGATCGACTTGGCCAAGGAATCCTAACTGGTAAGTGTCAGCTGTAGCATATGCTAGGTGATCAATGTTATGTTCATCATATTGCAGGGGCACTGAGTTGTCATTACCATAGCCTGAAACAGATTTTTGTTAGGGTGTTCTTATCACAGCTGACTGAGCAAATAAAGCTATGTCATCTACAGATGCTAAAATGTTGGTCTGTGAGAGATTGTCGGTTCCCTGGTGTTCCTGTATGTCTGAGTATGTTAGAGCAGCAGAGCACATGGTGATCAAATGATCAGTTCAGGGAGCTTGAGACAAAATAATGAACCAGTTGTTGGAGAGGAAGAATTTGCTTAAGGGAATGAGTTCCCAACAAGATACAGAGTATCTGGAGAATGAGCAATACAAGTTCATTCCTCTGCAGACTGACTGCAACTTCAATGGAAAACAATATAAGGATCTTCCTTATTTTACTCCTGTCCTCCTTTTCTGTCTTTTGGGTGGTGTACCATGCATCTGGCTAATAAGCAAGGCTGTCAGATGAGAAGACAACAGTCAGTCATATGTTTTCACACAAGCAGAGCATAAGGACACGGACAGGAAACACACTCATGCTCCAGACTGATCATTGTTCATTGTGCTGTGCCATTTTCTCTGCTTACTGCTGCAGTTTTGTGAATGAAAACTCATTTAGCAATTGGACAGTGTCATGGAAAGGTTTGTGTCTCCAGCAAGATCATTACATACCTCCTTCCAGCTCCCTACTCTTGTCAAGGTTCTTCATCAACACTGGAACCAATTTCATCACAGTTTTATGAGCATGAGCAAAAAATACCCAGATGTCTGAGTGGAAGATTTTACTGCTGATATAATGACTTTAGCAAGTATGCAAAGACAAAAAGCAGTGACTGTTCAACAAGTCATTTGTTTGCATTTCAGTGAAGATTCATGACTGTAAGACTTAAACTAATAAAATTCAGTTTAGTTTCCCTAAAAAAACCCACTGAAATATTAACTAACTTTAGGCAGAATAAGAAACTGGGAATCAGACTACAATTCTCTAACCCAAAGCATCTCTAACCCAAAAAACACTTGATCATAATTTTAGACTCAGTTCTGGATTGAAAACTGCCAGAATTCAGTCCTCACAGCTTGAACCCAACATTTTGGTTAAACATTGCAGTTTTCATAGTACAGTTTATTCTGTGGTTTGAAATTGTAATAATGGGGACACATTTTAAATAAGAATAACTTGAGTAAAACAGGGGAAGCAGAAAAAGTTTTAGGGCTTAGGTTTAAAGTGCTTCCAGACATTCAGCTTGTCAGAGTATGATTTAGTGCCTCTGTGCTATGAGGTTAACTTCATTGTCCTTCTTTGCAGACCAATATGGGACAGAACCAGGACAAAACTGGAGGAGAACAGGTTATTGATGAGGACCTGGAAGAACCTAAGTTATCATTTGAATTTGAAGGTTCGGATACTTATTCAGATGAGATCACAGAGAGAGAAGGTTTATGTGAAGAAGAGGATGGGAAAAAGTTAGATGAGCCAGACTGTTATCATCCAAATGAGAGCCCCAGCTATGAACTGACAATAACTTCCATTGAGAGGCATGAGTGTGAGAGCCGGTATACTGTAAGGGAGGTGAGACAGGGAGGGGCTGCAGAAAAGGAAGGCGGAGGTGAACAAGGAGGAGGAGGTTGGACTGCTCCTCTGTCTCCACATGAGACTGAGAAGAACCCTGAGAGTACCTCAGCGACAGACAGGCTTAAAACAACACACAAATTATCTAAAATAAACAGAAGCAAGAGGAAAACTGTAGTTCCGCTTCGAACATCTACTAAGATCAGGATGGAGCATCAGGCGGAGGAAACTTCCCCACAAAAAGATGACAACTCGGAGGACGCAAGCTCTTTTGGACACTCTGAGCAAGACTCTATGATGCTGAAGACCTGCACCTATGGAGCTCATACAGGAAGTGAGTCGCTATTTGTTCAGGACCTGAATGAAATTATGATAGCTGAAGCTGGAAGTGAGGACATTAAGCTCTGCACAGGAACTGTCGACTACTTAGCTGAGAGGAAGGAACCGCCTCCAACTCAGCCCCCACATCCTTTGGAAAACAGTCTCCAGAAAGAGTCTTTAATACACATGAGTGATACCATTCAAGGTGGAACCCCAAAGGAGAAAACAGAGATTAATGAAAAGGAAGTAGCACTAAAATACAGTTTAGGTGACTGCTCCTTATCAAGGCCAAAGGTGACTGATGTATGTGACCAGGAGAAAGAGATGCAGCATTCACACCCTGATACAGCTGAAACTAATGAAGCAATAGCATCAGAGTCAGCACCAACTACAGCCTTGGATACTGAGCCAAGCTCTATTTTAGAGAAGCTACTGAAGAGAAACAAAACAGAGGCAACCCCATCCCTGGCCAAAATAAAAGAAGTTTATATTGACACAACAGAAGATCCCGTGGATGAAGTGAAGATCCTTAATCGTACATCTGCAGCAGCATTGAGTAACTGGAACTATCAGCCGGAATGTGACACAAAAATGACTCTAAGTAAACAACCTGAAAAAAATCCTGCATCAAAAGATTCCCACGATGAGAAGAGGGACCTGAAACAGACAGTGGTTACTCAAAATACAACCTCAGATTCACTTTGTTTTCAGCCTGCAGCCAGTGGTGATGCTACGTGTGAGAGCTCACCAACTGAATCACATTACCCAGGAGCTAAGAACATCAATTCAACAGATGATTCAGTGAAGACAGATACTGAGATAAGGTCAAACACAGGTCCCTCTGAGTCCATGTCTTCAAACAGCTCACAATCAGCTGTTTTACACGAGACATCATGTGAGCTAAGTGGCGTGATCACTGAGGAATCTAAACCTTCCTTGGCCAAATCCACACCAACACTGAGTGGTGAGCAAACTGTAAACTCTTCTCAGAAACTTCATGAAGAGAAGACAGACTCTACTACTGTTGGAGAATCTTCGGCAAAAAAAAGTGAAACCAATAATATAACATCTGGCTCTGACCGAAAAGATGCTCTGACTGCCCCACCTGTTGATGCTGGTGCACCTTTGGTTGTAGATGGGTTTTTTATCACACCAGAAAGCAGCCAGATCTCAGCCAGCACACAGCCGGATCTCCAACATCTTAACTCAGAAAATGTTCTAGCAGAGGGAACTGATCTAAAACCTTTTGATGAGAGAGACAGCATCTCAATGAGAGACAAGTCCCAGAGCCATTCAAAACCCAGGCCTGTTTCTGACTTAATAAAGGAGACAATTCAGCTGCATGAGAAACTACAGCACCATGATCGACCCAAACCAGCAGAAGTCAAGTCTGCTGATGAGCAGGCCCAATCCGTGAAGGTGGCGCAGATGAAGGCGGCTTTTGATTCGGCTCAAAAATCCCCAGACAAGGCAGTCGAAAGGAAGCCATCAGTGAGGAGAGGTAAGAGACTCAACGTTACGGTAACTACCACATTCAGTTCTGTGAAAAAATTATTTTCCCCATTACAGGTATATTCTCTTTTTTTTTTATTTTTTGGGGCGGGGGTTGTATTTATATGTTTCAGATTATTACATTTTAAGATCACACAGCGTTAACCAGGGTGGTTCCAGATTACAGTTTTCAAAGTATGATTTCCTTTATTAAGAAAAAAAAAAAAAAAAAACTATATCCAAGCATTTCCCTGTTTACAAAAGTAATTGCTCCCTAAACCTTTGGTTATGCAACCGTTAGAGAAACTGGGTTAACTGGGTTAACTTAAAAACTGCAAATGAGACTTTGAAGAGATTTTGTTCCACATTTCTTTGGAGAATTGTTTTATTTCAGCTATCTTTGAGGGTTTTTGGACAGGAACAGCCTGTTTAAGGTAATTCTATAGCATTGTAATTGGATTTTGGTCCAAAACTTTGACTAGACCACTCCAAACCCATTATTTTTATTTTTATTTTTTTGAAGCCAGTCAGAGGTGGACTTGCTGGTGTTTTTTGGACAATGACCCAACTGGGCTTGAGCTTAAGGTCCCAAATTGGCAGTCTGACATTCTTCTTCAGGATTTTCTGGTGGGAAGCAGAATTCATGGTTTCATCAATGATGGCAAGTTGTCCAGGTACTGAAGCAGCAAAGCAGCTCCAGTCTAGAATAGTATAAACATGTTTTACTGTCAATATTTTCAGTTTCTGTCATGCTGGGTTAGCTATACATCAGATGTAACAGGATGCACACCTTCCAAAAAGTACCATTTTTATCTCATGAGTCCACAAGAATATTTTTCCAAAATTGTGAGACAGTCAGCAGTGGTTTTGGCCTTGTAACTCTTGTTGAATCATGAACATTAACTTTAACTGAGGCACGTGAGGTTTGCAGTGTTGTTCTGGATTCTTTCTGGAACCTCCAGGATGAATAACTGATGCACTGTAGGAGTGCAGTTTGGTCAGTTACAGTATGATCAATCAAGAAGGGCAATTTATTTCTCATTGAGCCGGGGTGATTTGGATATTTTATTTTTTTAATAAATGTAATTATCGTTTGAAAACTGCCTTTGCTGTTCAACCAGATTGTTTTTCAGTAATATTAAAATTGTAATATATGAAACTTCTAAATGTAACAAAATGAAAAACTGCTGAAAACTGCAAGAGGGCAAATACTTTTTCACAGTGCTTTTCTAAACATAATGATCTCATTTCTCAGTTTTAAACTCCTCAAGTATTAAGATTAGGAACTTCCCTGAGCCATCCATTGGATTTAGGATTTTTATTTATCCCTCCCTCCTTATCTGATTACACTGATCATGTTGAAACCAAGAAAAATAGTTCTTACCTACAGTTAAAACATACAGGATAATAAATACATTAGCCCAATTGATGAAGAAAAAGTCTGCCCTCTCTATTTATGGGATGTATAGGGCTTAGTTCCCAGGGTGACCGCAAACACATACATCACTTTTCCCAGCTAAATTAAAAGATGTTAAAGAAAACAGATGTTGGATCTGCTATATGGAGTCCACCTCATTCTGAATTTGGAGAATAACGCCATCTTGTGGGGCGCTTTTGCATTCAACCACAAATGGCTTCTTTAAAAGGTAGAAAACTTTAAAAAAAATTATATTAGGTGATTTGTTGAACAGATAATAACATTTGTCCTGTTGAATAACCTTTTCCTTATTGAAATAAAACTATAACAGAAATATTCAATTATTTACTTATTTATCTCCATTTGAACTCCAATACTTTCTACAAAAAGCATAAAATCATCTGCATGTTTTTACATATGATTATTATATCATATGTTTCGCATTTAGACACACAAACAAACATAATAATTCAACATTACCAGGAAGTCACAACATGGATCCCAGGGCCCATTAATGAATTGAAATGCCATCAGGTTCATAAATAATATGCTCAAAGAAATAAACCAGGGGAGTTTTCACATTATGTTAAGATTTCATGTCCAGTTAATACATAAAAAAGGTATGTGTTGGGTAAAATTAATTTATTCTAGTAAAGATAACAAATTAGCCTACCATATACCATATTTTACCTACCATATTTTTGCTTTCAGCTAAAAAAATACAATTATGTGGAATTTGTTGAAAAGAAAAAAATATGTTCAGTCAATGATTCAACAGCCAGTGTATGCACTTGAAGATAGAGCTAATGTAGCTGATTAAAGTAATTGCTGATACTGAGGTATGATATCTAGATAAAAACTATGTAGTTAATTGGAAAATAACTATCAAAATGGCCATAATAGATTATGCTGATGTAAAAATATTTTACATCTAAAGATATTATCCACTGGTGTATTTTTTATTTATTTATTTATTTATTTATTTTTAAATGACAAATTCACAATAAAACACTGCTGGGTAATAAAGTAAAGATCTCAACTGTGTGATTTCACGAAATACAACGTTTTTAAGAAGAGAACTGAAGAAAGAAACATTTACCTTCGCTTATTCTGTATTTGGGTTGATAACGTCACAAGACAGCTGGCATTATTAAACAATATGTAGATGTGTGACTTTTGACAGATTTCGATGCCGATTCTGAAGCATTCAAGCTGCATTTGGGTTGCCAAGAATCCAAACTTACATGTGTGAGCCAGAATTTGACTGTGATTACCTTCAAGCCAAAAGGAATGAATGAATTTATAACTTTAACTGGTACAAATTTGTTTATGTTCCTGTTTTTTTTTTTTTTGTTTTTTTTTTTCAGTCTGATTGGTTTCTCTGCATATTTGCCACTCATAAAAAATGGTAAATGTCATTTTTTGCTTGTATCCCCTTTAATTGTACGGTTTATTGCTGCCAAATTTTTCCTGAAATCCCTGAAATGTTCTCATATACAGCTCAAACATACTTCTCTTAGTGTGCAGAATTCGAATAAACGCTTTAAAGAAAGAATTTGTTCAAAAACATGTGAATAAAAAAGAAAAAACTAAAATAGTTTCAGTCTTTACCATTTGTGACATCATCAGAGACGTGCCTGGGAAGTTTGTTTTTGGTTGATAAGATTTTGTCAGTTTACAACAATGAGAAAAAAAAACACTGACCATGACAGGCTGTTCTATAGGTGATAAACTATATCTAAAGTTTAGTTATTTTTTTTTACATAAAACCTAGCTTAGAAGCTTAAAAAAAAACCGTACTAAAGAAAGCGGAATGTGTCGGTCGGACCGAGTCATCACGCTGTGCCAGCTCGTTTGGGTGCTCAGTTGATATCTTACAATGTTTGTCAATTAATATTATTAGTATGTATGTTTATTTTGTATATGTCATTGAGTATTATTTGCAGTTTAAACTATGTGGGAATGGTTAAATTGCGCAGCAGATGTGTTTTACATGCATTCATACTAATTAAAAATCAAAAGATTGTTTAAATACAGACACCGGAAGCGATACTAAAAGAGAAGAGACGTTTGGGAACCAAAAGAGTCGGATCTTGTTGGTAAACATAGCAAAATAATCCGGATCCCGGAAAAGAGTCGCAATTTCCATCACGACAAAAAAAAAAAAAAAAAAAAAAAAAAAAAAAAAAAAAAAAAAAAAAAAAAAAAAAGTCAGCGTGAACTCCTGTGTCTCAATCCACGATATCACTGGTTGGCAGATGAAACTGTCTGTCAAACATGACTCCGTATTAGGAGTGATAGGGTGGGGCTTGTGACAGAGAGCCGAAAGAGCACAGAACTGCTTGTTGTGTCAGCAGCGGCTCCGGTAGAGGGAGGAATAAAGTGGGATTCGCGTTTGGCTGTGTTCTATCATCTCCCTTTCAGGAATACTTTTATTTCCCCCTTAGGAAGGTAGGTAACATATTGTTTGTTTTGTTTTAGTCTTTTTGTGTGTATATTTGTATCTTACATTGGTACTAGTGCTCTTCTTTTTTCCACCTAACCACAGCAGTCCAGACAGGAAAGTGCATGCGCTAGCTAAAATGAATCGGGATAGTCGGTTTAATGGAAATTGTTTCCTAGCTAGCGGCGGCCTTTAAAACAGCTATCAGCCGACATCTTTGAGAAGTTTTCCACCAATAGGCAAATAAATTACCTGTTTATTTGCAATATTTGTATTCCTTCTGACAACTCCCCAAGGTTAAATGTGCTGTTGTACGTTATTGAGTGGGGTGGGGTAGGCTAACCGTAGTGCGGCAGGAAAACTTATCTCCGGAACGATATATCCACATACAGACTGAGGTGCAGGCAAGTACAACCGCGCCCTGGCCCCTGGCTTTCTCTACTAACTGAATAATAACTTGTACACACAGAAATATGCAGTGGTTAACTCTTATTTTCCACAGACCGTTAGAATGAAATCAGATATCTTCAGTAAAATGTCTCCATCGAAATGTGTACTTCGGACTTGACCCATTAACTCAGTGGTTTATAGAAGAGAAAAGGGGGAGAAAGGGTCGTAGCAAACAGCTACCGACTTCACGGGCTGTTTTCCCAGCTGGATACAAATACTACATCCTCCACCGGCTCCGCTCCTTTTAGTTATCACACGTGGAAAATTGTTAGTGTGAAATCCTTCGGGGTCTGTCTGTCTTAATCCTGCTCACTGAGGGAAATGTCTTGTTTTTTGCGTCTCAGTGAATTTCTGATTGTACATGGAGTTCAGTTAACTGTAGTTGTCTGAAACAAGCCCAGATATTTGATTTTAATTTTGCCAAAGGTCTTAAAACAAGCTAAGATGATAGCTTAAAATTTATATTTACGTTAGTTTTGCATACTAAGGCACTTTAATTTCCCACATATTCATTCAATTTTTCACGTTTTTATACACATTTTTTAGATGCTTATTTTCTAATATAATTCTTTGTTTCATATATTTATTCATTCCAGATGTACCCTTTTAAAGTGGCTGAAACAACATAATTACCCACTAGAAATATTAAAGTATTCTGATTCTCCTCAAATTTATGGCTGGAAACTGATCCTTCTGTAAGGCTCTTTGACAGATAGTTGAATGAATGAATGAATGGCCTAGCAGTCATAATTTCTTCAGTAAAGTAGTTGTAGCAGGCTGAAGTCTCTCAGAATCTTAATTCTTTGCATGTTTCTTGGTAGCATAGAATAGTTTGATTTCTAACAAATGGTTAGAATACCAAAAAGATATTTTTATCTTTGGCTTCTTAGCTGAAATAGGTCCCTTACTCCCAACAGTATTACTCTAACCCTTTCTGAATGATGCTGTGAGTTTCAAATGAGGTGAAGGCTGATTGAGAGGGCACGCAGGGGTCAACAGTAGTACAGCTGTGTTTGGATTGTTAGCCATTTCAGACACGGCCGTCTCTGCTAGTTGTGATGCGGTGTAAGGCCTTTAGAATTGCACAACCTGTCTTCCTATAGCTTTGTGGACTGAGGAAGTGGGTCAGGAAGCGGAGGCAAACCAAGCAGAAGATGTAATGGAAGACTTGGTTCTGTGGACTGCAGCAGGATGCGGCTGTGAGGGCTGTGGTTAACTTTTGAACACATGTAACAATTGTTAACATGATATTAATGTGGTCATATCATGTTGACGTCCAGGAGCAGTGCATGCTGCAAGTCAATGACTTGAGGCAATCTTCTGGGTTTCCTTAAAACACTTTTTAAACTAAATTAGAATAATAAACTTGAGCTTAATGCACATTTTGGAAACGAGGATTGAATTGAAATTACTTTCTTTTGCAAAGTGCTTCAAGACGACATTTGTTGTGAATTGGCGCTATATACCGAATTGAATTTGTTATGCATGTTAATTAAATATGTAAAAATTGCTTTACAAGACATTAGACGCTAGAGTATATTCTTTGGAAAGGGATGATTTGTCTCTTTGTCACAAATTACATTCTTCAGACATGTATGACATACCTCAGTTGGTGTCCAGTCATGTCTGAGATGTTATCTCGACTACGTGTTCAAGAAGAAAATTTAGATGGCGGAAAAACTACTCAAAATGAAATGTCAATGTTGCATGAGGTGTGTGGGTTTTTTTTTTTTTTTTTTTTTTTTTTTTAAATCAATGCAAAGAACATAATTTATTTTGTTTTGTTTTTAGCACATATGGAAAGGAACATCTCATGAACAATAACAGACTCAATATACATGCTGTTTCCTGGTAAAACCAGCCTTGTAGATTTGAGAGCATCTTAAGCTGTTATGTTTTTACTTTGTATTAAAATATTTGCATAACTAAAAGCTACAGCTATAAGATGCATCATATTGCAATATCTGCATGTCCTATAAATTAGAAGCAATATTCAAAATATTGCTTCTAATATTTGGGCTACAATGCTTTAAAATTATGCTTGCTATTCATATCCACTTGGATGGCCCATTACTGTCATTTAATGCCACCTCTGATCTCAAGCTCAGATCCTAAAGTTGACAGAGTGGTGGGAATCTCCATAATTGTGGAAAGGAAATGTGGGTTAAAAGCAATCAATATAAGTGGACTTTTTTCAACAATAATATTTTTCCTAAATATTTTTGCAGCCCTACTGAAAAGGCATTTGGAAAACATGGCTTCATTTAACTCATTTCTTAAATTTAATAGCTTTTTATTGCACTGTTGAAAATGTCATTTGGACTGGTTGTAGTTTTTTATTTTTTTGATGACCCTCTGCTGACAGTGTGTACAGTTGTGTGTTGTATTTCAGTGCTGTTTTATTGTCCAGGACATCCTTGTAAATGAGTTTTATAGATGTGATGGGGCTTTCCTGGTTAATGAAACATAAATGAAGGCAACATTCTTGTCACTAAATGAGCTGTAGGTATTTACATGTTTTCCACAATGTCTGTTCAGTGAGCATAGAGGTTATTCTGTGTTATGAATGCTTGAATCATCTGTGATTCCTGAACCCTTTGTAGCATAGCAGTTCAAGCAGGTGCAAAATCATTTCTTGCATTGTTCTTTCCCACCAAAGCCAGTGACGTGTTGAAACTGAGTGGTGTTTTGTGCATAATTCACAGGGGCAAGGGGGAAGTGGTGGATCAGGAAGAGGAGGCGACTGCTTTGTAGTCATGACTTTTTTTAGGATCTAAGCTGTAAGCAGGCAGATGTTCTACTTACGTGGCTGTTCATACAGTTGTAACTTGATACATGTGCACACGCTATAAAAGACAAAAAACAAGAACTTTTCCTGTTTTGATTGGTTTTGTATTACTATAAAGTGATCCCTGTAAAGCAGGGCTTAAGTAGGATAAGAAGTTTAAGATTTAGTTTTAAGTCTCTCGGTGCAGAAAGTTGAAGTGAGAAAGGAGGGGGTTAAGCTGAAGGGCAGCTTAAAGTGTGGCCAGTTTCACACTAAACTTCCAGACCTTATCTAGTGCATGTTTATGTCTGAACCTAATAACTCTGTTTTTCCCTGTTCAGGAAAGAGGAAGTTAAAAGTGCCAAGAGCTGAAATCTTTGTATTTGTAAATATTAGATCAGGTATTTGAGGAACTAGCAAGCCATCCAGTGTGTAACCTGTCTATAGCCCAGCAACAAATGGGAAAAGCTGCAACATGGCCATCCCCAGCAGCATACAGATGGGGAAAGAAAGGTGATTTAAGTATTGTAAATATTTTTTTGAATGGTTGTTGTCAGACTTGTCTGTGTGAGACTCTATCACCATAGTCATGTGAGGGTGAGTAGATGTGGAAAAAAGAGTTCCTTATCTGTTATTTACTGGAATCTAACTGGAATCTGGTTTCCAAGGCGGCCTCTGGCCTCAGTTACAGGAAGAGGGTTTAGCTGCCAGTTATCTGTGGTCTTGGTGACAAAAGGCAAAGAACAGACACAACGTGGAGAGCTTTGAGGTGGCATCATGGAAGTATGTGTCGTAACAGACGAACCCAAGTATGGTGAAAATAGGTCTGTGAGCATTTTTAAATAAGGATTCAAAAAAGATGACAACAAAATGCAACACAGAACCTCCAGATTTCTGATGCTGTTACTGTGTAACTCACAGGCTTGGGCAATAGTGACTTACAAATTTCTTTGTATTTATTAGGCCAGTTTAAACAGCGTACATGCTCTGGTGTCATTTGAATTTCTTTTGAACTTCCTTGTGCATTAAGAGAGTTCACCTGCACAGATCTGTCTGGTAAACTCTGCAAACTCAATTGTGAGTAATTGTATCCTAGTTTAAGAATATTATTTTAAACACTCAGTGTTTGTGAACATTCTGCTTTTCGAGCTATGAAGCAGTGTCTGAGTGGTGATATTAAAGCACTTAGCAGTGTTTATGGAAGTCGCAAACAATGTTCCTTAATGCATTGAATGTGAAGTTCTGTACAGTGCATAAATAAACAGCAGGGATGTGAAAAATGTCATCAGTGAAGTTTTGTTGTTTTTGTCTTGAATAAAGCAGACTAAACATTGCTATAGTTAGACTTTTAAAATATGATGCTTCTGAATTTTTAGCCATAGCATTGCACTTCAGCCCCTATTATAAGTGGGAGTATGGATTAACATTTCAAATGCTTTTCTTGCAATCACTTTAAAAATATACCAGAAAATGCCTAGCACATTATTTTTTTTATTACACTGAAGATATGATTATTGCTTCAATTTTTAATTTATCATAAATTTAAGTGAAAAAGTACAATGTATCACATCAATGACACAAAAATTAAAAAGGAAAAAATATACATTGGGCAGAAATATATTGTACATTCTGCTCTTTAGAGTAACACAAGCTTAACAAGCTGATGTTAGTAGGTAAAGTAGTCAGGTTATTGTCTTAGTTAGCCATCCTGCTGCTGATTGGTTGACAGACATGCCACTTGTGGCTTGCCAGCTGTAGTATTAAAACAGGAATACCTTAACACTGAGGAGTGGTGCTCCTTTAGATTCCACACCTGTCTTTCATTTTCAGAAATATTTCCAAAAGGGAGAATTTTGTCTCAATTGTAACTGGAGGAAAAGTTTAACGGCCTTTCTGCAGCCTGCTGACAAGCAGTTTGCAGCAACAATTGGGGGAAGGGGCTGTGCTGAATTACTTCATGCCTCACATAGCCATAGAAACCTCAAGTTACTCTGGCAATTTCCCTGCAAACTTTTATTAAAAAGACTTGAATGCATAGATGGGTATGATGGGGAAACTCCAGTGATTTTGAAACTGCAACTATTTAAAACCTTGGTACACATTGATGTAGAAGTTAGCCCTTGCCTAAATCTGACCTTTCACATTTAGACAGCACCCTTCAGTGGGAACCATTTGAAGTGCCAGTTGTTGCTGACTTAATGGTTTCACATGAACATAAGTGCACCTGACACACATACAGTCAACGTCTTCTGACACTGAACTTGCTCTTTCGATCAGCACTTTAAATTTAGAGTAAACAAACATACATTTTATAGTCAAAGTTTCCAGCAGAAGAGCAAGTATCTGCATTAGGACTTTTGACTTTTCAATGCAAAGGTGGGTTGGTACTTCATTATTGTAGTATTTAGTTACTAAAATGCATTGTGACTCTCGGGACACAAATGACCTTTGTGCTTCCTATAAAAGTAATTGCTAAAGCGCTTACGTTCTGCCACACTGGCTAAACAAAAGCAACACATTTGTTTTCTGGCTGTCTCATTCTGTTTTAGAGCCAAACTTCCTTCTTTTATATTTAACTTTAGTAAAATAAAAGGCATCCGTTACCACTGGGGGTGGACGATATGGAAGTCATTTTTGCAATATAATCACATTTCCAATTTTATCACAAGTGAAAACACTGACCTTTTAAAGAGAACCACATAACTGAGCATTTAGTCCAGAGAACATCTTTGAACAGATCTTTAGTTTGTGTATTTTTGTGTGTAGTACAACTGATATGTAAGGATTCACTTGATGCTTAAGTGAACTTAATCTGGCATGCTTTTGTTTGCTTTAAGAGGTATTTTAATTTAAATAACATCAACACACATGCTAAATTAAAAAAAAAAAAAAAAAAAAAAAAAAAAAAAAAGCTTATAAAGCTAAACTTGGAAACTAAAATGGATATCTATAACAACGATGGAGAGTTTGTGCCTCATCAACCAGCTCCCTGGTTTGACAGATTAAAAAGGATTGATGATCTATCATTATATAATATTGTCACTTCACCCACCCTCAGTAGTTACTGTGATATTGGATGTCCAATTCACAGGACAGCTTCAATCCTATCTGCTCAAAACTAAAATTCCTGCATCCCATTTCCAGGAGTACATTGGTAACTAACAGCAGCTGACAGTCACTCTAACTGAAATTTGATGTAGCTATGTTGCTGCTTTTTATCGCTGCTTTCATCAGGGAAATTTGATGCATAAAATCTTTAAAGTTGCAGTATGTAACGTTAATAAAAAATAATTTCTTTTTTTTTTTCTTTTACATATTTGTTAAAACTGTCATGTTGTGAAAGTAGGGTACGAGACAGATAATCTGTGAAAATAATCAAGCTCCTCTATCTCCTCCCAGTGCTACTGTTGACATCTGCAGAAATGCACCTCTCCTGGTCAGAAACCAATCAGAGCCAGGAGGAGGGTCTTAGTGCTGTTAGTCACCCTCGTGTACACACTGCTCAATGTGCTAATGGCGGAGAAAGAACTTACCGTTACAGGAAAACTGTTTATCCACAGTCATCGGTGGCTAACGAGCTAACAAGCCTGAGCATTCGTGGCAGGCTCTGCTGTCAGGAAGAATCTGTAGCGTAGCAGAGAGCAAGGGGGAGGCTGTGAGCAGCATGATTGACAGCCCTAGGACCCTCCTCCTGGCTCTGGTTGTTTATGACCAAGGGGTGTATTTCTGCTATTAGCACTGGGAGACGGCAGAGGAACTGTCTTTTCACAAATTTGTGGAAAAAAAAAAAAAAAACAAAAACCAAAAAACATGTCACGTACTTCAGCTTTAAGACAGCCATCACACATCATCTAAAATCCTGCTGACAGTGGTTGTTTTCCAGCCGTTCATGTCAGAACTCATTACCGCCGGCTTTTATAAGGCCCATCGCTCCTGGCTACAGCACCTGGTGAGGTACAAAATAAAAACTTATTGAAAACCACAAAGTCCAACAAATTAAAACAAATATCTATAAATGACCTACACAGTTCAAATTAATTTGAAATGGTTTAGTCTATTACACTAGCATTGATAATGGATTATGTAGACCTAGACTAGCAAAGCACAGACTGAAGTAAAAGCCTATTATGTTTTACATTTTCATTTACTTTTGTTAAATATTTGGTCAATTAGTTTTCGGTGTTAGAAATGGACGATACATGCAAGATATCTGGTGCAGTGAAAAATTTTGTGTACCGACTTTTGGACCTTTAATGAAAACACCCCCAGCCTAACATGCATGATTTTCAGCTGTGGCAAAAAGCCAGAGAACCCTTGCATGCATGATGATACCATACAAACTCCATGCAGAAAAGCCTCAGGCCCAGATTAAAGCCCAAAAACCACACAGTGGAGCCAGTATTTTAGTATCAGTGACTGTTCTTTAAAAGAAATCAAAATTGGAGGGGTATTAAAAACAGGAAGCGAGAGTGCTACCCTGTTCTTCTTGGTAAAAACAAAATATTTATTTTTGATAAATGGACTGATAACCTCCCTCCCTTGAATTTACTATTAAGCATTTCTTAGCCTTTTTGAGAACATATCTTTGTTTAACTTTGTGTCTGTACCAAAGTCTTTTAACCTACTGACCTCCGGTCTGGTGGTAGATGTAGCAATTTTTAAATTTATTTTATTTTTGTTCCTCTGGGTCACACATCTGCTGAAGTTATAAGCATTACTTTAGAGTTTTACCATGCTTAAACAAATTATTTATATACATCCACCCCCTTTGGAAATTGAGGGCAAGTTTTTCCTGTCTCACCAGCTCTGGTTGAGTTCAGCTGTAGGCAGGTAAGTTTGACAGTAGATTTTCAAGGGACTTTGAAAATCTTACTTGCTTCATACAGTGTGTGCAGAAACAAATGTGTTCAAGGGGAAATGAAAAAGGAAATTGAATTTTCTATATTTTAAAAATCCTTCAAAATGAGATGTACATGGCTTTTTTTTTTTTTTTTTTTTTTTTTTTTTTTTTTTTTTTTTTTTTTTTTTTTTTTCTCTCCCCCTTCAGTCGTGTCTTCAGCCCTCCTGTGTACCCTCTTCACACCAGCATTCACACTTTAATCTGATGTGAAGGCAGTTGTGCCGTCGCATCTCGTTTGTCTAATGCAGGCACCAACATGTTGTCTCTAGTCAAAAATGTCCTCAGGTCAGTGTTATTTCTTTAAACCATTTGACCTTCATTGAGCAGATGATGTCTGACTTCCTTGGAGCCAGCTTGTGTACATATACATATCTGACGATCAGGCTTCACTGTCAACACAACTGTCAGATTTCATATTGGATACGTAAGAGAAAAGGTTAATGGATGATCAAAATGTGTTTATAATGGGGATGTATTTTCACTTATTTTGATACATTGCTGACCTATGTGGTAGCTAATCGTGCAGTTTTTGCTAAAAGACCCTACTACCAAGTGTTTTATAAGTAAATATTAGTATAAGCAAACAAGCCCCACCCCATGCTATCACTTCATTATCATCCCACATGACTTTACTTTTGTTTTATGGAAGAGTTGTTTTGTTTAGTGGTTCCCCCCCCAAACATGCTTCTTGTGTTGCAATCCTTGTTTTGTCACATTCTTGTTCTCCCCTCTCTTTACTGATTTCTTTTTTCTGTCCACGCGTATGCACACAATGGGGAAAACCACCTGCAAAACATGTCCCTCGTCCTGTGGGTTGCTTTGGTCATAGTGACTCAGACTGGAAATGTGTCTGTGGGGCGTATCAAAAATGACTTTCAAAATAAGACTTAAGGAGCTTCTAAAAGTAATTTATGGAAGCTGTGCCTCTGTAGGTTGTAGGTGAAGTTGGACCTGGTGTGTGTGTGTGGGTGGGGTTTTTTTTTTTTTTTTTTTTTTTTTTTTTTTTTTTTTTTTTTTTCCCTTTTAATCTGATGTTGGCCAGCTTTCCATTATCTTTGGAAGTGGTCTGTTATTGTAGAGAGAGCTGTGGGACTTGAGCTTTTTGAATGAGCATGTTTTCCAAAGCTCTCTTGTCTGCCAGCAGATTTTTGTCTTGGTGAGGATTTTCCCTGAACTAGCCACAAAGTCTTTTTGTTTGGTTTGGGTCTGACATATCCTTCATTGGAAGTGGACCTTTCTGTCCTGTTCCACTGAACTGTCCTGTTCCAGCATTGGGCCAGTTATCATGCACCCCTACTTAATTTGCCAGATGTTGGATATAATTTCGTTTTTTTTTTTCTCCCTCTCTGCAGATATGAGACGAGTTGTACGACAGAGCAAATTCCGTCATGTCTTTGGCCAGGCGGTGAAGAATGACCAATGCTACGATGACATTCGGGTCTCAAGGGTCACATGGGACAGTGCCTTCTGTGCAGTCAACCCCAAGTTTGTTGCCATAATTATTGAGGCCAGTGGTGGTGGAGCTTTTCTCGTTCTCCCTCTTCATAAGGTAGGTTTTTGATTGTGTAAAGAATGTGTTTGTATTTATTGTAAATGGAACATTGGAAGAAGCTGTTTACAGTCTGGAGATATCTAGATGGGTAAACTAGAAATGCATGGATACTAAAATTTTGTGTTCAATGTCCGTTTTCTGTTCTTTGTAAAACTTTAACATGCAGACATTGGTTTTAGTTTATGGAAACCATGACAAGAGATTGTAGATCCATACCTTCATTCTGCGATTTCCAAAAGGCTTAAAACGTATACAAATCTGGCATGTTTCAAAAGACTGAAGTGTTTTGAAAGCTAAAAAGGATAAAACAGAGCAACTGTGCAGTGCTCTATTCAGTCTTCATCTTGTGCTGTATTTTGCAAACTGAATGGACTGCACACACTTCTTAACTTGTCTTAGAAACATGGTTTCTTTTAATTTGCTTCCTCAGACTTTCAAACTTCCCCCTAACCCCTCTTCACTTATATTCTACTTCCCTCAGTGATTGCATCCACACTGAAGAGCGTCAACGTGCCCTGGTGGTGCTTGTTTTGACCAATTGCTGCCAACAGCTGATCTTTTCTGTGTATCTTTAATTTAAGCATGTTTAGTTATGATGCTGGTGTTCCGAACGTTTTGTTACTTTAATATTATCAGATTAAGTAGAATATATTTATTTGGATGAATGAAAAGTTAACATGAAATACCTGATTCCTGTGTTTTTATTTCAAAGGGATGCACTGTTTTGTTTTTTTGTTTTTTTGTTTTTTTTTTTCCCCACCTATTTTATCAAGCAGTTAGCAATTTGTCATAAACACTACCTCTTATAAGTGTTTCTGCTGATGCATCCTGTCGGTGTATTCTGGGATTAATGTTTACCAGCAGGCTGCCTGACACGCCCCTATGTGTAAACCTGAAACGACTCCAAAACTCTGGAGTTAACAGTGTCCTGATTCTTTTCTCCATATAAGGAGTCACTGTTAAGATTTAAGACTTTTGTTGGGCAAGTCTACTTTTAAAGAGCATCTTGATGTAAACAAAGTAACTGAGTGCACGTTGTATGCTTGCCTTTTGTCTTTTAAATGGGCTGTCATAATGGGATTAATTGTGTGGCAGAGGTTAAACCAAATCTTAAACTATCCTCTGTCCTATTTAAAAGAAGAAGAAAAAAAGCCCTTGGATGTCTTTACAGTTGATTGCTTAACTGTTTAGCCTCTTGTTTCTTTTTACCAGTGGTAGACACTGGCAGGGTGGCAGGTCCTAACACTATGAGTGACATAAGCACTGCAATCTGTTGACAGATCTACCCTAAATCTGTAATTAGTGTACAGTGCTACACTGCCATGTCATATGAGAAGGATCTGGCATGGGAACTGGATCCTCAGGGCTATCATCACACAGCTTACACCTCTCAGCACCTCATTCAATGCAGGGCTTGTGCTGGAGGTGGGCTGTGGTCTCGGGGCTTTCACGTTCCTCCTGCCCTTCTTTCTGGGTCTATCTTTGTGTGAGCTGCCCTCTGCATGCCATGTAAATCTATAGCAGTGGTGTAGCCAAAGAACAAACTATGCTTTCATCACTAAATCTGCTGCAGGAGATGGTTCTTGTGCAGAGAACACCCCAAGCAATTACCTAAAATCAGTCTCCAGGGAAAAAAAAAAACAACACATTTTTAGACTGCCTTGCATTTAGGTTGATGGACTTGAAAGACCAGTCCTTCACCTGTAGTATTTGACCCATTCATTGAGAAACCGGAGCTGAAAGGGAACACCATCTTTCTGAAGAACTTTGTAAGTATTTTATTACTTTAGACAGCAACTAAGCCAGTTCACAATTTAGCTAGAGGAAAAGGTTTTACAAACTTGAATGCATTTTTTTTTTTTTTTAAATTTTATTTTATTTTATTTTATTTATTTATTTTTTTTAGGTAATGAAGATCCCGTGTGTGTGTTGTTTGTTTTTTTTTTTTCCTTTAGATCCATTTCAGCCTTTTCTCATTGTACAATTCTCAAATAGGTTTCTGAGCGAAAGCAAGTTTGTCTGGAAATATCAGTGCAGCGTCAGCAGGCAGTGCAGCTCTCAGAAGTGCGACAAGACTGTTCCTTCAAACGGTATGACTAGACTACAGTCCATTGAAGTAGTATTACAAATTAGATATGTTCTAGTAAACCACAGGTGCTCCTCAGGAAACTAGAATTTCATCAAAAGATATATTTAAGTAACTCATTTAGAAAATGCAGCTCTGATATAGATGCAATACACACTAGGGTTGTCAGTTGTCATGATACTGAAATCTCAAACCTGATGCCAATACTAAGAAAAATACTCGATACCGTTTTCAGTACCACAGCAACATCTTTTTACAGCCACAAGGTTCTTTGTAGTTGAGAACAAAAATATATTCAATTACAATATGACCATGTTTTAACTTCCCTAATTATTGCAAAACTAGTAACTAGATGAAGATTAAGCCCTTGTTAAGAAAATTAGAAAATGTAAAGGTGTCCCATCCCCATTTGGCAAAACATATCTTTAGTGTTAACAAGAAACTCATCCATGCAGTTGTATTCAGCAGCATCCCTGTACAATTTCTCTTTCTGGTAATTTTGCTGAATATTTCCTTAAGTGATCAACTATATCAACAGGGTATAGTATGGTGGTATGGAAGCGAACGCTTGTGGCTCTGCTGAGGTGTTAAGGAAGAATGTCTTGTTGGGTCTGCTGTATCTCCTATTCCTTTTGACCCCCCTTAGATTCTGGGGTTGAGGCCAAGAGTTTGCTGGCCAAACAAGAACAGTGATGGTCATTAAACCAGACGTGGGTTCTTTTGGTGGTGCTGGGGCTGTCTGGCTGGAAAATTAAATCTGCATCTAAAGAGAATTTTGGACCATTGAGCAAAAGCCCAGTTCTTTTACTCTCTAACCCTAAGAAAGACCTCTGTTGTTGTCTCAGGTTCTGGAGTGGTTTAATGTGGCTGTGTTTGTTTTTGCCGTCTCCTGGATAAATCTGTGTGTGGTGGCTGTTGAGGAAGTGACTCCATTCGGCGTCTGCCTTGTGAATATTCTCTTGAATTGGCTTAGCTTCACAATCCTCTCAAGGCAGTGGTTATTCTTGTAGCTTGTGCCAACTTTCTCCCACACTTTTTCCTTTCACCCAACTTTCTATTTTGTGCTTGGATACAGCATTCTGTGAAAGCCCAACTTCTTTGTTCTTTTGCAATTTACCTTCCTTGTGGAGGAAGTTGGTGACTGCTGTACTACGGTCATATCAGCAGTTTTCATTGCTTATGTAGGCCAAAAACTTTCTGTTTATAAATTATTCTTATTGGCCTCATGTGATACTCTAGTTTTAAGTTTTCTGTGGCTGTAAGCCATAATAAATGCTTTAAATGTGTGTAATGAGTCGTTATAGTTATTTATTGAATGATAAGGACAACTGTGAAAGATTAACCAATTGAAGAAAGTAAAAAATTTTGGTTTCATTTTATTTTAGTCCCGTTACTGCTGCAACCCTCTCACCCTGGCCCATTTCTAATGCAAGGATGCATCTGTTCAGTGAGCCCATCTGCTTGTGCTGTGTAGCTATAGGTCTCTGTGGGCAGCCAGCTGCTCTGGGCCTTTGTCCTGCCATTACTCCCACTGAAGCCCTTTGTCATTATTGCATTTTAGTACTGGGAGGAGGGGCTGGGGGTTTAGTTTGCAAGGAGAAGTATGATCATGCTCCTTCCCCCTTCACAATTAAGCCAGTCATTGTTATAGTGGTGTAACAATAGGAGTTGGAAGAAATGTCTTTCTACATTCCTATGTTGTCATATAGCTTTTTTTTAAATTTTTTATTAGAAATCTGAGTGTCATCAATTCGCACTATATATATATATATATATATATATATATATATATATATATATATATATATATATATATATATATATATATATATATATATATATATATATATATATATATATGCAACATCAGGAAAAAGGAACACGAGAAACTGGAGAAATACCAGGGCCTCAGAGAGGAACTGGAGAAGACCTGGAAGGTGAAGACCACAGTGGTGCCTGTGGTCATCGGGGCCCTCGGGGCAGTCACCCCCAAACTGGAGCAGTGGCTAAAACAGATCCCAGGAACAACATCAGACATCTCAGTCCAGAAATGCACAGTTCTCGGCACAGCCAAGATACTATGCAGAACCCTCAAGCTCCCAGGCCTCTGGTAGAGGACCCGAGCTCAGAGGTTGAGAAAGACCACCCGTGGAGGGTGAGAAGGGAATTTATATATATATATATATATATATATATATATATATATATATATATATATATATATATATATATATATATATATATATATATATATATATATATATATATATATAGTGGCGGGATCAGATGTCCACCTAAACAGATTGTTTCTTGTCCCTCATGCTTTGAATCTCCACTTCTCATTCTTAGCTGGACACCAACTAATTTATTCCCTAATTTCCATATGAAGGAAGTTGTGGGATGATGGCAACTACCAAGTATTTGGCGATTCCTCTCTGTATATGCTTAATAGGAAAATGAAGGACTATAGGGAGGTTATTACAAATACTTTGATTTAAATCTGTGGGGAAAAAAATCTGACAGTGATTTATACATGCGTTGGAAAGTTTTTAACTTTGTTTTAGCTGAAACATTTATTTTCCAAGCTGTGTGCGTGCTCACTGCTATCCACTGTATGCTCAAATGTGGAGTATATTTGATTTGGATTCAATCCCTCAATGATCCATTCATCCTTTCCTCAGTCTTAGCTTTTCGTAATCCCAGGGTGTGTGCACAATGACACAATATTTATGTTCTTTCACGCCACCTTTAGTTCTAACCAGGCTTCATTCTGTCTCTTAAGTGCATAAACCTTTTGGATGTATGTTATATCCCACGTCTTTCACAGTACTTCGGTCAGTTTGTGTTTAAAAACCTCTGTATTGCTCAGTTCCCTCTGCCTTTGCCGCCCATTCCTGCTGACTGCAGATTTTACCATATATGGTCATTCACTGCTC